>CM029502.1:13466920-14139361 GCA_017140595.1 Eucalyptus curtisii
TCCGGCTGAGTCCTTTACCTCGCGATGGTCGTGGTGGTTTTAGCAGCTTTGATATTCCTCCTCCAAGACTACTATGTTTATTGTGGTCTTTTACTATATAGTATATACAAATATAAGATCGGTCAAATTCCGTGTTAAGGTTTTTTTAGCGGAATTATGTTTAGAAACCTGCATTGTTATTCACTTTCTGTTTCCAAACGGTAGTCAGAGTTTGCAAACATATATTCCTCGAGCTACGAGAGTCCTCCTAAGAACTTCGTCGGACTCTGTACTGATCATCAATTCAATGACCTTCTATTTCATTTGATTACTGGTTCTTTTCATTAGAAATTCTTCACAATCTTCTATATTCCCTTCAATAAAATGGGAGTTCCCACTCTCTCTTTCCTTTTTTCCCTTCCTTTTCTCCTCAGTTTCCCTATTAATACTTCCTTATATTTATATATCTTCTAATGCATTAACACGGGACATCAAGAGAGAAGCCTGCGAACATCCACGTAAGAATGCCACGTGTCAATCCAGTCGCCCGCTCTTCCCCCTCCAATTTTTATTTTTATTTGTCACTTTCGCAAATATGTTCACGCCCTTCATTTGCCAAACAAACGCAAGAATTTTACGAAGCTGAGTTTTTCCTTTTTCCTCTATATTATTTTATTTTTAAATAAAGAAAAAAATATTTATAAGCATTTAAGTGTTACTTTTAAATTCTTATATATTTCACGTCAACCTATTAATGTGCCGTTCATTATTTTATTTTCTTTTTTTGTTTTTGTTTTTGTTGTATTCTGTTAATAATTCTTTCTTACATTTGGTACGTGTCATTTTGGAATGCCTAATTTTATGGAATTAGATTTTGAGCTTGTTGAACAAGCATAACCTTCGTAATTTTGAAGAATTGAGGCCCTTGCAATTTACTTTCTATGGCTATCTATATGTTAATTAATGATTGAGTAACGGGTTCAAATTTCGAATTTCCAGTTAAGGGCGATCATCGTTTGTATTCCAGTTCACAAATTTCTGAGTTATTTGTCTTTTTCGTTGTTCTAATAATTCTCCCCAAAGTTGTATCAATTGAAATTTCAAATAACAAATTTTTGTATTCATGTCCTCACAGTATAGATAATTCAAATTCTCGATTTTTACTTTCCAACTATTGGAATCGATATTTTCTCAATATTAATTTGGATATGAATAGCTGTTTTCTGAACACGGGAATACAGTGAAAAACTGTAAATTCTAGCTTCAATAGTCAATAAATTTTCAGAATATATTAGATCCAAATTATCTTGGAGATTTTTAGAAAATCTTTGGAGTCCAATTTACAGCGAAAACCACGCGTATAAAGATTATGTAACACGTGGAATTTGACAATGGGCACACATGTAAACTAGAGCAAACTTGATTTTGATACTGTATTAGAATATTGGACTTAAAATCTTAAGCCAATAGGCAGAAATAAAAAAATCACACATATATAAAGAGTATATAACCTACATAACATGCAATGTGGGATATTTCAATAGCTTATTGTATTATCCAATTTTTTTTATTCTCTTTAAATGGTAAATATATTTGTTGATGGTTTTAGTAAGCTTGTATTTCACTTCTATTCCCATAGCGATTTGGAATATGGTATTTAATTATGTTAATTCTATTTCGTGCTTGGCTGTTTCATTTTGATATCAAGACTTTAAATTGTTACGTTAGACGCATTCCCGAAGGACATCACATGTCTAGTTGAAGAACTTACTAGAAAATCCATCCGATCCTTTACTTTCACCACCTTCTTATTTGAATTCATTCAGTAATCATTTAATGACTATAAAAGAGAGATCTTGTGGGTCTCAGCGTTGAGCATATAGTTGAGTGAAGCATCGATGTCGATGTGCAAACATGATTTTCCAAAAACATTTTCTAATAAGTCATTATTCAGAAA
Organism: Eucalyptus curtisii; assembly: GCA_017140595.1. Classification (NCBI taxonomy): domain Eukaryota; kingdom Viridiplantae; phylum Streptophyta; class Magnoliopsida; order Myrtales; family Myrtaceae; genus Eucalyptus; species Eucalyptus curtisii. The sequence continues at coordinate 13,468,857 of CM029502.1, forward strand.
AATAGCAACTTTCATTTTATGTTTGGTGAAAATTAAAAATGAGTTAAAAAATTCCGCTATTGGAATAGAAAATTGTTTTGTGATGTGATTTTCATTATGGAATGGGATGAATTATCATTTTAGGAGCACTTTTTTTTTTTTAAGATAGTTGTGTTTAAGGATATGTCGCAAGATAGGTTGAGCAAGTTCTAGGTTGGGTCAGAACCACTCACCCCTAAAGCTGTGGCGAATGGTCTCTCTGTCGTTTGGTGCTCTGCACTGGGCAAACAAGGAAGGAAAGTTCCCCGTTGTATTTGGCAGTCGAAGCCGAGCACCTGGAGATCCTCACACCTTCTCTCGCCGTTCCATTTGGTCCATCAAGGATTCAGGGCATGTCCCCTGCTGTGCCACGGTAACTCACTGGAATCTGGTTAACTTCAGTTTCAAGTTCCGAAATGAGATGTTGTCGTTGCAAGCACTGATCCAAGGTTAAGAAAAAACTCAGGCTGTATCTGCATGAAAAAGAATATACCGTAAGTTTCAGCATATTCATTATCACCTAAGAAAGTAAACCATCAGTCATGGTCGTTGGGATCCTCAGCGCCTTTGATGCCAGTCTGCTGAAAGAGATGGCAGAAAGGAAGGAGGAGCTTTTCCATTCGAGAGATGATGCAAATTACAAACGGCATCAGCTACATTCAGCAGCATATCTCGATCACGGTGACAGAGTTCATTTTATGCTGAGAAAATCCACCACTAGCGCTATCAAGGATGACAGAGATGGCAATCTTCCAATTCACATCGCTTGCAAGATGAATCAGCTTGGGAGAGTCAAGGATATACCTTCGCAGTAACTGAGCAAGAATCTAAACAAACAGGGACATATCATTCTGCATGTTACAGCAAAGTATGGCATATACTCGGCCGTGGAATACATACTCAAAGTCCCAAAGCAGAGAAGCTTGTGATTGAAAGGGACAGTGATGGGAATACATCACTCCATTGGGGGCGACAATGCATTGGCAATCTGGGAATTTGTTCCTTCTCTCGAGGGATACAAGAGTTAATCTCAAGGTGGTGACTAAGGCAAGCTTCACAGCGCTGGACACTGCCCGGGAGCACTTGAAAAACGGGCTATCCCTACCAAAAGGTATGACTGTCTCTACAATATCCGCAGCCAGTGCAAAACACATGCTTTTCATAGGCGACGTATGATCTAGCGATATATGCAACTGAAATCTGATTCAAAGTCATATATGGCAATTGGCAACGAATACCACTAGTATTATGAGCTGTACACACATAGACATAGCACAATGTCTTTTCCTTTCGCTTCCATGATAGAGTCTAACACCCGAAAGTAGAGATTTGGTCATGTTTATACCTGAGCGAGAGCATTACATTGTAGTGGGGACAAATCAAGACTCCAAGAGGAGACTTCATGGAGGACCAGTAAACGCCCGCTTGCTCTTGGCAACACTCGTGTCCACTGTGACTTTCACCACTGGTCTGGCAGTTCCAGGAGGTTATAAAGGTTCTGGCGCAGAACAAGACCATGGCATTGCCACTGCATTGAAGAAGACCGTGTTCCATGTATTCTCTGCATGCACTACCCTCTCCATGTTCAACTTGATGGTCATGGTCGTCATGCTCCTCTATGCACAAATCAATGACCCTCAAGCGGCGCCATTTACATATGGAACCATGGTATTGCCAATGTTGGCAGCTCTCGAATGTCCCCTCATTCACAGCAGGGTTGTACATGATTGTCAGCAAACTCAGCCGGCTCGCAAATGCTACTTTGGTTATGGGTGTCATTTACTTAAGCATCATTTTCACTTTTCAAGCTATGTTCTATGTGCTTCTCAGATTGAATCTAACTTACCTTCGCCATATCTCCTACTACCTAATCTTGACTGCTCTTTACGGGACAGGAAGTTTTTATCAAAATTGTGCCGACACTGACATTGAAGAGAGGAGATACCTCAATGTGAAGACTCGAGGGGGCCCCCCGAGATGTACACTCAGCCTAGTGGCTCGGAGTGGGCTTAGTGATGAAGGGCACAAAATATCTTCACTGGAAAAATTGGGCCAAGGGAAGGATAAGTTTGATAGCATTACGACTAGTTATAGCTACCATGTCTGAAAGACGAATTCAAGCTAGTTGAAAGGATTTTTCTTTTTCCAATCCAGCATCATTTAGTAATGTCTGCTTGGTGGAAGGCCAACGTCAAAGGCAAGATTGGTGTTTCCATATTTAACAAAAAGGGCCATGACAAGAACGGCAAAAGGCATCCCAGAGCGACAATCTGGTCTATTAAATTAAATTATCTTCTGCTCACAGAGTTATACCGGTAACATAAAGGGATAAATCATCTAAGCTAGTGAATAAGAATAGATGGTGTGAAGAGAGCAGTCAAGGTTATTTCCCACCAAAACATCAGAAAACCTGCAGCGTATTTGGATTAAAAGCTCTGCCCTTCACTTTGCTCTGACGCATTTACAAGAAGTTGTGCTTATTCTTTACCGGAGGCAGCTAGTAAGCACTCAAATTAACCAAAAGAAGAGAAAGAAAGTCAATCGAATAAGAAAGAGAATGGAAAAGTTGCATCACTCAGCAGTGACTGCCCCCGATCAGCAGCTTTTTCTCCCTCAGGGGCTTCATGAACCTCTGCTTTCTCAGGGTCACCACCATCGGGCGTGACTTTGGGAGGGTTCGCCGGCTTCTCTGCGGCCGGTTTCTCTGCAGCACTGCCAGGAACATCACCAGATGTGGCAACTGCAGGAATTTCCCACTCTTTTCGTCCTTGCTCCCTTCCTTTGAGTCCTTCTCCTTCCCATCTTTCCTGGGTGGTGGCGATGGGAAGGGCATAATGTGAGGCGGAGGGTGCTGTTTCAGCTCGAACAAAACTTGCCTCGTTCTCGAAAGATCGGTGGGCTTTCCTGGCTTAGGCTCCTGAACGACCACTACCGAGGGCTTTTTCTCGGCGTCTCTCTTCCCTCTCTTCTCGATGGTTGGACTTCTCGAGGGATGATCTCAGCTATGGACTTCCAGTAATGTTGGTCGGCTTCCTTGCGAAACTTGTCTTGGTCGGCCAAGTACAATTGACGGAGAATAAAGTAATGCTCATGATATCATACCGAAGATTTTCTCGTGGCGTTTTGTAAAGAATGAAGTGACGTGAAAAGAGTGACCATGACTACCTGGAGAGAAGTTTACCTTCTCTCTGCTCTCTGTTGGCCATGTTCGCTTTTCGGTGAGAAGTGGCTAGAACGCACCATGTCTTAGGCTTACGTGGCATGCATTTTTATTGAAGTCCAATACAGAAATGCCACGTGTCAATGATGTGCACATAAATAAAATATTAGAACTCTCACTTTCTTTTTCTCTCTCTCCTCTCTCCATCGTCGTGGCAGCCCGTCCATGGTTGAGCCAGCAACCCACTTCGTTGTCCCTGAATGAACAAACCCGAGAATAACTTGCGGCTCGCCCGTTTGCTTCCCCAGGCGGTCAAGCAAAGGTAGAGACTTTCAAGTCAATCTCATTTTGAGACTACCAATGGCGTAGCCATTGAAGCATACGACACTCCATCACATAAAAACAAAGTTGAGACCTTTAAAGGCCATCAAATATGTCTCTGTACAAATTTGGATATGAGTGCTGCACCAAATCCGTCCAACAACTCTTTTTATGATTAGATTAAACCACCAAGCGATGCCGACCTTTCGTCCATGGCCATCGTTGATGTCGTTCTTCTAGATTTAGAATTTTGGGCGCTTGGCGAAAACATGAAATTCCAGGTCCATGGTCGTTCGAGGAAACCTGGAAATCCATACTCCATGGCTGCCGGTGGGAGTCATCAGAGCTCAAGGTGGAAATCCGAGATCTCTCTGGCCACTGGTGGAGTCGCCGGCGCTCGCGGAGATCTAGAAATCGGAGGACCACAGCCACGGATGGCTAGGGACAGCGTAGAAGAGAAAAAAAAAAGAGAGTAAGATTTTTTTTTTATTCCACATCATCGACATGTGGCATTTTGTGATTGGACCTCAACAAAAAATGCCACATCAGGCTATAACGTGGTGCATTCTAAATACTGAAACCTTTCTTCTTCAGTTGAGCTTTATTTCTCATAGAAAGATCATTTGAACTCTTCGGCTTCAGCGCGATGATATGATTCCGCATCTCCACCTCCTCCTTTTCTTCGAGGTTTATGGCATTTCGACTGCATTTGGGAAGTGGTTGCGGTTTTAGTCTCTACTAAATTCATGGAAAAAGTGCAACCATCGTCATAGGGTACTACAAATGCAATCTCTATCTAAGCAGAAAGATCAAATAATGCTTTCAGAAAATAAGAGCAATGAAATTAAACTCCCACAGAAATGTCCAAAGTAGATAAGAAACCAAATCCTTCCTTGTTTATTACGAACTTTTAACTGCTAACCAATGCAAATGGAAATCAACGAATGAATAGAAATCATATAATATTTACTCAAAGTTACACATAACTATATGCATGAAGACTTAAGGTCTGTTTGGTAATCACTTATTTTTATATTTTTTTTTATTTTTTGTTATTCTAATAGAAAATGAATAGAAATCCGTTTGGTAACGCCTACGGTAATTTTTTTTTTATTCCCCAAAATAGAAGATTGACTAGTAGATGGATTTTCAATAGAAACAATAAATAAAAAAGTTACTTTTTTATTCCTGAGAATAAAAATAAATATATAAACTATTTCTAAACAAAAATTATTTCCGAAATGTTACCAAAAGCATCCTTATTCCCGTGTTGAAGTTGTTGAAGGACATAACATTCGACATCTTTATCACTCTCATGAAGCATTGATATGCTCCTATTGGTGGTTGGATACTTAGCATGGGACAGAGTGAATCGCGATGAGGCGAGCGAAATGGGATTCTTGCCGGAGGCCGCGAATCTGTGGATTGGGAATCACCTCTTGGTGCCTTCGTTCCACAAGGCTGTCTGTGCTTCCATTGGGATAGAAGTGAACGCTTGATGATTGGTGAATATGTCAACCAACGAGCCTCACACATGCTTCGATTCGTTGACAAGTGCCCCGCACAAAGTTAGGACTAGGGTACGGGGCCCTTCCCGAAGATGTCGCCGGCCGCAGCAGACAGAGGGGGAGCGTTGGCGGAGAAGTCAGTCGGCGGGGGCGAAGGCGAGGTTCGTAGCCCATGAAGGCGTCGTCATGGAAAGGACTCGAGTGGTGGGCCTGCTAGTCGGGGTCATGGGGGTGCTCTTCGGGCTTTGGTGTCCACGGCGTTGAACGACTCCATTTTCTCAGATTCTCTGCAGCTCCAAACAACATGACAGTCGCGCCTCTCGAGAGAGGAGGAGGAGGAGGTGTTTCTGGTTATCTACTTCTCTTGATTTTCTCCGACTTTGTTCTGGGTTTTTCTGATGTTCGTGTGTCTCTGCCGTTGTGAAGAATGCCGTCTCTCTCTCTCGCGCGCTCGCTCGCTCTTCCTGCTTTGAAGAGGTGACGTGCCGGTGGAGTTTCAGTGGGAACGTGTTGATTTTCCATTGCTATTTGGTACAAAAAAACGCAACCCACGACGTGGTTTTCAGCCGCTCTGTTATCACGTGATGTTTAAAATTCCATGGCTATCAACCGTTCGTTTTCAGACCCCCAAAAAGGTGGCCATTTTTGCATGAGAAGCTTCGTAAGGGCAATTCAAACTGATGAAAATCTTAGAAGGGAATAAGGTGTATACATGGTGTAATTGGTGGTAGTTCTGCTACAATAGTTTCTTTATTTAAAAGGGAACAAGAGAGGAATATTAATAGGATATGGAGAACAGCACCCGTTTGCTTGTTTTGGTGCGTCTGGCTGGAGAGAAATAGGAGTTCCTTAAAGGAAAAAGAGAATAAATAAAGCGGATCCAAACTAAAATATATGTGCTATTTCTACTACGAGTTATTTCGAATGTTTTGCTTCAAATGTCTTACTTCAAGACAAAAGGGTATGCAAGGAGCAGAAGTAATGAGAAAAGGTCCCGGTTTCGGAAAAGACGCAGCATTACGAGCTATTCGTATAAGTGAAAGGGAGGATTTTTTCAATTTAGCTCGTCTCCAAAAAATAATTTCCGGCTAATTGTGGACTATTAGTTTCTTAGACATTGAACGGCAGGAAAATTGATGTCCAGATAAAACTAAGACCAAAACATTAGGCCTATTGCACATGCAAATAAAATGTTAAGATACAAATGTGAGCATTTTCATCCTTCCAAGACTCTCCCGAAAGATGACTGATGAGGATCGAAACATTTATAAATCCATTCAGTCCACGAACCAATAGTTAAGCTTTTGAATAAGTGATGGCATGTGCAATGGCTCATATTGGCTAGGCCAGGCATGGCTCACTAGACTACCGGTCGAGCCCATTTGAGCCTGGGCCGTAGCAGGCCCATGGGTCCTAGTGTTATGATTGAGGCCCAATATTTTTTGGATAGGCCGAATCCAACTGCCAATCACATGGGCCCAACCTTAAAGACGCTCTGGGGTCTCAAGAGGATCATTTGCACGATATTAAATTAAACAAAGGCAAAATATAAAAATCTACCAAGACAAACCCTCATCTATTTTGCCTTCTCTCTTTACAAGTGGCGGGCAATATTATTATCCTTCAGTTGATGTGTCATCTTCTCTTCTCTTTCCTATCAGACTTACTTTGCCTTTTTCCAAAAGGCAATCAGGAAAAGTTTTAGGTTAATTTCCTAAAAACATCTCCGTCTTGCTCTAAATTTTTGGCTTGCTAAAAAAATTCTTAACTCTCGCTCTAATCCCAAATCTACCAATATGGTAAAAATCATTACTGATTTCTTTAAAATTATATACATCAAAGCCGATAAGAGATTTATTATTGCTGTCCACACGTCCAAATATCCCTTTTGATTTTTCAAAATTATTAACATGACCTTGTTTAAAGATTTTACAGGGTGTTGATGAAGACGCTCTGAACCTCTACTGACCTTGATGTCGATGATTTTGAAAAAATTAATAGTGATTTTTAGATGTGTGGACAAATTTGAAATTAGATTGAAAGTTGGATTTTTTTAAAAAATAAAAAAATATGGACAGAATTTGACCTAAAGTTGAGATTTTCTTTTTTTAAGGAAATTATGCCTAAAAATCTTTTTCTCTTTTCCCTTCTCTTTACATTTGCTTTTTCCAAAAGGCGAATCAAACAAATTTCCATCTTCTCTCGTTTTCCTTTTCTTCTTACTTAGCCTTTTCTCCAAAAGGTGACCACAAACAATATTCCATCTCTTTCTCCAAAGGCCACCACAAAAGGTGTAAGATAAGGCCACATTTCCCACTCGCCGACGTCAGTATGCGACCACCGTGGCCTTGACTTGGGGGACGAGACAAAGCACGATGGTCGGCCTATGACTTGAAAGCAGTGACAACAAGAGAAGGTGTGACAACAAAGACATGGCCATCAATCTAGTGACACCGAGCATTAGTGGCAAAGGTGTAGAAAGGGGAATAGAGAGGGGGAAATGAGTCTGTTTGGTGTTTGGTATAATTTCTCTAAGATATGGGAATATTTTGGTCCAGTTGTAGCTTTATTGGTTACAATTACCTACTAAATCAATCCTAATCTTTTATTTATATGTTCTTTTACATGTTATTTCACATTCTCATGGAACTTATAAAGTCATGAGATAAACTATTTGGTGCGTTTGTTTGGGAGAAAATGTCATGATTAAGGAAAATACTTTCTGGAAAATTATTTTTTAAAGAAAATAGTTAATTTTCCTTTGTTTTGTGATATGTGATTGAAAACGTTTTTTGGTGTTTGAATCTCATTTGGTAAATTATTTCATTCTCGTGACCTTATCTCAAACAAAAAAAATGTTTTTTTTTTTTAATAATTTGGTTATTTTCTTTATTTTCTTTTTCCTTATTTCTCCTCCACTGGTCATCGGGCCTCAACGAGAGCCGTGGAGGGTTGACTTGGCTAGTCTTGGGCGAGGTTGAGCCTCACCGGCCTTAGGCAGAGGAGGAAGAAGGAAAAGAAAAAAATGAAATAGAAAGAAAGGAGAAAAAGTAAAAGTAAACTATCAAAAAATTCAAGAGGAGCAATTCTATAAAGTGTTTTCACATTCTTAGATTTAAAAATTCACTTTCCTAATTTTATGTATGAATATTTTTCCTTGACCAGAAAGTGTTTTTTGGTTAATTGATTATTACTAGGTGAATCAAATGGATAAAAATTCAGAAAACCAATCCCAAGAAAGCATTTTTCCCTCAAACAAACACACCCAACTTTCTCTAGATCATATGAAACATTCCCTAATGAGCCGGCTCCTTATCCCCATATCAAAACTCTTTATTAGAACCCAAATTAGAGAGCGTAAACCCGTAATCCTGCTCATGAGTCCATCATTAACCATACAGAGGCCGTGTGGACTTTGATTGTATGAAGCGTACCTACAATAAGTGCATAGCATAAGTCGTAGTTATCTCTATAGTGGTGTACACCCCTCTTCTGTGTCATTTGCTTGTGGAGCGACTATATTCAAGAAATATTCCGTACAAGATGTTATAATTGAGTTAGCACAGGTGACAAAGTGTTTTAAATACAAAGGAGTAGTCTGAAGCAAAATACCGTTCCAAGACAAATATGCCTAAAGTATTAATCGAGTCCAATAATTTTCACATGGTGTAATCAAGTCTTGTAATCTGTCAAATTTTTTTCTTTTTTTGGTAACGTTGTAACCTATCAAATTGATACAATAAAATCCCTCTATTAAACTCTGTTCAATTTAACTAACGAAAAATACTGATGACTTTTTTTATTACTTTCCTTAAGACACATGATCTCGATGTGATGCCTAAAAAAAAATCTTGCAAATTCAAAAGAAAAAAGCATAAATGAATTAAAAGAAAAAGGAAAATTATTAGTTGTTCATATCCTTATATTCAGCTTTGCAGTGTGGGAATCTACTGAAACAATAGGAAAATTACGTACTTTAATCACTGGTAAGTTAATTTTGAATTTTCTGCATGAAAAGGTAATAACCAGGTCGAGAAGATCTTTTTCGTAGAAAGAGACTTTCATCAAACAAAAGGATAATCCTCAACAAAAACATTCATAGTAGTGGGGGCATACCCCCATCAATAGCAACGCTCGGCAAATTATGTAGCAAGAAAGGTACATTGAGGAAGTCGAAGATAACAAAGTCATTTTCCATGTGTATTGATATCAAAGCAGGCACAAATTAAATTTCTTTCTAGAATTTTTCAAATCATTTAACTTCCATTTGCCTACAAGCTGCTATGTAAGATTTTTAACAGTCGTCTTGGACATAATCGAAATAAATGTATTGTTATCACATTGGTATAAGTTTGAAGGTATTGATGATATAATAAAAAGTTTAGAGTAGTAATGTCATAATAATATTGTTTAGAGTTTTAGATGATATTTTCCTTTTACTCAGTACTTATTTTTATTATCTTGAATAATTTATCAGGTTTCGTTCTCTCTTCGAGTCCAGGAGTTTATTAGTCCCTTTCAATGTCCATATGATAGCGGCATCATTGTAAGTTATCAAAAAGTCAGAGAAGTCTACTACTAGAGAGCTAAAAGACATTCACTATCCATATGATAGTGGCATCATTGTAAGTTATCGAAAAGTAAGAGAAGTTTGCTACTAGAGAGCAAAAAGACAAACAAACATAAATACAAGTCCACCGTTAGCTATAGGGAATCTTTGGCATCTGTCCACGTCTATGACAAATATATGTTCTTGGGTTTATTAAGGCCTTATCAGGGAATACCTCATAGATATCTGTTAACAATGCTTAATAAGAAAACATTTCAATTTTAAATATACCGACTACACATAAAATACAAAATTCTACACAATCCCATTTGTCCAGAGCAATTTTAATCTAATAATTCGCATCTTCCTCATGATGCTAAGTTATGGTTCATCAACTTATGGGCACCTGATCTAAGAAAGGAAAAACATATTTAAAACACTAGAGAAAGTAAGAGGGATAGAAGAACGATCGGAGAAAAGTGTCTTGAGAAATGGACAACGAAGAGTCAGTGAAAGCAGGGGACAGAGACGTGGAAAACTATCAACCCATTCATTTAGTAATTATCACATTTGTTGCCGATTGGTCCCCTTCCACTCCCAGAACTCCTCGCGTTGATGACACACTTGATTGTTTCGGAGACTCCTCTGTAGACTCCAAGAAATAATGTAGTTACCCTTTTACCATCCCAAAGGGGAAAAAAACAAGGATGAAGTCATTGTGTCCAAACTCGAGCAAACTTCATTCATACCAGAAAGGCTTGCAAATTTATCAAGTGTGTAATAACCCAGTGATAAAAAGGATAACAATATCTTTCATGAGGTTGCAAATTCAAGTTATGTCGTGAGGCTCGTGCACTTATAAGTGGACTAAATAATTATGGGTCAAATCGAATATTTAGTAATGAGCATGGGTCCTTGGCGGTTAGAGAATTGAGTTATAGCTAATTTCAAGAAAAGTAAAATGAGTAATGCTATACGTGCTAAGACTATTTACTAAATGAAGTGGAACTCACGTGTCTTATGCCATTTCAATAAGTAAAGCAATAACGATGCATGACAAAGAAGGAAGTAAATTACAAATTGGGCAAGATAAAAAATGGTTTCTTTTTTCAAAAAAATAAATAAATGAAAATTCTCAAGCTTCACTTACTCTAACAGAATTAGAATTAAAGGGGGACAGAGTATGATTAAGTTGCATCGCATGAATGCCTTTTGTGCCTAGCTAGTAAAATTGGTGAGGAGGGCTCCTATGGCACGAGGATATTTTATGCATAGAAAGATCTTAGCATAATTGGGAAAGAAAGTTGTGGGGACCGGACCCGATTAGTCCCGATCTAGGCCCACCTCATTCGGAAGATAATTTTTGTTCATGAAAAGACCCTGGCAACAAGCTCAACTCGATGCAGACGCCTCGCGCTCAATCAAAGTCCATCACCCGTACTCTTGACATTATATTCAAGAAAGAATACAAGGATGAGGGGGTCGCACAAAAGAGAAAGGAGATGCGGGGCCCACTTGAGAAGAAAAAAGTAGGATGCAGCCAAGAGATATTTGTATATGCATGAAAAGACCTCGTATAGTTGGGACGAAAAGAAGATGCAGGGACCACAACAAATCGGAAGATACATTTAGGAATAATCATAAAAACAGTTGTTGAACTTTTGAACGTGCAATTTGATTTTTAATTTTTTGTTCAATATAATTTTTGAATTTTTCGACCAATATATATATATATATATATAATTTCTAATTTTAACATTAATGATGTGATTTTTTGATTTTTAACTGTTCAACGTAATTAACTTTTAAGATATTTAATACAACTTCGAACGTATTAAAATATTTAATGTATCGGCATATATTGAACATGTATGAAAAATTTGAATCATATTGAGTTAAAATTTAGGAATTATATTAAAAAATTAAAAGTTTAAGTTTCAAATTACATATTAAGTTAAAATTTAGGGACTGTGTGTACCATTATCCCATTAAAATACATGGAAAAGTCTCTGCTTTAACGGCAAAAGAAAAGACGGTGGGGGGTGAAATCCTATTGTTGGCGGTTGAAACCAGACTTTTCGAGCAACGTCGATGAACCCGAAGGCTAAAAAATGAGGAATCTTTCCGATTGCTGAAATTAAAGGAAAAACACAGAAGGTGGCCTAATGATCAAAGAGAGATTGATAATTGAAGGAAAGTGGCCATTCTCTGGCCAAAAGGAAAAACAAAACATGATATTGAAGCGGCGAATCGGTAGAAATCGTATGGAACTTTCATGTCTACCAATCATCTTTGGTCTCCGTTAACTATCAAAATAGGTTTTACAGAGATGTTACTTGTAACCGTTTCGGGATGACATTTGCTTCTAACTGTTGATTTCTTTTGGCAAACTTTACGATACTCATGCTTTAACTTCTATTTAACGCGAAATTATTATATCTTTCGATTAAAAAAGTCCAAAATAGACGTGTAAAATCGCATAAATACAATCAAATTATTCAAAACTTGAATATTAAAGGAAAAAGTCACAAGTAAAATTATAACTAGATAACCCCTTAACTCCTTCGACAATGGTCGATGATTGGATGGATTAACACAAATGGTCCTCACAAGGCCAGAACAAGGACATCTTGTGTAAGTTAGTCGGAAATCCATCGAAACCTTCATTTTAATTTTGTTCAGATTTGAATTAATCGATTAATTATATAATAATGGTAAAAGAGAGATTTTACTGGTCATCAGTGTCCTCACACTGACTAGCACATATCTCTTACTATTTCCCAAAGAAAAATCACATTTTTCTTGATGAATGGACTCTAGTGCAACAAAAAATAAACATGAAAGTGAAAAAGAAAATCAAGGCTGCAATTCCTATAAGAAAATACAATTTTTTTAATTGTTTAATAAAAAACTGAATTTTGCGAAATTTGATCATAATTAAAATCAATTTTATTTTATTTTTGAATTTTTCCCGTTTTGAATTTCATTAAGATTATTGCTTCAAAATGCGGGCTGTAATGTAAATTCATAAAACATTTAATTGTGAATTTATTGCAGTTGGAGAAGTTGTTAGACAAGTAATACCGTGCTCCTAACTCCAACAAGCACTGGTGGAAGAAAAACGATGACTTCGGCCGAGGTGAGTCCCCTCAGGTGTTCAGATAATGTGAAAACTTAACCCTTTATAAGAGTGAGTGCTTTCTCTCCTTTTGCATTCTTTCTACATAAAGTGGGGAAGAAATCAACAAAGATTGCCGCAGTTCGAAATGGAGCATGCTGTAAGCATCGACAGGAGTGCAACATGGGCAAGGCAAAATAGAAGGCTTGAAGATTTGAACGCGAGATGCGTCCCGACTCCACATGACCAACAAGAGTTCGGAGATGGAGATCTGAACAAAATTATGGATCGTAACCTATATGAAGCCACGAAAAAAGGGGACGTCGAGAACTTCATCGATGCACTAGAAAAGGTGTATGAGTCAAGGCAACTAGCTTTGTCGCAAATCGTCGATCAAGTCACTCCCTCCGGGAATTCATTGCTTCATGTAGCAGCAAGCTCTGGGAGCGATGATGTCATAGAGCTCATTCTCATTCATTTTCCTCACCTTATGATCAAGAAAAACTCCTCCGAGGATACTCCGCTCCATGTTGCGGTTCAAGGTAAAAGGTCCGACGCAACAAAAAAGCTAATTCGCCGGGAAACAAATTCTGAAATTGTATATTGGAAGAACAAGGATGGTAAATCTCCATTGTATCTGGCAATGGAAAAGTGCAAGCGGAGGCAATGGGAAGATCGCAAGGAGGTGGAGTGGGAGATTTTTCAGCTTCTCTTGCAAGAATCTGCTCGAGATGAAGCTTACGCAGTCAAGATACAGGGCATGTCACCAATTTTGGCCGCAGCCAAGCACTGGGAAACAGGTAATGGATACTTTTTATGTGTAGTTCTAGTCCACAAAAGCAAAGATGTAAGTTTTTTTTTTTGGTCGAACATAGATGTAAGTTAACTGCACTGCTTTTTGCTCTTGTTCAAAATTCATATTCGTCCAATTTGGAGAAAAGCTTGATAAGAGCATTTGGTCAAAAAGCATATAACTCTGCAGGAGCTAACAGCAATAATTATTTAATTAGTTAATTGCACCCAACCTAAAGAGTGCTATGACCTATAATGTCAGATTTATTGAAAGAAATTATAGATCGGCTCCCGAAGTTACTCCACGTACGCGATGAAGACGGAGGGACACCAATGCACGCTGCAGCGTCGGTTGGAAATGACGACGCAATTGGCCTCTTGCTGGAGAAATGCCCTTATCTCGCCCTTCAAACGGACAATAACGGCTCCTACCCGATTCACATTTTTTGCGAAGGCGGCTTCTCCCGGATAATCGAACGGTTACTAAAGGACACGTGGCCCGACCTGGCAGAGATCAAAAACAAAAAGCGTCAGAATATTCTTCACGTTGCAGCCAAGAGCGGGAACGACTGGGCGGTCGACTTCTTATTAGAAAATTACGACGAGCCCGATACCATCGAGAAGCTGGTGAATGCGAAAGATGTCGATGGAAACACACCCCTCCATTTGGCATCGAAGCACAACCATTGCGAAGTTATGCGCTCTTTGACGAAGGTCAAAAGAATTGACTTGGAGCTTCGGAACAATGATGGGATGACCGCCCTGGATTTGGCCATCGAATCCAAAACATTGTTGACGGAAAATTCAGCGGTAGTGTAATTTTGGTTGCAGGCTGTATTTACTCTTAACTGAATTTAATGTACTCAGGATTGATGACTAATTCTCCGATTTGCCATTTGCAGTTAGTAGGACGTGCGATTTTGATTGTCGCTGGTGTGCCACGAAGCGAAGGTCACGTTCTGTCGCCGAGAGAACAAGGTTCCGGAGCGAGCAAATCATCTCCTGCCGAATGGATCAAGGACCAGGTCAATACATTATTGCTAGTGGCCATGCTTGTGGCCTCCGTCACGTTCGCTGCGGGCTTAACCTTGCCCGGTGGATATCATGCTTCCGGTGATCTACACTCGGGAATGGCGACCATGCTACACCACAGAATGTTTCGGGTTTTTGTAATTGCCAACGTGGTAGCCATGTACAGCTCCATTCTTACAGTCGTAGTCCTCCTCTGGGGTCTCAATAGAGATTTTTACGTTGCAGAACTAGCTTACCACTCAGCGGGGCCATTATTGTTGATGGCCCTCACCGGCATGTCAGTGGCTTTTTTTGCGGCCGTAACCGTAGCAGTGAGCAAACTTACTTGGCTCGGGAGCCTTGTTCTATCTGTCGGAGTCCTTTATCTCGTGATGGTCGTGGTGGTTTTAGCGGCCTTGATATTCCCATCCTCCAAGACTACCATGCGTATTGTGGTCTTTTATTATATACCGGTATCTATCGTCAATAAAATTGTCCACTTTTGGGTTAGGGTTTATGACTCTATTATGTAGTATGTATTTGTGGCGAATGGTGGACTTGTAGCTGAGCCAGTTGTAGTTCACATAGTTAGAATGTAGTAGTCAAAGTCTGTAGGTGTATATTCTGATTACGAGAGCTGTTCTAAGAACTTCGTCGGACTTTCCACTGATCATCAATTCAAATGTGAATCTTCTATTCTATCTGATTAATGGTTCTTTTCATTAGAAACTCTTTTGCAATCTTCTATATTTCCTTTAATAAAAGAGAAGTTCCCACTCTTTTTTCTTTTTCTCCCATTCCTTTTCTCCTCAGTTCCCTATTAATGCATCTATATGATTATATATCTTCTAATGCGGTGACGGGGGGTATCAAACTCGTGAGCATCCACCGCAAAATGCCACGTGTCAATCAAGCCGTCAACTCTTGCTCCGCCAATATTTAGATTGTCATTTTCCCAAGGATGTTCTCCCCCTCATTTGCCAAACAAACATACGATTGTTACGAAGTTGTTCCCTTTTCCTCCATTTCATTTTATCTTTAAATCTAAGGAAAGAAAGAAAAATCTATTTTCAAATTATTTTATAAGCATTTAAGGGTACTTTTAAATTCTTTTATATTTTCACGTCGACCTATTAATGTGCCGTTTATTATTTCATATTCTTTTTTCTTTATTTCTTTTCATTGTATTCTGTTAATAATTCTTTCTTACTTTTGATGCTTGTCATTTAGATTGCCTTTTTTCTTTTTCTTTTTTATGGAATTAGGTTTTGAGCTTGTTGAACAAGAATAACCTTTGTAATTTTGAGGAATTAAGGACCTTGCAATTTACTTTCTGTGGCTATCTATATGTCAATTAATGATTGAGTAACGAGTTCAAATTTGGATTTTGAGTAAAGAGCGATCATCTTTTATATTCCATTTTACAAAATTCAGAGTTGTCTGTCTTTTTCGTTGTTCTAATAGCTCTCCCCAAAGTTGTATTAATTAAAATTTTATGTATCCATTTCCTCACATTATGGATAACTCATTTTCGATTTTAACTTTGGAGATAATGGAATCGGTATTGTGTCAATATTAATTTGGATATGTACAGCCGTTTTCCTAACGCACTAATACAGTGAAAAGTGTAAATTCAATTTTCATAGTCTATTAGATGCCAATTATCTCACACATTGTTAGAAAGTCCAATTTAAAGTGTAACACGTGAAATTTGATGATGAATGCGCATGTAGACTGGAGTAAAATTCGACTTTGATATCGTATTAGTCTATGCGACTCAAAATCTTAAACCGATAGGTGGAAAGAAACCATACACACACACATATATAACCCACCCACACACACATAAAGAGCATATAACCCACATAGCACGTAATATGGGATATTTCAACCTATACCATATTATCCAATTTTTTTTTAATTCTCTTTAAATATAAAATATATTTGTTGATTGTTTTATTAAACTTGTTGTTCACTTCTATTCCCATAGTGATTTGGAATATGGTATTTTGTTATGTTAATTCTATTTCGTCCGTGGTCCATGGACGCCGGCGGGACTCATTGAAGCTCACGGTAGAAATCCGAAGTCTCTGGCCACCGGCAAAGTCGCCGTCGCTCGCGGAGAACTATAAATCGGAGGACCATGGCTACAGATAGCTGGGGACGGCGTAGAAGAGCGGAAAAACAAGAGAGTGAGATTTTTAATTTTATTTATTTATTCCACGTCATCGACATGTGGTATTTTTTGATTGGACCTCAACAAAAATGCCACGTCACCCTATAATATGGTGCATTCTAAATACTGAATATTTCATTCTTTAGTTGAGCTTCATTTCTCATAGAAAGCTTGTTCGAGCTCTTTGGCTTCAGCGCGATGACATGATTCCGCATCTCCGCCTCCTCCTTTTCCTCGAGGTTTATGGCATTTCGACTGCATTTGGGAAGTGGTTGCGGTTTTAGTCTCTTCTAAATTCATGGAAAAAGTGCAACTATTGTCACAGGGTACTACAAATGCCATCTCTATCTAAGCAGCAAGATCAAATAATGCTTTCAGAAAACAAGAGCAATAAAATTAAACTCCCTCAGAAATGTCCAAAGCAGATAAGAAACCAAATCCTTCCTTAGTTTATTACAAACTTTAACTGCTAAACCGATGCAAATGGAAATCAACGAATATGAATAAAAACCATAGAGTTCCTACTCTAAATTACACTGAACTCAAAATTATAAATGTAGCTTCGATCCATGAAGACAAGACTTCCTATTCTGTTTGATTGTATAGTGTTGAATGTATTAGCGTTGACCTTACATGGTAATTGTTGAATATATCAACGAGCACCGGCCGATGGCGTTCGTGGTGCCCTGGCTCGAGCCAAGGGTTAGCGAACTTCATCGATATCTTTCTGGATTATTTGTTGACTGATGATTATCTATATTATTCTCTTTCTTTCGAATTCGTAGTAGATTTTAATTTTTAGCTAATTTCTCTATTTGTCTTCTTCTTTTATAAGTCGTGTCGGTGGAGGAGATTATAATTCAACGTCATTTAAGAAGCGAAAAAATTGTTATTTAGAAGCACCCATATCTTCTATATTGATGTTATAATTATATTCACTAATTACATATTAAAAAAACCGATCCTACTTTTAAGGGATCTTGATCATGGTATTAACTATTATATTTATCTTTCACATGTATCACTATTAGAATTTGATGGTACATCTCCTTTTAAGAAAAATAAAAACCCAAGAAGAATAATCTTTCTTTTTTTTTTTGGTTGCAAGACCCTATATATTCTATCTATTATAGAGATTCGAACAATGTCTTCCTGTTCTAGCCTTATCTAAATTATAGCAATATAGACAGAAAAATAACGATTACAAATTTGTGGGTTGTGAGCCTAGGAATGCTTGGCAACGGCTTGGGAACATCAGCCCGGAGGTTGCCATGGAGGAATACATCGATCTTCTCTCGGAAAAATTTCCCAACTGGATGCAGAACGATGCGGTCGTAAGCAGCCGATTTTGCTTTCTCCCATTCATGTCTTCTCTTTTTTCCCAAGAATTCCAGTTCTGAAGGATTTGCTCTGCTCTTTCGTCGGTGCTTTCTTGGTCAGGAAGGTGAAGTTTGTACAGATGCCGAGGCATTTTTGGAAGCTAATCTGCAATCTGAGGACAGTGATAGAGCAGCAAACGAAAATAGACCGAAACAGGTACCAAATCAGCATCTTGAGGACATTCCTAATGTCCCCTGAGTTTTTATTTTTATTTTTTATTTTTATTTAATGTAATTGGTCCCACATTCGATATAGATCATTCTAAAGAAAGGGAGAAAAAGGCAGTCGGCCGGATCTGCATCTAAGATCGGTTTTTTGTGGACACAAAGGTGATCAAACTTACATTTAATTAAGAAAAAGTTACGGCACACGAGGAAAGCTGGTAAAACATAGATTGTAAAACTTTATATGAGTATAAGGGAATGTTACGATCAAATGTTAAACTAATAATAACACAAAAAAGTATACAATTAATTTAGGTATATTACTACTTTGAGAATATTGCAAACCATAGGACCCAAAAACCTTATGACCGCCAAAGAAAGATTACGGCACCTAAAGAAAGTTGCGAAAGGATGTTTTGATATGTAATTTACTATTAGTGAAGACAATATGTATGCTGAAGAAAATTTACAATCCACTAGCCAATTTACTAACAATAGAAAAAGAGATTTACTATTAATTTTGGCCGAATCCAATATTTTTGTAGAATGGCAGGATCCACAAAACTTATGACAAAAGAGAAATCACATCCTATGAGGAAAAGTATGAAACGATATGTAATTAGTGAGGAAAATTTCGTATATAATTGGCAGGATCCGGCCGTGTTCCTCATACGGGACTATGAAGGGGCCCCCAGCATCTTTTTTTTAAAGTTTTTGAAGATATAAATACACTTATTGAGAATCTAATTTCATTTTAATATATGTACTAGGTTCATTGAATAATTTCTTGTGAAGAAAAATTAGTTAGAACTTTTTTTTAAAACTCTTTTGAAGAGACCACTATCCATCCTTTCTAGCATGCTTCACAGATATTGATCTTTTTTTTCTTTTTCCGTAAGACTAACTTGCACCTTAATCCTCCATGAAGATTACAAAAGCTGAATCCTGTACAATGATCCTGATGTCACTGGCTCCATGATGCAGAAGACTTGGTGAAGAAGGCACATCAAGAGTGTGTTCAAGCAATTATATTCATTAGGGAAAGGATTAATTTTTCATCGGTGGAGTTGTGCCGAACTCTTAGTCTAGCATTGAAGTTATCTTAGCTGATAGTAACTTAGGTTTATTTGCATGTTTAGGATCAACGAGTACAATCTTCTATCCAATTTATGGCATCGTGAGAAAATGGTGCTTCATCTTTCAAGGGTGGAAAATCCTTGCAAATATCAAATTGCTGCGCTTTGTAAGTTTTATCTCTCACTCCTCAGGAAAGTGCAGAAATAGAGAGGGGTTTCGAGTGTAATTTCGCACTAAAAAGGAAGAAAAAAAAACATTCCTTTAGTTCATCGAGGGTTTTCCTAGCATTTATTGTTTGTGGGCATGATAGTAAATGGCCCATGTAAATTTTGAAGTTTTAGGGAGTTCATAATTTAATAAAAAGTTCATAATTTAATAAAAGCGAAATCATAAATACTGAACTAAAGTCACTTCAATTGTTTCATCAAGAACAAAATTGTTTATTTTCACCCTTGAAGTTACGCATCTGTTACGATGATAATTTTCTATGCTCAAGATTGTAATTTTGAATCCATGACCCATCGGATAATAAATCAGAGCACGATTTGTTCCCCAATTTTTGCCAGATCAAACTAGAATAAATACGGAATCATAGATTAGCACAAAGAGAGAGAGAGAAAAAAACCCCAAATAGAATATCATGTTATTCACTTATGCCCATATGGTCTTACTATTATCAAGTTTTGCCATTTTCCCTTCATGCTCTATCGGGATAATTGTCCCAAAAGTCCTAAATATATTATATAGCAACCAATTCAGTTTTAAACTTTCCATTTTGTTAATTTAGTAATAAATATTTTCACAATTTTCTAATATAGGCTTTTCGAATAATTTGATTGAAAATCGCTAATGTGGATGAAAATCATTCTACAGGCTGAGTCGACGTTAACATGGACAATTTTAGTAAATCTTTTTTTTATAGAATTTATGATTTTTTTATAGATTTATTTAATTCTTTTATTTTATTTTTTATCATTGTTTATTTTCCGGAAGAGCCGAAGGTGGTCCTGGGAACCTCTATGATGGCCGGCGACCATGCGGCCACGTCCTCTTTTTTTTAAGAGAAAAAAATAGAGAAAGAAAAAGGAAAAAAAAATCAAGAAATTAAAATCCACATCACCGTCCGTCACTTGATAGCATCGTTAGCCATAGGCGGAAGTACTAATTAAATCACCATGTTAGTGATTTCGAGGTGAAATTAGCTAGAAGAACTATATTAACAAATCGTCAAAAAGTTGATAACTAAATTGATCAAATTAAAAATTTAAGACTAAATTGGCCTTTGTACAATAAATTTATGATTATTTGGATAATTTTCACTAGCTCTATCAACAATCAAAATTCACTTGTGTTGGAAAATATTATGAGTAATAAGGGTAGAATAGTAACTAGTTTGTGAGTAGGATTAAGCACATATAAGCATATATATATATATATATATATATCGCTATTATTATTATTATAAAATAGAAAATAATTGTCTCTTCACATGGTATAAGAGCCACAAAACCTAACTCATACCCCAGCCGCCAAATTGTCGAAGACCACTGTTCTATCATCGGAAAAAGCCTCGCCGCCAGTTGGCGACACCCACAACGCTGAACATTCACCAGGCCACCACGCCTTTGTGTTTCACGATGCCACGACACTGCAAATTCTAACGACGACCTCGGTAACTCACGAGCAACCATCGTCAAGCCTTGGTGACTATATAGCCCATTCCGACAGTCGCAAGACCTAGCCCAGGTCAGACTCGGTGACATTCGAGTTGCCCTACATAGACCAGCCTCGGCATTGCCATCTCCGAACATCGCCCAACTCAATGGTCGTTGTCGCTCAGCCTTGGCGACCAAATTTAGCACTACGTAATCCATCCTGGCATCGCCAATCTAGACCAGTTCAAATCCGATGACGTCCAACCAAGATAGGACCAGAAAACCCTTTAAAAAAAATTCCCCGATTAGAGCTGCCAAAGTGGCTATCATGGAGAATAGATTTCATGGCTAATAGAGGATAGAGTTGTTATTCCTCACTTGAAAGTGACGCATTTCTTTTTCATTTCATTGATTTTTGCTACTCACCTATGCGTGATGTTGTGTTGAATAAAAGGAGATAGTGAGAATAAGCATGCTAGTGCTTCGGTGATTCGTATTGTTACTAATAATAGAAATGATTTTATGAAGTGTCATTGAATTGCTGCGAATAGTGGTGATTGGATTGAGCCCCTTTTGTTTTGAATTACTGTGTGTATTTGATTGGATTATTGGATTGAAGTGTTGGGCCCTATGAAGTTCATTATTTGAGCTCAATCACGCTCTTTATTCACTAATGGCGACCAATGGATCGGCTTCTAGATCCCTTTTTGGTCATATCCAATTAACATCTATTGAGTTGGATGGAACTTATTATCCCACTTGGTCTAAATCCATCGAGGTCTCTCTTACTACCACCAGTTGACTATCTCATATCTAAAGTACCATCTGACAAGAGTAAAACTTTCAATTGGATTGAAGAAGATGGGATGATTCAGACTCTATTATGGAATAGCATGGACCCCAATGTCAGTCCTCACTTTATTTAGTGTAACTCTACTAAGGTAGTTCGGGGTAAATGTGCATTACTCTATACAAATGGCAAAATACTATCATACAAGTATGTGACACGTGGGAAAAGTTGTTTGATATTTAGCGTGGAGATCAATCTTTATTCGATCATTATGATTGGTTCATGACCCTTTGCCAATGATTGGATACTTATCTTCTTGCCTCAAATCATCCAGATGTTTTGGCTAAACTGCGGGAGGATTTGAGGGTAATATTATATCTTAAGTCATTAGGACCTAAGTCCCACGATGGATGAAGTCTTCTCCTAAGCTCTCCATTTTACAATTCCTGAGAAGATTTCTTCCATGCCAGCTATGGAGATGAGTGCTATGCTTTCCCATGGTCCTAGTGGACATGGAGGTTGCGGTCGTGGTTACGAGAGGTTGGGGATACGATTTTGTTCATAGCTGAGGTTGTGAAGGCCGTGAAGGGGGAGTTGGTACTTGTGGTACCATTAGTTCTGGGACTAGTTGTGGCTATTGCCATCATTGTCAAAGAGTTGGACATATAAAAGCTTATTGCTATATGCTTCACCCAAAGCTCAAACCACCTCTTGATGCATATGTAGAGGCTGAGGATTCTCTTATTCTTTCCTCATTAGTTCCACCAAGTTTGACTAATGTGCAAAATACAAGCGATTTGGTTACATTGACAAATCCTAAGTATGATACACTAGTTCGTTCTCAACAAGTGACAAGCTCTTCAGCTCATACGGCAACTTTGGCACAAACCACCAAAGGTAGTTTGGGTGCGTTTGGTTCAGCTTTTGGAGAAAACCTTTAGGGAAATACAAATGCCTAAAGGAGTTTGGGGAAACACAAATACTATTTGGTAGACTAGAACTGAAAAGTGCCCTGAGAAGCAACTTTGGAGGAATGTTGTTTGGTAAACATATATTTGGAAAGTCCTTTGGAATGACAAATTTAAGTTTTTAACTTTTCTTAATTTGTTTAAAACTAGAAAAAAAAAACAATGACTTTAACTGTAATATTTTTGCATTGAGAGTAATATAAAAAAGACATTAACAAATTTATAAATAAAAAAGCTTATCAAAGGGGATATTCTCAATATATAAAAAAACAAAGTGATTTCATTATGATAACCATGATCAAATATGTCCCAATAAAATAAATATGTTATCCTTAAATATTACAAACCTCTTCAACTATTGGTCAAATCCATTGCTATTTCATCACGTAAACTTGACATGTCAGGAAATGGCTTATCATTTGAAGTACTGGTCCCCTTATTTACGGCATCATTGGCAACTGAATATCTATATTAGGATCCAAATAAGCTATTTCAAAATCCGTGTCGTCATAACATTTCTTCGTATATAATTGTACAAAGCCATTGACGCAATGATCATTTGCACTTACTTTTCATATGAATAACTTGGTATATCAATTAGAATCTTCCACTTCTTTTTTAGTATGCCAAACACTTGCTCAATTTCTTAGTATGGTGAGGAGTAGGCACGATTGAATATTTCTCGATATCCCGTAGGTGGAGGACCTTGTCGAAAACTTCGACAAATGATATCTAACTTCTCTACATGGCCCAAATAACCCGTGGGATTTAAACATCCAACATCTACTAAATAATATTTACCTAGACACAAATATAATGTAAATTTAATTAAAATATGTCACAAAGATAATGTACATAAACCACTAACTAACAAACATGGAGGAGGATAAGGAAATTGTGCACCACATCTTCCGATGCATCATAGAAAGCACGAATATCATGAGCTTGTCCTTCCCAATTGGCGCAAACATAGACAAATTCCATGTTGAAATTACAAACGACTAGCACGTTTTGAGTAGTCGTTCCATTTCGACCAATAAAATGAATTTTATAAAATGTAGGTACTATTACTAGGATATGTGTACCATCCATAAATACAATGCAATCCTAAAACAAATAACCCTATTACTTGATTTACATTTAGTTTTTCGTTTTTCTGTACAATCATAACATACCTTAAAACATGGATAAAATCGTCAATCTTTCTTGATCTTTTCTGGAACTTCCATATATTTTCATCGGTTGGTTGGATCAAATCTTTTCTCATATCACACTTTATCTAAAACTAAGCTAAAGTGCCTACTTATGGTTTCCCCATATCGTTGAAAGCACTCTTGTGCTAACTTGTTAACTATATCATGCCCCAACACGTAAAGAAACATATCAACCATTTATGCAACATCAGTATTCCTAAATTGTTTAAAACCATATCGTGTTGCTAGGTCATTCATTAAATTACTAAATACAACTCTATGCATTCTAAACATATTATTACACCTTATTGGAATAGCATATTCGTCCATAAACTCTCTTAACCATGCATAACATTGTCATGACCCGACCTTGGCGCCCAATCGGTGAGCAACGAGTGTGAAGGTGGGTTTAGAGGTGCTTGACTATACGGGTTCCCTCACGGTATATAAATCCAAGGATGCCATCACTCATCCTTTAAAATCAACCATATGAGTTCACTCATTCATAATCATGAGCCCTCTCAAGTTCATGCCTCGCGTGACGGCGGGATTTGTCGTGACCCTACCTTGACATCATGGCACATATTAATTGATGGTTTTAAGGTCGAAAGGAAACCGGACGTAAAGATGGGTTTAAGGGTATTTCGACTATGATAGCCCTCTCGAAGGTCCATCTACCAAAGATGGCATCACTTCACCTTTTGGCTTTATCGCTATAAGTATGCTAAATAACGACGAGATACTATTTCCAAAAGTTCATACCCCTTGCGATAGATTTAATTATTTTTTAAAGTTGATTTAGACAACCTATGTGATGTTTAGGAGTCACCACTAACCTCATTTTTCGAAGCCAGCTAGAGTGCTCGGTCGAGGTTAGGAGTGGACTCGATACCTATGCAGCCCGAGAGATCTAAGGTTCGGGGACTTGGGTTACATTATTGTTGCTATTAGTGTCCTTCCAACACCTAATTGGTGGACTCCTGATACCTATGCAGCCAGAGATCTAAGGTTCGGGGACTTGGGTTACGTTATTGTTGCTATTAGCGTCCTTCCAACACCTAATTGGTGTGTTTTGTTAACCAATGTGACCATGCATTTCTTTTTACATTTTTGTGCAAATTTAAGAGACAAAAGTAATCATGCATGGATGGTTTATTCATGCCATTGTACTTTATTCTAATTACCAAGAAAATGAAAAGGCAAATCAATCAAGGTATTAAAATTGCAACGCGAGTTAGTAAACATCCAAGAATAATGAAAGGGCAATATAGAAAAGGCCTACACAATTCTAAGAAAGACAAAAAGGAAACTTGCAACTCGTTGGATATTTATACAATGCCAAAAATAACCCAAGATATATGTCGAGGAATGAATAGTACAAATGAGAGGTCGGATTGGACATTGACCATTTGTCGTCTTCATGTCTTCAGGATCACCACCTTCATGGGACTATCCCAATTCTAATCTAGTGATAAAACTGACATTTCTGGGCCTGTCAAGAGAACAACATAAGGAAGTGATAAAAGCTTCAAATATGTGTCAAGAACAAAGGCAGCTTGGTGGCAATCATCTCCAACCTGGCAAAAATTGATGGGGTTAACAATTTACTGTCAAATTGGCCAAAACAACAACAAAAGTTAACGCATTGGACAACCCAGCAAAATAGAGTCATCTCTTACCGGACTACGTACTTGGATACTCCTGAAGAAGGCTCGCTAGAAGAAAGCTCAAGAATAAGAGCATCTTAGCGGTAATCATCTCCAACCTAGCAACAATTGATGGAGTTAATCATTTGCTATCAAATCAGCGAGAACAACAACAAAAGTTGACGAATTGAACAACCCAACAAAAATAGAGTCATCTCTTACCTCCATTTGTTGTTGAATTGGCCAAAACAACAACAAAAGTTGATGCATTGAACAACCCAACAAAAATAGAGTCATCTCTTACGGATCGCAAATTTAGATACTCCTTGAAGAAGGCTTGTTGACGGCTTGCTAGAAGAGAGCTTGGTCAACAGAGCCATTGGGTGCATCTGTAGAGACCAGAATCTCATCGCTAATCTTGCTAGATGCATAACTCAAAACCCCTAAATCTTTTTATGCAAAAAATCAATCTTGCTAGATATGTATCTGTGATATGCTCTCCAATGTATTAGTCTACATGATCAGCCTATGCTTCTTGAGTGCACCAGGGACCATCGACAAAGTATTCATAATTCAGCACATCAACATTTTTAGTTGATTTCATGAAGTTAAGTTTATCTTTGTCTTAAAGCGCCGAAAGCCTATCAAGATCGAGACATTCGGAAAGGACTCAAAAGTGGATATCAATTTAGATTTACTGAACCTATCCAACTGGTATAGTGAATCATTCAAGCAAAGAAAAATGATGTTAGTCAAATTTGGAGTCATGTTTATAATCTAATACGACTCGGGCATTTTACCAAACACGTAATTTGCATTCTATTAAATGGCACAATGCAACAATAAGACAATGAGAATCACAACTCAATCAATATGAGATTGTCAAGACCAAATCGCCTCTTTCCTCTCCCATTCCACACCTAAATAGATATAGGGTGGCTACATTCCAATGTCGCCAACACCGGCATGGAAACATAATCACCTCACCTCAACGTTTCCTCTTTCTGGCCCTATCAGAGAACATCATAGGGGAAGAGATAAAAGCTTCAAATATGTCTTGAAGAACAAGGGCATCTTGGTGGCAATCAACTCTAACTTGGCAAAAATTGATGGGTTAACCATTTGCAATCAAGCCAGTAAAACAACAAAAGTTGATGCATTGAACAACCCAACAAAAATAGTGTCATCTCTTACCGTCGCAAATCTAGATCCCCCGAAGAAGGCTTGTTAACGGCTTGTTGGGAGAAAGCTCGAAGAACAAGGGCATCTTAGCGGCAATCATTTTCGACATAGCAAAAATTGATGGAGTTAATCATTTGCTGTAAAATCGGCTAGAACAACAACAAAAGTCAATGCATTGGACAACCTAACAAAAATAGAGTCATTTCTTACCGAACTGTAGATCTAGATCCCCCCTGAAGAAGGCTCATTGATAGCTCGCTAGAAGAAAGCTCGGTCGACGAAGCCGTTATGTGTATTTGAAGTGATTAGAATCTCATCGCCAATCTTACTAGATGCCCAAATTCAAACCCTTGAATCTTTTCATGCGAAAATTCAATCTTGCTAGATATGTATAGCAAATAGGATCTGCTCTCTAGTTTATTAGTCTAAATGATCAGCCTATGCTTCTTGAGTGCACCACGACCATCGATAGAGTATTCACAATTTAGCACATCAACATTTTTAGTTAATTTCACAGCATTAAGTTGATTTGTCTAAAAGCACCGAAAGCCTATCAAGACGAGACATTTGGGAATGGACTCGATAGTGGATATCAATTTTGATCTACCGAACCTATCCAACCGATACACCGAATCGTTCAAGCAAAGAAGGATTATGTCAATCAAATTCAAGTCGTATTTATATACTAATACAACTCGGGCATTTCACCAAGCACGTAATGTGCATTCTATTAAATGGCATAATGCAGCAATGAGACGGTGAGAATCACAACCCAATCAGTATAAGATCATCAAGATTGAATCACCTCTCTCCTCTTCCACTCCACACTTGAATAGATATAGGATGGCTACATTCAAATGATGCTAACGCAAGGCACGGAAACGTAATCACCTCACCTTAGCATTTCCTCTTTATGGGCCTATCGGGAGAACAAAGATAAGGGAAGAGATAAAAGCTTCAAAGATGTCTCAAAGTACAAGGGCATCTTGGTGGCAATCATATCCAACCTAGCAAAAATTGATGGGGTTAATGATTTGCTATAGATTGACTAGAACAACAACAAAATTTGACACTTATAGGCCAAGCTTCATTAATGGCCCTAACTTATTCTTCAAGGAAGATCCTATCGTCATGATTACCGAATCTTCTCCTTGCCACCTAAGTTAGCAAGTCATACATTCATTTAAGGACTAGCCTCCAAGGAACACATGCTACTTATTCTCCAAGCCACTCCTAATTGATCCACCTAAGCTTGTTAGTCACCATTTCATCATTCCTAACTTAATCTCCAAGGAAAATCTTATGCAATGATGATCAAATCCTCAAATGGCCACCTAAGCTAGTGATTCATCCCTTTATTTAATGCTTAAGATATGGCCATCATATGTCTTTGATTTTTGGCACATTTTTCATGATTTTTCTTGCTCATTAAGCCAAGCATTCAAGAACCTTCTATGGTATGGTCCACTTAAGCCAACTTGCTATCCAAGTTTCTTCTCTTTAATACACTAAGGTCCAAAAGCATTTAATGCATTCTTATCTTCAAGCCAAGAAATCTCTAGATTAGCTTGCTCCTCAAGTTAGGCGTGCAGCCTCCTTCCGTTCCAAGTTGGGCGTGTGACCGTCTTATCCTAGGGTAAAAATAGTTTTTGAGCAATTTCCGAAATCGGCATTGTTACCTTAACAAACGGGCTCGAAAAATTATAAAATCTTGATATGTTGTAGAGAAGATCTAAAAAAAAAAAAATTGTGAGGGAAACTTGGCCAAATTCGTGATGTACAAAGAGCAGCAATTCAATGAACACAACCCAAAAATTCGTCCATCAAGCAGATTCAATGGTCAGAAAGAGAGACTCATTTTGAAATCCAAATCTTCACAAAACTCTTTAAAATTTTAATATGTTGTAGATATAGATGTTATTTAAAATTTTTGTGAAGGAAGCATGTCCAAATTTGAAAGGAAAGATTTTATGAGAATTCGAGAAAACAACTTAGTTACCATTTTTACTATACTTGGCAGGTTCTATATGGTAATTGATTGGGCCTTCATCTTAACTATTTCACCTTAGAAAAATATAAAATTTAAATATATTTTAGATGAAGATGTTTTGAACAACTTTCATGAAGAAAGTTTCTCCAAATTCGAAGTACAAAGAGCTCTATAAAATTAGAAAGTAAAAAAAGTCTAGCAGTTTCGAAAAACTGGGAAGTGAAAACCTATGAAACTCAAAGTGGTAAGTCTATGGAGAAGAGGTGGTGCCCCTAATGGTCTTCCAAGACCATCCTTCATTAATTACTTGGCCGATGATTCATCAAGCATTTAAAGTTGGAAATAACTTGTCTTCAAAGTCTCAAAGTAGAGGAAATGATGACTCTAATCTAATAGGGACATATGGACATGTGATTCACCTCATTCATTAATGGCTTATCATGATGACTATACACCTAAGCTTATGAATCATCTTTTTTCATTAATTACTTAGGACACCTAAGCCTCCATACTCATCACCCCCACTTAATGCATTTGACTCTTGTTCTACAAAAAGATTAGCATATCTAGCTTAGCATTCTAATTGGGACCAAAAGAAAGGTCGAAATTGAAGATGTTACAATTGAAATTGAAGACATATGCTCCATGGAAAAAGGAGTTAATATCGTAATACGTATTTCATACCATGTATGCATGAGATCACCAATAAGAGTGGCAAAAGTTTTGATCTCAACTTTTATGTCGTGTGAGACTCTTAAGGAAATGAGTTCTTTAATTAAGTATCCTCATGACTCTTACTTTTTCTCAGATTTCTATTCAATATTTGCTATTTTAGAATATTGACAATGATCATGAATTGATTCGATCTAATAAGACATTTTTGGAAAAACAAGTTGAACTAAAATCGTGAGCTTCAAGGAAATAGGAAGATCGAGTTTGGAGAATTACATTTTAGTTTTGTATTCACTAGTTGACCAATTATAATTATTTTTTGGAATAATCATAATTGCGAATACGATATGTCATTATAAAAAAGAGATCGAAAGAGATATAAATATGATCGATCGATCTGGAGTATTGCATACTATATCTACTCAAAAATGTAATGCACATTTTGAGTTGCTATATATTCCTAACAGATGTATGGTAACGAGCTCTCAAAGTATGCTAGTCACATGGATTATTTACTAATATGAATGTTGCAGAGAGGTGAAGAAAGAGTTATGTTCGGCCCACCATATACGAGTGTGAGATGATGGGTTTTTTATTTGATGGGCCAAGTCAAGCCCATCCACCCATGTTGGGCCAAACCCAGCCCATAAAGGAAGAGCCCATGAGAGAGGAAGAACGGTTATTTTTTCAATAAGAATTAACTGCTATATATATATAAGAAAAAGGAAAAGAGGTACTTTAAGAATTGAATAGAACGAAACAGAACATTCTTCTTCCCCCTTTTGAGATAACAAGAAACTCTCTCGAAGAACGGAACTACAAGAGTTTCAATCAATTCCTCTAAGACTGTAACAAGTACTTAATCTATAGTAAAAAATGTATGTCTATCTTCATGATATGCCTTTCGATCGGTGTTACATGTTTCCCGGGCATGTTTTCGTGTTTGTTTACGATTTGATCGTTTGAGTATCGATTCGTTTTTCGGAATCTATTTCCAACATAAACAAATTATCAAAATTAATGCTCAAGACCAAGCGTATCACTATCCAAGAATGGTATTCGGTACTTTCTTCAAAGAACTTACCTAAACTCTTTTACAGGCATAAGTGAAACATGTGTGGACATTGGCTAGAAGGTTATGCAATAGTTATCAAGCATCATTAAATTCTATAGTTAACAGAGAATATATTGTAATCTGGAAGCCAAACTTCAAAAGTTGAAAATGTAATTTTGCTTCTAATTTGGATGAATACGGATTGTCTTAAGATACAAATCTATTTCAACATCGCGATGAAACCTGAGAATCAAGGGGAAAAAAAAGAGGAAATCCTAATGACGGTAACTATCATTGAGAGTCCTTTTCTTTTTCCACTCTTTGCTATCAAAAACTTCTTGATTGCCAAATTGAATGAGGAATCAAAGCAAGAACCACAACACAAACCAAAAATAAAAACCAAATCAAGACCATCCAACAATTGAAGTTCTAAGGTTATCCGAGATATAAAAATAAAAATTTGGCACAACACTAAAAGTGACTACAATCCTAAGGTTATTTGGAAATTCAAATCTGAATAAAGACAATCTAATAAAGCACAAATCAAATTGACATCGTAAAAGTCAAAGTTATCCTAAAATCATAAAAACTAGAATATCTTAAGGGTGGAGAGGTGAGCGGCATTAAGAGTGGGATAAATGACAGAGATGCGAAGTCTTGAGTGGTGTTGAAAGAGGGCATGAGGGAAGAGAGGCAAGTGGCGTCAAGAGCAAAGAGGCAAAGTGAAAGTGGTGTAAAAAAAAAGGTGAGCGACGTCAAAATACTTCTGTGCAAGATGTGTTGATAGCACGAGAGGAGACGTGAAAGAGAGGAGTGATGTATAGGGTTTGTTTTAAATTGGGTAAAAATGGAAGCATACTTGATAAATTTGGGCAAAATGGGAAGTTTTGACATTTTCTTTAAACTTGGCCTCGGCATTTTGAAAATGCAACTTTTTGATGCACCCCCAACCCTACATTCAACCAAAGTCCTTTGGAGAGCCTTGAAGATGCAACTGCATCTCCTTAAAGTGAGTAAAGAAAGTAGCCAAATGCCATTTGCATTTGGCTAAATGACTTTAGAGCCCCAAAGCCCATTCCAAATGCTGAATAAAACGTACCCTTCATCTTATTTGTTGTTTGTAGTGTCTGACTCCTAAGTTATAGATTCTGGAGCTACCAATCACATGACTAGTAACTCTAACCTATTATTTTCACTTCGCTCTACATCTCATTTATTATCAAACTCGGTTACATTAGCAAATGGCCTCACAATCTCAAGTTACTGGTACGGGAGTTGCTCATTTGAGTCCCTCTCTTTCTTTGTAATTCATCATTCACCTATCAAATTCTCCTTATAATTTGACTTTGGTTAGCCCGTTAACCAAAGAATGAAATTGTTCATAACATTTCCTCTTCTTGTTATGTCTTTTAGAATATGAGGATAGGACAGATGATTGGTTGAGGGACATGAATCAAATGGCATGTACTATCTTGATAAGAAGGTGTTAGTTGCCGCAACTATGAAATGTACATTCCTTTCAATGTGAAGTTTGTCAATTTTGCAAACATCATATAGCCTCTTTTCCTCCCCGCATTTAGAGTCATGTGTCTAGTCCATTTGAGCTGGTTCACTCAAATGTGTGGGGTCTGTGTTGTGTGTTTGATGTCTCTGAATTTAGATAGTTTGTTATATTGGTAGATGATTTTTCTCGAATGACTTGGTTATTCTTCATAAAAGACCATCTAGAGATTTTTCGATGTTTTCAATTTTCTATTTTGAAGCATTGAATCAATATAATATCTATGTCAAATATTTACGATAAGATAATGTTAGAGAATATCTTGTTGTAACTTTTGATTTCTAGCCATTTCTTGAGTCTCATGGTATTATTCATCAGATTTCCTGCTAATACACTCCACATAAAATGGCGTAGCCAAACATAAAAATCGCCATCTTCTTGATGTTGCCCGTCACCTCATGTTTCATAAACATCTACCTAAACAATTTTGAGGCCATGCTATTCTTACAACATGTTATTTAATCAATAGGCTTCAAATCATTGTTCTTCAAGGGAGGACATCAAGTTTCCTATTTTACGTCCAAATCGTCCTCTCTTTTCTTTACCTCTTCAGGTCTTTGAGTGCATTTGTTTTATACATTATCATACTCCAGATCTTGATAAACCAGATCCTCGTGCTAAAAAATGTGTCTTTGTGGAATACTTTCAGACTTAGAAGGGACACAAACGGTAAAATCCTACTTGTTGTCGAATGTTCGTGTAATGCGTAGATGTGACGTTCTTTGAAAATCAACCATATTTTTATTCTTCGGTGGTTCTAACAACACATGGTGATGGTTGGGTCCTACCAATGTTTCACCGCCTTCCATTTCTTTGGCCACA
Organism: Eucalyptus curtisii; assembly: GCA_017140595.1. Lineage (NCBI taxonomy): Eukaryota > Viridiplantae > Streptophyta > Magnoliopsida > Myrtales > Myrtaceae > Eucalyptus > Eucalyptus curtisii. The sequence goes on from CM029502.1 coordinate 13,501,664, forward strand.
TCCATAGAATTTCAATTTGCTAAATGCACCTATCATTGACGCAGTATTGTTCTGACTATGACTATACAGTCTTCAACAGCACCTAATTCATCTATTTCCCCATCAATTATAGTATCAGCCTATGATCTTGATCCACTCATTGCTTCTTGATATTTCCGATTGTGTTAGTGTGCATCATCCTATTTATTAATTTTCTATCCTACAATTGTTTATCCCCTACCTTATCTATCTTTATCTCATTGTTGTATTTTGTTTCTATGCTTAGTAATTTTGTTGAAACTCTTACTCATCCAAGTTGGCGTTGTGCTATGAAGGATGAAATGCAAGCACTAATTCGGAACTAAACTTGACAGCTTACTTCCTTACCTACTAATAAGACACATATTAGTTGTCGTTGGTTTTATTGTTAAAGTTCACTCAGATAACACTCTTGATCAATTGAAGGCACAATTAGTTGCAAAGGGAAATACTCAAACTTTTGGTGTTGACTATGATGACACATTCTTTCTAGTGGCCAAAATTTCATTTGTTTGTGTCTTTATATCATTGGCTATGCGATTTGGCTAGCTCTTCCATCAATTGGATGTGAAAAATGTTTTTTTACATGGTGATCTGGCTAAGGAGGTCTATATAGAGCCTTATGGTATGTGGTTTACGCAAGGCTTTGTATGGACATAAGCAATATCCTCATGCTTGGTTTGGTAGATTTAGTGATGCATTTAACAAATTTTGATTAAGGCAATATCAAATTGATCATTTAGTATTCCGCTTTGTCTCTTCAACTAGTTGTATCCTTGTAATTGTATATGTGGATGATATCATCATTATTACTGGGAGTGATTCGGGTGGTATTCAAAAACTTAAGCAATTTTTGCATAAAGAATTTAGTACTAAAGATCTAGGATGTCTTCAATATTTTCTTGGTATTAAAGAATTCTATTCACATGCCAGCATTAATTTATTGCAACGGAATATGTACTTGACATCCTTGGTAAAGTTGGATTTCTTGAAGTAAAGCTTGTTGATACCACTATGGATACCAATATAAGACTTGACATAGATTATGGAGAATTACTACACGATTCAGCGAAGCATCGAAGATCAATTTATAAGTTAAACTATCTTACCATCACAAGACCTAATATATCATTGATCGTTAGTGTAGTAAGCCGAGTTCATGAGTTCTCCTCATACTACGCATTGGGATGTTGCACTATAAATTGTCAAATATTTGAAGGGAGCGTCAAAGGGGTAAGTATACTAGAAGTGCCAAAAGTTGTGTACGGCGCTCACTTTGGTGCCAAAAGTTTATTTTAGATCGCTTAAGTGCCAAAAAGTTTGAAAAACAATTATTTCGGTGTCAACGTCGATTTGGTTTGCCGAAAATCCAACGTGACTGTTTTTTAAGCTAACATGGCTTGTCGAAGAGTACAACAGTCAGCATGTTCTCCCCAAATAAGAACCCCAAATCCTTAAATTGAAAGTGAACCGAAGTTTAAAACCTTAAATCCTAAATTTGAGCATGTACTTCGATTTTCTCCTAAAATTATCAGCTCACTCTTGCAAATGGAGGGCAAAAGCTTCAGCACCGGCTCACAATCGTGCCAAAAAAGAGAATTAAATGATGAGTGTTACTGTTATTGCAGGTTACCAAGTTCGAAAAGAATATCTACGACTCGGTTGAATCTCGGGATAAGATTCCGTGGGTGTGGTAGATATAAAGAAGGCTCAAAGTGCAAAAATTTCAAATGGGTTGATGCAAAATTCTCCGGTCAAGCGACATAAGTGATCTTGAAGCTACTTGAAGGCCAACATCAACCTCCACCTATATTAATGAATGAGTTAGAGAATGTCGACTCAGTGCAAGCTCAAATGAAGAGTTTAACATCTCTAGTCGACCATTTGAAGAGTGAGGTTTCAAGGCTAAATATTGAAATAAACTTTTATCGAACAATGATAGTGTTGTTATTTTATTGTGTAATCTATTCAAATATGAAGTGAGTAATGAGAAGAAGTTTGAATGTCTACCATAGTTGAAGATGTGGAATATGTACTTGTGTTGGGCTATTTGTAAGTAAAGTGTATTCTTGGTTTGTTGCAATTTTTGTATGGAGCAAAAGGTTTTGTTGCAGTCTATGGTAGCAATGGAAAAATGGAGTTGGAATTCATTGGTAGTGAGCACTTAAAAAGTTTTCTTGCTTAGTTGTGTATTGATGTTTGTTTTGCTTAGTTTTTGCTTCGTATGTAATGGTTTGCTGCATTTTTTGTTTGGTAATGGTTTGCTGGTTTGCTGGTTTGCTGCAACTATTACTACAAACCATAGCGAAATTGAAGGATGGTGGCAAGTTCACGATTGATTATTTCAGTACCATAAGTTGTAAATAGTAACCGCTTGAGTGTCAAATTTTTAAAAAATTTTAAATGCCAATCGCGGTTAAAAAGTGATCGCTTATGTTGCACAAGTTTTAAAAAAGAATACTTTAGTTTCAAATGTCACTTGGCTTGCGCTAGTAGTGGTACATCTTGTTGCACCATTTGGGCTGTTGGTGCATCTTGTTCTTGCACCAGCCCATACAAGTGTTGATGCAACAAAATGCACCAGCACTCGAGAATTACTCATGTAAGAAGATGCGGCACCAACAATTGCACCAAGGCATGTTGGTGCATTTTGTTCTTATACCAGCACATACAACCAGAATCCACAAATTCAATAGCACCCATTACTTCAACCACCAAAAATATATGTACACATCACTTCTAAAAACAACATCAGCCTCATAAAAACGTTGCACCGGCAGCAAAACATTTATACAGCATAACTATCTTGCCGCATTACTAACCGAAATCAAGACAGGAGAAAATAACAAAAATAGTCATTGCCATTGACATTGATTAATTCTTTACAAAGGAAAAACATGCCTCGCTTCACTCTCCAATCACTGAAGGTTCAGCACCCTCCTCAAAAATACAATGGCAATATGCACCATCGTCAAAAAACAATGGTAGCAACTCCCATCAATAAAGATATAATATCCAATGTCCTTCTAAAAAAGAAAAAACATAAAAAGACACCATGTCCAGTACCCTCCCATTAGTCAATATGTACAACACCCCCACCTCATTTCCCTTTTGGAGCTTTGAATTGATTCATAATCCAATCACTTTTTTCTTACTAGACGTGCAAGTTCTTTAACTGGTTTTTCTGTCATCTCCTTTTCTTTGTTCTTGGCAGCGGCTATGTTTTTTTAGCATGTGTCATGTGGTCCGTAGGATCACTATTGCTCCCATTATCAATCGGTTGAGATGGAATTGGTACTAGGTTCTTTTTTGTGGTTGTTTTCAAGCTGTATCCACTGTCTTCTTCTTTGAAGCACTCTTCTTTGGCTACACCATTGATTCTTGAGTTGGCCCACCTTGAGAGATGAGCAACTCCGAAGTTCTCCCAAGCTACAAGAATATAACCATATTGTCAACCAAATGAATTCAAGTACAACAAATTAAATACATAAGCCCTACAAATCTTACATTCAAAATAATCATTCCAGTACGTTCATCTGTGTAAATCCCATAACCATATTGCTTTAATCTTTTTCCAAGAGACCTTTTTGTTCGTTATAGTGCATCATTTTCAGCATCAACCAATGGGGAAGCAATCTATGTAACTTATGCAGTTGCTCATCTTCTCACTTGAGAAACACATAAAAAAATTAAATTTCAGCCCATAAAAGACAAATACAAAGATATACAACTTACATGATATTTTTTCCTCCTTTGTTCAACAATGGACTTAATTGTCGTTATTGCTGTCCTACATGTACCAGTCCTTGTCCCTACACTTAGGCCTATAATAGGGCCTTTTTTAGCCCTTCAATAGGCCTTACAACAGTGCTTTGTATCAGAACTATGGCCAACTAGAACAAATAATTAGACATCTACTCATTTTCATGGTGAAAACGCACGGAGAAAACTTCTCAAATTAATTACATGTGCATAATAGATTAAAAAGACAAGAAAAGCCAATGTATAGTCAACCATCAAACTCTATCGAATATGAACTGAAAAATTATTAAGGTAAAGAGGATACTTATCTTATAGTAGGGCTTTCTATTTGGCCTTCGATAGGCATCACAAATAGGGCTTTATGTCCTCCCTTCAGTAAGCCCAACAACAAGATCTTCAGTAGGCCCTATTCTTGGCCCTAACTTAGCCCTTACATCTCGTTGTTGATGTTGCTTTTCCAGCTCACAACATTTTTTATTGTATCCTTCTTTATGGCAATATGAGCATTTTATCTTTACCTTAGTCCTACTCGTCCTATGACTTGATGCATCTTCCTACTGAATTCTTCGTCTCATTTTTGGCTTTATTAGTTGGTTCTTCAGTGGCAAAGGTAATGACCTTCATGATTTGTTGGCTCCCAAAATTTGCTACTTCTAATAGGCTTTATCATAAAGTGGTACGAAGTAAGGTATGAGTTTTTCTTGTACCAATCATCTAGGTAATCCTTTGGGTTTTGTTGCTTCATCTCGAATGGCACAAATGGCATGGGCCTTAAGAATTTCATTTAGTTGCTAGACTCGGCATGAACACTTTCTTCAATCTAGGTTGACAACATACTTATCATAATTTTCAATTATCTCATATCCATCGTCTCCATTTCAAACTAGATGGCAGAACCTACTGGCAGCAACGTTTGCATCTAATCTCTTCACAATCCTAAAACCACAGTCTCAAGTCCACTTTGTAGCTTGATCTCTTTGCCTATGCGTCTAGTCATGACCATAACTCGAATATCATCAAGCATGTTGATGATTGGTTTGTACTTGGTCTCTAAAATTTTGTCATTAAAAGCTTCACTGAAGTTGTTATCAATAATATCGCATTTGAATTCTTCAATGAAGAAGGCGCGACACCGGTGCTTAGCTTCTGTCTAGAAGAGTGCATCAAAACCTTCATTTATCAACTGTAACAAACCCTATTTGGCTAATCTGAAATCAGTCATGTTGGTACTCTTCGCTATCTGCCAGACTTGCTTTTGCAACTTATCTCCTTTGACTAGTTTGTGTTTATGTGCCTTGCACACATTCTATGCTTAGTATATGGCATCAACTCCGCCAATGCAAGAACAATTCCCTACAAAAATTCAAACCAAAAAATACAAGTAAGAAAAAATACGTAAGTAATTAATATTTAAAGGGAATTAATTGATAATGGTATTACTTTCTCGTTGGTCGCTCATGAATGCCTAACCTCCCCCATCGGTTATCTCAAGGTCAGCCATTAAATTTTTGAGGAATCAGGACCAAGGATCCTCATTCTCTATCTTCATCACCGCCTAAGCTATTGGAAACATTTTATTGTTGGTTCTCTCCCCATAGTAGCCAATAACTCCCCATTGCATAAACCCTTCAGAAAGCATTCATCTAATCCTACAACTCTTCTATAACCAGCCAAGAAGCCTATTTTGCATGCATCAAAACAGACATAAAATCTATCAAATTTAGGCCCAAAATCAAGTAGTAGCCTCTCCACAACCTTTACGTATAGCTTACTAGATGGGTTGTAAAGCATATATTCACTACCATAATCTCATAACTGCACATATTCTTTCTTGTACCAACCCATCAATATTTTCATCACCCTTAGCTTAGCTCTCTTGCATTGATTCCTTGATACATTAACCCCCAATTGCTCATTCACTAATAGTCAAAACTAAGAACTCTTGATCTCGGGCATTACTTTGATAGTATTGAAAAAATGCTTCGACAATCACACACTTGTTACCCTTATATTGTCAAACATAATTGGACAAATATGCTCATCTTGGAATGACTTAATCTTGAATGACCCCTTCCTCCTCGCGCACCATAGAACTTCTATGGACAATTGGGTTGAGTACTTAGCTCTCACAAATTCCTTCGTATTTCTAATGAATTCAACACTCCTTTGTTCAGCAATAGAACTCTTGACAACAGTTTCTTTTATTTGTTTGGCATCGTCAAATTTCATGCCCTTAAACAAAATAGGTTTACTAACAGTTGGATCATAGCAATGGTACTTATGTTTTCTTCTACTTGTAGGTTCTTCATCATCACTACCAAGCTCATTCTCCGAACCAGCAGTTTCATTGTTACAGCTTTCTTCATCTTCATTTCTATTACCTTCAGCTGGAGCTCCATCCCTATTTATTGGCTCAGGCCTTTATGCTAAAGCTACAAAAAATTTCTGAGAAATTCCCTTTACTTTTGTCTTGAATGTGCCTGTTCATCATTATCTTCGTCACTCTAGAAATTTACTATTGTCAAATATCTGTCTTCCGATTCACTAGATAGAGCAAATTTCCATTTTAATCCAGTGAAGTCTTCATCACCTACATCTTCACTTGAGATTTTAGGACATCTCCCTGTTTGCTTATCTCTATCAATATGACTTGTCTCCCTCTTCTCCCTCATTTGCCTCTCATTTTGCCACCCATCTAACCTAAATTCATCTCCAACCTAATTACTTGCTTGAGTAGGATCCCCCACTCCTCCTCTTTCAGTGGTATGCTCATCATCATCATCACTATAATACTAACATATATCCTAACTTCATCGCCGTGAAAATAATGGTAAATGATATCCTTAATACCATTGTCGTTATTAAAAAATTTCAAACCATCATTCAATTCCTTCCTAGGAACACAATAATGCAATTTTTGTACTTTGTATCATAAAAAAATACACCAAATCTCTCACAAAATCAATATATGATGGCTTTCCAACATTAACATAGATAGTATCTTCATTTCCACCAGCATATTCCCAGTCTTAAGCGCCGATAACAAACTCCCTACCATAGCAAACAATGACGCCTATCCGATTCTCATCCATTTCAATGATGCACCCAATGAGGAAATAAAATCATTAGTTTTTGGGACCACATAGCAGAATCAACAACTTCACATGCAGGTCCTTGTCGTTTTGTCAAAAAAAATAAAGGCAACCAATTTATTCAGTTCGATCCCCATACAAAAACAAAGGAAGCCGAATTGAATAAACAAAGTAAGATTCCTACTACCCATTTTTCAATTCAATCACATTCGATCCTCCATAGAAGCACTCCAATTAATTAAATAAAGTGAGGTCCCACCACTGTTTTCCTTTAAGTCGAGCCCTCATATTCCCCTCCGCACCCTATTTTTCTATTTGATCCCTGCAAAAGAAAGCAAATCATGTTAATAAACAAAAGTGAAGTCCCCATACTTTCCCCTTACTTTCCCTCCGAGCCGAGCCCTCAATTTGCCCTCTGCGTCCTCACTTGCCTGTCGAAACCCTAAATTTTCCACTCAATTGACCTACGGAGAGAACATGACAAACGTGAGTGAGTGAGAATTGGGGACATAGCCAACAAACAATAGCAAATGGGAGCGCAACTACAATGGTGGCCAAGCAATGGTGGCCAAGCAACTACGGTCGACGTCAAGCGAGAATCGTAGTTCATATGTGCCGACGAACACTATTTCACTACCCCTTCAACAATGTCGTTTTGGCCATATGAGCTATGCGGCGTTGTTTTTGTAAGAGAGTCCACGTATAATGGCAAAACGATGTCGTTTCCTAGGGAGAAAGAAAAACGGCATTGTTTATGCCATTCCACATGGATGGCCTTCTTAAATTTTTGCCACGTCAGTTTTTTTTTTTAATATAAAAGTTATCTAACTAATTTGGTCGAAATCTCTTGCCGGTGGCACCAAATTAATCATTTTTTCTCCAATTTGGCACTTAAGTGATCCGACGGAAACTTTTGATACTAAAGTGAACGACGTACACAACTTTTGGCACTTCTAGTGTACTTACCTCGAGCGTCAAATAAAGGACTACAGTTTAAGAATTATGGTCATCTAAACACTACAGGCTTCTCCAATGCCGAATAGGCTGGATGTCCTATGGAGAAGAGATCTATTTCAGGCTATTGTGTGTTCTTGGAGGTAATTTAGTTGCATGAAAAAGCAAGAAACAACATGTAATTTCCCAATCAAGCACTGAAGTTGAATATCAAGCTATGGCACATGTGACAAGTAAATTACTATGGTTGAGGATGTTATTATTAAATATTGAAATGTCGCCATTAAATCCATCATATTGTATTGTGATAATCAATCCACTATTTATATTGCATCTAATACAGTCTTCCATGAACGAACTAATCACATTGAGATTGATTGTCATTTTGTGCGGGAAATAGTTCAAAAATGGGATATTATTCTTTAACACACAAAGACAGGGGATCAACTCGCAGACAATTTTACAAAATCTCTACCAGGGAATAGAGTGAGCTTCTTATATAACGAGTTGGGATTATTTGATTTTTACATCCCAACTTGAGGGGGATGGTTAAGAAATATTGTGAGTAATAAGGGTAGAAAAGTAACCCAATTTGTGAGTAGGGTTAAGCATATATATATATACCCTATAATTATTACTGAATAACAAAAAATAATTATCTCTTCACAACTTGAATCCATTTCTAAGACTACTTTAAGTATCCAAATTTTGTACAATATTATTATACAATTATAATCCTCTAATTAAAAGTAGACTCATGAATGACATATTCATAAATTTCATCTAATAAGTCTATTAAGGGTATTAAGGTGATTAAGAATATTCATACACACAACATTATTGTAATTTCCATGCTTCGCCAATACTAAAATCACCACTAGAGCGGAAGTGGACAATCCTAGGAGACTCCAATAGTGTATTCACCTCACAACAAGCAAGCTCAAGCCTCACCCAATCATTGGCTAGCTCGCTAGATATGTTGAGGCTCGGCAATTGGCCACAAGCGAGAGCCAATGAGGGTCAAGCCTTGTCTGATCCGACCAAGGCTTGATGACTGAACAAGAAAGAAGATAAAAAATAATAATAATAATAATAATAATAATAATAATAAATAGAAAATTAAAAAAAAAATTGTCCACGTCGGGAATTGCCAATCAAGATTGGCCGGAAAGACTACATCAGCAAATCGTTAAAAGGCTTAGGTCTAAATTGGCTAAATTAAGAAGTTTAAGACTGAATAAGCATTCGCACAATATGTTGATGATTTAAAAAAAAAATCCTAATTTTAATGTTATTCATGAATTCATATAAGGCAAAACAATAGGACTTGAAATAAAATAAATTATTATTTCATTATGAACGAAGAATACATTTATATAGGAGGAAAATAATGGTTCTCTTGAATAGATAGAACCATTGGATACGTAGAGCAATTAACTTCCAAATAAAACACAATCTTTTTTAAAAATTAAGCATTGACTGCTAAATGAAATTTGAAATTGATCCGATCACTTTTCACTTGTTTTAATTTCCGCCAAAAATATGAGATTTGATTTTGGTTTAATACCACGAAAAACCCTAAACTGATACATTTGCAACAAATTTATCCTTTATTAGTTTTCGCTAAATTAAATAAGTGCAACGAAAAATCACAAAACTAGAACACATATGACAATGTCAACTACCATGTGTCATTTAACTAGTAATTTGATGGTAAAATTTAATCAAAACTAAATGAGGGTAAACTTGTCAAATATGTACCGGTTTGGAATTTTTGTAGTACAAAAATTAGTTTAATATAAATTTATCGATGTGTACCAATTTAGGATTTTTCATGATATTAACCTTTTGATTTTAATATGAGACATCCATGATTATGTGTCCACTTGAGAACCCGTGCTTTTGTACGGCATTTACTCTAGTGCTTTCATATTTAAACTCATCAATTTCCATGTGTTCTTTATATGCAAGACTCTTTTCGTACGTATACATTAAAAACTCTTAACAAGAATCAGCACCTAGCGATCATGTTGAGTTTGCAAGATGAAAAAGGATAGAGAAGAAGTTGGTAATGGCCACCTTATAGAACTAGAGATTTCATAGGTGGGAATTTATTAGAATTAAAAGTGTGCTTATTTCACGGAAAATTAAAGATTTTAAAAATATTTTCCAAGAAATAGTCACTTGTATCATTTACAAAAATAAGTGAATGAAAAATATCTTCATCATCAACAATCTAAGATCTACTCTATCATATTCTTAATTCAATGGTTTCATTAAGTCCCCTACAATAGTTCTTGGTCTAGTTGTAAAACTACCCTCAACAATTTGTGTAGGCATAAATCCTATTCTGTATTAATTGAGATATGTTGATTTGTCTATCATTCCATTGTAAAGAAACAATCTTATCATATATCCATTTTTGTCTTCATGGAAACAGCAACGCTAGTTGTATTTAGACAATTTTTTGTCGATATTGAAAAAAGAAATTGTTGATTATTCTCTCTAAGTAATATATCCAATCCTTTTTTTCTTTTTTCTTTTTTCAAAAAATGCTCACAGATCTTAAGTTTTCTATGAAACAATGCACTCTAGGTTTGGTCTTAGCCCAATTTTGGAGAACTCATCTGCCAAGTCTCAAGCTAGCTAAATTGAATGAGAAATAAATATCAGATCAGAGTATAATGAAATTGATCAAGAATGATTATGGAAATATTTTCCTTAAAATGATCTCTTTTTTTTTTTTTTTTTTTTTGGGTAAGGCTTAAAATGATCTCTTGTCGCTTACAAAAATGGATAAGAAAAAAAAAATTTCTTTTTCAAGAATAAATTTAGACATAAATTATTATCAATTATGAAAATATTTTTCATGAGCTAATTATCTTAAAAGATACAAGTACTGATTTTAAGAAAATAATTTTCTAGTAATTCATTTTTCGTGATATAAAAGGAGCTTAAATATCAATACGGAAGAATATGATAGTAACTGGAGTGTTACGATCCACCGCGTCGTCGTCGAGCCCATCCGCAGACAGCCCACGCCGATCTCCTTCTTCCTCTCTCGGCGGCGGAATTAGACACCTGAGAATCGCCGCCGCCGCCGCGGTTCGATGGCAGTCGTGATCGAGAGCTCTGTCTGGGAGCCGAACCCCTCTCTTTTCGTCTTCATCTTCCTCGCTTGCTTGCTCTCCATCTTCCTCCTCCCTTACGCCTCTAGAAGCGCGCCTCCTTCCGTCTTCGACCATGGAGCCTCGCTGCACTCTTTGCGTTTCCAGCGGAACTTCCTCCTCCTCTACTCCCTCTGCTCAGGTCAGCATTTTCTTCGCGCGGATTGCGCTTTACATGCTATCTGTGGAGAATGAATCGTGGAGATGTGTGATTTGTTTCTGGTCGGTAAGCTCGGACATTGTGCAGCTGATGTCTTCGATCGACTGGCTCCGGTCCAAACAGATGAGCGATCAATTTCCTGTGCTCGGTTTGCAGTGCGTGTCGAATTGAATTCGCTTCCCGTGCTGCGTTTTGGCAGTGATGGAAGGGCTACCGTCGGTGTTCGGGGAGTTCGAGTTCAGTTACTTTGGCGTGAGTAGAGAGCAAATGGTTTTATCTCTCTGTGTTGGATTTGCGGCTTCTCTCATTGTTGGATCTTTCCTTGGAGTGCTTTCTGATACGATGTGAGTCCATTTTCTTCTCCTGTTTTCTGTCGGTGAACTTAATTTCTTCTTTGCTGCAATTTGAGCTGATGATTTAGTAAAGAATTACAGGCTGAGAGGTCGTTGAGTATAGTAGGACTTAGCATTGGGAAGTTTTCTCAATTGCTTTCAACTGGGGACTGGAATTCTGTCTGCAAATATGTGTGACCTGCTTTGATTGGGCTTACATGCTGCTTTAACAAGTGGTGCTTTCATGTTCTTGTTCTGGGAACATCCACTCTGTTTTTGAGAATCTACGATGTATTGGATCCATTCATTTAACGCTAAAAACACTGAATCTTGGGGATTTGCAAAAAGTTGATAAAATAATAATCATGACGCTTTCTCTTGACTCAGTTATGTGGCTAGTCCTAATGTGTGTTAAATTATTGTACATGAACTGACATATACTGCTGTCTGCAGAGGCCACAGGAAATTCTGTTTATTCTTTTGCATCTTGCACCTTTTTGTTGGTATATGGAAGAGGATAACTGCCCATCCCAGTGTTTGGGTAGCAAGTGTATGTTTGTCTCTGGCTTCTTCAATATACTCTTTCAGTTTTGAGACATGGATGGTTGTTGAACACGAAAAGGTTCGTTTACATTTTCTCCCTGTACATAAGATGTTGCTTCTTGCCATTTACTTTAAGATGTCGATTTGTGCCTTTCAAATTTCTCTCTGTACATTTTTCCTTCTCATTAGTAGTAGAAACCACACTTCGGGGTTGTAAAAAGAGTTTGCATTTTTTTTGTTTGCTTTCTCTTTACAGCAAGGGCACAGAGAAGATTTATTGAGCGATACCTTTTGGTTAATGGTGTTCTTGGGGTCTGCATCTTTCATTGGAAGCCAGGTGCTTGCCAACTGGCTGATTGGTGGTGATCTGAAGAAGGGAATGACATCTCCTTCTACGGCAGCTGTCTTGTTGGCTTTGGTGGGAGTTATTTGTGTTGCACGGCTGTGGAGAGGATCTTCTCAACAAGAGGTGTTTGAGGATCATGGCAGGTCCTATAGCTATTTTTTCGATGGTAATAGTTGGGTCTCGCCTTTGCTCATATATGAGTCTGCTATCGTATGAAAAGTATCCACTTTTTATTGAAACTGACATCTCAACTTGAATTGTTGTCTGATTAAATAAAAATTTCTAAATGCTATTTGATGTTCCCAATGTGATATCTGATTTACATCAAATAACGAGAGTTCACTACTTATAAGGACATTCATGGATATTTTCAAATGGAAGATATGAAATTGGCTGAAGTATGTCTCAGCATCAGATGCCATTATATTTGGAGCCAAAAAGCACATACTTAGTAATGCCATTATATTTGGGTTCAAAGGTGGGACATATAGCTGTGTTTTCTTGTTGCATTGAGCTTTGAGAACTTTAAGGTTAAGGTTTGTCCACAAGATTTTTCGTTGTGGTTAGTTGAGGACCAAGATTGAGTGTACTAACTTGCTTACCTCGAGGCACAAGGGAGGTTATAGTCAGCCAAAAGATGATTAGACGTTTCTGAATTCAAATGCCCCTGCAGCAGAATGGTTTTGCTTTGTCTATTACTCTAAATACTGCTAAAGTTATTAAAGGTCATAATCTTGAGAAAATCTGCAAGACTTTCAACAAAAATCTGCCTGAACTCAAAAGCCTGATGTTGGTAAAGCTGCAACTAGGAAATTTGCTGCCATGTCAACGAATCACGTGCTCTTTTAGAATTGTTGCTCTTTTAAGATTAAGCTATTGACATTTTGGTTAATATTTTTCCTTATTCACTAATAAGTAGACCAATTTGTAGGTACCTTTTTAAATTTGTACTCAGATCATTATTCAATTCTTCTTGCATACACTCTTATCTACTTGTTCACAGATAGAAGAATATGGTTATTGGCATGTGCACAAGCTTGCCTTCACTTCTCCATATCAATGTTTTGGATTCTCTGGACCCCAATATTGGTGGTACGTTCACATATCTTTCTGAAAGGAATATTAATATCTCCTGGAAGACTTAAATGAACGGCAGCATTATCTATTTTTTGCACACAAAATGCTGGTTGTAGCTTCTAATTTTTTGCTGGCAAGAGTGAGCTTGTTTCATGATTTTATTGAATGCATGGGAGTGCAGGCTGATGGCAGAGAACTGCATCTGGGCTTGATATATCCGTGCCTTTTGGGAGCAAGAATGCTTGGAAGTACAATTTTTCCTTGGCTTATTAGTGGATCTTTGTCATTTCGAACTGAAGATTGCATACTTTATGCATTCATCATATCCGGTTTGGTACTATCTGTCGTAGCCTATGACTATCAGGTATTTATGTATTCCATAAATGTCCACATATAAATCGATATTTGATTTTGTTACCACCACATACTGATAGATACTATATTTGTGTTTTGCAGGAAATTGGAGTTCTAGTAACATTGTTCTTCCTATTTCAGGCATGTGTAGGAGTCATCCTACCTTCTCTTGCCAGATTGAGGACCATGTATGCCATTCTGAACTGTTGGCTGGAATTCCAACACAAGATATTGCTAATTTGGATATATGGATGAATGTTTATGATTATTGTTTATCATGTTTTGTAGGTATGTACCAAATGACTTGCGAGGAGGAATGATAAGCTTTTCTCTTGCTCCTGCGAATGCTGCAGTTTTGCTATTTTTGGTGCACGTGAGTTTCAAACATGATCTAATTTCTAGTCAATCTCCATGATTTATGCCTGCACTGGTGACGTAAATCAGGAGGGAGATCAAGCAATTCTGTATTTGTACTGTCTCAATTTTTACTTAGATCATTAGGGTAAATGGCCCAAGTTTTGGACGTGGTTTAGCTTCAGCTATAAATCCTAAGGCAAAGTCAGGGACATGATTTTTACAAGCATCTACAAGTTTCACCGGTTTTGGAAAATTTACAGAATTTTATGGAAGAGGATATGTTCCATTTTTAGAATGGACAAACGAAATAGGCTAGAAGTACTGGCTTAATGAATAAGATTTTAATTGCTATTATGATCAAGAACCATAGTAAAAACCATTCTGCCTCTGTAAAAAGATTTGATGATAGCTCTTTCATTATGCCATACTTGCTGATTGTACATGGTCTTTTTGCATTACAAATCTGGTCAAGAGCGCATCTTTTCTGAAAGATGTTCTCAGCAAGTAAGTGGTTTATTGATGAATTAAACAATCAATATAGACATACGTTTGTTCATTTCTAATTTCCTGCATTTTTTTTTCCTGGTGGGATAACTAAGTATTATCACTGTGAAACTTCTGGGTGAAAAAAGGTTTTATATATTTAGTACAGAGGACTTTTGACTTGACAGGGCCATCTGGAACCTTTTCTAATAAATATGCTGAAAAGCCAAGTTCTCCCCTCACTTAGTCCTCTTGCATGACTTTCTATGACTTGTCAGTGGTTCATGTGTTTGGGTGTTGGAGCAACACCCTCAATCACGCTCTTTTCCTGAGGACTGCCACAATTTAGCTTACTTGCATTTTCGGGTAGATCTGTTGAGAAAATGTGTCCATTATGAGTTGCCATTTGTTCCAGGGAGGCTACTATCGCAGTGTCGGTAATGCAGCAATTATGGCATTCGCTGCCGTTGGGCTTTTCGCTGCAGCTGGTTGCATGCATGTCTTGAAGCGGTTAGGGAAGCAACCGTACCAGCACTTGCGCAAGTTATGAGTTCATCACTCATCTGCCAATGTCCAGATCGCTTTAATATCAATGGCTTATCAGTGGGACAGAGGAAGGATAAGGATTGGTTTCAATTGCGTATAAAATGCAGTCACAGCACGCAAGGGGGTCGAATGATTGGCGAAAAGTGTTGATCAAATTCAACCTCCTTTACCAGTACAATTCCACATGGCAGACATGAATTATTTCGTTGCGAGGAAGATGCTATCAACAGTGACTATCAGTTGCAAAGTCTGTTGAACTCTATGGAAAGCTATGAAAGGAAATCAATGCCTGATCATCAAAAGCCATATGAGAGAAGACAATGATCCATTGGGGCGTCACCTGGGGAATGAGGACCTCTTGCTAGCTGTGGAATCATATGCTGAGGACTTTTGTCTGGCAACTATTTTGATGTTGCTAGATTTGAGAGATTGCATACCATATATTTTATTGTCTGAGACTCTGGAGATTAAATTTTTGCCTAGGTCTCAATAAGGAAATCTTAAGGTTTAGGGGATTCTCATTTTATTTTTCTTCTTTTATTTCAAAGGTGGCGATTTGAAAGCAATCGTGATATCGGCGAGTTTGAAAATGGAAAAATGTCTCTGTACCAAAAAGAAAGTGGAACATTTATTATTTTAGAGAAAAAAAATGAAACCAACGATAGCCTTTATCTTTTTTAGGGAAAACTGTGGTTCTCGGTGTTTTTGTACCTTTAGCCCTCAAATTGAGTGGGTGGTTGAGTTCAGACATCGATGTGTTATTGGTAGATGCGCGGAAATCGGTTCTTATTAACTTGGGCTTTTGATGAAGCAAAGTGCCCAAAGTACACCGACAATACTAGTCATTAAAATTTGGAAGATAAAAGTTGCATCTTAAATTTACCTACCAAATATTTGACACATCTAACGTATTTGCTTTTTTATGATGAGGGTGTGTATTTTTTTTCTATTCTTCCTTTTTAATAGGTCGTGCTTTCCACTCTCATCATGGTTAAAATACTCCCCATCTCAATGTTTTGACAATATTAACTTTTATGGGTCCTATTTTTTTTTAAGCATTATTTAGTTGCTTTTCTTTATTTTCGTTTTTTTTTTTTTTTTTGCCGTGCCAGTCCTTCTGCTCATATATTTCTCTCTATTCTCTCTCTTTGTAAAACACCCCTCGTGTCTAGAGGTGTGCATGGTCCGGGTGGGCGGTTCCCGACCTAGAATCGAGAACCGCCCGCTAAGAACTAGTTCCAAAAAATTGGAACCGGGAACCACCTGTTGTTGCATGGATCCACCTGAGAACCGGACCACCGGTCCGGTTCCCGGGTTGATCCATGGAACTGATCTCACCAATAATAATATCGTTTTTCAAATCCCGCTGTGAGTACTTTTCATATCGAGTAAAAAAAATTTTAAATCGAACCGGCTTAATTAAGGGTACCATTTTTCTTTATTTTATTGGAAAACACTACCAAAGAAGAGAAATAGGTTTTTTTTTCCTATTTTTGAATCATTTCAGTTGAAATCTAAAATATTCTTTAAGTTCAAGATTCTGGATAATTGTCATATGTAGATCATATTTTCCTTTATCCTCTAACAATGCTCAATCTTTTACAATATTTGCTTTACTATTTTTTTTTTTTGTAGAAACAATTCCACCGGTACTCCACATATTCTTGAACATAGTGTTATATGTGAGTCCCGAAAGTATCTTTTGAATGAGCCATTTGTTGAGTTGTTGAAAGGCAGCTTACACAATTTACTAAATTCTTATTAAAACATGGAAATCATGAGAGGAGATGGAGCCCTAAAATTTAGATTTGCTAATTAGTAATTTCGAAATTTATTTTAGTATTAAAAATCAATATATTATTATAATATAATTGGTCCGGTCCGGGTGGGCGGATCCGCCCATGAAACCGGGAACCGGACCCGGTACCACCGGTTCCCATAAATTGGAACCGGAACCGGACGGTTCCTCAAGAACCACTGTTCCAGGCGGTTCCGGTCCGATTCCAGACGGTCCGGGCGGTCCCTTCTTTTTGCACACCCCTACTCATGTCAATAATAGACAAATCTTTTATACCCCAACGTCCATCATTGACCCACCAAAAAAAGTCCATCACAAACACAAGGAACTCATTAAGTTGAAGCCCAAATTTGCATAAACCTCCTCCCGGCTAGTGCTCTTTTATCTCTATTTCTTCAACTCATACCTCAACTATAAGTAAAAGCCCATTTCATATCTCTTCAGTCTTTACCACCATTCCATCCCTTTCGCTCTCTGTGTTATTCGTTGTCCCATTTTGAGTCAAATTCTTCAATTGATTGATTATGAAGACAAGAAAAACCCCGTTTAAATATTCAAATTTAGGAGCCGAAGCCATCACCCAGAAATTCATTAGGCTCATTAGCAATGTTTGCTTCTCCACTAATTTGCCATCACTTGCCAGCCTCTAGATCCATGGCCCAAATCTGCCCCTGCTCCCACTAAGTTGCTTGTGCAAATCGAAAATGCCACCTTCAAGAACAACAATTCCATCCTCAAGATTGGCGAGGATTTGCCCTCCTCACCCTTGTGTTCTCTTCTACTTCCACACCAATCTTAGTCGTCAAGCCACTATCACTGACGAATGAGAGGGCTAAAGATGTGATTACGAACTCAACCCTCAAGTCCGAGCACATATGTAACGTGGAAACTCTGTTGCCATCAATTGTTCGGATCCCCATCTTTTGATTGCCGTGAAGAAGTTCAATGCAAGACCCTTTAGGTCTGTTGTATTCTTGGGAATCAAACTCTAGCTAGGGATTCAACAACCGATGAGTGCGATGTGACCTAGAGGACAAGTGATAGACGCAGACCATAGAATGTTCTCTTTTTTTAACAGATCCTAGAAGGCTTGAACCAGATTGGCATTAAGAGGGAACGAAGAGAAGTAAAGAAGGATGAAAATGGGACTCACAAGAAAAGACAATAAAGAAAATAAAAGGGAAACCAAAATCAAATAAAAAGAGTACTTAGAAAAAGTGGGATCCACGAAAGTTAATATTGTTAAAACAATGTAATGGGGAGTATTTTAGCCATGGGGGGATCGAAGAAAACGCAACACTTTTTTTTTCTCCTCCTTTATTTTTCTTTCCTTTCTTGTTTCCGTTATTCCTCGCTTGCGATCTCCCTCTCTCCACCTAGTCAGACGCTATCTGAGGTCGTGACCTTAAACAAGACCTCAAATTACAGGTTTCCTGAATGTCGCGATGTCCTTCATGTGAGCCGCGACCATGGTGGTTGCAAGTTACTTGTGCACGTTTGAGTGCTAACGATGACGGTAACAAGTGTGGCTGTGGTCATTCTTTAAAAGTACGAGCGTTTTTTCTTAAAATCGGGTTAAATCAATGATGTACCTTCAATGTGTTAAGTCGCATCATGAAACACAGCATCAATTTAATCGATTATTTGGCCAAAAGACAATTTTGATGGAATTGACGTCAGATTCGCTGCTGCGAGGACTCTTTTCTCGGCAATGATTGATGTCCTTCAAGTTAGCCGTCGAGGTGATTCTAAAGGGACATGTTCATTGAGATGTAAAAGATACCAAGGGAGCACTCTAAATTTGCCAAATTAGATTTAAATATCTGTTCTTGATGACAAAGTAAGAGTTGACAGACCAATCACTAAGAGTTAACTAGTGCACATTAAGCTTATGCTTCACCCTGTTTTTATTTTTTCGGATAAGTTTATGCTTCGGTCTATCACAAATCAAAGCATGAGCTCAACTTGAAAATTCCATTAAAATCAGTCTTTTGCTCTGTATTATATATTAATAAAAAGGCTATATTAAGGTACAATGAAGAAGCAAGAAGGTCCCCAAACTAAAAGGCGAGAAACAAAAGTTTGTATTATCAGTGAAACTTTCTCTTCGGGATGATATCATCTGTAAAATATAAACGAGCAAATGCTATTTTTATAAAAAAAAGAGGCATTAATTAATCCAAAAATCCCCTTGAGACTTATTAAATAATGAATCCTATGCTCAATATTGTAAAATTGCGCACGATTAATCATCTTGCACTTGGTCTCTAATCCACTTTGGTGCCACCCATTTCTCCCCTTTGATCACAGGAAAGCTCCCGTGAATTGAGGTCTGCCAAGGCCACCACAGAAATTGTTAAGAAGAATATATTTCAGCTCTTTCAGTGTCATAACAACTGTTGGGATAACAAGACTTGCACCAGAAAATACTAAGAAGGAAAACTTATGCAACGCTTTCTCAACTGAAATGATGGTCTGAAACATCATTTTCTTATGAAGTCGGCAACTTGATAATCACAGAAGCAACCCCTTTTCATTTATCTAAATGCACAGGCACTGATATTCTATCTTTAAGGAGATCCTCGATGACAGATTTACTAAGATGAGCACTTTAGTTTTCTTCCCAATAGCACGATTCACTGGAAATAGGGGTAGAAAACTCTGGGACCATAGCGTGTCACATTGACTATAATTTAAGAGATTCAATACACATCTAGCGCTGACAGGCGAGAAAAATATCAGCAGGCGCAGTTCATGATGAACAAGAGAAGTACTCACGGGATCAATTGTACCATTTGGTAGTAAGGAATAGAAGAGAAGTCCGTCACCCTGCCGTGGTTTCACCTGCAGTCCAACACACTTTTTAAAATCATAGGTCCCATCCATGTTCATACCATTCTGCATGCCAGAGTCAAATGAATACATGGTTTAACCAAACTCAAGAGGAAGAAGACCATCCAAACATACCTCAAAAGGGAACATGGTTTCTCCCCCCTCTTCAACGTCAGATAAGTACAGCAAAAAAGTGGCAACCTACACTCAGATTGAGCAAGAGTAACATGACCAACCCTTTCAAGCTCTTGAAACGTAAATGTTGCGGCTAACTATGTATGAAAAAAGGGTTGACATATGAGTATTCTTGGACCTCGTCCTCATGCACAGCTTCTTTACCGTCGAATCGATGAAATATGATAGGAAGAATTTAACAACAAAGTCAGAGAACTAAAGCAAAAAACACTTCGCAATTTATTGAACTGAAAGCATCAATCTAGATTGAACTGACTATAGCAATTTATTGTCGAGCGAACCTTCAATACATGTTCTGAAAACCGAAATTGATCGAAAAGTTTTAGCTTAAAGCTGGAAAAGAATATCAACAGAGCATGAAAACACACTTGTCTATACATCCGAGAAAACCACCAAGTTTTTTTTCCACTCCTATAAGTAATTTCAGAGAACCGTGGAGAGCTCAGTTAGCTTAATAATAGGTTGTACTGATGTAAAATATGGTGTTTCAAAGCCTTGTCGGTAATAATTAACCTTGCCATTATCTTAAGTTTTCATTGACGAACTTCCATGATAAGGATTTCTAAGGGATTAATGACATATGTTTACAAGGACATCATCATCCATGCCTCACCAAATTAGTAAATATTCAAAAAAAATAGAGGCTGAATTTTTTTGTAGCAAGCATACCCTCTGGCTCTTTTGTGGGCCATATTGAGCGGGATCGAATGCATCGCAGTGAGAATCATATTTCTGCCCAATCTCGTAGTGTAACACATTGAATGCCTGAAACATGGTGACATCCCCAAACAATTTTAAACTTCCCTGAAAATGAAAGGTTAAGAAATTTAATCAAAAAGAGAGAATATATCACATGGAGTGACAATTTGAGAATGAAGAAGAGCTGCAAACTTAGGGCATAAACCCCCAACATGTGCTTTTCCCCGCTCAATAAATGATTAGTGAAATGAAAACCTAGCAATCACAATTTGAGTTCAATAGAGGAAATAAGATTGTACACACAAACTATCAATGGGTGTTTTGTTTCTCTATCAATAATCAGTGACAATATAAACCTTCCAGCCAAATGAGGAAGCTAGATTGTATAAACAGTTTAACCACCATAACATGTTGAGCAAAAAGTACCATACCATATATTCTGTTGAGATAACAGGTTGAGGAATGTAAATTATTTGGAGCCGGAGAAAGAAGTTGGTTTCCCATATCTTAAGTTGGTCTTGTGCACATTCCGTATACCATATTCTAACTCAAAAGTTGAGATGCAAATTATCTTGCCAATTCATGATCATGAGGTGAGATACCTTTTACCCTGAATCCTCACTTCTAGTAGGCCATAAAGACAACAGCTAGGGGTGAAACTGAGTTAAGCTACTAACTAATAAGTAGCTCAGGCTGGCTCGATAATCACTCAACCCGTTTCTAGAGAGCTCAAGCTGGAGCTACTGAGTATCTTGTCGTTGACAAGCTCCTTGGTGTAATCAACTCTAATTGAGCTTCCATTATTTTTCGAGAATATCTTCTAATTATAGAAAGACACATAAGTTGTTAAAATTACATATTTTAACTCTCATACACATATACGGGGAAACTATTTGAGCACGAGCCTACATTCTGATACTCCATCGAGCTCAAACCGAGTTTGGAGACTCAAGCATGCAAGTTGAGTCAAGCTTGAGCTTGGCATTGTATCGACTCAACTCACCTCAATTGCACCCGTAACAACAGCTACTCAAGACAGAGAAAAACGAGCTAGTCAATCGGGTTTGTGCAATAGCGCTCAAGGTGAAAGAGCACTTTGTTCATTTAGATCATTCAAATACAAAATCTGAACGTATGCACTCTGATGTGACTGAAGAGAGTACTGGCAATAGTAAAAGTTGGGAAAAATTACCAAAAATGACCTAAACTTATTGCACTTTTATCAATTCAGTCCTAAATTTAATTTTTTAGCCAATTGAGTCATATATATCTTGCAATTGTACCAATTCAATCCATCTAGTCAAATTTGTCTGGCTAGTTCTGACGTGGATGCTGGCAGATAATTTTTTAATAATATAAATTTTTGATTTTTTTATTAATTTTTTATTTTTCTTTTATTCCCTCCTCCCTCGTCCTTCCTCTTGCTCCGATGACTAGCCAGATGGGAGGGTTGGTCGCCAGACTGAGGCAATCGACCAATGGCGAGCTCGCTCGCCTCGCCATCGCTAGATAAGTGCGAGGTTGACCTTGCCCAGATCCGACGAGGCTCACCTTGCCAAGGGCTGGGTGAGGCAAGCTTTCGCTGAATCTAGATGAGGTCGGCCTCACCTAGCCACCGGGCGAGCTCGCCACTAACCGATTGCCTCAGCAAGAGGGAGGGAGGGTGGGGGAGGGAGAGAGAGAGGAAAAAATATAAAATTAATTCAAAAGATTCAAAAATATAAAAATATATTATTAAAAAATTGTCCGCTAACGCTAGCAGGTGTCCACATCAACATTGGCCAGCCAAATTTGATAGGATGAACTAAATTAACACAATCACAAAAGGTTTAGAACTCAATTAGCCAAAAAAAAATTTAAAATGAATTGACATAATTACAATAGATTATGACTTTTTTTGGTAATTTTCCTATAAAAGCCAACATGTTGTGAGAAGGGACGCTAGGTAGGATCGCACACTTACAAACTAATCACCCAAAAAAAGCTGCTGATAATGATGACTTCCTGGGTAAGATAGTACCTCTCCATGTTCCCTTGGAATCATCATCACCCTTGCAATTTTCTCTTCAATGATATCCAAGGTTCCGGTTTTGTCTTCAGAAGCACTTATGAACATGCCAGAACTGCTCGGAAAGAAAACGTCAACCAAACATCACAATAAAGCCGCCTCTTATTCTACTCTTGCAATGTATGCGCATCGTCACGCATGCTTGGGTATAAAAGAAAATTAAGTAGAGGAACTTCAGATGCATAGAAAAAGTCTAATTCATCCGGTGTCCATAGTATCACGTTGTAGTAGCTGCATTTCTGGTCATGGATTTGGCTTCCACATTTTCTCAAACCAATTCATAGGGAATTAGTCCATGTATAAAGCTCCACTTATGTGATGGTAGTAGAATACTAGAATGTAACGATAGCAATTGAAAGAACAGAAAAAGGGATGTCTTTCAGTTCATTATGCAAGGCACGTAATAATGCAAATTGAGCCGGCTGACACAATATGCACTTAAATCCTCATATAAAATCGACTAGTTTAAACAAAATAAACAGAAAATACCTTGTTCTGATGCCCTTTGTGCTCTCTGCTGTTTCTCCCTTTCTCGACGCCAAGGTTGAAGGTTTGAGACCTGCCTTTGCCATATTTATTATGCTTTCGCATTGTTCAGCTGTTGCAAAATTAGGAAAGTAGAGAGCACGAGGTCTCCAGCTCAACACCTACCCAAGAAACAAGACAGAATATATCATATGGGACTATGTTCTCATCACAAAACAGAGAAAACAAAGGCTGATCTTTCTAAAACAGAGAAAAGAAGCAAGATCTGTTTCAATGTTAAGTTGATCAACGTCACTTTTTCTCTTATAAATGGGGGAAAAGACTAGGCAACCTTATCACTCTAAGAACAAGAAACATAATATGGTTCAAAAGAATTTAAGAGAAACATCTGTCCTGTTTTGTTCAGAGACCCACCCAAAACGCACACCCCACAAAATGCTACCGCCGTTAATCCACACAATTGAACATGAATCTGACCGAAACCACAAAAATCCGAAAAATCCGAAAGATGGTCCCAAATTCAACTACCAACAAAATAGGAAAAAAAGAAATGAAAAGAAGTCTCATAACAGTTATGGAAACCTGGAAAGGAATTGAAACGAAAGAATCATCCCCGGT
This sequence comes from Eucalyptus curtisii, assembly GCA_017140595.1. Lineage (NCBI taxonomy): Eukaryota > Viridiplantae > Streptophyta > Magnoliopsida > Myrtales > Myrtaceae > Eucalyptus > Eucalyptus curtisii. Next base: position 13,525,551 of record CM029502.1, read on the forward strand.
CTCTCCACGTGGCAACAGTGCATAGTCTCTCTTGTCCCTGACCGATCCGAGAACTCTCGCCCTTGCTTTTGCTCTGGACGGGTCCTACAAGATCGAAACGAACTCAACTCACTTCCACCACTGGAAAAACACTCAACAAGCAAATCCAGGCACGCATAATCAAAACAGCGACCCGAGGAAGGAGAGAGGAGCCGTAGAATCCGGCGAGGAAGAAGAAGGAGCAAGTGAAGATGACCACGGGCAACTCTTTCTTCAACTTGGAGCTCCAGCTCTGCCTGATCGCTTTGCCTCTCATTTTTCCCGCAAGCGATCGATCGCCTCCTGTTCTCGTGGTCTGAAGTCTCGGATGAACTTTCGATAGTGAGCAGAGAGCCAAATCAGAAGAGAAGTTGGTGTCTTTGTTGCAGACGATGAAGGGTTCAATAAAATGCAGATTCTTCTTCTTCTTCTTGGTATTTCAGAATGCGAGAGGGGAGAGAGAGAGAGCGCTTTTAACCTTGCGACGCGGCGGGAATGTTCATGCCGAATTTTTGCGGAAACCGAATCAGATGTCGGCAATCAAATGTAGGTAAATAATTATTAGGTTACCAACAATAACTGATACATCCCTTACTATATTTATTTCAAATTAATTTTATATTATAAAAATTCACAGACCAATACAATCATATCATATTTACTTCAAATTAATGCACCGGTACCACATTTATTTTAAATTAATTTTTACATAACAAAAAATCCTAAACCGATACAAACTTCCATATTTATCCTAAATCGGTGCATTAAATTTGGCACAGGTGCATCACATCGAGGTAAATGTTGGACATGTGTATATTTTTGTTTAGGATAAATGTGGTGCAAGGTATATTAGTTTGGGAGTTTTTGTGACACAAAAATTAATTTTGACTAAATGTGTACAGGTGTATCAATTTAGAGTTTTAAGCAAGGATGTCAAAATTGAACAAGAAACCGAACCAAAATCGAAACTGAGATGAACTTCTCGGTTCAATTATATTTGAGTTTCGATTCCAACAATGAAAAAATAATCCTTTTTTTTTTCAATTCAAATAATTTCATTTCGGTTCGGTTCAAAATCGAATTGGAAATTGTCCATCTTCTTGAGATTACAAAAATAAATAATCAAAAAACCGAATTGAACTAAATCAAGTCTTCAGTTCGACTCACAATTAAGTTCAAAGCTAATGCAAACCCAAACGATTTGGTTCATTTCAAGTTTCTTGAAAACCCAAACCGAACCATTAACATCCTTAGTTTTTTGTGGTATTATCCTTAATTATTAAGTTGTTCTAGTCAACCTACAAAGTATAAAAGGATATTTTTACTAATGATATTATTAACCTTAATGAATTACCCTATTGCGATTATTCGAGAAAGATTACGATGGTATTGGAAATTTATTCGTGTCAATGTTCTCGGTTTATAAAGTATGAATTAGATTGCTATGAGTTCAGCCAATTTATCAAAAGTTTAGGTCAATTATCGAGTATAGATTCTATAACTTAATGCTATTAAAGAAATTACTGTGTAAGTGTCCTCGGATTACGAACTTTATAACTCTATTTTTATAGGAAAAGGAAAGTATTAACTATAGGTTCAATCAAGATTACGGCGACTTATGCGGTGATTGTGCAGTGATATCCGTTCTATAGTAAACATTACCTAGTGAGGTAGTAAATTACTTCTGAAAATCGATAATTTAATATATCTTCGAGGTAGTAATATGAGTTACAAAGACGTAATATACACGAAGATGTGGCAAAATGGGTCTTAGCCCATATAAATGGGTCATATATGGGTCACTTATTTTTTGAATAAATTAGTTAAATGGGTTTAATAATTAAAGACTTAAGATAGATGGATGTTAAGTAGGTCTTAAATGGATTAAGCTTGAAACCCATTTTCATCTAAAGCCTTACAATTTCTCTCTTCCCTCTTTAACTTTACAAAAATATTTTTTTATAAAAATTGAAATTATAATTATCTTTTTATATTTCAATTATCTTTTCTTTTTTTTCTTTTTTTTTTTCCTTTTTTTTTTCCTTCTTCCTCCTTCCTTAACGGTGGTTAGCACGGCGACGGCCGGCGATTGGCCAGGGGAGGCTCGAGCCTCGCCAATCTGGCAAGCCTCGAGCTAATCGGCGTCGGGCAAGACTCTAGCTCACCGATGTCGGGTGAGGCTCGAGTCTCATCGATTTGGCAATGCCAGCTAGGGGTGAGCACAGTCTGGGTTGGGCTGGTTCACCCCCTAACCCTAGGACTAACCTGCACAATGTCGGTTCTCAATTTTTGGAATAAGGACCAACCCTATTGAGCTTGGGACCAAGGACTGGACCGATCCAGTGGGTTCAGTCCAAATCACTGGATCGGTCCAAATCCAAGGTCAACCTGGAATCAACCGATAATTTTTTATTTCATTTTTTGTACTCCTTGAAAAAGCGAGGATCGAACTGACCCAATAAGTTGGGTCCGATTCCAGGGTCAACCCGGGACTAACCAATAATTTTTTATTTCATTTTTTGTACTCCTTGAAAGGGCAACCAATGATTGGACGGACCCAATGGGTTCGATGATGAGCGAGGTCAACTAAGAAAGGCAAGCGGTGAAGGTCAAGTGGGGTAAGCGTCGAACAAAGCGAGCATCGAGTGTCGAGCGAGGAGCAACAAGCCAAGCGAGCATCAAGCGGCGAGTAGCACGAGTGACCCTAAGCGAGCGAGGCGAGTGTCGAGTGGCGAGTGGAGAAGTTGTTTCTTTCGATTTTGGCAAATTGAAGATTAAGAGAATAAATAAGACAGAAGAGAACACGTACTAGAGGAGGATGCCATAAGGAGCTGTTTATGCCCTTTTGGACGCCGTGAAGACTCCTCACAAAAACATTTTCCTCATTCGTAAATTATGACTATTGACGCTGTAAAAGACATTAAAAATCTAAATTATTAAAGAACAATGTAAAATTACTTGATCTCCTCACTAAAGAGCTGTTTAATGTTGTTGACGCCGTTTATTTTAAGGTTTTCTCTATATAAAAAAATTATAAATAATATATTAGATATATATATATAAACACACACACATATATAGAATCAAGGTTGGTCCAAGTTTGACCAACCCTAAACTCTCAAGACCGAGGACCAACCCACACAATCTTGGTTCCGAAATCCTAGGACCAAGGACTAACTCAATCTCCCTAGGAACTAGACTAGGACCAATAGGGTTGGGTCGATCCAAGATTGGTGACCGATGCTCACCCCTAATGCTGGCGAGGCTCGAGTCTCGCCGATCTAGTGAGACTTGAGCTCGTCGGTGTCGGCCAAGGCTCGAGCCCGCCTGTGGCCGGTCGCCGATCGGGTGAAGAAGAAGAAAACAAAAAAGAATAAGGAAAAAGAAAATAAATTTTATATTCTTAAAAAATAAAAACAAAAATAATTAAAAAATTTTATTCTAAAAAATTAAAAAAATAATCAATTTTAAAAAAAATAATTAAAAGTCGATTATTTTAAAAAAAATTATTAAAATTGTCCATTAAATTTGTGTTGCATAAAGTATTTTAGCAATATCATTTTTTTTTTAAAAACTCATAAGAAATAACCTTTCTTAGATTTACTTAAATAGGTCGGGTATGGGTCGGGTCGGGTATTGATGAAAAATTTTGCACTGAAATAAATGGGTCATAAACAGATTAAATGGATCGATTTGGGTCGAACCATTTATGACCCAACCCAAACCCAACCCAACCCACCCGTTTAATGGGTCTATATACACGTTATAGAAAATAATTCAGTTTGAAAGAAGTATTTCCCTCTCTTATGGTAATCCTTGATTGGAATAATGTACTTGCAAAAAGGTGCCGGATACTTGAAGTGCCAAAACTTGGCACAAAAGGATATTTATATGCCAAAAGTGACACTGTGCCACTTTTTTTTAAAAATTGGACACTTGAGTGCCAAGTTCAATAAAGATAGCCGGAAATTTTACGTAACAATTTTTTAATAATATAACTCGTTTACGTGGCACGTTGAAGAGCTAAGTTAGCGATAAAGAACCAAAACGACGTCCTTTTTTTAAAATTTTTAATATGAACATTAATTAAATTAAAATATTTATATTTAGAGAGAGAGAGAGAGAGAGAGAGAGAGAGAGAGAGAGAGAGAGAGAGAGAGAGAGAGAGAGAGAGAGAGAGAGAGAGAGAGAGAGAGGCAAAGGAGGCAGGTGGCTGAGGGCTAAGCCCTCGCCGCCACCTCCCCACGGTTGCCGAAAGGGTCGGCGATGGTGGCCACGACTCGGCGACCCCGGTCGACCACCCCCACCACCCCCTTCGATCAAAGGCAGCACTAAGGGCTCAGCCCTCGCCGCTTGCCTCCTCCTCCTTTTTCTCTTTTTTTTTTAAATTAATATATAAATAAATTTAGTTTTAAATTTAATTTAATTAATATTTATATTAATTATTTAGCCACATCAGAAAAATGACGACCTTGACATTTTTGCACTTGTCTAGTTACGTTAGCATGCAAAACGACTTCATTTTGAATTTTTCTTGTTGGAAAATCGCCACGTCAGCATTTTCACTGTTAATACTTAATTGATCCATTTTATGGCTATTTTGGCACTTAAATGTCATTTTCATAACTTTTGACATAAGTGTCTCTCCGTAGTTGTTTACCTTGTAATCAGTAAATTGAGTAAGCACTAGTTCTTCATCACCGTCATTATACTTATTCTAAATAATTACTAATGAAATATAATTGTAGTAACATTTTATTGCATTGTATTGGATAATAATGTAAGTTATATTTCGTATTCATGAAATAAGTTTTAAAATCACAAATTGTCTCTAGATTCGTTAATATCTGTAAATGTAAGACTTATCTTACATGTTGTAAATCATCTTTTAAGTCCGCAAATTATCTACAATCGAAGTAATTTATAAATGAGTGGCATTTTGAACATAAAATGATGGGGTGGTCAAAAAGAACTACCCGAACTAAGCTGACTTGATCCAAACAAAAAATTTTGAGTCTTTTTGGATCAGGTTTCCCTTCATCGTGTAATAAGTGAAAAAACGAGCTTCTTTTGCCGATTCAGTTCGATTTCAAGTCTATTTCTTAACCAACCCAAAATACATTATTGAACTTCTAACATTCGATTTGGCTCGATTTTGACTCTCTCTCAATCACACACTCTCGCCCTCTTTCCTTCCCACGCCAGTCGCCTTCTCACATTTCCATGGGCCATGTCTGCATTTCTTGCAACGAAGTTAGCGTCGAATTCCTCCATATCTCAGCTACTAACCTCGTCTTGCCACCCCCATGTCCCCGAATGCGTTCGGTCATTCTCCCCCCTCATCCAATGCAAGCACCGAGAGCCGATTGTCACCGTCGTCGTCAAGGCGACGGATCTGCGTGACCAAGTCACCATCAGCTAAGCCACGAAACACACCCGTCATCGACGAGATCTCGTTCCGGAACTTCCACCATGAGACATCACCCGTAGTCATCGCCTAGGTCTCGTGAATAGGCGAGAGGAGGTTCTTGAAGGTCCCGGAATTTCCACTGTGAGTCGGTGCTAATTTCCGACTTCATGCGGGCCAAGAGTGATGTTCAACAAGGACAATCACTGAGCGAGAGAATCCCCAGCTTCAACCGAGAAGCATAATGCAATGAGTGACTGTCCATGGCATCCAAGTGTGATGGCACGCGTGCGCAAGATAGAGAGAGAGTTAGGGAGGAGCACAACTTTGTTACGAAAAGCAAGCGCTTGAAAAATAAAATAAACTAAATAAAAAAAAAAAGATCAGACAGTAAATTTACGTCTACGTCCACGGGGAGAACAGAAATGAATTCCACCATAGATCAAGCGATACATAGAGATTACAACCACACTTGAGTCATTCAAGCACTCTTATATTTTTCAAGCCCAATTACACCCAAAAAAGCACATAGTATTTAGCCTCGAAATTTTTCACGAAATAATCTTTCATTTTCATAATAGAATCACACACAAATCTTAAACTCACAAAACTTAATTGGCTTGAACACTAATACTGCTTGGTGTAATCGCACAAATGAAACCAACTAAGAAATCGATAGCCAAACACTCACTTGGAGACGGCACTTCAAGATTACATGCATCAACAATGGCGTTTTTCTCTCGTGGCTAAAGAACCGCCCATATATATGTTCTATTTCAAACAAGATGAGAATAACCCTTCCTAAAGCGAACTTCAACACGAAACTTAAAGGTAAAGTCCAAGTTTGACCGTCTTTATTGCCGATTTCAACACAGTAAACAAATTCCATGTCATTTGGTCAACAAGTCCAAGATTTGGACTTTCCTTTTCTTGTTCTTAGCCGAATCTTAATGGAAATCAATTTCTTCGGTTTCCTCTTTTGTTTTCATGGACTGACTTGAACAACGCTGGGGATAATCTCCATGGATTTCAAAACAAGACTTTATCCAATTAATAGAAAGAAAATTACTGCATTCTAATTGCTCGATTTCAGACGTCCACAATTATATCCAAATTCATCTCAGCTTTGCTTCATTCGTCGGCTCTAATTCGAGACATATTTTCAACAATCTCCAACTTGACTTGATATTTGAGCTAAGTCACAATCGCGTTTACTAAAAATATCAAACTCTACTACTACTTTCTCATAGCGCTTAATGGGCTCAACCATCACAGATATTTTTCAAGTCCAAGCCTTCCTTGAATTTCGCCATAACCAAAAATCTCATCAAAATATCAACTCCACAAGCACCTTTAATTTCTTCGCAAAGATTTTCCAACACAACCTCCTTTATCACAAGTAAAGCAAAACCATTATTGCATCAATGTCTATCAGGAGATTAAACACATACCTTGTCAATTTTAGCAATTACGGTAACCATTAGCTCTATAGGCCCCACCTTGTTAGAAGCACCATCTATGTTGATTGCTACCTTAATAGTTTATGGTTGCAACTCCACCTCAAGTTGAAAACCGTTCAGATCTGTATAAACGCTACTATAATCACTCCCAACCAAAAGTATTGGAGACTCGTTGAATGTAACTTCTCTACTGATAACAAATGAATTTAATTATAAGCACTACAATTGCCCCACTCACCTTGTACATAACCTAAGAATATGTACTTTTGTACCCTTTCATTAAGCTTACTATCACTCGCTCGAACATAACATAGATAACCAAATATTCTAAGAACATAATAATCAGCAACTTTACGACACTTCTTCAAGAGTCCGAAATCCAATCGCAGTCAATGGGAATCTATTAACTAGGTAGCTCGATGTGCTAAGCATATCCGTTAGAAATCTCCTAACCATACCATCAATAGAGAGTATTTTATGGACCATCTCTAGAAACATTTTGCTCATCAACTCCGCAACATATTGTGGTTCATTAGCATTAGAGCGATGTTTCACTATGTCTTCCTTCATGCATAATACATTTAATAGTTTCGAAAAAAATTCCATACTACTGTCAGTTTGCACATGTTTGATTGTCTTACTAGTCTTCTTTTCAATTAAAGTTCTCAACTACGTAATCATAATATTAGCATCAAACTTGTGCCTAAACACAAACATCCACATCCTCCTCGAGTAGTCATCAACAATTATTAACATAAATCTGGCAGTCTTCTTCGAAGGAAACCACAACAGCCTGTAAACATTCAAGTGAATTGAATTTGCAATTTCTGTGGTTTTTTTTTTACAATCATATTGAAATTTACTTTCCACCGTGGATCTAAATCATAACACTTGCATACATTCAGTTCGTTAGCAATATAACTGCATAGCAGATTTTTTTCACCTAAAACCTGCAGGCTTCTCTTGCTAATATACCCCAAACGCATATGCCATAATTCAAAATTTCGAACAAGTGCATCCAACATATCCATGGCGAAATATCTTCTAAACATATTGCATTGGTACTAATTCAGTCATAAACCTTTTGATTGGACCTATTTAGCCTTAAACCTTTTTCATATCTCACCTTGAAACTAATATAGGCCATTGTACTTGATTCCTTTCATGATCATCAAAGTACCTCAAACAACTTTCAAAATTCCACATATTGAAATATATCGATACCTAGCTAAATTCAAGGCACTCAAGGAAACCAAGTTCTTCTTCAACTCTAGAACATGCATTACTCTAGTCAATATCCTCATAATATCATCATACATTTTGATTCTCATATTATCAACACCGACAACATCGCATTTAGCATTATTCCCCACTTGCAATATGCTATCATCCATACATTGATAAGTAGTAAACTAGTTTTTATTTAGTGTAGCATGAAACGAATAACCAGAATCTATAATCCATCCATTGAATAATGAATAATTAGTGATAGACAATACATAATCAACACTATCCGTATTACTGACAGCTATAGTTGCAACATCTTATGCAGAATCAACTATAATTCCCCTACCCTTCTTATTCTTTCGCTTAAGGCAATTTCTTCTAAGATGCCTTCTCTTACCACAACTCTAATAGATAACACCATTAGTCGTAGACTAACTACATCTATTCATATTAGTACTACTCCTACTACTAGATCTTTCTCTATTTGCACCTATTAAAGCAGCAGATATAGGTTCGTTAGATTCTCTTCTACGGATGTCTTCACTCAGAATTAAATCTCAAACCCCATCAAATGTCAAACTTGTTGACCTAGAGGAAAAACTAATAACAGTAATGGTAGTATTCTAACTATTAGGTAATGAATATAATAGAATCAAAGCAAGTACCTCATCTTCAAAGTCAATCTCAACTAAACTCAATTGATTAACATTACATTGAAATCATTAATATAATCTACAACTAACGCACATTCACTCATCTTTAAATCAAATAGACGTCGCATCAAATAGATATTATTGATCACAGAGGTCTTCTCATATGTATCCAATAGGGCTGTTATCAAATCAGCATATTTACGATGTTAAACGCAACATTACTAGCCAATGTCAGCCAAATAACACCCATAACGCGTCTATCTAGCCATTTCCAATTAGCATACTTCAATGTCTCTAGTTTATCTCCAAAGAGGGACAAGTGCAATTTCATCTAGTAGAGATAATTTTCAATCTGCATCTTTCAAAAACCAAAATTCAAAATTATTCCTATCAAATCTATCGATTCTCATTTTTACTTCTTTTGTCGCTATCGATTTGCTTCAACTCAACCAAGCCTCGTTCCAATACCAATTGTTGTAAAAAGTAAGCGATTTAATAATAAAATAGGAAGAATAAAGAAAATAGATTTTTTTTTTTACAGCAATAAAGAAAATAGATTGAATAGCAGATTTTTATGTGGTTCAGTCATAATGACCTACGTTCATGGAGAGAACAATAATGAATTCCACTATAAATCATGCAATACATGGAGATTACAACCACACACACTCGAGTCAATCAAATGTTCTCAGTATTTTCCAAGCCCCAATAACACTCCAAATACACGCAGTATTTAGCCTCGAAATTCCTCGCGTAATAATCTTTCAATCCCACGATGAAATTACACACTTGAACTCACAAGGTTTAATTGGCTTGAAAACTAATACTTCTTGAACGAAACCAACAAAGAAACCCATAGTTAAGCACTCACCTTGAGATAGTGCTTCAAGATTGCATGCATCAACACCGGCGTTTTTTGCTCGCGGCTAAAGAACAACCCATATAAATGTCTACTTCAAACAAGATGAGGATAACCCCTTCTTGAAGCAAACTTCAACACGGACTTAAAGAGAAAGTCCAAGTTTGACTGTCTTTATTGCCGATTTCAACATGGAGGACAAATTCCATGCAGTTCGGTCAACAAGTCCGAGATTTAGACTTTCATTTTCCTGTTCTTGGCCCAATCATAGTGAAAATCAATTCCTTTGGTTTCCTCTTTTGTTTTCTTGGATCGTCTTGAATATCAATAGGGATAATCTCTGTGGATTTCAAAACAAGACTTTATCCAATTCAGAGAAAGAAAATTACCACATTCTAATTACTCAATTTCGGACGTCCGCAATTATATCTGTTGGAAATTAATCCAGAGAAGACACTCTGTTTGTTGTAATCAGAATATCAATGTAAAGAAGATGATAACAACTTTATAATATACTTCCTTTTACATATCTTGGAGAAGAAGAAAATAAGATATCACTAGAAAAATAACATAAAATTGGAGGTGAGGTACGGATAACCGAATCTCCTTAAGGCGATTAGTTCCTGCCAATGGTGCTCCGCAGATTCACGAACTATGCCTCCCAAGATACAACACCTCGAACTTGTTTGGATTAGCACTATGCAAACAAGACTCAGTCGAACCGTTCAATTGAACCAGCACACTCAGGAAAAACAGAAGAGTAGAAGAGTATATCAAAGCCTTTTGGAATCGAGTCGGAAAAATCAAAAACCAAATACAGTAATGAAGCTCTATGCTCCCATCTATTTATAGAGATTTTTAGTTCATGTACAGAAGAGATACATGAATTAAATAGACGCATGTATCCACGAAGTTCATGAATCAAGAGATACATGAAACCAAGAGATTCATGAATCCAAAGATACATGAATTCAAGAGATTCATGAACTCAATAAATACATGAACTAAAAGATACATAAATTTAAGAAATTCATGAACTCAATAGATACGTGAACAGAAAACTATAGGAAATTCATGAATCCAAAAGAGATATGTGAATAGAAAAGACGTATCTTAAGTTATTGGTTTTCATTGATCCATTAACCATAATTATAACCATAATTACAACAATCTCCCACATTAACGGATCAACATAACATTTTTGACTCGAAGGAATCTGAGCATGCCTATTGAAATACACCGCATCAAGATAGGTAGCTTTCACTTTGAACCTTCTTTAGTGAAAGCCTATCGGACTTACTTAACTAGTCGATGGACTAAGCCTTGAATCGCTAGTTGTTTGTGTAAGCTTAGACAATAAACCTCATACGGAGTATTTCCAATTCAAGATTGATTCTCGGTTGTGTTCGTTATTTCGGCCCTGAACCTCTCGAGATTCATGCGTGCTTTAGAAAATCAAGCCTTTAAAGATTTTCATAGAGTCGGCCAGCTCCACGCATATAGGTGCATTCCTACTAAAGATATCCTACCATATCTCACTTGAATGTTACATTCCAAGTTATATGAATCATTAAACGCATAGCGTACCCTTAATAACGCTGTAGGAAAGCAATGTTGCATCATAGGAATGGGAGACAGTGCTTACACTAGAGTTTCCAAAATTTGCGTTGTCCTATTGAACCTAGTCCATGGGATCTCCAATCGCATAGGTTAGGTTCCACCCTGGAATCTCTTTATTGGGTTAAGGCTTTTAAACCCATTCCCCTCGATGCGCAGTTTATTTGCTCTTTTGACAAACCTTTTGTCAGCGGATCCGCAATATTTTCCTTTGACTTTACAAAGTCTAAAGAAATTATTCCATTTGAGAGCAACTGCCTTACGGTATTGTGTCTACGACGAATGTGTCTAGACTTACCGTTATAAATCACATTATGCGCCCTTGCAATCACCGCTTGGTTGTCACAATGTATGCAAATTGCAGGCATAGGTTTTGGCCACACTGGAACATCTTCTAAAGAATGTCGAAGCCATTATGCTTCTTCAGCAGCTTTATCCAAAGCAACAAACTCTGATTCCATTGTAGAGCGCGTTATTAGAGTTTGTTTAGAGGATTTCCATGACACTGCTGCACTTTAACGTTAACACATATCCGCTAGTCGATTTCGATTCATCAGAATCTGAAATCCAGTTGGCATCACAATAACCTTCCAAAACAATTGGATATTTACCATTTTGTCATTTTCAAATATCCTAATACTCTCATCAGAGCATTCCAGTGCTCGTGACCTAGGTTACAAGTATATCTACTCAATTTGCTTACTGAGTACGCAATATCAGGTCTAGTGCAATTCATGATATACATGATGCTTTGCCGATTACTTGAGAGTATTCCGGTTGTCTAACACTATTTCCAGTGTTCTTTCTTAAAGTTAGGTGTGGAAGAAAAGGATTGTTTGCATCTTTAATGCCGAATCCTTTAAATCTCTCAAATACCTTTTCAATGTAATGAGATTGTGTTAAACCTAAGCCATCAGAATTCCTTAGAATTTTGATGCCAACTATAACATCCGCTACACCTAAATCTTTCATCTCAAAGTTCTTCTTGAGAATGTTCTTGGTGATTTTGATGACCTCAGTAGTATCTCCAAGAATTAATAAGTCATCGACATATAGACAAATTAATACATATCCAACTGTTGTAGATTTAGTGTACACACATTTGTCACACTCATTGATTCTATACCCATTTTGAAGCATTACCCGGTCAAATTTCTCATGCCATTGCTTAGGAGCTTGTTTAAGTCCATACAATGATTTAACAAGTCTACACACTTTGTGTTATTGTCCTTTGACCTTGAACCCTTCAGGTTGTTCCATATAAATCTCCTCGTCGAGATCACCATTTAAGAATGTAGTTTTCACATCCATTTGATGTATCTGCAAATTGTATAGTGAAGCTATAGCAATCAACATCCTTACAGATGTTATTCTTGTGATAGGTGAATAAGTATCAAAGTAGTCAAGACCCTCGTTTTGTCTAAACCCTTTGGCTACAAGCCGAGCTTTGTACTTATCAATGAACCATCTGCTTTTAGTTTTTTCCTGAATATCCATTTACATCCAATTGGTTTATTTCCAGGTGGAAGATCAACCAATTCCCAAGTATGGTTACTTAGGATAGAATGGATTTCATTATCAATAGCTTCTTTCCAGAAAGGAGCATCTGGAGATGACATTGCCTCTTTATATGTTTGGGGCTCACCTTCTAACATGTATGTTAGAAAATCAGGTCCGAAAGATTTTTCCATTCGATACCTTTTACTCCTTCGAAGTTCGGTTTCTTTGCTCACAACTTCATCATTCTCAGATTTTGATTCTCTAAGCCTTTTCTGAGAAAGTTCTCATTGATTTCTTTTTGCAGGATATATATCCTCAAAAAATTCAGCATCCCTTGATTCTAGGATTGTATTAACATGAATTTCTGCATTTTTAGATTTGTGAACCAAAAATCTATATGCGCTACTATTTTGAGCATAACCGATGAATATGCAATCCACCGTTTTAGGTCCCAACCGAGTTTGTTTCGGAGGAGGAATTGCCACCTTGGCCAAGCACCCCCACACTTTTAGAAAATTGTAGGAAGGCAACTTTCTATTCCATAACTCGTATGGAGTTTTACCTGTCTTTTTGTGGGGTATTTTATTAAGAATATAATTTGCAGTTAAAACTGCCTCCCCCCCATAAGTTCTGAGGTAAACCTGAACTTAAAAGCATGGCGTTAGCCATCTCCTTTAATGTCATGTTCAATCGTTCAGCAACTCCATTTTGTTGTGGAGTATAAGGTGCGATCGTTTGGAGAATTATTCCAAAACTAGCACAAAACTCTTTGAAATTGATTGAACTATATTCTCCTCCTCTATCGAGACCTAAGTACTTTGATTCGTTTATCAAGTTGGTTTTCAACTTCATTTTTATACTTGACAAACATGCTCATAGTCTCATCTTTGCTAGTTAGTAAATAAACATAGCAAAATCTAGTACGATCATCCACAAATGTGATGAAGTACTTCTTTCCACCTCTACTTTCTACAAACTTTAAATCACATAGATCACTATGGATTAATTGTAGAGGTTCACTTGTTCTTTCAATGGATTTGAAAGGTTTCTTGGCAAACTTGGCTTCAACACAAGTCTCACACTTGTAATGGACATCTAACTCAAATCTTTGAATTAACCCCAAGTTTGCTGTTCTCTTCATTGTACCATAGTTTACATGTCCTAATCTACCATGCCATAGTTAAGGAGACACAACAGTGTAAACTGAAGACTTTTCTTTATTAATAGTCTTTGGGTACACATACTTTGAGTTTACATCAATGACAGCCACATTGGCTTTAAACAGGTCATTACACAAGTACCCTTTCCCCACATACATCCCTCCTTTTGATAGTACAAATTTGTCAGATTCAAATACAATTTTGAAACCCTTCTTGACAAGTATGGGGCCAGAAATTAGGTTTTTCTGAATCTCACGGTACATGCAGCACATTCACGGGCGACCTCCTTGCCAGATGTAAACTTCAGGATCACCTTTCCTCTTCCGGCAATCTTTGCCGATGCTGAGTTAGCCATATAAAGCTTCTCATCTTCTTCAGCCTTCTCATAGGATGAGAACATGTGCTTATCTGCACAGATATGGTTTGTGGCATCTGTGTCTAGCCACCAACCATTAGTGTTCGACACTAGGGATGCTTTGAACATTACCACAGCAGACAGTCTCTCAATATTGTTATGCTCTGTCAAATTCAGTTGTTGGGTTGCTCCTTCGTTCTTGCCTTTTTTCAGGCGCTTCTTGCAATCCTTAACACGATGGCCAGGCTTGTTGCATATAAAACACGTCCCTTGGAATTTCTGGAACTGCTTTTTCTGCTTGCCTTTTCCTTGAAAAGACATCTTCCTTTTTCTATCTTGCTTGGATTTGGAAGATTCCACAACGTTGGCCTTTGGCTCAGAAGAAGGGTTCGCACTCCTTCTATCGTCCTCCTCGATTCTAAGGCGCAGAATGAGATCTTCAAGGCTCATCTCCTTCCGTTTATGCTTCAAATAATTTTTGAAGTCTGACCAGCCCGGAGGTAGTTTCTCAATCATGGCTGCCACTTGGAATGATTCACTAAGTATCATTCCCTCAGCCGAGATGTCACTCAAAATTAATTGCAATTCTTGAACCTGACTCATGACAGATTTAGAATCCACCATCTTGTAGTCCAAGAATTTGGCAACCACAAATTTCTTGCATCCTCAGTTTTGTATTTTTTCTCTAAGGACTCCCATAACTGTTTAGCAAATTCAATATTACAATAAACATTATAAAGAGAATTCACTAAACAGTTAAGGATATAATTGCGGCATAAGAAGTCCCCATGCTTCCAAGCCTCCAATGCACCGAGCGTCGTGACGTCTTGCTCATCTGGACTAATTATCGGGCACACCTCCGATAAATATTTCGTCAGATTGAGCATGGTCAGATAGAAGAACATCTTCTGCTGCCACTGTTTAAAGCCCACTCCGGTGAACTTCTCCGGTTTCTCATTAGTTGTAACTGGAGGTGTTGCCATCACAGTAGGCATAGTTCGTTGAACTACCCCTCCAGAAACGGAGCCAAAAGCCATTTGGCCTATACTGTTCTGAAAAACAGTCTCAGGCATACCAGTCGTATGACTTGTACCCGCACCACCAAAATTGGTGTTGGCCCAAGGGCCCGTAGCATTGGCTGCTACAAATTCAGACCCTGAGGGTTGAACATCTTCCATAGCAACGGTCGAATCGACCAAAGGAACGTCTCCTGAAACATTCAAGACATTGAAGGGCACTTGATTGTTTCCAGCCATCTCAATAATTGACAAGAACAACAAACAGTGAGTGAAATAATAGCCTTAAGATTGTTGGAAATTAATCCAGAGAAGACACTCTATTTGTTGTAATCAGAATATCAATGTAAAGAAGATGATAACAACTTTATAATATCATTCCTTTTACATATCTTGGAGAAGAAGAAAATAAGATATCACTAGAAAAATAACATAAAATTGGAGGTGAGGTACGGATAACCGAATCTCCTTAAGGCAATTAGTTCCTGCCAATGGTGCTCCGCAGATTCACGAACTATGCCTTCCAAGATACAACACCTCGAACTTGTTTGGATTAGCACTATGCAAACAAGACTCAGTCGAACCGTTCAATTGAACCAGCACACTCAGGAAAAACAGAAGAGTAGAAGAGTATATCAAAGCCTTTTGGAATCGAGTCAGAAAAACCAAAGACCAAATACAGTAATGAAGCTCTATGCTCCCATCTATTTATAGAGATTTTTAGTTCATGTACAGAAGAGATACATGAATTAAATAGACGCATGTATCCACGAAGTTCATGAATCAAGAGATACATGAAACCAAGAGATTCATGAATCCAAAGATACATGAATTCAAGAGATTTATGAACTCAATAAATACATGAACTAAAAGATACATGAATTTAAGAAATTCATGAACTCAATAGATACGTGAACAGAAAACTATAGGAAATTCATGAATCCAAAAGAGATACGTGAATAGAAAAGACGTATCTTAAGTTATTGGTTTTCGTTGATCCATTAACCATAATTATAACCATAATTACAACAATATCCAAATTCATCTCAGCTTTGCTTCACTCGTGAGCTCAAACTCGACATATTTTCAATAACATTGATGCCATGGGTCTAAGGGCTTTGTGGCAGCAAGCTTGTGGCAATTGAGCAAGGCATTTTAAGAACACTTATGTTGGTGTTCTATATGAATCAGGTCTTGGGTTGGGTTAGCCATAAAAATAAGCATACGTTGTTCATGTGCAAGGCCATGCCAGATATCAATGGGGACCTAAACCAAACCAATCTGTTTACACCCCTAAGGAATGGAGCCTGATACTTTTAAAACGGGACTCGGTAGACCTATTAAGAGTCCAAGACAAGGTAATTTAACTTATAGATAATAATTCGAAGTAGTAATTTACCTTGTGTTTAGTAAATTGAGTGAGCACTAATTCTTAATAATTGTCATTAACTTATTCTTAAAATTACTAATAAAATTTAATCGTAGTAACCTACCTATCCTATTCAATCGTTATGCAAAATGATATTTGTTAGTCATAATTCAAGAAAAGTATGAAAAAAAATCCAAAACCTATTGTATTTATGTCAATTTAATCCAAAACTCTTTAATAGTGTCAATTTAGTCCTAAACCTTTGGATTTGGTGTCAATTCAGTCATTTTGGCTAATTTTGGCCTAATTTTGCTAATGTAGACACCAGTCGGTTCACATGGTCCAACCAAAATTGACGTAGAAAAATTTTATTAGTATTTTAATATTTTTTCTTTTAATTTTTTTATTTATTTTTTCCTTGTTCCTTTTTTTTTCCTCCTTCCCTTTTCTCTTCTTGCTAGAAGCGATGGACAACAAGGACAAGCCTTGCTATGGTTGGGGGATGCCCGACTTCACCAAATCTAGCGGGGTTGTGCCTTGCCCAGCCCCCCAATCCCTAGCGAGACTCAAGCCCTCGCCAGAAGCCATGAGGGCAGCTTGGTGTTGGGTTGGCAAGGCTCGACCCTTGCCCATGGTTGGCGAGGGTCGAGCCTCGCCAACCATGGGCGAGTCCCAGGGACCTCACTAGCCCTCGCCTTCGACGATTGACTCCAAGAAGAAGGTCCAAGAAGAAGGCAGGGGAGGAAAAAAAAAGAAAATATAAGAAAAAAGGAAAATAAAATTCAAAATTCAAAATTCAAAGAATTGTGAAAATATCATTAAAAGTTTTCTACATTAGCACCAGCCACGCCATGTAGGCTAACCGGTGTCCATGTCAGCAATATTAACCAAAATTAGCCAAAATTATTAAATTGACACCAATACAATATATTTAGAATTTTTCTGACACTTTTCCCATCATAATTCTTATTCATAAATATATCTAAATGCAAACTTGTCTCAGAGGTCATGGATTACCTTTCAAGTCCGTTCAATGTCTTCAACCGATGTGAACTATCAATGATTGATATTTTGCAAACGGATGGGGTCCCGTATTTTGCACTCCCATTACGGTGTGAGATTTGCCAAGCTAAGCTCAATCACAACCCCCCAGCTCAAACAAAGGTTGGATCGGTTCATCCAGTACTCTAGAAGCACCTCAAAGAGCAAGTGACGGGAGGCAAAGTGTTGGTGGTGTTGAACGAGGAAGGTGGAACAAGGAGCTCGACCCTAATGAAGAGCAGACTTTTTCCTATCATATTGACAACAAGAACAAACAATAGTAAGGGTTTTGATTTTGATCCCTCTCTGTTGGTGGCTTTGTTCTAAGTAGCACTGACACGTGACACGACATGACACGACACGTTATTTCTCAAAAATAGATAATTCCAACACGTTGGGATACGTTATATATTAAATAAATATTGTTATTTTTAATTAATTTGTTTCAAATTCACAAATAAATAAATAATTAAAAAAAGAACTTACAATGAATTTACGCTAATAATATTAATAAATCTATTCATAGAAAATTTGAAAGACATATTCATAGTTAATGCGTACCCATATTTGGGAACATGCTTAATAAAAATTATGGATGAAACTAATGACTAACAAAAAAATTTAATCAACTTTAATTAAATAAATCTATAATCTTTTATAATGATAAAAATTTATCATTATTTAACATTCAATATTTTTATTTTTTGAAATCACTTTTTAACTCATTTATTTATTTTTTTAACAAAAATAACTTTGCCGCCCAAAATTATTTCCCCTCAAAAACCTCCCTAAAATTATTTTCCTCTCTCATTTTTCCCTCCAAACCCTCATCCCCAAAAATCATTTCCCCCCCCCTCATTTCTCTCCCCCTTCCCTCGCGCCACCCCAAAACGCCCCCTCGATTTCTTCCTCTGCTCTCCCCCCACCCATGCCACCCCATCCACCTTCTCTCTGCCCCCGGTTTCTTTCCGTCGTCCCCCACCACCCTCCCTCTCTTCTTGCTAAAACCCTAACGACAGCCTCTTCTTCCTCCTCATTGCACGATCCTCTAAACTCTCTCTCGGTCACCTCATCGCAGTCATTCGCCGCCTCGCCTCTGGTCCTTCCTCCTTCGTAGCTGCAACCTCGTCGTCGGCCCTCCATCGCAGCGTCGCAGTCGTGGCCCTCTGGATCGCCTCAGTCTATGCTCTTCCTCTGGCCCTCCCTCGCCTTTGCGGCCTTGCCTCCACCCTCCATTGTCTTCTTCAACGATCCTCTTTCTCGGAGAAGCGTGTCGAAACGTGTCAAGAAAAGTTGATCACATGTCGGAAAATCCGACACATGTTGACCGCATGTCCGAACTTGTCCAAGTGTGTCCAAGTGTGTCCAAGCATGTCGAACACGTCGACACGTGTCGGACACGACATGAAAGCTCCGGCAACGTGTTCGTGTTTCATAGGCTTTGCTACTATATCCTTAATTTAGGATCAGAAAAAGTTCAAAGACTCCATCTTTGGGAAAGTTGTCCAAAAAGCCTTAAATTTATTGTGTGACAACCAATTCAATCATAAACATTTCGATTATACCAATATATTAAATATTTTGACAATTTGCTAATTTAGTTCTAAAACATTTGACAATTTGTCAATTTAATCCTTTCGATCAAGACATATTTATAAAACGCCCGCCATCCTACAAGGTAAGGTCAGCACCGACATGAACAATTATTGCAATTTTTTTAATTTTCTAATTTTTTTCTTTTTTCTTTTATTTTTCCTTTTTTTATTTTTTTGTTTTCTAATTTCCCTTTTTCCCTCTCCCGGTGTTGAGCGAGGCTGCCCCATCAGTCTTAGCAAGAGCAAGCTAGGGAAAGGTCCCCCTAGCCGGCCTTAGACAAGGTTCACTTACACTTGGGCTAGCTAGGGCATTGAGGCCCTCGTTGGTGGCTGGTAGTCATTGACCATCGCCAAAGCCCGACCATGGTTGGTGAAGAGAAAAAAAGGAAGAAAAGATAAGGTACGATAAAGGAGAGAGAAGACAACTTTTGAAAAATTGCAAAAATTGTCAATGTTGGCATCAGTTATATCATGTAGGATAGTTAGCATAACTAAATCGCCCGTTATAACTAAATTGACAAATGATCAAAATATTTAAAAATAAATTGGTACAATCGAAAGGTATGGAACTAAATTGGCTAATTATCAAGATGTTTATGACTAAAATGGCATAATTAATAGGTTTATGATTGAATTTGCCACTATGCAATAAGTTTATGAATTTTTTAGACAATTTTGCCCTTCATCTTTATTGAATGACTCAATAAAGAGTACATGGCTTTATTTATAAAGCATGAACGATAATTAAAAATCTTATTTATGTTAATTAAGACTCACCTACTAATTACCAACAAACATTCCTGTATATACTTCAACAGAATAATTTTCCTGAAATCCCAAGCCACGCTCATGTGTTTTGTAAACAGACATTATCATGTGAAGTGACTTTAGCCCCTCTCCCACCTTCTGATTTTGCCTTCCAGAGAAAAAAGTTCATGCATTTACTTTCAACTTGCTCGATCTTCTTTGGGTGCGGTCTTATCAAGTGTTGGTGCCAGTTCTTCTCTTGCCAAAGATGAAACAAAGGGCTAGACAAGATCTTAGGAGCCAGTAAGTCATGATTGCAAAGTTATGTTCACTAAAATCTGCCATGTGCAGTCTTATCAACTGTTGGTGCGGAGTTTTTCTCTAGCCAAAGAAGATCGAGCAAAGTTGAAAGTAAATGCATGAACTTTTTTTCTCTCGAAGGGCAAATCACAAGGTGGGAGATGGGCTAAAGTCACGTCACATGATGTATGTTTCCCAAAACGTGAGGGTGGTTTGGGATTGAGGAAAATTACTCCATGCAATCTGTTGAAGTATAAACGGGGGTGTTTGTCGGTAAATTAGTAGGTGAGTCTTCATTAAAATAAATAAGATTTTTTATCATCGCTTATGCTCTATAAAATAGAGCCATTTTATCTACTTTTATTTAGTCATTCAATAAAGATGAATTGGAAAATTGTCGAAAAGGTTCTAATTTCTACTTCGAATTACAATCTATAATTTAAACTATCTTGGCGTAGACTTTTAATAGGTATTATTACTGGGTGCCACATTAAAAATATGGGACCCCATTCCGTTAAGTTGTAAATAGATGGATTTGGTGTAGGTCCCCATTGATATCCGGCACGGCCATGAACATCAAATGCCTTCTATTTTTATTTTATTTTTTTGTGTGACAACCCAAAGACCGATCCGTATAGAACCCACACCCAAATTGTTCCTACAATGCCTCGCTCTAATGCCACGCGCTTGCCGCCACAAACCCCCTAGACCCATGGCATCACCGCTGTACTACTTCTCCTCCCAGATTCTCTCTCCATCTCGCACGCGCGCGACCGCGCTTGGACCGCCCATGGCATCGCGCTTCTCGGTTGGAGTTGAGGATCTCTCGCTCAGCGGCCGTCCTTGTTGAACATCACTCTTGGTCAATCGTCAGGGATTTTGAGCATGATGTCGGAAATTAGCACCGACTCACGGTGGAAATCCCAGGACCTTTGAGAACCTTTGCTTGCGGATTTGCAAGACCTCAGGTGAGAGTGTTGAAGAAGTTCCAGAATGAGATCTCGTCGACTACGGGTGTGTTTCGTGGCTTAGCCGATGATGGCTTCGTCGAACAGAATTAATCGGGGAAAATTTAGACTAGATTTTTCAATATTCGTTTCATGAAAAATAAATTAATCGTGGAAAATATTTTTCATCAATAAAAAATATTTTCCACTTTTCAAATATAGGAAAACATTTTCCTCATTTACTCTTGCTTATCTCAAACCCTATTGGTCCCCACTTCTCTCTTATTTATTAAAATATTCGGATATTTTATTATTATTTTTTTTTTAAAAGATACGAATTATTATTATTTTTTCTTTTTTTTTCTTTCTTTTTACTATTCTTCTTTTTCAGCCAGTCACTGGCCATGCGATGGTCGACAATGGCTAGAGGCGAGCCTAGAGCTCGCTAACCTTTGACGAGCTTAGGCTCACCACTCGCCGATCTAGCGAGGCCCAAGGCTGGCTAGCTCGCTAGCCTTGGGCCTCACTAGATCGACAAATGGCACGTAGGCGAGTGAGCTCAAGCTCGCCAAAGGTTGCCTTTGGTTGGCCGCTGAAACGACAACCAATGAGGAAGAAGAAGGAGCAAAAGAAAAAAAAAAAAGAAAAAGAAAATTTTAAATTTTAAAAATTGATTTTTTAGAAAAATAAAAATAAATAAATAAATAATTTTTTTTATTAAAAATAAGTGCATGTAGAAAAATTGAATCGAATTTTTCAAACCGAATGGTGAAAAATATTTGCTAGTTTATTTTCAAGTTTTAGTAAATATTAGAAAATATTATTATTTACCTAAAAAATGATTTTATGGAAAATATTTTTCAGAAACACCACATTTTCCGTGAAATGAATGAAGCCTAAGTATAATGACGGTCCTCAAGAATTAGTGCTTGCTCAATTTACTGATTACAAGGTAAATGGCTACTTAGTATTACATTCTATAAGAGAAATTACCTTATCTTGGACTCTTAATAGATGTTACTACTTTGAAGGTAGATAACTCCAATAAAGGATACAAGCAGAAAGGGAAATTACTACTTTCAAGGTGAATTATTTCTTATGATGTGTAAAATTACTTCTTCGTAACTTATATTACTGTTTGAAGATAAACTAAATTATTGATTTTAGGAAGTAATATACTACCTTAGAGGGTAATGTTTACTATAGGACGGATATCACCACACAATTACCACTCAAGTTGCTGTAATCTTGATTAAACATATAGTTAATAGTTTTATTTTTCTATAAAAATATAAGTTACAAAGTTTGTAATATGAAGATACTTACACTTAGAAATTTCCCAATTCTGATAAATTAACTCATACCCCATTAACAAATAGAATCTATACTCGGTAATTGGCCTAAGATTATGATAACTTGGCTAAACTTATTGCTATCCAATTCATACTTCATAATCCAACAATGTCGTCACTAGTAATTTTGCAATATCACTGTAATCTTTGTCCAACAATTATAATGTGGTAATTTATGAAAATTGATAAATTTTCATCGTTAACAATGACATCTTGACCATATAACAACTTAATAACTAAAAAATAATATCATTAAAAACCCTAAATTGATACAATCTTGTCGTATTTATTTCAAATTAATTTTTGTGTTACGGAATCCCAAATCAATATCTTTCGGGTCACAATTTTTCCCAAACTAATTTTTGTGTTACACAAAATCTAAATTAATATGTCCATACCATATTTACTCCAAACTGGTGCACGATGCCAATAAATTGGTGCATTAGTTTGGCATAAATGTAAATGTATTGATTTGTGAGTTCTTATGATGCTCTGATACCATTGAATGGACCTAGGCTTAGAACTATGGAAAACGGAGTTAGTTTCTTGCAGGTATGCCTTCCCACTATGGGCAAACCTCTCCCGTTCAAGCCCTTCAGGGATAGCCTTTTAGCAAGAAACCATTATGACCTTTAGTTCAGAGCCTAGAGAAACTCAAATATGTCGGATGGTAACATTTCTAACATCCGAGCTGCATTTCTCATAGGATCCTACTAGGCTAGAGAAGAAGAGTGAGTTTAGAAGGCCACTGAGAGTTTCATACAAAACACTCACTTTACTTCAAGGGACTCTGCCCAACACATTACATCCTCCTTGCCTTTTATAGACATTAGGAGGTCACACACAAACAAGGACCATGCTCACAGTTCTGAAACAAATAGAAGCTCCGGAAAATCCGACGGGAATTATTCTCGGTGGTATAAACAGTGACAGTGAACAGTGATTTCCCTAGCCTACTGCTACAGTGACTTAGGGCTCGTTTGGTTCGACTTTGGGGAAATGCCATTGGGAGAATGCAAATACCTTTGAGATAAAGGGGCTTTTGGAAATGTTAGACCGTTTGGTAAATTATAGCATTAAAATGCAACTTAGCATAAACACCGTTTGGCAAAATTTACATTTGTAATTAGCTTTTGTTATTTTTTATTTTTTTTTAAGTTTGAAATCAAATTCCGGCGGTCGGCCACCGCCGAACGGCCAGATCTGGCCGTCGCCGGACCGCCAGATCTAGCTGCTGGAGGTCGCGGAGGCCAGATCTGGCCGTCCGACGGCTAGATCTAGCCTCAAGACCGCGAGATCTGGCCGCCGAACGGCCAGATCTAGCCTCAAGACCGCTAGATCTGGCCGCCGAACGGCCAGATCTAGCCTCAAGACCGCTAGATCTGGCCGCCGAACGGCCAGATCTAGCCTCAAGATAGCCGGATCGGCGCCGAACGGCCGATCTAGCCTCAAGATAGCCAGATCTGGCCGTCGAACGGCCAGATCTGGCCTCGCCTAGTCGCCTGGTCTCGTGGACCTCAGGCGGCGTCGCCTGGTCTAGCGTGACCAAGCGACGGTGCCTGAGGTCGCGCGGACCTCAAGCCACCTCGCCTGAGGTTGTGCAACCTCAGGTGAGGCTTCCCGGTGGCCAGATCTGGCCACTCGCGGTTGAGCGCCCGCCCACCGCAAAGAAGAAGACGAACGGCGAAGAAGAAGGCGAACGGCGGAGGAGACGATGAACAGTGACTCGGTGAACAGTAAAATCGCATCTCCGAAATGCCCAATGCTCAAAGCAGCCCTACCCCAGCATTGGGCTTTCAGCATTAGGGATGCTGGCATTGGGCAAAGGGGTTTTCAAAAACACATACCAAACACCCAAATTTTCCCCCAAGGGGCCCCCAAAGCCCCTTGGGAATGCCCAACCAAACACCCCCTTGCTACAGTGATTTGCTACAGTCAAGAGTCTTGTCCATCACGAGCATTGTAGTCATAGTCTGAGTCATCAGAACTATGCATTTCTGCTAAGAGATGTTCTTCATACTTTTGTTTGAATTCTGCAAGTGAATCTGGTGAGAGAATTTAGGTATTCCTCTTGTTTGTCTCATTTGACGAGTATGCTTCCTCACGATTCCTGAAAGTCCCTGTAGTGTCGGTAGTAATGTTTGGCTGAGGCCAATTGGATGGTTGAGCATAGTAGGATGTGTCCATGTCTAGAGACAAGGATAAAGGTCATTGATCATAGGGGTCTTGGGAAAGAGGACCTCTCCATTGTGCATAGGGGTCTTGAGAAGACTGTGCAGGGTCATATGTGTCTGTCATTTCTTGCTCCCGTGATGATGCAGCTTGTTTGAATTTCTCGAGTGCTTCCTTGGCTTTTGGTGTAAGGCTATAATGATCGCATGCAATGGGTACATTATAGTTCCATACATCTTCAGGAATGGTTTTGTTTTCTTGGCACAAAACTCTCTAGAGTTCTCTGTACTCGTGTTCGCAGCAACCAACACGTCCTGGAAAATATTTGTAAATTTGAGCTTCTATAAGGTGCGATTGGAGTTTATAGGATGTGGTTCCTATAATCTGTGGAGCATTGATAATGCTGCCATTGTTTTTTACAAAGGCCCATGGACGTCGGAAGAATAAAATACTGTGGACTTCAGGGTTTGGTTGAATGGTTCTCAATTCTTGCTGCAAGAGCTACCTCCAGTGAGTAGGAGAATAGAACCAGTTGAGGAAAGCTAAGAGGTTTTTGTCATTCTCCTTTTCTATGTTTCAACCGAGTCCGAATATCTTGGTGAGGTTGGCAATGAATCTTCTGGTTGGAATTTCAACAGTTATTAAGTACTTATTGGTTAAATACCATAATAACTATCGGAGTTGATCAGGAAAATCATCTTCCTTCCCAATTAAAGGGTGTATGAATGGATAGTCCGAATTTAATCCAAAATGATAAAGAATTGAACTTCCATGGAGTCTGAATAGATCTATGTGGCATTGCCACATGAGGTTTTCCAAGTTTTTAGTGAGGCTGTCATTCTGGACTTGTTCAACAATCTCCTGGGGTATTGCCAGCTTGGCCAACCTCGTATTCTTTCAATCTTATACTTTTCATTGTGATGAAGAGTATGGAAAGCATGCCTCATGATGTACATGTTGATTTCTGCTAGTGCCTTTGGTCTTGATAAAAAGTCAGCAATCGCATTTTTCTTTTCCCACAATGTATTTGGTTATCGAAGCAGTTAAGAATTTGGAACCTGCTTCTGTTTGAACCTGGTCATTTGAGGGGAGAATGCCATGTCTAATTCTACTAGGAAATGATGACCGATGAGATGGAATTCGAATTTTTTTATCCCGTTTATCACCGCCAAAATTTCCTTGAAAGTGGAATGATAATGCATTTTAGCTTGGGAAAATTTTCCACTTTTGCAGGCACAAGTGTCTCTTACCATCGATTTCTTTGAACACGATGGCTGCCTAATATTCATCATTGGCGTCGGAATAATTAATACCAGAAAATTCGAAACCAATACATCAGCAATAATTTTGCCACAACTAAGTTTTTTATCACAAAAAATCCTTAACCAATACATTTGTAACAAACATCGAAAACTTTAAACCGATATTTGTTGGATTAATACCACTAGAAACTATAAACATGATTATATAGGATGAAATTACACTGTTAATTTTTACGTACTATCTAATTCAATAATTTGAGGATAAAATTTAATGAAATTTAACATAAAACATATTTATCATTTATTCGTAATATTAAATTTTAGAAGACTTGACGGTGAAAGAGTGTTATGTCGGTATGAAATTATTGAAAACTTAATAATTATCATTACACAGATTTGATTCCCGACATCCGATTCGGTTTCCGCACAATTTCAGCACGAACGCTCCCGCCGTGTATTCGACCCAGAAAAGATTAAAAAAAAAAAGGATCCCGCCGTGTCGTACGGTAAATTGCTTTCTGTCTCTCTCTTTTCTCCCGCATTGACCCTGAACTAGCAAGAATAAGAAGCGGCAGCAGAAGAAGAAGAAGAAGAATCTGCATTTGATTGAAGCTTTCATCGTCTGCAACAATCGAGAGCTCTACCTCCTCTTCCGATTCGATTCTCTGCTCGCTATCGAAAAGCTCATACCAGCCTTCAGACCATGAGAGCAGGAGGCGGCGATCGCGGGCGGTGCGAAATGAGAGGCAAACCGATCAGGCAGAGCTGGAGCTCCAAGTCGAAGATAGAGCTGCCCGTGGTCGTCCTCGCTTGCTCCTTCTTCTTCCTCGCCGGATTCTTCGGCTCGTCTCTCCTTGCTCAGGTCGCCGTTTTGATTGTGCGCGTCTGGATTTTGCTTGCTGCGCGTGTTTTTCCAGCGGTTGAAATTGAGTTGAGTTCGTTTGGATCTTGTAGGACGTCTCTGGAGCAGGAGCAAGGGCGAGGGCTCTCGAATCGGTCGGGGACGAGAGAGACTATGTGCCGTTGCCGCGAGGAGAGACCGGGGATGATTCTTTCGTTTCGATTCCTTTCCAGGTTTCCACAACTGTTATGAGACTTTTTTTCATTTCTTTTTTTTTTCTATTTTGTTGGTAGTTGAATTTGGGATCATCTTTTGGATTTTCCGAATTTTTGTGGTTTTGGTCGGATTCATGTTCAATTGCGTGGATTAACGGTCGTAGAATTTTGCGGGGTGTGCGTTTTGTGTGGGTCTCTGAACAAAAACAGGACAATTGTTTCTGTTAATTTCTTTCGAACCATATTATGTCTTTTGTTCTTAGAGAGATAACGTTGCCTAGTCTTTTTTCCCGCTTTGTTAGAGAAAAAAGTAAAGTTGATCAAGTTAAATATTAAAACAGATCTTGCTTCTTTCTCTGTTTTCGGGTTTTTCTGTTCGTGCTGAGAAAGATCAGCTTTTGTGTTCTCTGTTTTTTGACGAGAACGTAGTCTCACATGATATATTCCGTCTTGTTTCTTGGGTAGGTTTTGAGCTGGGGTCCTCGTGCTCTATACTTTCCTCATTTTGCAACAGCTGAACAATGCCAAAGCATAATAAAAGTGGCAAAGACAGGTCTCAAACCTTCAACCTTGGCGTTGAGAAAGGGAGAAACAGCAGAGAACACGAAGGGCATTAGAACAAGGTATTTTTTGTTTATTATGTCTGAACTAGTCAATGTCGTATAAGGATTTAAGTGCATACATCTAAATTGTGTCAGCTGGCTCAATTTGCGTTGCTACGTGCCTTGCATAATAAACTGAATGGCCTCCCCTTTTCTGTTCTTTCAATTGCTATCATTATTTTCTACTACCATCACATAAGTGGAGCTTTTGAAGAGATACATGGACTAATTCCTTATGAATTGGTTTGTGAAAATGTGGAAGCCAAATCCATAACCAGAAATGCAACTTCTACAATGTAATACTATGGACATTGGATGAATTAGACTTTTCCTATGCATCTGAAGTTCCTCTACTTATTTTTCTTTTATATCCAAGCATGTATGACAATGCGCATTCATTGCATAAGTACAAACAAGAGGCGGCTTTCTTGTAATGTTTGGTTAACGTTTTCTTTCCAAGCAGTTCTGGCATGTTCATAAGTGCCTCTGAAGACAAAACCGGAACCTTGGATATTATTGAAGAGAAAATTGCAAGGGTGACAATGCTTCCAAGGGAACATGGAGAGGTACTATTTTACCTGGGAAGTCATCATTATTAGTAGCATTTTTTGGGTGATTAGTTTGTAAGTTTGTGATGTATCAACAAGAGTCCTACCTAGTATCACTTCTCACAACATGTCAGCTTTTACTATCGCCAGTACTCTCTTCATTCACATCAGAGTGCATACCTTCTGATTTTGTATTTGAATGATCCAAATGAACAAAGTGCTCTTCCACCTTGAACGCTATTGCACAAACCCAATTAACTAGTTTGTTTTCCTTTGTCTTGGGTAGCTGTTGTTAGGGGTGCAATTGGGGTGAGTCGAGTTGATACAGTGCCAAGCTCGAGCTTGACTCGACTTACATGCTTGGGTCTCCAAACTCAGTTCGAGCTCGATGGAGTATCAGAATTTAGGCTTGAGCTCGAGTTTAGTAAGTTCAAACAGTTTCCCTGTATATGTGTATGAGAGTTAAAATATGTAATTTTAACGATTTATGTGTCTTTCTATAATTACAAGATATTTTTGAAATGGAAGCTTGATTAGACTAATGAGCTTGTCAAGATGAGTATTGGCAAGCTTGAATTCGACTCGACAAGATACTCAGTAGCTCCGGCTTGAGCTACCTTGAAATGGGGTGAGCCAGTTTCAAGTGATTAGTGAGTGATCCTGAGCTACTTATTAGTAGCTTGACTTAGTTTCACCCCTAACTGTTGTCTTTATGGCCTACTAGAAGTGAGATTTCAGTGTAAAAGGTATGTCACCCCATGATCATGAATAGAATAATTTGCGTCTCAACTTTTGAGTTACATAATGGTATAATGACGTTGGATAAGAACAACTTAAGATATGGAAAACCTACTTCCTTCTCAATCTCCAAATATATTTACATTCCTCAAACTGTTACCTCAACAGATTATATAGTATTTTACTTTTGGTCGACATGTTATGATGGTTAAGCTGTGTAGACAATCTAACTTCCTCTTGTGGCTTGTAATTGTGGCTGGAGGGTTTTTCTTTGTCACTATATTATTGACAGAGAAACAAAATCACACATTGACAGTTTGTGTGTACAATGTTATTTCCTCCTGTTCTCAAATTGTGATTGTGAGGTTTTCATTTCACTAGTCATTTATAGAGGGGAAAAAGCACATGTTGGTAGTTTGTACCCCATGTTTGAAACTCTTCTTCATTCTCAAATAGTCAATGCATGCGATGTATTCTTTCTTGTTGGTTGAATTTCTTAACCTTTTATTTTCAGGGAAGATCTAAAATTGTTTGAGGATATCACCATGTTTCAGGCATTCAATGTGTTACGCTACGAGATTGGACAGAGATATAATTCTCATTACGATGCATTCAGTCCCGCTGAATATGGTCCACAAAAGAGCCAAAGGGTATGCTTGCTACAAAAATTTGCCTTTACTAATTTGGCGAGGCATGGATGATGATGTCCTTGTAAATGTATGTTATTGATCCCTTAAAAAGTCCTTATCATGGAAGTTTGTCAATGAAATTTCAAGATAATGGCAAGGTTAACTATCACCGACAAGGTTGTGAAACACAATCTTTTACATCAGTACAACCTATTATTAAGCTAGATGAGCTCTCCACAGTTCTCTGAAATGGCTTGTGGGAGTGAAAAAACTTGGTGGTTTTCTTGTTCTACTCTCAAATGGAAGAGTTTTTTTTTTTTTTTTTTTTTTTTTTTTTTTTTTTTTTTTTTTTTTTGTGTGCGGGTGTGCATGTGTGTGTTTTGGGCGTGGGTGTGTGTATGTGTGTGTTTTGGGCGTGGGTGTGTGTATGTACATAAGAGTAAATTAGTGGAATCTCATGAAAGAAGTTATCTAATCTCCAGAGTTGAGAAATTCCACTGGTGTTGAAGAAGTATGCTTCCACCCTGTTGAACTTCTTGCTTTTGCATTGCAAGAATTTACCTGCCAAAGTATGTGTTAAGCTCTTGAAGCAACTAACTTGTCAATAACATCTGCAGTCTCCTAGGCACAAGGTTCTTTTTTTATATTGGCAGAAAAGAAAAAAAAAAGGGGGGGGGGGGGGGTGGGGGGTGTGGTATGTGATGCCTACCCTATTGACTAGGTGGGACTCGCAAAGAAACAAACCGTTCTCCTTCATCTCCTGATAAACTGCGTGGCTATTTCCCCCTTGTCAGTTGCCCTGCTCAGGTGGACGTGGTCATAATTCGTAAAATTCTAACTCAGAAAGTTGCACTTCACATGAAACTTGTCTACCTGATTCATCACTCTGCTATTTTCCTGTCATCTAATCTTGACCGTGCTCTTTTACTTTCGCTTCAGATGTATAGACGAGTGGTGTATGTTTTCATGCTCTGTTGATATTCTTTTCTTGCTTTAAGCATAAATCTTTTCATTTTCGGTTTTTGGAATATATATTCAAGGTTCACTCGGCAATAAATTGCTATAGTCAGTTCAATCTAAATTGATGCTTTCTGTGAAGTGTTTTTTGCTTTATCTCTCTTGACTTTCTTGTTAGTTTCTTCCTATCATATTTCATCAATTCGGTGGTAGAGAAACTGTGCTTAGGGGTGAGGTGCAAGAATACTCATACGTTTAACCCTTTGTTATACTTAGTTAGGCACAACATTAATGTTTCAAGAGCTTGAAAGGGTTGGTCATTTTACTCTTGCTCAATCTGTGTGTAGGTTGCCTCTTTTTTGCTGTACTTATCTGATGTTGAAGAGGGGGGAGAAACTGTGTTCCCTTTTGAGGTATGTTTGGATAGTCTTCTTCCTCTTAAGTTTGGTTAGACCATTTACTCATTTAACTCTGGCATTCAGAATGGTATGAACATTGATGGGACCTATGATTTTCAACAATGTGTTGGACTGAAGGTGAAACCACGGCAGGGTGATGGACTTCTCTTCTATTCCTTATTACCAAATGGTACCATTGATATTGTGAGTACTACTCTTGTTCATCATGAACTGCACCTGCTGAAGTTTTTCTTGCTTAAGAATACTGTCAGTGCTAGATGTGTTCTGAATCTCTTATAGTCAATGCTACGAGCTATACTCTCGGAGTTTTCTACCCCAGTTTCCAGTAAATCGTGTAATTGTGAAGAAAACAAGATCACTCATCTTAGTAAATCTGTCATCTACAATCTCCTTAAAGATAAATATCAGTGCCTTTGCATTTAAATCAATGAAAGTGCTGCTTCTTTGGTTACCAAGTTGCCGACTTCATAAGAAAATCATGTTTCAAATCATCATTTCGATTGCAACAGCATTGCATAAGATTTCCTTCTGAGTATTTTCTATTGCAAGTCTTGTTATCCCAACAGTTGTTATAGCACTGAGAGTCAAAAATATTCTGCTTAACAATTCCTGTGGTGGCCTTGCCAGACCTCACTTCATGGGAGCTGTCCTGTGATCAAAGGGGAGAAATGGGTGGCGACAAAGTGGATTAGAGACCAAGTGCAAGATGACTAATCATCCGTAATACGTCACTAATCACTGTGACATTATGCACAATTTTGCGATATTGAGCATTGGCATGTACTCATTATTTGATTAGTCCCAAGAGGCTTTTTGGTTTAATCAATTGCCTCTTCTTTATGAGTCGTGCCATTAGTGTCATATTAGCACTTGTCCACCAATATTTAAAGATGATCTCTTCCCAAAGACAAAGATTTCACTGATAATGCGAAATTAGTTGGGTCTGGAAGCTCCATTTTCCGTACTTGATTATACAGATGACTAGAAAGTGATTTGTGAAGCTTGAAATCATAAACTTTTTGTTTCTTGCCTTTCTAGTTTCCCGACTTTCTTTCTTCTTCAGGGTACTTTAATATAGCATTTTTTTAGTTAATTACAAAGAAAGAGACTGATTTAATTGAATTTTCAACTTGAACTCATTCTTTGATGTGTGTTAGACTGAAGTATAAACTTATATAAATAAAAAAATAAAAACAAAGCATACGCATTGTGCACTAGTAAAACTCTTAGCTTTTTTATTTTATTGGTCAGTCAACTCTTTGTTGTCAAGAACAGCTATAGAAATCTCATTCGGCAAATTTAGAGTGCTCCCTTGGTATCTTTTTACATCTCAATGAACATGTCGCTTGAAAATTACGTGGGAAGACATTTATCGTTGCTGGAAAGAGTCCTCGCAATTTAGTACGAATCACACGTCAATTCCATCGAAATTGTCTTTTTGGCCAAGTAATCGATTGAATCGATGCTGTGTTTCATGATGCGACTTGGCACATTGAAGGCACATCATTGATTTAACCAGAATTTAAGGAAATCGTACGTTAATAGAAAGACTACACGCCAACTAGATTCTCTATCATCGCTCATGGCCACAGCCACACCAGTCGGAGTTGTTTGTTGCTAGCCTCAACCGCTGCTGTCACTAGCGAATTAGTGACTTTTCAAAATCCTTTGGTTATTACAACGCACGCGTTACCAATACGAGAGAGACTATTTGGCACAGTTTTCGCATAGTCGTTTCAGTTGTAATGAAGGGATTTGTGCTATTTCCACCCCTTATTGGTTTATGACACTCATTTACATTAAATTGACTACATTATCTTTTACTAATTCCGCTTTTGATCTAAGATTGTTTCTTAAATTTTTTTCCTTTTCTTTTATTTTAATTTTATTCTATCATCTTTTGTTTCAATTTTATGAGAGATGAAAATACTCATTTTCCTGTCAAACAACATTTATTAAGGTTGAATGTGAGTTCACTCTTGATTCAAGATTGATGCTTGCCTTTCTTTTTTCCTTTTTTGGGTTTTTCTTTTTCATTCTACATTTAGAACAAAATTGGTGTACCTCTTTTCCAAAAAGTAACTATTTGGAAGATAGCTAACTAATTATTATGTTTTTGACAAAAAAAAATAATTATTTTGTTAATGAGTTTAATATTTCCTTTTTATGATACTAGAAAACTATTATTCAAAAAATAACTTAAGCATAAGTAAGATAATAATCTTTGAGTAAATTGTGTATAATGCATACATCAACCACAATATTCAATTTTTAAGTAAATTCTTGTAAATTTGTGCCAAAAATTGAAGTTGAATAAATCATGATCAAGAGGATAATCTATGAAAATAAAGTAAAAAATATGCAAATAAAACTAACATTCCTTTGTTCCGATATATGATTAGTCCTTGCTTGAATTATAATAATGGAGAATAAGTTCAAACAAACATGAAGGATGAATTAAAATGTGATAGATGTAGAAGAAGCGGCATAGGTGAAAGAAATTTTTCAAAAGGGATGTTGCTCAGTTTTCCTTTTGATAAAAATAATAAAATAAGAAAGAAAAAGGTGAGAGATGATCTTAAATCAAGAGTGGATCCCACAAGAGATAATGTAGTCAATTCATTGTAATAGGGGGTATCAAGAGCTAATAAGAGAGTGTAAATACTCTGTTGTTTCCATCAAAACATATTCCAAGAAAAGGTTTTTGAGATGTTTCATTGTGTGGCCCAAGGTAAACAAATGGGTTAAAGAAAATAATTTCCGTCAACAGAAAAAAGTCATTTAAAATTAGGGAAAAAGACTTTCGCTTTCTGAAAAACGGAAATCATTTTCCCAACTCTCGTCTCACGCAATCCTAGCTCATCTTGCCGAATGTTCCTCGTCGTTGCACGCCTTCCCCTTCCTCCTCTCTACCTTCTCGCTCATCTCTCTCACATCCAGAGCTCCCCTCCTCCTCTTCGTCCTCTGTTGTTGCCTCGTGCTTCTCTTTTAGCCGCGTCTGCAAGTAGAGCAGAGAGGTGACATCCGCAAGGCCATTCTCATCTGATTTCCACTCGATGACTCTGTGATAAGCTCATTCGGCTCCTATCCAGCCACCGTCACGCTCAATCCGACATCCAAGGTCTCTTTCTTCGTTGCTATGGATTATGATTGAATGTGAATTTTAGAGTGCTTCTCCAACGGATGTTTGAATTTGACACTATCTTTTTCAGGTGTATCATTTGATTGACCTTGAAAGTTTGGATGTAAGCTAAGCAACACCGACACTGACACACAACATATAACATAACACGACACGCCGTTACGTCGTTTCTCAAAGAATAGAGAATTCTGATATGTTGGAACATGTTATATATTAAATATATACATAATAAATTATCATTTTTATGATTATTTTATTCAAATTAATTTGATTCAAACTTACAAATAAGAAAAATAAAAAAAGAGCCTAGAATGAATTTACACTAAAAACATTAATCTATCATTTGTTAATATTATTCATTGTTTCAATTTGATAAATTCAATTCCATTCCAATAATCCATAAAATTTGGAGGAAAAAGAACAAGCAAACCACATTATGAACTCATATGTTAGAGTTTTCAGAAGAGGAGAATAAAAAGACAAACTTGGGGAATGAATTATGTATCACAAGAAGTGAGAGTTGGAAGAGAAAAAAAAAAACTATGTTTTTCTTCTTTCCCTTTGTATTATTTGTATTATTTTTTATTATTTTTTTTATTATTTTACATATTTATATTATTATTTTTTGGTAACCAAACATATTTATATTTTGACCTTTTATTTATTGAAAATTTTAAAATTGACTATGTACATGTCTGAATTAAGTGTTGGAATTCGGAATTCACATGTTGAAATTCTGGACTCGAGTGTTGAAAAGTGTCAGGAAAGTTGACCAAGTGTCAGAGTTTTCAACATATGTTACCCAAGTGTTGAAGAGTATCGGAAAATGTTTAGAGAGTGTCGGACACGACATGAAAGCTCCTAGAGAATGTTGGTGCTTCATAGGATGTGAGAGCACGATAATGAAAGAAGGGTCTCATTGTCGAGAACATCATTCTTGAAAATTTGGCACCAAAGATAATTGTATGGATTTGGAGTTATTTTTCTTGTATCCTATGCAAGTATAACTATATTATGAAGGATTTAGTGAATGTGCTAAATGTCAATTTTGAGAAAGTTCATTAGAAATTCTGTGGTTGAGACTATCACCTATTTGGATGCTTGGTATAGAAGTCCACTTGGGGGAATGTGATGGTCCTTTTCTGCTTTGCATAAAGCTTATGCCACAGGCCTGCTTTATAGTATATTCTGTATACAGGTGTAAATTCATAAAGATAGGGACTAGGGTCTGAATATTGTTTTAGCTTCTAATTTGCCACGAAAGGTTATGCTCTTTTGGGAGATTATTGGTTTATCTTGTCTTTGGTGGAGGGGGGTGTTCACCCAAATAATGACTTCTGTAATACTTCACTAGCATTTTGTTTATAATCGTGGATTAGTTGTTAGGATTTTGTTTGAAAAACAAGGTACAAATATATAGTTAAATTGAATCAAAAATGATTCGCAGTGGAAGCAAAAACGCTCATATATAGTATCTCCTTGACATTGTTTGTGCATTTTGATAAAACGCACATGGAAATGAGAAAGAGGCTAATCACATTATCCTTGTATTGTGTTCTAAAAGTTTGGTTATTACATTTTTCAAATCCTAATCATGAATGTCTTATGTCCTTGTAGCATTGGTTCTTACGTTCTTTAGATTCTGACCACAAACGTCTGATCTTCTCATAGCATTGCTGAAGTATTCCAATTCTGACGTTCTTTAGTTTCAGCCTCACAAATGTTGGACCTCTAGTTCAAACACACCACCAATCTCACCTTAAATGATAGAGAAAAATTTAGAGAGCTTACTACCATAATTGTGCTAGCTATTGCTATCATGTGAAACTAATTTGATTGATTATTGTCTTGCGATCATTTCATTATACTCTTTCAATCACCTTTTATAATCAGTCACAGATCACATTTATTTAATTCAATTCGACTCATTAACTCTAAAATTGTTTCAAAGCATTAATTCAACCATAATGTCTGAGCTCGCTTTGAACTTTGAATCTCAATTAAGTTCTAAAACTGTTTTAGAACATTAATTCTGATATTAATTATGTAACCGCTACAGAGTATTATTCAAAGCATTAATTTGTAACCGCGTTACAAAACTTTAATTTGACCGTTAAGTTTGAAACCATTTCAGAAAATTAATATGGTCATTTGAATTCAAAATCATATCAAATCATTAAACTACCCATTAATTTTGAAATCATTTTGGATCATTAATGTAATCGTTAAACCTGGAACCGTTTTATATATTTAATTTAGCCGTGAAGTCTAAAATCATTTCAAATATTTAATTTGACTATTGAATTTGAACTCACTTTAGATCATTAATACGACCATTGATTCTGAACTTACTTCAAATCATTAATGTCGCTATTGATTTTGAACTCACTTCAAATCATTAATTCAGCCGTTGAATTTGAACCTAGATCTTTGACTCGGCTGTAAAGTTTAAGACCATTTCAAATCTCTAATATGGCCTATAAAGTCCGAAATTGTTTTAGAACTTATATATTCAACCCAACTAAATCCGATTGCCTTAATTGCAAACACATTCGCAATACTAGCTCTTATGTTGTAACGTCATTCTAAATTTGTTATGGTGTGTGACATCTGTACTTGCATCACTATGCTGGCGGTGGGACTTGTACTAACATGTTAGCACAACCAAGTGAACTTATTATCCCGATCAATCTCTAGTTCTTATAAATCATGAGTGACATATAGTAATATGTCATGACTACCCAATGAACCTATCGGTTTTGGTGACTATGAAATTCAATCCTTTCATCTCTATATGTCCCGATTGAACGAAGACCATGAAATTGTTTGTCAAGCCACTAATTCGATCATATGTCCAAATTTAACTGACATGTATAGACATAAGCCACTCATTCTCGATTACAACCCCAGCCGAGTATTTCAATACATTATCACGATTAGATTGTATAAGACATCAATCTTCTATTGTGTATATCTACATCGTATGTGAATAAACTATGACTATCAAGTACAAAGATGGTTCGATAAAGCGTCAATATACATACTTGTGAATCGCAACAATTCAATATACGAGTCAACATCGTGGCTTAGGTCTAAGAATTTTACACAAGATCAAAGCATGAACAATTAGTCATTGATTCCACTAAAAGCTTTCATATTGCCAATCATTCTATGCATGTCATATTCAGTGAACTTGTCTAAGACAAACATTTGTACTCTAGTTCGGGTATCATAATATCCAATAACTTGTGACTCATCATCCCTTGAGGTATCCAATACTCAATGGCGAAACTTGAGAAGACACCGGTCTCAACAAGATCATCAATATCCTCTCAATAATCCATTGATCGGAACTGTTTAAAGATTAAGTTTAAATGTAAACATGTCACATATTTTTAACACCTTAAGAATTGGTTTAATTACAATTGATCTTATGGACTACTCATATAAATGGGATGATAAATGAATATTTCTGTCATTAAATGCAACTTAAATCCCTAACATGTAATTATTACCTGATTGCTTTAAGGCATATAGCTCACATTAGTACCTAATGTATTGCCCTTCTAGTACTTCACATGCATTTTGCATTTTATGATATGTGCTCCAATATAGATGGATAATGGCAAAATCCAAGTGGCGATAATGGGTGTGGCTGCACCAGTTATGACTGTTGTCACATTAGTTACGGATGATTATTATTATTTTGAGAACAACATACCAAGAGAGCCTCATGTGAATCGAGATCTCAAGAGATAGTTGTATTATATATTGGAGATACTCATTATATAAACCAAGTATGAATGACAACAAATGCTTTTTTAGAACTTTGTAAGACACACAGTGCAAGTAATTCGTTGCGTTTTGCAATGAATGTTTCTATTAGAGAGTAAATTATGGTATTTTACCATATCATTGGGCATAATGTCGAGATTTAGTCAATGGGGGAAGATTCCATAGGTCAACACAAACTATGCACATATATTTCAAAATCTTCTTGCAAGCGATTTTACTGACATTAGGTGTGAGAACTGAGTAATTACACTCTTTTGAGGTAAGTAACACTCAAAGGCTTCATAACTATTTGAGGTATGAAATATTGTGTGTGTACGCGCGCGTGTGCCTGTGTTTCTCGTATATATATATTATATGAGAAGTCATATCAATTATTTTAGGATTGTGCCAAAACAATAGATGGAACACATCTACATGCATCAAGTCCTTTTGAAATTCGAAGAATATTTCATGGTCGAAAGGAGAGAACAAAAAAAAATGTATTAATTGCTATTACATTTGACTTGATATTTCTTATATATTAGCTGGTTAGGAGGGCACTGCACATGATTCACATATTTTATCTAATGCACTTTAAAAGCTGGATGGGTTGAACATTCCTAGAGGTAAGAAAATGGAATTTAAACGCAACATTTAAATTGAGCTTAGTATCATAGTGAAGTAGAGGAAGATATATACTTGGAAAAGGATTCTAAAAAATAATGTTTATTATGAATAATGAATTATAGTTTACAATGTCTTAAGCGCTTATTTTTGGGGAGGTTTCCCTTTAGAAAATAATCAAATAATCAAAATCAAATAATAGAATTAAGGAAAAATATTGTTAAAGGGAATCAAATGTGCCCTAAAAATCCGCAAATCATGTGTGAAATCTTTGAAGGCTCGGAAATTAAGGAAAACATGTGAATTTGGAGGTCAAACATTGTCCAAACCAGCATACCCTAATTAATCTCGCACTCTTCTTTGATTTCATATGTTGTGCGCATCATAACTCCTCCCGAATCAAAAGTTATGATCATTTGAAGTTGACCCCTCATTTATGGCATGGGCAGGACTACCCCTCTTATAAAGCTCGAAAGCTTCCATATAAGCATTTGCTAGTTGTTCTACATCACTTAGTAAATAAACTTACTTATAACTTGTAGGAAAAAATCATCTTGTCGGTGTTGGTTATGGAATCCAGAACAACATCATCTCTCCCTATCGTGGTGTTGGATACCTTTGAGAGAGTTTAGTGATCATCAACTGGTCATTTATTTATTACATACAAAATTAGGGGTTAATTTTATCCCTAAAAAAAAAATTTAACTGCATAGCATATAGATGTAGGTGCATTTATTTTTAATTTACATGTTTTGCATTTATTTATTGGATCGGTGACGGGTGGATTTGAATTAGTGGTTCTAAGCTTTAAATTGACAGGCCCGACTAAGCCCATGAAGCGAGCAAATTGGCCCAAGCCCCTTTTTTTTAAGTGATCGGAAATTATCTCGTGAGAAAATAAAAATTTCAAATTTTCCGAGATATGATGAATTTTTCGGATAGGGCAAGTGGAAAAAAACGAATATTGCGAATATTGCGTTTTGGAAAAAATCTTCATTGATATCGATTTGGAAAAATTGAAACCCTAATCGGATGCCTATAAATATGTTGTTCGCATAGGGTTTCGAGGGGGGCCACACATATTGAATACACGGCCACATTGGGGCTTGTTCTCGAGTTTTAGGTAAAAATATTGAAGCCAAAAAGAAAAACATTGCCTTTGGTTTTTAGGGTTGTGGGAGTAAAAATCAAGGTTTTTGCTTTTGGGGAAAAGGAGAATAGTAAAACAAAGCTTCTGCAGAAAAGTGAGAGTGCAGAAAGTACATCCGCAATAGTGAAAAGGCAGCGGAGAGAGAGACGTGCAGCAACAGGTTGCTGCAGAGAGAAAAAAAAAAGTAAAAAAAGGGCAAAGAAGAATCACTGTTCTTCTTCTTCGAAGGGCCCTTTGCCGGTTTCCCCCTTACTGCTTGATCCACCAACATCAGAAGCCGCCGCCCGTCGCGCCGCCCGCTCGCCTCACCCGCGACCTGCGCCGTTCTCCCGCCGCGCCCGCACCGATCCGACACTGCTACTCTCCCTCACCGACGCCTGCTGTTACCCAGAGCCGAAGCCCTGTGACCCGTCTCCGTCTGCCCGTGCTCCTGTGAAGCGGCGACCCATCTCCATCCTTGGTGCGCTCGAGAGCCACGAGCCTCCCCCTGCTGTCGAACTCACACCGCCGAGCACCGCCGCCTGCTGCCCTGCCACCAGATCTAAAGTTCGAGCTGATTTCGCCTCTTGCGACGACGAATCGAGCCGCCCCGAGAGCCCATCGTGCCTGCAACGCCTCCGATCATCGACCCGCCGTTTCGTCCGAAGCTCCGACCTGATCTCGGCTGACCTGACGTCGTCCGTGAAGCCCGACAGCTTTGCCTTGCGACGCCAGTAGCTACCGTCACCGATTCATCTCGCCGACTGACCGCTCCGCCAACGCCGCGCCTCTACCCGCCAGTCTGCTCGCCGCCGATCCCCCTCGCCGGACCTTCGCCAGAGCTTCGATCGCGGCCCTCCGACGATCGGGACCTATTGCCTTAGGAGACCCACGCGAGCACGAACGTGCTTGGAAAGGAAAGAAGGGAGAAAAAAAGAAAAAAAAAAAAAGGAATTAGGTAGATTTTATTTTATTTTATTTTATTGCTTCACCAGTTATAGTTTTTTTTTTTTCCTTTATATCTGGTTTTGTTTAGTGGAATTGTTCCTCTTAAATGTTTGATTGAGATTCCAACATGAAAGTGCCCCTCAAATTAGGGATTGACAGTCCGATTTTCGCGCACGAAATCCGACTCGCAATTGCTTGCAAAATCGTCAATCCGATCTCATGCCCGAGATTCGATTCGCGATTTAATTTAAAATTGGCCAACCCGATCTCATGCGCGAGATATGGTTCGTCAATTTTTGGATATCAATCTTATTTTGTTTGATTTGCTGTCGTGGTGTTTGGTTCAATTTTATTTTCGTAAAAAAATAAAAAATAAAAATTTTGAATTAGGATTAGGTTTTTTTATCTTGCATATTTAGAATAGAGATTTTATTTCGAATTTTTAAAAATAAAAATCCAAAAAAATGCATTAATTTAGGATTTTAGTTTTAAATTTGAATTACACGTTTATTTATTTGACAATCTTAATTTCGAATATCAAAAAAATTAGAATTAGGGCATTCTTTGCACGTCATTGCATATTATAGATTGCATGCTTATTAGGAAAATAAAAATCATGTGCACGTCATATAGAATTAGGTTCATACAATGCACGTCATTTAGTGATTTTTGTTAGGTTCATCTAATTAGAAATTGCATGTCAGTAGAATTAGATCATCTAATTAATATTGCATTGCATATTGCATGATTCCCATTAATTAAGTGAAAACAAAAAAATTGAGTGATGGCGTATTAATTAGAAATCATATCTAGGATTCTTGATGTGAATTCTGATCTAACACTGCAGATGCTTTCGTTGCTATGAGGTAAGTCCTGCAATTTATTTACTGCTTTATTTGGGTGTTAAATTGGTGGATTGCACACCCGCATGAACGCCTCACATGTTAGGGAGATAAATTAAAATCAATTCAAGTTGTCTGCCAAACATTTTTCAAAATAAAAAGAAAGGTACCGAAAGGGCGTTAGAGAAATCTAGCGTAACCAAGTCCCCGAACCCAAAATCTCTGGTTCGTAGAAGTGAAATAATTCTCCCATTATTTTACTTAGGTGTCTAATCGACCTACCATAAACTGATTAGTAGCAACTCCTAGTTAAAAATCAATTGCATGTTAAGAACTTGAATCTAAGTCGAGATTTGGTATGGGCTTGGGAGGGCCCGAGCTAAGTTTAGGCTTAGTAATCCATTAGCCAAACCCTAGGTGGTTCACACCCCGAAAAATTTGGTCGCGACAGCTTGGCGACTCCACTGGGGACTTGAGTTGAAACTCTTAGTGGGCTTAGGCCAATTTTTCTTTTGAAAAATGTTTTTGTTTGGCAGCGAGGATCCTAGGTACGTCCCTAACATTTAAGGTGTTAAATGTTTTTGCAGATTAGGAGGTATAAGGAGAAGTGTTTGATAACGTCTGTTTTGTAGGGAGGTGAAGGAATGTATGGTTTATTTTCATGTTGAAGTGTTGCTTGATATAAACTGTTGTGCATGCCTTGCATTTAGCACTACACTATTGCACACACAACCCGCCGCTAGACCTGGGCCGCATAGGATCATCTAGGATGGTATTGAGATGATTGCCACTC
This sequence comes from Eucalyptus curtisii, assembly GCA_017140595.1. Classification (NCBI taxonomy): domain Eukaryota; kingdom Viridiplantae; phylum Streptophyta; class Magnoliopsida; order Myrtales; family Myrtaceae; genus Eucalyptus; species Eucalyptus curtisii. The sequence goes on from CM029502.1 coordinate 13,567,809, forward strand.
CGACTGCATGCTCGTGGTACGAGTCGCCCATCTCAATCCCGAAGTTTCTTTCATGGTGTCAAGAGTACTCACCTCGGTCCGCATGCCCGCGACCTGGGTTGGCTCTTTGACCAAGCCGGAGTCATGAGGACCCGACATAGTCCACATGCCCGTGGTTAGTCTGATTATCCTTGTGGCTCCACTTTGTTAAGCCTTATAGACTAGAAATTGAGCCTCACATCTCATGTGCATGTCTATGTGATTGCCATTAATTTTCCTTGGTGAAGTAAGTCTTCTATCTCTATATCATGCCATTTATTTCGTCATACTTTTGGTCGGTCCATGACAATTTAGGTCAATCATTGATTTAATTCATTTGTCAATTGGGAATGAAATAAGGAAATTGCCATGCAATGAATCATTTGGAAAATAAAAAAATTGGAATCTTGTTTTCAATTCGTGTCTTAGCTCTTCCTAGTTCTTGTTTAGGAAATTTCGTCCCTACTGAGGCATCTCATGTCTTTGTTTTCCTAATCCATTTTTAGGAAATCCTCTTCGTGTGTGGACTTTTCTTGACTAAAAAATAGATTGTTGTCATGGATTGGCTCTCTCATTACACCTCATACTTACATATTTTCATTCATTTACATTAGGTGATAACGGATCCTCTACGTTCGCCCATCATTACACGATCGAGAGCAAAGATGGCCGACCAAACTGAAATGCGTGATCGTACGTCTACCGTGGAAGACCAACTCAAACAGTTGCTCACCTCTATGTAACTCATGACAACTCAAATCCAATCCCTCCGAGCAAATCCGACTCCTGCACCCGCTCTTCTTGAGATAGTTATTTCGAAGCAAGCAGGCAAGACTCAAATGGGTGATGATGACATGCCTGACCTAGAAGATGACCCACCGTTCATCACCGCCGAAAAGACAAAGCCGGATAACGTCCCTAAGGTGGAGCAAGATGAACGTGTTGCCAAACTCGAGGAGAAAGTCAAGCAATTGCAAGAGTCACAGAGTTCACTCCCGTTTGATTTATCCGTGTATGAGAAGGTCAAGGTGCCGAAGAAGTTTAAGATGCCGGAGTTCGAAAAATACGATGCTACTTCCTGCCCTAAGGCTCATCTGCAGATGTACTACGTACGCATGGCGCAATATGTCAAGAATGAGCCCTCATGATCCAATCATTTCATGCAAGCTTGACTGGGCCTGCACTGAACTAGTACATAATGAAGAATGTAAACCTTCTCGAGACCTGGAATGAAGTGGCTGATGCGTTCCTCAAGCAATATAAGTTCAACATGGACATCGCACCTTCCCGAGAGGATCTTGAACGGATGGAGAAGAAGAAAAATGAGTCATTCAAGGAGTATGCTGTGAGGTGGTGCAATCTGGCGGCTCAAATCACTCCTGAGCCTACTACCAAAGAGCTGATGAAATTGTTCATCAAGACTCTTCCATTTGAGTTCCGAAACCGAATGGCCAGCACCTACGTGGAGAACTTCAATCAACTTATCCCGGTGGGTGAACAGATCGAAATTGGGCTAAGAGATGGATGGTTCAATGAACCAACCCATCAAGGCAAAAGGTTCACCATAAAGAAAGACAAAGAACCTAGCACAGAAGTCAATGTTGCATATGCACAGTCTGGCAAGCCTCCGATGTTCATGTCCCTAAGAATCAACAAGGTGGAGGCCGACCGATCGCGCCTCGACAGTTTGTGAAGAGGCAGTTCACTCCTCTTCCTGGCTCTCTGTCCCAGGTCTTAAAAGTCCTTCAAAAGAAGGAGTTGTTGTCTTACGAACTAAAACGACCCAATGCTGAAAAATTCTCTAATTACGACCCCTCTAAGAAATGCGAGTATCATATGGGGGAAGTAGGACACTCGACTGATGAATGCATGACTTTGAAGCACAAGGTCCAAAACTTATTGGACACCAAGGCGTTTGCCTTCAGTACCGCTCAACCGAATGTCAAAAAGAATCCTCTACCTGAGCATGAGGATAGGGTGAATGCCATTGATGAAGAACCTTTGGAGGAGATGGGCCCTAGCCCACAAGAGTAACCCATTTATCACTTTCACATATTCCCCTGCGTGGGAATTTTTATTGCTTTCTAGGGATTGTTTTCGATTTCTTCTTTTTCGCTTTCTTCTTAGGACTTGAATTGCATTTTCCCTTCAATAAATTGTAATTGATTGACGAATTTCAATAAAATTACAACATTTATTTTGAGGTCATGATGAGGTACACCAAACCAGCCCGGTGATGTTTTCCAGCCGATAAACAAAAAGAAAAATTCAAAGAGAATTCTGAGGACTGGACTTCATCATGCTTTCCCGTGTCAAAATGTTAAAAAAAAATGTCTTTTCAATTGCTTTTCAAAAAAATTTCAAAAAAATCTTTCAAAAAAAAAAATGATTTACCCTATTTGTCTTTTTGATCCATCTACTTTCCATTTCAAGTACGGTCATATAATATGCAAAGGTGTGGAAATGGTCCAATCCAATGCAACAAGTGATGACAATGATGGTCCCGAAGACTCGATCGAAGATGCCATTGAGGTGTAGTGTAGCTGAGAACAACATGAAAGAGCCAAGGCTCTTACATCCGAGCATACCGTCACTATTAATTTAGATGACACTGAAGAAGCTAAGGAGGTAAATGATCTTGTTTTAAGGGAGCTATTGCCAATTTTTCTAGATACTAGGGGCAAGTTTGCTCCAAATTACAGCGACCCATATGGGGGTGAAGAAGGTACTTCCTGGAGGTGCTTTGATCCTGGTGAAATGGATGGTTGTGAGTTTTCTACTCTAGTGAATTCTGATGCTGTCAAGAAATATTACCAATGATTGAATTTTCCATGTCATGTTTTGAACTGCAATCATTTTTATGATGAATAAATTGCTTCAATGAGTTGTAGATTCAATGGTCTAAATTTGTTACAAATCTTGCATGTTTTCCTTGATGAATTGTGTGAGATAAATTGAATGTGTCAAATGGGATACTTTGGAGTGATGAAAGACAAGCCTTATTCCATACACTGTTCATACACTAATCCCTAGTGAGTTGTGTGGAAAAATTTCATGCCTGCAAGGAAAATGGTTATCCCGCAAAGGGTACGTCAACTGAAATGATGAGAGGCAGTTTCTTCTTCTACCCGAAACACTACAGGTATACTCATTGATTAGCCCTTTGAACCCACACACGTGAAGAACTTTTTAAATTATCCCTATCAAGGATCATCCCACATTGGGACAAATTTGAAATGAATGATAGGAATTTTCTTACTCACACTTGCATCAATCTTCGAGTATTGCTTTCGCAGTGCAGCTTCTACGATAATTTGAAGTGCCTTAGGATGACGAAAAACAGTTCTTTCTCTATCCACACACTTTATCCATTGCATAGCCCCTTGAGCCTATAAATTCGTTTCATATTAAACCCAGTTGGTGATCATCCCCCACATTGGGGCAAGGCAAGAAAAAATCAAACAATTCAAGTAGCATGGTTTACAATGCTGATAAAAGATGAAGGCTGTGCAAATCCAAAGAAAACAAGTGCAAAAAAAAATGGGCATGAAAAAGCAGTGTGCCTGGTAAAAGCAAGGCCAATGCCCAAAGAAAAAAATCAAACACTTGATGAAGTGAGTCGTATCCCCAACAAGGTGGTACCAAAAAAAGAAAAAAACTCAAATGATGTTGCAATTAATGGAGTTGAGATGTGAAGAAAATGTTTGATGGTGGAGAGGAAAATTGATGGAAATGTCAAGATGATCACCAACTTTGATCCCCTAAACACTTTTTGAGCTTAATGATCCTTTCGTTTCTTAACCCATGAACCCAGCCTATGTTACGTCCCTTGCAAAGTCTCTTCTGATTAGGGTACTTGAATTAACGTTGGGGTTCACATGTTTAAGCATCGCTCGAAGAAGTGCGAGTAAGGCAATTTCTACCTCATTTCGCATGTTTCTTGACTTGTAAACCCTAAGATGATTACGGAATATCATTCATTTTTCCAATAGCCTTGACTCAAAGAGTCCCCTTTGCTAAGCCGTTGACCAAGCCCGCATTACGGTCCATGTTAAAGACCTCTCAGATTGATAAGGTCGTACCACTTGCGAGATTGCTCAGACCCTTGTTTGACATGATGATGGTGAGATAGAGCGATTGTCAAGATCCTGTATCAAAGGTCAGGATGAAATAGCCCTTTCAGTGAGGATGAGTGAAAAGTCCTTTCTGACTGAAAGATCCCTCGCTTGACACATCCATGATACTCATTTGTTCAGATTGGAACAATCTTTTGAAATCTTTCCCAATGGAAATTAGGTGATGCATGATTAATAGAAGTCATCACACATGAATCTCTCTTGGATTAATGCATGTTTGTGATTACAAATGCATGTTGCCTGTCCTATGACCATGTTTTGCAGGAGACATATTCTCGAGGATCAGAGATGTTACCATGTAAGTATATCTCTATCCATACCTTGAATACTTGTCATTGCACAGGTATTCCCCCCCTCAAGTGCACCGATACTCGATTTGATCGAGCTGTCCCCTAGAGATTTTTCTCCAAATTCAGTCTGATTAAGGTAACCGAAGAGAGGTTCAAGTCCTGGTCAGATAATCAATGTTGCAATGTTAGGCAACCGTAGAAAGGTACGAGTCTTGGAGATGTAACACCAACTACCTTGGATCACTCCACCCTCCTTGAAGGTAAGATATTCCAGGTAAGTTTCTTTACCATTTTCCAAAAATTAGACATCTCAGTCTGGATCTGGATGTCTCCATTCTTCTCGTTGAACATTTCACTCTGGATGTGAATGTTCTTCGATCTTCCTCGTTATGCCTTAGTCTGAATCTAGGTATTTCGAGTTTCCAAATCATGACATCTCTGTCTGGACCCGGATGTCTTGATTATTTTCGTTGAACATTTCCCTCTGGATGTGAATGTTCTTCAATCTTCCTCGTTATACCTTAGTCTGGATCTAGGTATTTCGAGTTTCAAAAAATCTTGACATCTCTATCTGGACCCGGATGTCTTGATTATTTTGATTTAAACATTTCACTTTGGATGTGAATGTTTTTTCCATCTTTTTCGTCATACCTTAGTCTGGATTTAGGTATTTCGAGTATAAAAATCTTGACATCTCAGTCTGGACCCGGATGTCTTGATTATTTTCGTTAAACATTTCACTCTGGATGTGAATGTTCTTCGATTTTCCTCGTTATGCTTTAGTCTGGATCTAGGTATTTCGAGTTCAAAATTTTGACATCTCTGTCTGGACCCGGATGTCTTAATTATTTTCGTCTAAACATTTCACTTTGGATGTGAATGTTTTTTCGACCTATCTCGTTATACTTTAGTCTGGATCTAGGTATTTCGAGTTTTAAAATTTTGACATCTCTGTCTGGACCCGGATGTCTTAATTATTTTCATCTAAACACTTCACTTTGGATGTGGATGCTTTTTCGACCTTTCTCGTTGTACTTTAGTTTGGATCTAGGTATTTCGAGCTTAAAAAAATCTTGACATCTCTGTCTGGACCCGGATGTCTTGATTCTTTTCGATGAACATTTCACTTTGAATGTGAATGTTTTTCGAGATTTCTCGTTATATCTTAGTCTAGATCTAGGTATTTCGAGCTTTTAAAAAAAAATCTCTTGACATCTCAGTCTGGATCTGGATGTCTCAATTTTTTTCGCTGAACATTTCGCTTTGGATGTGAATGTTCTTTTCAATCTCAATGTCTCAATCTATTGCCTGTTACACTCTTCAAGGAACCTGAGTGAGAGTTTGGTACTTGTGGAGTAAATGGGAATTTATCATGTACCTTAAGATGCTCTAGCGCACTGATTGGTAGGTGACTATAGGTACGTTCTTTCCTTTTGCATCATGCATTTGCATTAGCATTTCCATGCATCATATAAATTACATTTTTTTTAAAAAAAAAAATGGGATTCATTTCCCAAGAAAAATCATTTAATGCATATGCATGGTCAAAATTTAGGTCTCAATTTGTCTTTGAATGCAACCTCTACGAGCTCACCTTCAAAGAAGGGCAGCTGTTGACACCTAACTTTTGACAATCTGGTCATTTATTTATTATATACAAAATTAGGGGTTAATTTTATCCCTAAAAAAAATTTAACTGCATAGCATATAGATGTAGGTGCATTTATTTTTAAACATGTTTTGCATTTATTTATTGGACCGGTGACGGGTGGATTTGAATTAGTGGTTCTGAGTTTTAAATTGACAGGCCGGACTAAGCCCATGAAGCGAGCAAATTGGCCCAAGCATCTTTTTTTTTAAGTGATCGGAAATTATCTCTTGAGAAAATAAAAATTTCAAATTTTCCGAGATATGATGAATTTTTCGGATAGGGCAAGTGGAAAAAAACGAATATTGCGAATATTGCGTTTTGGAAAAAATCTTCGTGGATATCGATTTGGAAAAATTGAAACCCTAATCGGTGGCCTATAAATATGTTGTTCGCATAGGGTTTCGAGGGGGGTCACACATATTGAATACATGGCCACATTGGGGCTTGTTCTCGAGTTTTAGGTAAAAATATTAAAGCCAAAAAGAAAAAGATTGCCTTCGGTTTTTAGGGTTGTGGGAGTAAAAATCAAGGTTTTTGCTTTTAGGGAAAAGGAGAATAGTAAAACAAAGCTTCTGCAGAAAAGTGAGAGTGCAGAAAGTACATCCGCAATAGTGAAAAGGCAGCAGAGAGAGAGACGTGCAGCATTGCTGCGAGAGAAAAAAAAAGTAAAAAAAGGGCAAAAGAATCACTGCTCTTCTTCTTCGAAGGGCCCTTTGCCGGTTTCCCCCTTGCCGCTTGATCCACCAACATCGAAGCCGCCGCCCGTCGCGCCGCCCGCTCGCCTCACCCGCGACCTGCGTCGTTCTCCCGCCGCGCCCGCACCGATCCGACGCTACTCCCGCTTCGCCTGCGTCTCGGACGATCTCCCTCACCGACGCCTGCTGTTACTCAGAGCCGAAGCCCTGCGACCCGTCTCCATCTGCCCATGCCCCTGTGAAGCGGCGACCCATCTCCGTCCTTGGTGCGCTCGTGAGCCACGAGCCTCCCCCTACTACCGAACTCACACCGCCGAGCACCGCCGCCCGCCGCCCGCCACCAGATCTAAAGTTCGAGCTGATTCCGCCTCTTGCGACGACTGAATCGAGCCGCCCCGAGAGCCCATCGTGCCTGCAGCGCCTCCGATCATCGACCCGCCGTTTCGTCCGAAGCTCCGACCTAATCTCGGCTGACGACCTCGTCCGTGAAGCCCGACAGCTTTGCCTTGCGACGCCGTGCTACCGTCACCGATTCATCTCGCCGATGACCGCTCCGCCAACGCCGCGCCTCTACCCGCCAGTCTGCTCGCCGCCGATCCCCCTCGCCGGACCTTCACCGGAGCTTCGATCGCGGCCCTCCGACGATCGGGACCTGCTGCCTTAGGAGACCCACGCGAGCACGAACGTGCTTGGAAAGGAAAGAAGGGAGAAAAAAAGAAAAAAAAAAAAAAAAAAAAAAAAGAAAAGGGAATTAGGTAGATTTTATTTTATTGCTTCTCCAGTTATAGTTTTTTTTTTTTTTCCTTTATATCTGGTTTTGTTTAGTGGAATTGTTCCTCTTAAATGTTTGATTGAGATTCCAACATGAAAGTGCCCCTCAAATTAGGGATTGACAGTCCGATTTTCTCGCCCGAAATCCGACTCGCAATTCCTTGCAAAATCGTCAATCCGATCTCATGCCCGAGATTCGATTCGCGATTTAATTTAAAATTGGCCAACCCGATCTCATGCGTGAGATATGGTTCGTCAATTTTTGGATATCAATCTTATTTTGTTTGATTTGCTATCGTGGTGTTTGGTTCAATTTTATTTTCGTAAAAAAATAAAAAATAAAAATTTTGAATTAGGATTAGGTTTTTTTATCTTGCATATTTAGAATAGAGATTTTATTTCGAATTTTTAAAAATAAAAATCCAAAAAAATGCATTAATTTAGGATTTTAGTTTTAAATTTGAATTACACATTTAATTATTTGGCAATGTTAATTTCGAATTTCAAAAAAATTAGAATTAGGGCATTCTTTGCACGTCATTGCATATTATAGATTGCATGCTTATTAGGAAAATAAAAATCATGTGCACGTCATATAGAATTAGGTTCATACAATGCACGTCATTTAGTGATTTTTGTTAGGTTCATCTAAATAGAAATTGCATGTCATTAGAATTAGATCATCTAATTAATATTGCATTGCATATTGCATGATTCCCATTAATTAAGTGAAAACAAAAAAATTGAGTGATGGCATGTTAATTAGAAATCATATCTAGGATTCTTGATGTGAATTATGATCTTGCTTTCGTTGCTATGAGGTAAGTCCTGCAATTTATTTACTGCTTTATTTGGGTGTTAAATTGGTGGATTGCGCACCCGCATGAACGCCTCACATGTTAGGGAGATAAATTAAAATCAATTCAAGTTGTCTGCCAAACATTTTTCAAAATAAAAAGAAAGGTACCGAAAGGGCATTAGAGAAATCTAGCGTAACCAAGTCCCCGAACCCAAAATCTCTGGTTCGTAGAAGTGAAATAATTCTCCCATTATTTTACTTAGGTGTCTAATCGACCTACCATAAACTGATTAGTGGCGACTCCTAATTAAAAATCAATTGCATGTTAAGAACTTGAATCTAAGTCGCGAATTGGTATGGGCTTGGGAGGGCCCGAGCTAAGTTTAGGCTTAGTAATCCATTAGCCAAACCCTAGGTGGTTCACACCCCGAAAAATTTGGTCGCGACATTTCTCATGAAAATTATTTGAATAAGATGATTTATATGTATGATGTGATCACTCTAGTGATTGGGAGAGATATGGCATTAAAAGTTTTGCTAAGTAGCTTGGAGAGATCCATGTGATGGAAGTTGACTCCTCACCTATTGATTTTGGTGATGACTTTAATGAGCTGATGAATGGATAAAAACATTTTCATCTATAGTGCCTTCAAAAAAGAGGTTTCACAAAAGACGAACATGTTCCGACAATGATGATAAGTATGCAAAATTTTCAAAACAACCTGGAGAGATGACATTGGCAATTAAGTCATTGGGTAAAGACAGTGTTGGTTACTCCAAACTCTACAACAAGGTGATGAACATGGATGTATAGGATAAAGTTACCCAGGGATCACTTTTTTACTATATAGTTGAGAATGAAAAAATTGGAAAGGCACTCCTGGTGAAGAGTGCAAATCTTCCAAAAGTGCGGATCAATAATTTTTTTTTTTAAATGAGAATAATTAGTCATACATTTTATTGAGCTATGTTACTAAAAGACTCGTGTTGAGCTATGTTACTAAAAGACTTATGTGTTGTCTCTTTTTATTTTGTTGTTAGTACTTTGAGACTTCTTTATAGTGTGTGTGTACGCGTATATATATCTTGAGTCAATTCTATGTATTGTCTTTTTATGTGTTACTATTTCGCTTATTAAGCTCGCTCTGGCACAGGCTCTTTCTCAGAGTACTCAAATATGACGGAGAGAAACGAAATGTAAGGACGAGAAAGAAATAGTGTACTTGCGATCGTCAAAATAAAGAACTATATTGTGCATCATCTTCTTGTGTAGGGAAACATTAGACTGAATTTGCCTTGCCTTGCTGGTTAATGTTCCTTCTTGAGGAATATTTGAGTATAGCACATCATTTACCTAAAAATGTGTGACGGACCCATTCTTCGACTTGCATTTATTGATTAACAGAGGCGAAAATATACATTAGTATCAAAATAGGGTCCACCTGACCTCCGTGGACTTGAGCTAGGCTTCAATGAATTCGAGTCCAGGCGTCGGCGATCTAGGCACGAGTCCTGAGGTCTAGGCTCGGCCATGATGAGCTCCATTTGTTTCTTGAAAAATGTTATTTTTGAAAAATGCTTTTCAAGAGTCATTTTTTAGAAAAATGATAATATATTCTGATGTCGGGCTGAAACTTGAAAATCGTTAGATTTAATTTTCCTAAATAGATATACACTATTCAAGCTCTAATAAATTGCACATGGACAACTTGAGAACTGGGTACGTGCACTAGAGCCTCAGATTTAGCCTTGATGGACCTCGACCTAGGTGTCAAGGAGCAGAGTATGGACACATGAGCCCTAGGCACAACTTTGATGGACATGAGCATAGGCACTGAGGTCACAAGTTCGGCCTTGATAGACCTGGGCACAGCCTTTGTGGATCTAAATATGACCTTCATGTACCCGAGTGTCAAGGCATTAAGCATAAGCACCAAAACCAGTCTCAATGGACTTCAGGTACTGAAGTCCCAAGCTCAACGGTGTGGACTTTAGCGTGGGTACTGAGATCCAAGCATGGCCACTGGGGTCCCATTAGGCCTCACTAAACCCGGGCTTGAGCGCCAGAGACTTAGTCCTCAGGAGCCAGCATTGAATTTCCCATGCCCAAGCGTAGAGTTTCAAATAAAAGTGTCAATACCTAATTAATTTTTTTGAAAAACAATTTAGCAGCCATTAATAAAGTCAATTTTGTAATTAAATATTTGTCATTCCCTTCATACGATTATTATCACTCCTAATTTAAATTTAATCAAATTTCATTTTTCAGTCCTTTTTTTAGCAATTACAGAAAATGTGCATTTTCAAATTAAGTCATAGGTCATTAAGATTTCTGATGGGATAATGGAATTCTCCGCATTGCAATCTTAAAAAAAGAGTACGTTATCAACAACCTTCTGAAATGCAGCACAAAATAGATATTTCTATATGCTTTCAGAGTTTCCTAGTTTACAAAGTAAAACCCCCAAAAACAATGAAAGAGGCACTAAAATCATACAATGGCTTACCTTGTCGCACAAAGATACAGAACGGTAATAATGCCACCCTGATCATTCACCATCCAAGCCATGACCAAGTTAGATAGAGCTTTCCATAACCTATATCCGAAATAAAAAAGGACACAAAAGGCCGGTCAAAGTGGTGTTACCTTATGAGCCAAGGTATCTAGTAAAATGAAATTTGTGAACTGATAGCGCCCATCGAACTTCTGGCTTCAAAGATCAGCAAAGTTCAAGTAAGACCTTCGTTGGTGAGTCTCCTCCTCAACAAACCAACATCAGACAACAGCCACATGCATATCTCAGCGCACATTTTTACCTCTTAGTCCATAATATCCAGTTCGCAAAGTAAAGATGCTTGATCCAAACTTCAGATGTTTGTGATTCCTTCTGGTCAACAAACAGCAGAAATGGACCTTCTTTTACGAGGCATTTGATTTGTACAAAGTGTGATATACCAGAACTTTAAGATAAAAGGTGAAGTCCCATATAACCCAGTATCCCAAAGATCCAAACACTAAGCTCGGTGGAGCAACTGAGGCCTAAAGGTCTACCTGAACATGCAGGTTCCACAGGCTCGGTAGTCGGTAGGTTCTGCAAAGTAGTCTCTGACATTCCTTAGTGCACATGCAAAAGTGTAATCCAGAGCTTTTGAACTTCAAAAATCGTGACTTTGCTTTAGCATGGTAGCATGCATAAGACAAAGATTCAAACAGTAGAACTCAGTGGAGCAACAGGTCTACCTGAACATGCAGGTCCACAGGCTCTGTAGGTTTCTCGCCCATTCCTCGGTGCACACACAGAAGTGTAATCCAGGACTTTGAACTTTGAGAATTGTATGACTTTGCTTTAGCATGGTATCATGAATAAGACACTTTAGATGTCCTACAGATCTCCCTAGACCATACAAATCTCCTTTGACATCTATTCCATCAAAATGGACATGTGGTGATCAACCATCATTCTCAGAACTCAAGAGGCCACCCCACAGGGATCAGATTTATTGACATCCCAACAGTCAGCTTTTTAAAGCAAAGTGGCAGTTTCTGTGTCTTATTTAGGCCAAAATATTGCAAGCTTGCTCTTTGTAGGTTATGTTGATGCGAGGAGAGGTTTAGGACACAAAAGTGAACTCTCAGACAAGCTTCTTCCACCAACTGAGAAGTCTAAAGAGGTGTCCTTCCACAACACCTCTGACTGTTTGTTTCCTTCTCTTAACATCTTCAATATCTAATGTTCTATATGCAAGAGCAAGTAGATACACAGCTGGGTGGAGTCTCCTGCACAGAAAATGAGCATCATAAATATTTATCCAATAATTATTTCCTTTGCCTGCACTTGAAAAGCCAAGCATATGATCTTACCCTGCTCCTCATTGGCTATTGTAAATATATGGGTGATGAACAGTTCAGTCTAGAAAAAAAAACCTTGGGGGTGAATAGTGCTTGATGTCTAGCCCCTAGGTCTCGAGTACAATGACTGAAAAGAGGCCCATTCCGCATGCTTTAACAAAGACAACCTTTCGACCAAAAAAAAAAAAGTAAATGCAGGGCCAAGCTTATTTCAGTTACTTTGTGGCACACGGATTTTATCAGCTTTTGGCATCTAATGGTAAAGTTCAGGTGGATACTGTAAAAGCATTGATTTGCAGTAACTAGAGCATAGCACAACTCTCTTCAAGAACACATGCGCATGACAAAGCATGAAAGTTCGTGGACAATCATGAATTCTCTAGCCCAACTAAAACAAAAGGCCAAATTTGAACTCTCCAAGAGAGAAAGGGCAATTGAACTCCAGTCGTCCCACCTAAAGTAGGTCACCCTAGAATTGGAATTCGTTCAAAGATCAAGTGAAGATCCTTATTTGGCTCTTAATTTGGTTCCCAGTCCCATGTAGACATACAAAAACGTAGCCTCATTGATGGCAATTAATTGAGACGACACTCTAGAATTAAATCCAATTTACCTTTTGCAGTTTGAGATTTTAAACTCAAAAGAGAACTTATGTGACCAGTTGATTGCAATGGGGGAAAATTTTCCTATTCCTAGTCAGGCAACAATGGGGGAACAGTTCTTATTTCCCGATGAACTAAAAGTTGAGAAGAGAGGTGAGATGAAGACCTGCATGTCAACCCTATCTTTCGGTATCAGCCACAAAATGATGTTAAGCATTCAATTTTTCTCACGACTTTATCATCTCATAAAAAGGGGTAATTGATATTTCATGGGAGAATATTAATTGTATAGCTTCTAATCTCTATAGGCACATATGAATTTCTCTATGCTACTAGGCCCTTACGGGAGAATTCAGCTTGTTACTTTCAAAATAATATCAAATTCACCAGAAGCAAGCTTTCAATTATATCCAGCTTTCAAGTACCATTGCATCTTTACATCTATTACTTGGAGGAGTTAAAGCCAGCAAGCAAGTTAGCAAAATCAACAATGGTCAAAATGGAAAGAACAATCCATGAGCTTTCTTGATGTTCAATAATTTACACTGGAATAGGTGAAATCTAACAAAGAAGAGTATTTAAACCAGTATCTAACATTAACTCTGATATGGCTTTTCAACCATTGAGAAAGAAAAGAAAATAAATGTAGGTTTACTATTCCAGTACCCATGCCATGCACTTACTTGTCAAACTGTCCCTCCACGTCAAAACCATCCCAGTATCTCCGGGATGGAACTGTTTTGCTTTTCTCATCTCTTCCAAATGTTTCAACATACCAGCCCCCAATATCATGCATTGCACACCTTGGCTCAAACAGCCAAAACCTGAGAAAGCTTACAACAGGGTTGTTAGGAGTAGAATGGGGTAGAATAAATAGTCATACTGAATCAACTGACAAAAGTAGAAAAGCCTGATCAATCTGCATTACTTTTGAGAAGTTGCTTTTGTGACTCCAGTTCAGAGCTAAACCAATTAGTCCGTGAAAAGCATGTTCCCCATTCCCTTTACAACTTTTGACTTATCATATATGTGGCGCGCATGAGCCAGCGAGCAAGCGAGAGAGAGAGAGAGAGACCAGACCATTTTGACCAATACCACTCTAGTCTAAGCATTTGCTAACTATTACCCTACACCAAATAATAAATGAATGACACTTTTTTCACGAATTTCCTTCTTAGTTCTTCCCCCTGAAAATCCCAAATAAAACATATATTCTGGTTCATTCCCACAGCTGTATATAACCTACTCCACATTAACGAGATCATCTAACATATCTCTAGACAAAGTGTTTCCTCCTTTCTTATAAATGACACTCCAGTCTTTAATTTCAAGTGTAACTGGAGATCTGAGAATGACATGGCAGAGATACTGATGTCAATCTGATTAAGCATCAGAAGAATAAGATGTATTCACAGAAGAGAAGAGAAAAGCCTCTCGGAAGCTTGAATAATAATACAGGATATCTTGTGTACATCTTCAAAGAAATCCACACACATTTTTCATCCCTAGCTTTGTAATGACTCAAGGACAAATCCACCTATGCCAAGTCCCTGGAGAAGTATCGAATATTAATGTTTGGACTAATCATACAGGTCATTTCTTGTGTACATCTTCAACAAAAGCACCTTCAATACATGCAAAATTGAATTGGAAAAGGAAAATTAGATGGTCCTAGTGGATATCAGTTTCAAGCTTTATATATAAAAAAATAAATAAATAAAGAAATAAATAATCCTGAATGGATGTTCTAGTGAATTTCTAGAGCAAAAGCAAGGATGGGATACATAAATATTGCAACATACTCAAATGCACAGGCATTACCTAGCCTACAAAATCATAAGAGTGCTAATGATCCATCCTCGTCCTTGTTCAAGGATTACACATCAACTGTAAATTATTACAAAGACTGTCCTATATAAATATAGCTAGAGTTCAACATGGGATCTTGAGATAGAAAAATAATTACAAGCAACAAATCTTACTTGCTAGAGGGTAGCCGGGCCCTAGTACTTCTGCACTCACAAATGGAAATCTTTTCTCCGCATTGATACCAGTGCATATGCTTTACCTGAGAAAAATATAATTAAACATAATGACTGAATATTTGTTAAAGTGTACAAATCAGTGGAAAGCATAAGTAAAGTCCACAGACCTACTCAATGATACAGATTATAGTTTGTACAGATTTTTCTAGCAAAAGTCTATGTGGCCACAGAAAAGACATTGCTAATAGATTGGTCAGCGAGCTAAAATACAACCACTCACTCAAAGCAAAGTTTGCAGCAGAAAGAGCTACCACAAGGTGGAAAAGCTAGTGATTGGGAATTCGATATAGATCCTATCATCCGGAATTTAACAAAGATGCGGAAGCCAAAAATTTCTTGCGGCCAAAAAGTCCAAGGTCATTCCATCGTAGTATTCATTACAAGGACAAAAGCTTAAATGCTATGCATCTTTTCTGACAAAAACCGGCCACACTTGTGCTAAATCACCACGCAAGGCATGCTGAATCAATCAGCTAAGTTCTCTGGCATCTAAACAACGTCAAGTCTTAAAATCATATGCATCTTTCTCTCTCTCCCCAACTACGTATGTTAATAGGGCCAAGTACATTCGCTTGAAATACATTAATTTATTATTATGTAAGTCAAAAAAAGACACAAAAGAACTAGTCGTCCAGAGCATTTGGAACAGCACACTACCAGCCTCCTTGACATTGAAAAATTTGTTGCACGCATGTGATAACTCTAAAAAATTTGCACATAGAAGAAGTTGCAAGTACATGCTCGATCGTCAAGGACAAAAAATTAGTCTGAATATATCTTATCAACCAAAGTAGAATGAAAAAAATTTCAATACGAAGGACACTTGTAAAATTTAAGTACTGATGATGCAAACAGACCAGAAATGTTCTGTGTTTCATTATCACATGGGTTTTGGTGCCACTGCTATCATAAACGAAGCATGATCCTTCTTCTGGGCTGGTCCCCAGTCCTACTACTGTTCCCAGTGGAGTTGACCCAACTTCGCAGCCTCTAGAGGAAAGAAACTCTTGGCTATTATCCATGCAGTCCTTATGTGAATTGAGAAACACATATATACGATCATCAGCATCATCATTTCTGATTCCGTTGCAACAGCTTTGGGAAGGCAATCTTATTGCTTTGGCCACTACTCTTCCAGATATATGTAACTCCAGGTCTTTATATGCATCAGATGCATAATTTGTACCACTGGTCTCTGTCTGAGAAACATCAGCATTTGCTTGCTTTCTATAATTGATGGAAGTGTCTGTATTATTTCTCATAAAACACTCACCAAGACCCACTGATTGATAAGCATTTAACTTCTCATGGAAGGCAGATGCTAATTCGGGAATCTCGTTGACCAGACAGACCATGCCAAAGAGATATTGGCCCGAAACCAAGTGCAATACCTCTGGAGTTTCATGAAAAGACCGCTCCTCAGCTTCAAAGCAGCCGGGAAGAAGATCCAGCGAATCAATCCAAGGACCATAATATGCTGTGCGTATTGCTGAATAGAAGTCCCCTTCAAGTATATCAAAATAGCCTGTTCCAGTGACCACTTTGTTCTCTGACAATATATCATTGATAGCATATCTATACCACTTCAACCATTCAACAACTTCCATCTCCCTATATACTGTTGCATGTGATCTGTACACATAAGAAACTGAATAGTCTCTTGAAAGTTTCTGTACTAGCTTTTTCTGAGTCAAAAGGTACCTATCATAATGGGCCCTCTTTCCAGCATCAGAGAGAATCTGCAACTCATGGCCGATTATGCTTTAAAGTCAGGCAAGCCTCTACTCAATCGCAGAAATAAACAACAGTCATCATCGACAAGGCAACAACTCTGGAAAATCTCCAGTCATGATGATATTTCTAGATCAGAATTACAACTGATGATAGCAAAGACATGATGAACAAAACATACAAGCCCAAAAAGAATTATTGTATGCACAGAAATTTCAGCACAATAAGGACTTTTTCTCCATTTAGCGTTCCACGAAGGAATTTGCATCGTAAACTTTTGCATTGTAAACTTTCATTTCAGGACTTGCGCTACGCCCTGCAATGCAGTTAGCGCACTGATTGCTGACATCTCCTACACATTTAGAGTTTATATAGACCTAGTACGCAATTACCAGAGACGAAAACCGAAATGCGATTCACATTGAAGCCCACCAATAATTCCAGTTATTATCCTCTAGATGAAACTACGATACAAAGTATTCTCAACTTTTTCGAATTACTCAAGATTTGAACTTTTTAGCTCCAAATTTCTCAGAGTGAAAAAGAGGGAGAGCTAACCCGAGAAATACCGCTCTATGCCATAATTCAAGAAATGCAAGCTCCGCCCAGTTTCGATCATGTCATGAAATATCCAAAACAACCAACAGGAACACTCGAAAACCAAAATGATCGTCCAACAGACGATCAATTCACATACCTCGTAAGCTGCAAGAATCTGAACGAATCGCTGACAAGTCCCGGCGTCGTTCAACGATCCGGCGAGGTCAGGGTGGGTTTCCTTGGCCAATCTGCGGAACGACGCCTTGATTTCGGCGAACGAGCTGGTCTCCGGCACTCCCAGCAGCTCGTACGCGTTGCGCCCGCCGAGCTCGGGCCGAGACGAGTCGCCGCCGGTACTGCTGAGCCGGCGGTGGGATCCGCGGCTCGGATACGGAACGGGGGCGGCGAAACCCAAACGGGGTAGCTGGGGAAAGCGTTGAATCGGCAGCCGGCGACGGTGGATATTAGCGAGAGAGGCCATGATTACGGGTTTCTCTTTCTTCGATTGACTGCAGAGTGTTATCGCGCGATGGCACTGAGGGATGAACCGACTGAATTGGGAGGTTGGACTGTACTGCACCGCTGTCACCGATGAAATCGATAGGGAATAACGCATGGCTGTTTTTTTTTCAAATGGTTCTACTTTAGTCTTTATAATTCTCGCTCTCAGTTTTTTACCCTACTTCCTTAAAAATAAACCCACACTTAAAATTAAAGTATCTTCACCTCAACCTCTCTTAAAAATGTGGAGATTTGAACCTCACCTCTCTTGCCATCGAAACAAACTCTAATGATTTATAATGCATGGCTGTTTTTTTTTTTTTAACAGATAATGCATGGCTGTTGAAGGTAATGATTTTGTTTTTAATTTTTTGGTTGTAACGTATAGAAATTGAGTAGAGGTTATTACTTATTAGTGATTTGGCCCATTTTTCAATAACAATTAAGGGCTGTGCAGACAAAAAAAAAGTGCCACTGCAACAAAAATTAAAACTCCGAAAGATGAGATTGGAAGGGTGACCTGTAGCCTCCAAAGTTTTTTTGGTTTTTTCTTAGAGGTTTTAAATAATTATTTCAAATTTATCTCTCTCACACGTTACGCACGTGAGAGAGGTACAATTGTTTCAGCTGTTATAAAAAAAGGCGAAAAAAGGGGGTATTCTGACTTTTAAATTATTTGACAAACAGATTAACAATTAAAATACTTCATTTAAAAAATTCCCTTTTGACGTACATGATATGGCTTTCTATAGATAAATGAGATTTGAAATGAAGCATACCACATTGTCAAATTGACAAATACATAACAAGTAAAGACTACGAAGTAAATAACCTTAAAATATGCACGCGAAGTATGTTCTTTTGTTTATCAATGGATAAATTCGGTTATAAATTTAATTTTTTGTACAGTTAATTCTGAAAATCATTAGAGAGAGAGAAGGGGGAGGGGGGAGACAAATCCCACTTTTGACTTAAATATATAAACGATACTAAAAAAATCGGGTGATACCCATAACATATTCTAAAAATCTATTATTATTTTATATTTCTCATTAAACAGAACGTAGCTATAACAAATTGTCAGCTATGGTATGTTCACAAAGCATTTTCAATTTAAATATTTCTGCATTGATGTGCAAGATTATTTAATTATAAAATTAATTGATGTAGATCCATGATAATAATGCCAAATGTTTTTCCCGTTTTACGGAAAAAGACAACACATACCCATCGCTATCTTGTACAATATGATCGGCTTTGCATAATACCAAGAGACATTGTATTGAGGATTACCAATGGAAATTTCCGTGCATTGCTATGAAATGACGCGCATCACTTGCGTGATCTGTTCAGCTTGGGTCCAACTTTTTTTTAGTGCATTATTGTATGGTATAATGACACAATCAGTGTTATAACTTCTTCTTTTTTTGTCATTTGATTGTCATGACTTATAAAAAAAATTCAATGAAGTGCCAGAAATTCCAGCAATTTTTTTTTTTTTAAAGTTCACCCGAATGGCAAGTGTCAAAAATCTGACGTGGTATAGCATTTTGTGATAAATGATTTTAAAAAGTTATGTTATTCGAGTGATTAATTAAAAGTTATATTGTATTGAAGTAATTGAAAAAAGTGATGTCACTCAAATGAGTGTCGTATAAAAGTGATTAGGAAAAAAGTAATTGACTCAAGTGAGAGCACAATGTAAAAATTATGACGTTTATAGTGTCATTATCATTATCCCATTGTTGTACTTGCATACCCTGTTAAGTACCATGTCATGTTGAACACCATGTATACTTGGTTGTCTGTGGAACTTGTTGATGCAAACAACGCAGCTTAGCCAGGTTTGCCTTAAACAGATACGTGCGGGATATTTGGATTCGGGCGTATACTAGATGGTTGGTTTCGATGTCGACTTGCCACCTACTAGACCACAGCACACTCCGTCCCTGTTTAAACTCTAAAACAATAAACACTGGATTCAGCTCGTTTTTGTAAGCATGTAATCATTCTGACCCGCGCCGCGCATATTCATACAGAGATTTAAGCGTAAACCTGCTGATATGTAGCTGGAACGAACAGTCTCCAACCCAGAGACCCCACGCTCCTCCCGCCTACTTTCACAAACATGCGGGCTAGGTCAATTCAAATGTTCCGTGCAAAGTGTCACACGAAGAAAAAGATGCACTAATGGCCAGAGGCCACAGTAGTTCGGTTCAGAATTATTTGAAACTAGTCCTACAATTTTTACAAACATGCATCACTATAGAGATGCTGAAACCAGTTGCCACCCCACACACACCGTATTCATCGTACTGGAAGAAAGCTGCCTAGGGGGCAAACTTACTGAAGTCAATGTGAATTTAATCTTTCTAAAGAGGGGAAGCCAAATGCCACACCCAAGCTGAAGCATTGTCACGTCCACCTCTGCTCATTTACTTTCAAGTCAAAACCTTGGGGCTGTCATGCCAAGAAAAGAGGGTATGTAAAAATATTTGACAAACCCCGAAAGCACTGAACATCTATACATGCTTGTAAGTGCAGCAATTCTTCTCAATGCATCGTTCAATATCAGTTCTAAAAACAACATTTTCCTCTTGCCTTGAGAGCCAATGTACAAAGACCAAATGTTCCTTACATTAAGGTCAAATTATCAAACATCTCATTAAGTAGCGGGAAGAGTAATACAAGTTTTTGATTGGTCGCAATATGGAGTCGCCCAAAACTAGATTCCCTCAAGACCTATATACATAGATCTCCTTATTTTCACATAAAACACCAGCATAAGTTGAAGCTAAATTGGGAAAACAGCATCAACGGTAGAGACTCTCAGATCTCAGATTCTCAGCAATTTCCGTCTCCCAGCGGTCTCCATTCTCAAGCAACTTCTCCTTATCATACAAAAGCTCCTGCAAACAGAGAGAAAACTCAAGAGTCCGATCACAGAGAGTAGAATATAGCTACTAATTGTTCTCAGGTAACAGTTGCTCATATACCTCGTGAGTCTCAGTAGCAAACTCGAAGTTAGGTCCCTCAACAATGGCATCAACAGGGCATGCCTCTTGACAGAATCCACAGTAGATGCACTTTGTCATGTCGATGTCGTACCTGCAGTGTTAAAAGATGAGAGAGAGAGAGAGAGAGAGAGAGAGAGCACAAGGGAGAACAGTTCATCACCTGGTTGTTCTGCGGCTTCCATCTTCTCGTTCTTCAGCCTCTATGGTGATCGCTTGAGCTGGACATATCTGCAAAGAAAACACACAATTGCATCAGACAACCACCAAAACAGTGAGTGGTAAAGGTTAGACGACATTGTAATTATTCATTTATATTTTTTTTATCGAGGAAGTACAAGAAACAAATCTTTTTCTGACAGTCAAGATTAGATAAAGCAATGTTTAACTACTGGATTATAGCTTTCAATTAGTGTGGTCCAATCAATCATCCACACACAACTCATTACTGATGGCCAAAGGGCAACACCAGTCAGCAAAATTCCACACAAACTAAGAAACAACAACTGGCTAACAACAATTAGCTGCATTACAGCATTAGAGTAATTGTATGAGCCAACGTATATATAAACAAACACATTAAATGTGGGTTATTCTTAGCTAAGACAAACCAAACTAAAAGGCAGCATCAAACAGCAAAGGGCTAGAGGTCCTTTTTCAACAGAGGGGCAATAATATATAGCGCCATTCTTCCAAGAAGGAAGAACCAATAACACTTACAACGAACTTTGCCATGTTCCGGAGTCTCTTAATAGATAGAGATGGTTCAAACTTACAGCTTCACAAAGTTTACAGGCAATGCAACGTTCTTCTCCCGTTGGATATCTTCGCAGTGCATGTTCACCTCGAAATCGGGGGCTCAAAGGTCCCTTCTCAAATGGATAGTTGATCTAAAAAACACAAAATGTATCAATAATAGATTCCAACATGATCTCATCCTTAAAATTGTGTAGGCATGGTACTTACTGTCACTTTCGGTTCAAAGAAGTATTTGAGCGTCAGCATGAGGCCTCGAACCATCTCCGTGAGAAACAATGTATTGATGCTTCGTTCAAAAACTACAATTAATAAGAGGATCAGTCTTAACCCCAAGGAAAGAGTGACCTTGAACCAAACAGCAACCAAAAGAGTAGTTACCAGAGCTCCAGTCCTTGGAGATTTCCTTAGCAAGTTGCTCTCTTTCTTCATCATCTGCAACATAAAACCAAATGATTATGCCAGAACATAAGATAACAACATAAGCGAGCAATTACATTTTCTTAAAACAAAATGGTTCACGCAAGAGGATCAGACATAGGTGGTTACATATGCACGTTTTAGAGTACATTACATATATGCATACTGTTTCAACAACCTCCCTCAGATCTATTTTCGATAGTTTTTTGCAGCTACATGCAAGAGGTAACAAAGCAATAAGCAAGTAAACTTGGGAAATCCCAATGTGAATTTATCTTATTAGGAAGTGGAGAAAGCAAACCTTTCTTAGAGGAATACGAGCATGGATTGGCACGAAGCCCATAAGGATGAAAGTTTTGCAATGCTTGCCCTGATATAACCTAAAGTTATGACGGCAAGAGAAGAAAAGGAAAGCCATTAGTGTCAAAAATAAGAAGAGGAAAAGAAGGGTAAGTCAACAGAAACAGGTGCTCTATAAACTTGCTTATAAGGGAGAAGGAAGCTGAAAGAATGGACGCCATAGGATACTTAGGAAATGCAAAAGAACCTCCACTGATATCTTTACAAGTTATTAGAGAAAACTAAAAGATATATATAGTTATAAAACTTCGGGTCACAAAGAGCAACTTTTTTCCATTTTCTTGCTGACCCAAAAGTAACTCAAAACTTGATTATACTGACCAAAACAACTAACTCAACTTGAATATACCAACCTTAACAGTGGGAGGAACTTCATGCAGCCAGAACACAATTTAATCAGGCAATTGTTGCACTACCTAACTCTGTACCCTTACTCTTGTGTCATTCACTTTTGCACAAAAGCGGTGCAAAGCCTCCACATCATAAGTTCTTCCCAACAGATGCAAAGATGCTTTTTTATGAACTTCTAAAGGCAAGAGTGTGGTTACAATAAAGATTCAAGTACAAAGGCCATGGAAAAATCCCAATTAACTTTTCTTAAATGTATGGGAAAAGATAATGTTCCCACCAATAGTTGCAGGTACCTCCACTTACACAGCCACACCAAACCACATAAAATTTGGACGGTGTTACCAGGCCAATATTTTTCACTACCCTATAAACTCTGATTTTTCTAATTGTTGTAGCGGCTGCAAGAAGAGGTTTCCTTATCTTACATTCAGGTTGGGCCCTGAGGGGCAAAGAAGACGGCACTAACTAATAAATAAACTTTGCTCATTATTACCATGTCATACCTGAACTATCTTTTGGTTTCATGTCACCAAACTAATCCTTTTTTATTCAATTCAGTAATTCCATTTAGATAATTAATGGAAATTGTTGACATGGATGCTAGCTGTCATTAAATGCTACACTGGCATCCTACATGTTGTCCATGGTTTGTTAGCTGGCTTATATGGCAACTAATTTTTTGCCACCTAGCTGCAGCAGCAATCTCCAATCCATTGTAAAAGCTAAGTAAGAATGACACTGCGTATCTATGGATGCATTCTCTTCTTCCTAGTTCCTTAACGAGATATATGGGCATTTAACTTCCAACATCCTCATTTCAGGGTATAATAGATCTGATCTACGCAAAGTATCAATGCAATCTTTTCCATCCAATAATTTTGCCAAATGACATGTCCCTTATATCTTTTTAACAGAATTGAGAAAATGTTTGCCCAAATAAAGGACACTTTTCATCAAGAGTGTATCATTCTGAACAGTAAAGCTTTGAAAATTTTCCAATGCCACATTCAGTTAATTCAAAGAAAATATCTGTTGGCTTCAGGGTTCTCCTCCATGTGCTAGACTCATTGTCGAGGCCATCAGCAGAGAAGTTCTTTTCTTGGTCACCAGTTGAATGTGAGAAATGCCAAGAAAGAAAGAGGCAACTAGGCATCTCTCTGAAATTGGTTTTTCTCGGACGGAACCAATTCATTAACATCCACTATCTTCAGTCCACTAAGCATGTTACTTCGATTACATTAAAAAACCAACCGCACGCTTCAGATGAACAGATTCCACATAAAAAGAAGGGACAGAAAGATTCGTCTGGCCTCACAGAATTTCAAATTGATACCGTTTCAGTCGGGATCAAAAGCAAAACGGAGAGGGGAAACAACAGGACATCATGCGATCACGACTAATTCAGAACCCAACAAGATCGATTCCACATCAAACCCCTCATAAATCCTCCAAAAAAAAATGAAAATGAAAACAACACATCCTCTCAGGTAATCCAACCACGCGGATAAACCCGAAGCAGCGCACCTCTAGAGTAAATGTCAAAAATTCTAAGCATCGAGCTACCCGCTCAGCCGAATTTCTGGGAAACGAGACGACTGGGGGTGGGGGGGGGGGGGGGGGTGGGAATGAAAAGGGGGAAAAGCTAGGGTTCCACGAGAACTTACGAGCTGCCGGGCCCGAAGAGCCTGGAGGGACTTGCGAGCCAGGATCGAAGCTGCCATTTTGCCGGAGAGCGAGTGGCGAGTGGAGCGAGGAAGAGGAGAGGAGACGGAGAGAGATTCGGAGGTGGGAGAAACCACCGGCTTTCGCTCTCGCAGCAGCTACAGGGACTGGAACGCACCACGCGACTTCTTTGTGGCCGCTCGGCCGATCGGTGCGGGCCGGTTCGTTCGTCCGACTGGACCGGCCCGGATGGAATGGGCTTTTCTCGCGTGCAGGCTTGAAAGCCAGGATTCTCAAGGCAAATGTTGCGACGCTCCCATCAGTTTGCTTTGCTCTGCTCGGCCTACAAGTAAATTCACAAAGTGAACATTCTTTTTCTCCCCATCCACTCCAAATAATTTAATCTCAAAATTTTACTCCTTTCATCCTAAAATAAAGAAAAAGAAAAGTGAGCAGAATTTTCCTTTTATCTCCCCGTTCTTATCTTCATTGTTGCTTCTTTCTATGGCATTGCTTTCTTTTAAGATGGAACATCAGAGCACGGAGTCTCTTTGAATAGACTTGTTATATATACAGCTCTTCTCCCTGTCACATTCCAAGGATCGAGGGGTGATGTTCTCATGCAATTATCATTGATTTAGACTCTTTTTTAAAGAGCCATTGCTCTTCCCTTTACTTAGTACTATGATCGGTGCATTTGAAAACCACTTTCCTAAGAGGTTTAAGACCTTCAAGGCCCCTTGAGGAAAAATTGTGATATTTAACAAATTTTTTGGGACCCATTTGACCAAATGCTGGCCTTGGCAAAATTGGAGAAAATTGTCCAAAAAATCCTCAATCTATTGTATGACGGTCAATTACGGTCAATTTAATTTATAAACCTTTTAATTTTGTCAATTTATTTCTAAACATTTTTAATAATTTGTTTATTCGATCCTTCAGCCAATTTAGCCTAGAAAATACCTGCATAGATGTCTAATCGGCGTCAATCGTCTTATGTGGCTAGATTGGCGGATTACCAATGCTGACGCCGTCAATGCTGGAGTTCAAAACGGTGATGTTTTCCCAATTTCTTTTTTTGAAAAAACCTAAGTGGAACGATTTCCGATTATGATTCTTTAAATTTGCATTTTTTTTCTCCGTTAGGGATTTGAGTGATTACAAAATGAATAATCTCGCTCAAGCTCAAGTCATTATTTCACCAAATCGACTCCCCCATTCATCCCAATGTTGTTATCCATCCCAATCTTAAATTCTCCCATCCAAATCGCAGACCCAATTTACCCATAACCTAGGGATGACCTGATTCAAACCTCTAGATTTTGCAGCGAACACGACAAAGTGTGTGGGCCCAATTTGCTTATGTTGCTGACACTTAGCGAACATGACATAAATGTGTTTTTCGTAGCCTCAAACACGACAAAAAGGTTCTGTCTTCACTTGTCTTGTTAGAATAATTTTTATGAATTTAAATATTTCATCATTTTCATCCTTGAACTGCTATTCATATATGAGTGCTTTGAAATCTATGGTTTGCAATCATTTTTCTTTCTTTTTGGAAACAATTTGTTGATGCTATTAGCATCATAAAAGAGGTCATAGGGTTAGGACTTCTCATTTTCCATCATTGTACTCAAAACTTCTATGCTAGAAAGCCTGATGGCTTTTCCAACAAAGGTTTATGTGCACATCTTTACAAAGTCATATGGACACTATAATGTCCTTTGAGTGAGACTAAGATATTATGTGAAAGAGAACTAAAGATAATCTGGGAATCTCATGTTTACGTGATAATTAAGCTGCATCAGATCCATTTAAAAACGTGAATTTCATGAACCTTTTTCACGTTATAACCCGTCATTCACTACTTCCAATTTTCAATAAGATTAGAGACATTGGAGGTATGCACACACAAAAGAATAACCTATACTAGAGGGACGTCATTAAGATATTTAAATATTTAGCTATAAAAGAGTCTTAATGCATAATTTTTGTGCCAGCTTGTCTTCATGTGTGTTATTATGTTGATCCTCCATTATGTGTTTGCTCATATATAATATAGGTTGTCTTTTTGTACAGGGTCAAGAATAGCAGCAAGTTAGAATTGGTTTGCCTTTTCCACAGTGAAAAAGTAATCTGATGTCTGATGCTCAATGCTTAAATATGTTAGGGGAAATATGGATTTAGTATACGTAGGTATTAGCTTGATGAGCTATGAAGGTATTATCACGGACATTGAGAATGGGTAAGTGTTAAATTTGAAAAGCTTTGCTTTAAGTTTCCTATGTGATGCCCTAGAATGTCATGCGCGACACATCTTTTCTCATCATTTTTTTTATATACTAATTATTATGAGCATGAGAAAGCACATTAAAGTGGTCACAACATTTCATACGAAACGACCACATGAGTTTAATAAAATATATATGCATCTTTTTCATATTGACATCAATATTTCAATACAACTTTTGAAAGATAATACAAAATATATAATTACTATAAAATGTTATGATCACCTAACTTCAACACTATACTCCTACACCGAAAAGTCTGCATGTACATCACCAAAGCTAATATCTAAAGATTGATAACCTCCCCCATCAATGGCTCATCGACAATATAGCTAGTGGGATCATCGAATCCTCTGAGTGGTCCCATCTAGTTGCCGTCAAAGACTACATCCTAAAACCCACTTAGCGAGTCCCATGTTGATCTGAAATGTGGTTATACACTTAACATACATAAAAACCATATAAGACAATACAATTCCCTCATAACTATACTCAATGTGAGTCGGAGTTACAAAAAGTAGCAGTGACGGAAGAGCCATCCTACAAGTTTGAAAAATAAATGAATGAATTGAGGCCCATTAAATGAAATTCCTAAGTCCGAGATAGGAGATCTAATTGTCACTCGACCTAATATCGACAATAATCATGAATTCAAGGTAATACAAAACAACTATGCGTAATGAGTCTATCTTTCCTATTATGACATGCCAACGAGACAACCATAACATTGCATAAGATTGATCACTCATATTCGTCACTGGCTAGGACCATTTCGATTCATGAGGTATCATCACCGCTGACTCATGAGGAACAAAAACTTATATACTTATTTGTCACATCTCAATCTACCAATCACGAGTGTCCTCTACATCAGTAAAGATAAAGACACCATTGTATATTCATATGATATGGCTATTTATTAACATTATATCATGACTTCACAAGCCATATCATATCATGACTACACAAGTTATGTCATCAAGAATATTATGTCATATCAATCTCATAGAAAATTGTCTCAAACGGTAGAACATTTGGCTAACTCCAAAATCTCATACATACTCATATAAGGGAATTCGCTTAGTGGCGAATAGGTCATGCAAATGTCTTAATCACATAGTATTCAAGGCATACATAATTAATCACAATTACAATAAGCGCCACATACTTTTCAGTGTCTAGAATTGCAAACGACAACATGTTATTCTCTTGGCATTCTCATATAATAATGAGAATTGATTAATTACGTACATTTTAACAAATAAATCTTCTTTTTAAGCCAAAATGATTTGGTGGAGAATTTTACAAATTCATTAATTTTTTATATCCATTTGGCAGTAGCTTCTACTCTTCTAATAATTAAAGTAACTCATAAATTTACATTTTATTATAAAACCACTCTCGATTAAATTTACTTTCACCACAAAGATCAAGGATTATCTTCTATGATTCCAAATATTTTTTTTTTAAATAGAATATTTTCTTAATAAAATTCTTCATTTTATAATTTTGCCTTTAACTTTCGATTTTCATCCAGCCAAGCCATATCAATTAAATTAAATACTAGAATCTATCATTTTGTTATTTGAGACATACTAATATTTTATTTACACTATAGACACTATACATATTTTACAAAACTATTAAAAAAATCCACCTTTAGTAATTTAATACACTAGCTCCAGTTTTTGCATAATTAACACATCACTTAGATTAAGCTATTAACTTAAAATTAACTTAACCACCTATCATAATAAGGTTCCAAGAGCTATGAACCGTCTCCAAAACTTTCAATTTTTGCAAATTCGTCCCTTAACTTGGTGAAGTTAGAATTTGCCTCCAAAGCTTCTAAACTCATGTTTTTAACTTGTTTGAATTCCTTTAATTAACCTTAGTTATTAACCACTAATTAACACTAAAAATCATAAAATAACTCAATTAACAGCCTCATCTCACTTATGGAAAATTTCCAATTACTCCTAATCTTGTCAAAAATTTATCAAAGTACCTTTTTTCTGCCTAATTTTACCATTTTCACACCTTTTCCAATTAAGTTGCAACAAAACCTTTTAGTGATCTCTCAAAAATATTATAGGCATATGAATAGCTTTTTACTTCAAGCATAACAATCACCATAGCTTAACATTCAACCATTACAACTTACTTACACATAGAGTAAAATTTACAGTAAATAAACAAAAAATCAATCAACCAAGTTCAAGAGCACTAAGTAGATCATTCTAACTTAGTTCTTAGGGTTTTCACTTACTTTAAGTAAAATCATCAACAAACAAAGACTTTACTCACCTTGAAACCAAAATAATTGCTAAAATTAATGAGTCTCATTTTTTTTAAAAACAACAAAGCTAAATAAAAGAGAAATCCATGAACATACCTTGTAAGACACTAGATTGAAGATGAGGATTTGGATCTTGATTATTTTGAAAGAGAGTTAAATAAAAATTGAACATGAAGAGGTGAAGAATATGAGTTGCACATTTGAGAGGCAAGGGGAAAAGGCATTTAATCTCTTATCTTCCACACTTATTCTATATTTAAGAGTAGCTTGAAGTAACATGTATTGGCTTTGATTAAAAATAATAATGTCAATTAACTAGAGTTAAAAGTGGATAAAAAGTTACTAGAGTTAAAATAATGTTATGCATGATGTCATAAGGGCTAGACTAAGTGGACCTAATTAAGGTATGTGAGCAAAAATAAGGTGAGAATGAAGACATTTTAAATAGTGACAAATAACATGGTTTAATAAAAAGATGGAGTTATTAGATTATTTTGGATAAACACTTTATATTATGGTAAGTAAATAGGAAAATTGGTATTCATCCGAAATGCCGATAAATTATAAAATCATTTTGAAACCACTAAAATTATTCTAAAATTATTAACAAAATATATAGAACGATTGGGGAATCTTAACTCCATAAAATTTTAATATTTGAAAATTATTTGATATGTATTTTGAAGCGTATCGATCCCCACTGATAGTTACTATACTAATTATATATTCTAAATTTCATGAATTACAATGAAAATTTCAAGTGTTACATCCTAAAAAGTCTTTAGAAGGTGGTTTGAAATACATATTTAATGATAGCACTGTTGTCGATCTACATTTCTATTATCTAAATCAAGAGTGTTTTTAGGTTTATAGAGAATATTTTGACGATAAGATAGGTGAGGGTGCTGGTCAGGGTGATGGTCAGGGTGAGGGCATTGAGGAAGATGTTGGTTTAAATTATGGTTTCTTAGTTAATGAAATGTTGATAAGGGAGAGGAAATTGATTCAAACAACGAACACTCAAACTTCCTAGCTGATGCAAAGTTCTTGATTAATAATGATGATGATAATAAATAATAAGGACCTTATAGAAGGGAAGAAGAATATTAGGGAATTCCATCGAAGGGCCACAAAGGAAACCACTCACGAAAGTTATATCATCCCAACAATTTATAGGAGAATTATCTAATTTCCAACGATCTAATGTGGTCATTGTTAAAGTTGATTACTAGACAAACAATTATGAAATAGATGGAGATAGGAGTTTGGATTCTGATGTAGAGCTAGAAGATGACGATGCGATAAGAAGGAGAAACAAGTTTTTATGATATGAACCCGACTATACAATATATGTTTTTATTACGTCTATGAAGTTTGATTATAGTGGACAATTTAAAGATGCTCTCATAAAGGATTCAATAGATGAGCATAGAGAGAAAAAATAAATTAAGAATGAAAAGAAATTTGCCATAACTAAATGTGCTGATGAAAATTGTCCTTGGAAGATTTTTGTATATTTTGATGTTAGAATTAGATCCTTCCATGTGAAGTCCTACCATGAAGAACACACATGTAGTATGAACTTCACTAATAAGAGAGCATTGTTAATTCTTGGTTGGTAAAAAGCCATCCCGGTACAATTAGAATAATGCCAACTACGAAAATCATTACTTTGAAAGAGCTTTTCAATGATAAGTTGAGCTTAAATATAAGTATGAATCAATGTAACAAGGCTAAGCTACTTGCGTTTACATTTTTTATGGGAACTTATAAGAAAGAATATGTAAAGTTGGCGCATTATACGGGGGAGTTTAGGGAGACAAATCCTGGAAATATTGTTACGTTGAAAGTTGAAAAGCCCGACACGCACTAAAAGATATTATTCAAGAGAATGTACATATGTTTTGTTGCATACAAAAAAAAAAAAGGCTTTCTTGATAGATGCAAGAAAGTTGTAGAATTGAATAACTGTTTTTTAAAAGGAACTTATAAAGAGGGAATTTTGTGTGGCAGTGGGAAAGGTAGAGATGCAAATGATCAAATGTTCTCAATTGCATGGGCAATGGTTAGAGTTGAGAGTGAAGACACATGAACTTGGTTCTTGATAAATTTGATTTAGGACCTCAACATTATAAACACATATGGATAATGTGGGGTCACAAGGTTATTAATTTTTATTTTTTATTGTTATATCTCTTAAACAATTACACTTTTAGTATGTTGTTTTCACCACAATCATATTTTGTAGGATTTTCTATACGTTGTGGCTGACTTGTTACTTGCAGTTGAGCATAGAATATGTAAGAAATATAATGTGATACAAATCCAAACACTATTTTGGTAGTGTGTTAAGAGCAATATTATGGTAGAGTATGATGGACATACTCAAATATTGAGAAAAATTAGTCTTGCTATGTATTATGACTTCGTTCAAACAAAGTTAAAGCACTGGTCCAGAACTTTCTTCACCACTAAGGTCAAATATGACATAGTTGACAATAATTTATGTGAAACATTCAACAAAAGAACCAAAGATGCCACATGTAAGTTCATTTATAGTATGTTGAAGGAGAAAATGTTAATGATAATGGCAAAGATGCATAAATAGAGAGATACATATGCTTAATGGAGGACGGACTGTAGTCCAAGAATCGTAAGAAAGTTAGAAAAAATGGACTTGGTACAACTTACTACCAAATGATATGGAATTGTGTTACTGGATAAAAGGTCACGGATAACGATGAGAAGTATGTGGTTAATGTATTCAAGAGAGATTATACTTGCATGAAGCGGCAGTTTATTGGCATCCCTTTTCCCCATGTTATTTCTACTTTAAATCACATGTAGGAGGATGCATATGATTATGTGGATAAGCATTAAAATAAGGCGAAGTTCTTAGCTACATATCAAAATATGAAGATACTAATTCAAGTAAAGTGATTATGGGAAAAAACTAACAGAAAAACACATGAACCACTTATAGTCAGGGTGAAACTAGGTAGACATAGACATAAAAAATTAAGGGAGGAAGATAAGGTGGCAAGTAAAACTAGGACGCCAATGAGAGAAATGAAGACGGCCTATTGAATTTGCAAGATGAGACATAACAGTTTGACATGTCCTATTAAGAAGGCTAGGTCTATAGCCTCACAAACATAATTGTCAAAGAAAAAAAATTTGGTAAGTACTTCCATTTTCATGGTGTCATGCTTGCTAGCTTCATGGAGGAAATTTTAAATGTACATTTCTTTCCAAGTACAGAGACATACAAGAGAAAGTACAAGTGGCGGTATTAGTTGGACACCAAGGCTAGTGTTGCTTCTGGGAATCCTATTAATGGGAATACGAGTAGTGCTTCGTTAGGTTCAAATTTACTAGCAAATTTTGTTAACTATTAAAATCTTATAATGTTACATTAAGAGTAAAAGTGCTAGATAGGGTAAGAGACAAAAAATTGATATAGAAATAGAGGTTGAATCAACATCACAAGCAATTACAGTTGAACTTTAAGTTAAAGCAATGGGCCCATGAAAGAAGAAAAATATTAAGAGGAAGCAACTCCAACCTATAAGAAGTGATAGGAAGTAGTTTTGTGGCTGTGTATTTGTTTGTTATTAATGGTTTCAATGAAGTAGCATTGTTTATCGCTAATAATTTCAATGAAGTAACATTGTGGTTTATATTTTCGTATGTAGATGATAGGTTGGTTCAGTAAAATGTGGGTTTTTTTTTCCTCGATGATGGCTCATTAACTCAATTGGGGGACCAATATACTGTCACCATAGAGTATTAAGGTTTTACAAACATTTTTTTATAATAGGGGCTGTAACCCTTTGAACTATCAAAAACCCAAACATCATTTATTTTAAGACATGATTTGAAAGATTAAAAACTCAAACAACATAAAGAACATTGCCACGTATATGATATAGCTAGTATAAACACCTAGAGGGGGGTGAATAGGTGTAAAAACAATTTATCAAGATACGAAAGCAATACTAGGCAAACAATAGAAAGAAGGTCCTCTTAAAACAGATTAAAAATAAACAGAGAGTAGGGAAGAGAAAAATTGAACACAGAATTTATAGTGGTTCGGCTTATTCCAAGCCTACGTCCACTCTTTTCGCACCGACAGGTCCACCGACCGATTTCACTATGAACAAAAGAGAAGTTACAGCAATGCTTTCCCTTGATTCCACAGTGTAGAAATTTTACCACACTTCCTCAAGGTATCTCAAAATATAGACTCTCTTTTGCGTACAAGATTCAGCTCAAAGAAATGAATTGACTAAGAATAAAGAGCTTCAGACTTTGGAATTCTTCTATCGTGCACTTTACGAACAACTGGAACGTCTTCCTTATATACTCCTTTATGCCATCATACCCGTTGGCACTTACCAAAGGAATTCTTCCAATCCTCCCGTTGGACAGAATCAATTAGAAAGATCATTCGAGCCATTAAAGGAACATGTCGATAGCCCATCAATCCCGCTCACCCATACAATCGGGATCTCGGTTTCCATAAGTAGAACCTTCCAAGTATGCTTTGCCAATCATCGGATCTTCAATCAATTTTGATTCGAATAAAGGAATCCGTAATGTCTTATCCAGCCAAGAGATCTTCGTCGATCGATAAGATCAAATCCTTTACGAAACACATAGTTCGGATAGACCTTCTTCGACAAACTACAGATCATCAATGAGAATAGACTTTGAGTCTTGAGTCGCGATCCAAAGGTCTTTAGACTTTAAATAGTAGAGTCTGCTAATCTTCAGACTAGACTGATAGAAATGTTTTGTCAGCTTCAAAATATTCCAGAAGGATTTCTCCAACAGTATATATATGTGCTTTTCAAACTGCCAAAAACCTTCACTACATATCAACAAATTCATAACATTTTCAAAATAACATACTTTATGGCAAAGTCACAGAGTGTGTTATCACTATAAACATCAACAATACAATCAACATTATTTTCAATATAAAATTTTCTTTCTTTAGATTTGCCAAATATTGTTTCATATGTTTCAATTGTGCCTTGAGAGCTTTGACTTCAGCATCTATCGAACAATCATCATCCTCATTAGGGGTTCTCATTGGCGAAAACTTTTGGACACACTCTTTATCGATTGGTTGATTTTCCCATCAACCCAAATGAAAAAAAAAAAAACCGCAACTTTTTCCTTTATTGTTATGATTGTATCCTGGGCACCTATAATATTGTGTTCCCTGATTGTCCTCCGTTCTTACTATTTATAGAGGAAATTTGAGGCCACAATAGCAAAACAATAACATATTGTTGTTGATTGGAGAGATCGATGTCATCGATTTTCATGAATTGGTTGATTTTTTTTTTTTTCATGATTTTGCTAATCTCTTCTTTGTGATGACACCTTGTGTCATTCAAGTGCAACTGCTATTTATACTTCCAAAATCATTGTTGGAGTTTCCTTTTGTGATTCTACCATCTGCAAGGGGAAAATTGAGGATAGCATAGGATTAAAAAGAATCCAAAAGGACACTTTCAATAGTCAAGAGGCAAACATGATGGACAGACAAATAGAAGTATTGGATGAACGCTTTCAACAAGAACACTTCGAACATGAACAAATACTATAAGAGAAATCAAACGCATTCGCAATTAGTTTTTGTTAGTGATTTTTGCGAACATCTAATTACTTGTAATGCATTTAAGCAAGTTTTCCTAGAAAAAGAAAAGAAATAAATGTAATAGAAATCTGATTGAGAGAGGTAATGTATGTTATCTCCTACAAATTTTGTTTCCTCTCATGATGTGAAATAATTTAAATTTGGAGGAAAACTATCTTGAAAATTCAACTTCATCTATATGGCTCTTTGCCCACATGTAGAATTTATTAATATTTTCATTTGGGCTGCAAATCTTTTCTTTCTATAGTACACAAAATTTGTTTGAGAGAGGTGATATATGTTATCTCCTACAAATTTTGTTTCCTCGCATGATGTGAAGTAATTTAAATTTGAAGGTAACCTATCTTTGAAATTTAGAAGGACTCTAAGCAATTCCCATTTGTTAATAGTAAATGCGATTTTAAAAAGCCTCGACTTCTACATTTTATTTTATTTTATTTTTTGTGGCTTTATGGAATTTCTACAATTTTACTTTATCTAGGTACTTTGTTATGGTATTTTGAAAATCCCATTAGACGGCTTATAGCATTGATTAACTAATTTTTGCAGGTTAAGAATTGTGAAACAAATCTTACTTATATCTCAATTGGAGAATTTTGATGAAAATTTTCCTTATCTTCATTTTCTAGATATTGGATCAACCTGATTAAAACACCAGATTAGTATGAGTTCAATTTTTATCTTTTTTGTTGCAGTCTTCTTTCACTTTTTTTTTTCTAATGAAAGAAATGTAATATATTATCTATTGTAACGTCATATTGACTCGATATAAGCCATTGCTTATTTTATTTTTTTTTATTATATTTTGTAGCACGTAGTACATGTTAACAACTATAAATGTATCATATCCATGAATCATTTTCATTTAAAACGTAATAAATTATACATAAATAGATGGTCACTTCATGTCCGTGTGTTTTTGCGTATGAAGTGCTTTAAAATTGATAATTTTCTTTTCTAAGTTGTTCTTTAGCTTAAATATTTTTGCCATATGGGCCTTATGCCGGGGTCCTATAAAAAACCTTAAATTCTATTAATTAGTCGGGTGAGGTATTTATATATAACAGATACGTCTAAAGTAGCATCTTATTTTTTGCTTAACTTTTTCACACAATATGAAATATAATCTTTTCATAAATTATAGAAATTGTTCCCCTTTTTTATGAGATTTTTGGAACCAAAGTCATCGTTCGTAAGACTTTTGTCGCCTTGTCTTTTGTGGTTTTGTTTGTCACCATGAATTTTACAGAGTTATAGTCAAAAGACGTGATTGCTGAATTTGAATTCGCAATTGACAGATCATAAGTCGATGAGGAGACGCTGCCGTTGATTTAAGTTGGGTGCTTTGTTAACCACTATTCTGATGGTCATAAACGAACATTTGAACATATCTCTTGAGAATTAATTTCGAAAATGAAATAAAATGAATTGAAAAAATAAACCTAAAAATAGTTAACGCGTGTTTGAGTTTTTTTTTTTTTTTCTGTATATTTTCATTTTTCTTTTCAATTTCCATTTTCAAATTGACATGTGTTGCTCTTTATTTTAAATAAATCTGCACTTTTTCTTTCACCTTCCTTTCTCAGATCCACCAAATTCAAATATTTTGGTGGGGCTCGAACTTATAAATTCAAAGCAATTCTTTTCTCATTACAACAGGGTATTTGAATAAGAAATTGTCTTTTCTTAGTTCTAATGACAGAATACAATTCAAATTAATACATAATTAACTGGTATGGATCTTTTCTCAAAAAAAAAAAAAAATCTTTCCTTACTTCGATTATGACAGCAAATACCGTATTTCAATTTTCGAAAAGTTTCCAAGCCTGGTTTGCGGGCCTAACCCGAATTTAAATGAAAAGGCACAGACCGAACTACACCAAGCAGGTCCGGGCCTAGCCCAATTCTTTTTTTTTTTAGAAAAATTTAAAAACAGATTTGTTATCACATTTCAGACCTCAAAATCACTTTTTTCTTTTTAATTGTTTTAGCTTATTTATGACTTCATTAAAGTGTTTCAAGTGTTAATAATGCATTTCTATTATTTATCTTTTCATATTTTATATTTATAATCTTTTATTTTTTAAAAATAAATTTTGCCCGATCTAAGCGGTATCAAACTTAAGAAGTCTTATTAGTCCAAAAAAAAAAAAAAAAAACTTAAGAAGTCTTAAAGTGCATTTGTGAACCATTTTCCCAAGGGTTTTGGGCTTTTTAAGCCCCTTGATTTTGGGATGTTGGCCTTGGCAAAATCGAAAGTCTAAGATAAATGGGGACCTACCTTGGACTTTAGTTGCTTGAGCTTTTAGCATTTCTGAAGGACAAGTCTAAGAATTAATGAATTTATTTTTCTTCCCTAACTGCTCTTATTTTATCATTAAATTTCAGTTCTACCCTTACGTTGCACGGTATATGTCCACTTCCTCTATCTCCTCCACTGCGTGCTGCTCGCCTGCCACGTCCAGCGAGCTCGCAAATATGCCCCTCTCCGCTGCTTGACCACCCCGACACCACTCAATCATCGCCACGTCAATGAGCCAATCAAATCAATTACCTCAACCATGACTTTTATGATGCCCCTCGGCCACATTCCATGCGCTCGGCCTTGATCCTTGGCCAAGATGATGCCAAAGCAACAGGATCGGCCACAGCGATCGGTGAAGATGAAGAAGAAAAGAAGTCGCTCAAAGCAGCTTTTATGGCCACTGGTCGCCGATCTTTGACATAGCTTGATCAACTCCTATGCTTCCTTGTGCTCAACTAGCCACCAAGACCAACAAGCCACCTCCACCAACGAGCCCCCTTCTATCGACCCAACGCTGCTCAACCGCCATGCTAACAAGCCATTTGCGGTCATCACCAACCCAATTGAGCATGATCCGATGTCAAGCGAGCCTGGATCCTAAATCAAGGGCTCGGGCGACTCCAAATTGGAGATCAGGGCTTGAGTTGAGTGCAATTTAATTGGAGACTTCATGGTGGTAGTGAACGACACAAAGTAGAGAGTGAGTAAACGGTGGAGATTAGGAGTGAGCATTGGTACAGGGTCAACCCTGGACCGACCCTAGACCGGCTCAACCTTGCTGGTCCTAGTCTTGTTCCCAGGAAGATTGGGTCGGTCCTTGGTTCTAGAATTCCTGAACCAGCATTGTGCGGGTTGCTTCTTGGTCCTAAGAGTTCCAGGTTGGTCATATATATATAATTTTTTATATAGAGAAAACCTTAAAATAATCCGCGTCAATAGCATTAAACAGCTCTTTAGTGAGGAGTTCAAGTAATTTTACATTGTTCTTTAATAACTTAATTTTTTAATGTCTTTTACGGCGTCAATAATTATAAATTATAAATTAGGAAAATGTTTTTGTAAGGAGTCCTTATGGCGTCCAAAAAGGCATAAACAGCTTTCTTATGGCATCATCCTCTAGTATTCGTTCTCTTCTGTTTTATTTGTCATCTTAGTCTTCAATTTGCCAAAATCGAAATAAACAACTTCTCTGCTCGCCACTCGACCCTCGCCTCGCTCGCTTTGGGTCACTCGTGCCGCTCGCCGCTCGATACTCGCTTGGCTTGTTGCTCCCCGCTCGACATTCGATACTCATTCTGTTCGACACTCACCCCACTTAACCCTCACCGCTTGCCTTTCTTAACTGACCTCACTCATCATTGAACCCATTGGGTCGGTACAGTTCTCGGTTGCCCTTTCAAGGAGTACAAAAAATGAAATAAAAAATTATTAGTTGGTCCTAGATTGACCTTGAAACCGAACCGAACCATTGGGTCAATTTGGTCTTCAATTGTTTTTTTAAGGAGTACAAAAAATGAAATAAAAAATTATTAGTTGGTCCCGGGTTGACCTTGAAATCGAACCAAACCCATTTGGTTGTCCGGTCCTCGATCCTAAAATTGAGGGCCGTGTCGCTTCATGCGGGTTGGTTTAGGGTTAAGGGTGGGCCAACCCGAACCATGCTCACCCCTAATGGAGATGAAGCTGCAAATGTGGAGGGGTCCAGCTTCAGCTTCGTTGCTTTTTCATTGCCCTTTTTTCTTTTTCTTATTTCTTTTTTTACTTCAAAGCCACTTTATTAAGAAAACACAGAAATTCACTTATACAAATGCTATTTGCATTCGGTAAATACATATATTGGTCAAGGGTCTTTTGGAAAATGATTTTGCATTTATCCAAAGTTCAACCAAATGCAGCCTCATTAGACTATCCCAAAGAAAAGGGGGAGCTCAAAATCTAGGCCCTAACCTATTCAGATTTGAAAAGTCGAGCTAGTCTATACTTCCGATTTCCCAATCTTTTTCACTCACTCCCCTTCGCTCGCCCTACATTAATTGCTGTTATATGTTTTTTCTGATTGGCGGGCCTAGGCCCGATTCGACGGTTAGACTTGCTTATTGATCACCTTTAAAAACACTTTATTTATTATTCCAATAAGCAAATTGTTATTGTTTAACAGTCCTTCCTATGAGGAATGTTTATATGCAAACCTCGGATGAAGTTGCTTCCTTCTAGAACCTTATATATGCATCCCACTTACACTAATTGAAGTAACTTCGGCTGTGACCCCATAGTGAGAAACATAAAACTATAGATAGAAAAGACAAATCGGGAAAATGCCGATAACAATATTATGATTTTTGTATCGCATTCAATTTTGTGCCATAACTTTCCAAGCAATCATTTAAGTGTCATGACAATTAAAAACCGATCATTTAAGTTACAAAATCACCGATAAGTTAAATGATTTATTTTTAAAAGTTATGATACTTAAATAATTACTTGAAAAGTTGTGGCATCAAATGAACAGTGCAAAAATTATAATACTTTCAGTGTTTTTATCTTGACAAAACAAGGTTCACTCAATGGTATGATCTAAAATTTGATTCCACGACTAACTCAAATGCAAACACATCATTCGTATTGAAGTATATTTGCTTTCCCTCCATATGGAGAAAACTGGCATATTCTTTTCTCTACCCTGAAAAGGCACCTAGGAATTTTTTTAAAGTAAAAACAAAAATAAAAAATAAAAAATATCTGAAGGCCGACCAGCGAGCAGCGACCATGGACCACTAATTCCTTCCCCGTCGGATGGGCAAAGGAGAACCCACCTTTGCATGCCCCTCTTCTGGAAGAAAGTAATAAATTCAAAACCTCCATCACATTCCAGTCGCTCGCGAGCCGTCCAAAGCCGAAAAACAAATCTTTTATTTTACACCACAAAAATTAATATTTTCCAATTGTAAATTCGCCCCCACCAAACCAAAAGAAACATATACGAGCACCACCACTACCTCCTCATAAAAAAACATAAATTAGCAAATATGCGCATGCATTGTGTGTATAGAGAGAGTTAACTTTCGAAAGATTGGGCAAAACTATTTTATTACATAAAATTAGGCAAATTACGAAGGAAATGTATGACAATGTGTGGAAAAATTACAAATATGTTAAGATTTGAAATCCTTTTAAAAAATTGTTCTTGGATTGAAAATATTTGAATTTTAATATTTTTAATATTACCATATGTGAGAGAATATGTTAAAATTAACTTATATTTGCCCATGAATTCAATATTTGTAAAATAAGTTATTACCGACGTTTTGAGAAGAGATTAGCCATTCATTGCAAATATTGCAAGTGGGAGAATATCCACTATCTTTTTTATTCACGAAAATCGGCCACTTTCAATTATAGTGCATGCCGATGTGAGCTGTCTCTGAGAATGTAGAAATGAAACCTTGTAAATTTGAATCTGTCCACTTTTTAAAAATCAAGCATGCGAGGATGTGCGCCGGTAATAAGAATATATCTACTTATGCATAATTTCCTATAAATAGTTTTATTTTTTAAATAATTTTTTCACAAAACTATTGAGTTTTTCTCCCATTTCTATGAGAAAGAAAAGGAAGTATATATTAAATAAAGATGAAGAGATAAGAATTGGATTTTTGGAGGAATATAGTCGTGGGACTAGTTTGGCTTGATTTTATTCAGAAGATCTAATTACATTTCTAAATGTATTTGTAAATTTTAAGCAAGTTTTCAAGATGTCATTTTATAGGAAGGATAATAGTTTGCTCCCCATTAGGTAGGAGGTATCTTGTTCATGCCTCCTACTTAAGGACTTTTTTTTTTCAATGGCTCTATCCACTTGCTTGCAAGTACTTCTAACTTTTTTCTCTTTTCCTTCTTTTATATGCAAAGATTCGGCTGCCTAAAGGCCATAAAAAGGGTACCCTGAAAACCCCATAATCGATTCAATTCGGGCATTATGCTTATGTAGGTGCTTTGCCTAGAACGTTTTGTACATAATTTGTGGGATTCGAATAGGTGACTTCCAATTTTTAAGATGGAAATTTCTCAACGTTCTAACAGACTATACCAACCTTCAGAGTTGTACTTCCTATTTTAACATTTGCAATTTTGACATCATAATATGTCTCTTGCCTAATTTGGAGCCAAACATTTTTTTCCTTTGGGGAAAATAAATAGGGAGAATTTATTTAATAAACAAGAGTTCCTCGTCTCCATTTTCACAGTGGACAGATTATCCAACTTATCCTCATTGTATGCTTCACTTTAATGTAGCGTTGTTTCCTCAACGAAAAAGGATAGGGAAAAGCCTTTTTTTTTTTAATAAAAAATAAAATAAGGATTATCTCAATTTTTATACCTTTCATTGAAAAGGATTTGATTTCTAGATGTGGGCATTTGAATTACTTCACTATCGGACTAATCTCGGCACGTTGCACTTTGATTCTAAAAGAGATTTTAAGGTGCTCCGGAAGCAGATAGCGCCCCACTCAAAACACATCATGGGTGAATAATCTTGACCTTATCTTAATTTCATTCAGTTCATAATATTTCATATGGTGGATTGACTTGAGTGTAGGGAAACATCATACTTGTTTAGTACCTCTTATCATTAGTAATTCTTAATATGTGCCATGTACTTATCATCTGACGACAGGTGAGATGAAGGGGACTTGAGAAGAGGAAAGAAAGAACATCAAGATGACAAATTTTCCTTGGTTGTTGTGCCAAAGGAAGAATTTCTAACCTAAAGCAGGAAAATATCCTCCCGACTTTTTTTTTTCAATATTCAACTATTCATTCATTTATTTTCACTATTTTTATAATAAAATTCGTATACTTCCTAATTTTTTGATAAAGTTCTTCTACTTATAAAAAATGTCTAATCGAGTCCCTTCTACATAAAATAAAACCAAATACAGTTAAAGTAACCCATTTTACATAAAATAAAACCAAATTCAATTAATGTAGCTATCGCAGAACACTTGAATATGACATATATTTCATATTACATTATTTTGAGAATTTTTGTTTTATCTCCTATCAAATATCTATCCACAATTCACGAAAGCAACATTTATTCTATGTCATGCACGGAGTTGAATTTGGCCGAATTTTGAATCAAAATGACTTGATAAGACATTTTGTTCGATGAAAAGAACTTGATTAAGAAAATTAGATATAAATAAACTTGATTAGAAAAGTAGCGAAAATATAAGGACAAAAGTAAAGTTTTTCCTCTGTTTTTCTTCAATTTGTTTGAAATAAAATTATAAATTTAATGTCTAGCATGGTAGAATTTGAAGAATGTGGCAACCCATTGGATAATTCAAGTCATTAAGCTAAAATAATCAATATGATCTATTTCTTTTTACTAATAGCATGTTAGTGTTCTCTCTTACTATTTTCAATCATTAAGAATAAGAAAAAAAAACAAGAATTTAATTCAATCTCCTGCTTTCATTCTAAAGGAAATCAAAATCACCCACCTTATAATTCATGGAGTTCGAGTTCTATGAACACCAATATCACTCATTTCAAATCTGGCTGGTTAGAAGTTTTCGAAAACCGCAATCTATTTGAATATATCATTCATAAAATGAGTCTATTATTTTTTATTTTATGGAGAAACAGACTTTAGTAGCCCATGAAATTAAAATAAATGCATAGGATAGGCAAAATCCCCCCCCCCTCCAAAAAAAAAATCTTCAGCTTTCATTTGAAAGAAAATCAAAATCGCCCATGTTATAATTCGTGGAGTTCAAGTTCCACGAACACCAATACAACTCGTTTCAAACCTCGTCGGCATAAGTTTTGAATGGCGCAATCTACTTGATCACATCATTCATGAAACAAGTCTATTGTTCTTTTTATATATATATATATATATGGAGAAACAGACTTTAGCGGCCCGTGGAATTAAAATAAACGCATAGGATAGGCATATTTTTTGGCCCCCCAAAAAAATTAAAGGAAACCCCTGTATATAAAAAGGCACATTCTCTTTCTTCATTCAAAAAGTTTTATGTATACATATAAAATATCGGTTCTCCATGTTCTCTCTGCGGACCCCACTTGTGCATGCCAGAATCCACTCCGCTGGTAGCGAAAGCGAGAGTGGCGATGGCGAGACTCTCTTTTCACCTTCTTTTTCTCTCCTTTCTCCTTTCTCACAGATATGGCCGGCTCTTCCGCTAGCACACACCACTCCCAACCCCTGTTTTCTCTTCCTTTTTATCTCGTCGTCCCCAACACACCAACACTCATTTTGGACCGCCTGCAAAAAAGTAAGAAAAACTCCACTTCCCCCGTCTCTCTCCCTCTGCGCCTCTGTTGCAGCAGTTCACTTTACTTCTCTTATATCCTCCACATGTCCCTCTCTCTCTAACCTCGGCCCCATTCAAAAAAACCTTCTTCTTCTTCTCTCTCTCTCTCTCTCTCTCTCTCTCTCCCCCCCCCTATAAATCTGTCTCTCTCTCCCTTCATTCCTTTCCCCTCCGGACAGACATTCTCTTTTTCGACCTCTGGAGATGGAGAGGCTCTGGTACAGCAACGACGATAATGCAGACGACGACGAAGACGAGGCGCTATCGCTCTCCGACCTGCCGCTCCACTCCCGAACCGGCGGCGAGTCGAGAACGGGGGAGGAGGATCGTCCCAAGGACGACCGGGATCAAGCCCGGTCGTGCGGGACGGAGGACCAGGAGTTCGATTTCGGGTCGCGGGCCGCCGGGTCCGTCTCCGCCGAGTGGCGTATGTGCGCCGCCGACGAGCTGTTCTTTCAAGGCCAGATCCTCCCTCTCCGCCTCTCGGTGAGCTCGGACTCCTTCCGGGTCGACTCGAGAAGGTCCGTCTCGGGATCAGACTCCATGGAGATCGGGTCGATCAGCACCCGGGCCTCAAGCATGGGCAGCAGCAGGAGCAACAGCCTCGGGAGCAGCCACTACTCGTCCTCGTCCTCGTCGCGGTCGTCGTCGATGACCAACTCCTCGAGAGCCAGCTTCAACCGGGTCAACCCGTTTCACGCCCACCCGAGCCCGAAGCCCCAGATCGGGCCTTCCCCGGGAAATTCAGGACCCGCAGCCAGAAGTCGCCGCCGTCGTCGATGTGGGAGTTCCTCAGGCTGGGCTTGATCCGCACGCCTGACATCGGACTTGCCGAGTTGAAGCTCCGCACGAGCGTGGTCAATGGCGGTGCCGACAGCCAATGCTTGATAAGCCGC
Source organism: Eucalyptus curtisii (assembly GCA_017140595.1). Classification (NCBI taxonomy): domain Eukaryota; kingdom Viridiplantae; phylum Streptophyta; class Magnoliopsida; order Myrtales; family Myrtaceae; genus Eucalyptus; species Eucalyptus curtisii. The sequence goes on from CM029502.1 coordinate 13,611,807, forward strand.
AACAGCAGCAGCAGCAGCAGCGACGGCAGCGTCAACAATGGAGGTCTCGGAAGCGGCGTCGACGTCAAGATCAAGAACGTCGAGGAGAAGACGAACGACAAGAACAAGAAGAAGAGCAAGAACAGAGAGAGGTTCTTGAACGGGTCGTTCCTCAGCGGGTGCAGGTGCTCGGTGGACGCGGTCTCGTCCAGCGTCTTCGCCGTGAGGAGCGGGGGTCAGGCGAGAGCGAGCAATGTGGAAGAAGACGCCGAGGTGGTCGGGAAGATCAGGCTGATGGCGACGACGGAGGCGAAGAGGAAGGTGTCACGTCATCGAACGTTTGAGTGGATAAAGGAGCTTTCGCATGCTACATATCCTGTCGACTCGTGATCGGGATGAAAATGCCCGCTCTCGCATGCATTCTTCTGCTTTAATCATTTGATCTCTTTTCCTTTTTCTTGTCGTAATGTATCTTTTAGTCTAAGTCCAATGACATTTTCAATGAAAAAGGATGCTTAAATCCCCCTGCCCCATCTCTCTCTCTCTCTCTCTCTCTCTCTCTCTCTCTCTCTCACATACACACACTTAATTGCGAATTTTAATCTATAATGTAGTGAAATAAACTTCTGCTCAATACTTAAATATGATATATTTATTTGTTCTAATACCAATTATAATTTGTTATATTATTTGATAAATTGCTTTTAAGTATTTGTGGCATTACTTCTAATGTGATGCTTGTCAAAGGTTGGGGTTTCATATTACGAGATATACCTTTAAAAAAAAACAGATATATCACACATAGTAAAGAAGCAAAATCAAACATCATTAACATTTTTATGCTTAAGATAACCATTTTGAGGTCTTCGTCGGTCGATCTTTTACCATAAAAATTCTTTTAGTTGAGCTTGGTTTACAAAACTAATATGCTGAGTGATGTGTTAAACTGTTACTGGGTAATATGGCCGACTTATTTAAATGCCCACTTAAAATTTGTGATATGTTATAGAGTGTTGATTTTGTCGCCCAAATTTAATATAGCTGGTATTTCACTTTTATCGCAAATCGTGTAAAAGAAGCATCTCTAATATGATGTTAAACCAAAATCTGAAGAGGCACTACTTGTATGATGAATCTGTCCTTTCAAAGTTATTCACATGATTAACAATCAGTAATGATTATCAGGAGAGCCTCTATTAGTAATTTTTTTTTTCTCTCTCCTTTTCCTTTTGATTCTTTTGGAAGAAAAGCAATGGTTGAGAGGATTAGATTTTCCGTTTTCTTTTCTTTGTGTTTTTTTCTGTTTTTTTTGGTGGGTTGGGAGGTAAACTAATGATTGAGAATGTAAGAGCGTGATGGGAGGAAATGATACAACGTCAGAGGTTGCGGTGTTAGTGGCGGTGCATGTCATGATTAAAGTGTGAATATTCGTATTTTTCTATGTTATTCCTTTTCTGTGCGACTGTGGAAAAAGTCACATCTTTGTATTCATGAGCTCACAAAATCTCAATCGTCTAAACTTGTGGAGCCCACGTGAATTTCACACGATTAAGTGGCTGGGATTGAATTGGCTTATGAACATCCGGCGGAAAGTCTAATTTCTTTGTGATTGTGGGAGGGTGGTGGTGGATCGGGTTTGAAATGACTAGAGCACTATATGAATGTATCTAACTTTTTTCTATTCTTGACTGTGTCAAAGGAAAAAGATCACGCTCACACGGCAAATAGAGAAAGATCATGAGAACTCGAGAAGCATGAGAAAAGAAGTTTGGGGGGGGGGGGGGCAAATCCCTTGCGGCCGTCGAAGGAAAAGCAAATCATTGAAAGGTTTTCCAGGCAAAAAAACAAAACACGAAACAGGTTAATTACTCAGAAAAAGGAAAGAGAAAGAAACATGAGAAAGGATTGATGAAAATGTTAGCCACTTTGAACATTCGACTGATCTCGATATAGTTATTAAGGGACACATATTAGTACTCCAGATATGGGGTCTTGAACATTTTTGGAATCCTTTAAATTGAGCAAGATGAATGCACAATATTATATGTACTTCAATTAAGTAATTTACGTATCATGATTGCTAAATGAAAAACCCAAATTAAGCTGCAAGTACGTTGAGTTGTGCTGTCTTAAGGCCGGTAGTATCCATAAACAAGATGATGGTATCTAGATGTTCTATAATGCACTCGGACGTACCTCTCCATATCATTGAAAATATGAAAAATCTTTTTAATATAATGGATCGAATGAAATTGATAAAAGTTGTGAAATGAACTTTTACTGATTTTCGAAAGGAAAGTAAATTGCTGAAAATTAAAGGAATTTAATTATGATTATTTAAAATTTAACATGTTGAAAGATAAATTTGTAAGAAATTAAAGTTAAACATAAATTTGCAGGAGTTGGCATACTATGACTTTTTTGGTATCGTATGATTGACTAAGTGAACCTTTACAAAGAGCACAACTTATGCATATATGACCCACCATTGCAGGTGTTTGAATCTACAAATTACTTCGTAACCTATTTGCTGTTATTGATAAAAAGTTACAACATCTATACATGATCTCCTATCTAATGATTATCTACAAGAAATTATAAATCTCGAGAATATTGGCTTAACCACTCAATAATGTGCTTGCGTGGATCGATCATCTTTGCCTTCAATTGACGTGTTGGCAGACCTTTGCTCTGTTCATTGATGACATTGTTTCAATACATAACAAAAATTTGGGATTGCTTGTTATTGATGTATTTGTCGATCAACCTCTTAAGTCCTAGTGAAGGTTCTTGTCGACAACTTTATCACCTTGTTGTCCATTTTCTTTCACTGTCAACATGCTTGTGGTTTGTCTATTGTCTTGTTTACTAATGACTTCTGTTTTGACCGAACTTTATTCTTATCGATCGAGTCTATTTCTTGTCGATAAGAAGCTGTTAGTCGTTTTGTTGGAGTCAATAACCTCATAAAAATTTATATTTGCCGAATACCCTCTTTCTCTCCCCCTCCCTCCTCTGGTCACCGCCACATCCTAATGCTTGGTTGCTTTTTTTGGTGCCAGCTCTAAAGTCGGAGAGCCCTATACTGGCTTGCTTGCCCGGGGACTCACCCTTGACGCGAGAATACAGAGGAAGAAGATACCATGTGATGGTTTTATGTGATGGGCTTAAGGCCCGTCCGCCCATGTTGGGCCTGAAAGCCCGGCCCACAATATTATGGCCCATGGATGAAGGGGTGCGTTTATTTTTGAGGGAACGTATATAAGGGATGAAAGAGAGAGACGAAGATACCCTTTGGCATTTTGTACGTACGTTCCTCTCCCTCTCTCCCTCCAAAAGAAAAACAAAACGCTAAAGGCGACGTTTTCTTCCCTTCAAGGCGAATTGGCGTCATCGGATCGAACAGGGCCAAATTCTCTTCTTCTTATCGGCGTCGGTGTTTAATCTGTGGCTAACAAGGTATGCTCGATTCCGTGGTGTGCTTTAGGATCGGTGATACATGTGAATTTCCCGGGCTTGTCTTCCGCATTCGTTTTAGGGGTTCGATTTAGTGTCGAATCCGGTTTTTGGGAATCCGACATTCCCAACATTGGTATCAGAGCCCTAGTTCATGTTTTCCCGACCCCTTTTCATGTTTTTGATTGATTTTTCGCGGAATTATTCGGCCGAAACCTATCGGGCGAAAAATCCCGACACCCGAGCACCGTTCATCCATTTTTCGAGTTTTCGTAAGTCGAAATCAATTTTTGATGGCATAGGGTAAAAGAGCTCGTCGAACGAGTCCGTCGACGGGTCGACCGCCGCCGGAGACGCCGCACGCACCCACACGCGCGCCGAAGCCGCTGCGCGTGGGCGCCACGCGCTGAAGCGCTGGCTTGGCGGCGTGTGCGACACACGCGCCGGTCGGCGAACCGGCATGTGCGCGCGCGCCGGCCGCGAACCGCACGCCCGGTCGGCGAACCAACGCGTGCGACGTCACCGTGACGTCACGGTAACCGCCGGGATGACGTCATCGATGACGTCATCGCCGAAGACCGTTGGACGGCCGGTCATCGACTGGCGACCTGACCCGACGGCGACCCGACTCGACCCGCATGGAAGCCAGGCGCATGCCGCGCACGTGCCGGCTGACGTCTGCGTGACGTCAGCCTGCGCACGCGCGCGGCACGTGCCGGTCGGTTCGTCCGACCCGATCCGACCGGCAAGCCCGACGACCGGCGACCGTTGACCGTTGACCGGCGTTGACCCGTTGACCGTTGACCGTTGACCGTTGACCCGAAAAAGAAAAGAAAAAAAGGGGAAAAGAATCTGTTTCTTTTTCAATTATGTTTATATGGGTTATAAGTAATCCATTATTTATTCTGCATTTGTTGCATGAATTATGGAAAATTATGTATTTTCCCTTATGTACATTATGGATTATAAGTAATCCATTTTTAGTTCTGCATTTGTTGCGGGAACTATGATGCGTTATGCACGGATACCCCGATCCCGAGAACGGACGAGGAAGTGCAAGACTTAAAAGGCTGATGAAAGAGTTAGCTAATTATCGGTGGCATAACGGTGATTTAGTATCACATGTGGTCAGGGTCAATCAGATGATACAGGAAATCATCTGGAATGGTTATCTTATGCCGAATTTGAGAAGGTGCCGGCTTTGATGAATACTCTTTCACCTGAATGGCAAGCAGTGTTAGATCGGCTATGGGAGGTCAACGTGGTCCCGGGTTATAGGAGGCTAGTGGTAGCTTTTGTTAGAGAGTACTATAGGATTGAGTTAACCAAAACTTCAACCCTTAGATTGAGCTCCACATGGCGCGAGTGAATGCGCCTTGGAGGCGACATGAAAACTCTCCAAAAGTTTTTTCCATGGTTGGCAAATGTGCCTTCAAATTTCTCGAGATATTTTGGTGATAGATTAGAAGGGACATTCCCTATTTTTTTTCTTAGATTAGTTTGAGATGTTTTTGAATGTGAATATCTCTTTCTATGTTGATATTTTTCCTCTGTATATATTGCTTAGTGTAATGGATAGTTGTATTATGTGAAAGCATTATTATTCTATTGGATGTCAATTATTATTTGCTTTTGTTATTGTTGATAGCTGTGGGTAGTTCATAGAAGTTTTTGTAACTTCATAGAATTTATTTTGCATAAGACAATTATATTAATAATAATTTTGAGTTAGGATTTTTGGAGGATGATTGGAAACATAGTGACCTTTTGATTACGAAACCTTACTTGAAATTGTTCATTGATATGATGGGTCTGTGCAAAGTGGATGCATAAATGATAGGCATTAATTATTCGTGCATATATGTCGATGTGTTCGGATTGATGGTTTCAAAGGCAACTAAGAACATAATTGCTGATATGAACGGCAACAATTGTGAAATATTGAATATGAAGATTCAATATGTGCTGGAAAAGCAAGAAGCACGGAAGCTCTTGACCATATTATGGAAAATCTTGAGAATGCCGTGCGCCACCTTGAGCTAGCGAGAGGACCGCCTAACGGCATTTGAGCCGAGAATAGACATTTGCACAGCTGATTCTAGCTCAGAAAGGGCTTTGAGCTCTAAGCGCAAACGTATTGATTCGTTCAATATGTGGCAATGCAAAGGATCAAGTCCTTATTGCAAGAAATCAAGAGTTAACCAACACAAGAGAGGAAAACGTTCTCAAGTGAAGAAAATGTCAAGGGTGAGGTGTTACAATTGTGACAAGAAAGGTCACTATGCTCGCAAGCTGTTGTGAGCCGAAAAAGGTAAACACCTCTTGTACATTTGAGAACTTTGCTTATGTGTCAAGTTCTGTATTATTGGCTGAATCCAATCCTTTGTGGACTGTAGATTCAAGAGCGACAGACCATGTAGCGAAGGATAGAGAATCCTTTGTGGAATTCCGACGATACCAACTGGAACTAAGTGGATCTATGTGGGAAATAACTTTAGAGCTGAAGTTAAAGGGATTGGCACCTGCCAATTGAACATGCGTGGTGGATGCACCTTGTTCCTACATGATGTTCCATATGCTCCGGAGACTCGTCGAAATTTAGTGTCTGTTTTGGTGTTGGTTAAGCTTGATTTTAATATGAATTTCCATAATAGAGGTGTAGATTTGTATTTGGATACAAACTACTATGCTTGTGGTTATTTTCTGGATGGTTTCATTGTATTAGATATTGACTATGTTAATGCAAATGTTTGTTATTCCCTTCTCACATCTCCTAATTCATATGATAATAATGTGAATGTGTGGCATGCTAGACTTGGTCATATTGGCCAACAATGTATGAATAGACTGGCCAAAGAGGGCTTGTTGGGCAACATTGAAAAAGTCAATTTGCCCATATGTAAGCATTGCCTAGAAGGGAAAACGACAAGGAAACCATTTGGAAAAGGTAAAAGAGCTGAATTTCCTCTGCATTTAATCCATTTTGACGTCTGTGGTTCAATGAATGTGAGAGGAAGGCATGTGGCTGTTTATTTCATCACTTTTATAGATGATAATACTCGATTCGGATATGTCTATTTGATTTCTCATAAATCTGAAGCTTTGAGTTGTTTCAAAAGGTTTATGAACTTGGTAGAAAATCAATTAGACAAGAAAATAAAAGTATTAAATCCGATCGAGGTCGAGAATATTTATCTAATGAGTTCAGAAAATTATGTGATGAAAAAGGAATAGAAAGACAATTGTCTATTCCATATACTCCTCAACAAAATGGTGTTGTGGAAAGAAGAAACAGAACCCTACTGGAAATGGTTAGGTCCATGATGGCGCATACTAACTTACCTATCACTTTTCGGAGTAATGCGTTGTTAACTGCTGCCTATATACTTAACCGGGTGCCTTCCAAATCAGTTACTTCCACACCATATGAGTTATGGACAGGTAGAGAACCGGACTTAAGTTTTCTTAAGCCATGGGGTTGTGCTGCCTATACTCATGAGTCCTCTCACAAGTTTGGGAAATAGGGTCCCAAAGGAAAGATGAGTATTTTAATGAGATACTCCGAACACTCGAAAGGGTATGTGTTCGTAGGTGAGCAGGAAAGTGGGAGTATAACTGAATTTGAATCACGGGATGTCACATTCTTAGAGGATGAATTTCCTAAGAAGGGCGAAATAGGGGCGATTACTCCTATTTGTAATCTTGGATCAAGATAATGATATTAGTGGAGTTCATCCAAGTGGGAGTAATATGAGAAGTGATGAATTGAATTCAACTCATTCTCAATTGCAACCACATGATGAGACGACGTCATCATTATCTAATCCAAGTGGGAGCATAATGGGGAATGATGTGCAAAGTGTACAATCTCCCATACGGCGAACAAGTCGCCAAATTATTCCCTGTCGACGTTTTGACATTGAAGGGGAAACTTTTATGATTGCTCCGCAAGATGAGGATGAGCCAAGAAATATTAATGAGGCTCGAATTGCCCTAGTAAGGAAAAATGGATTCATGCAATGGAAGAGGAAATGGAGTCAATGAAGTCAAACCAAGTTTAGGAACTGGTTGATCTTCCAAAAGGACGCAAAGCTATTGGGAACAAGTGGGTTCTCAAAATAAAGCGAAAGGCTGATGGCTCGATATAAAGGCATAAGGCTCGCCTTGTAGCGAAGGAGTATAATCAACGGGAAGGAATTGATTATGAGGAAACATTTTCTCCGTAGAAAGATTTGCCTCGATTCGCATTATTCGACAATAGTGGTTAGTATGGATCTTGAGTTACATCAAATGGATGTAAAGACTGCTTTCCTCAATGGAGAATTAGAGGAAGAAATATATATGGAACAACCTGCTGGTTTCATAGTGAAAGGCCAAGAAGAAAAGGTATGCCAACTTTTGAGGTCGATATATGGCCTTAAGCAGTTGTCAAAGACAATGGTATATACGTTTTCATAATGCCATAATGGCATATGATTTTACAATGATTGATGAGGATCATTGTGTATATATCAAAAGATCCAAGGATCATTGTGTGATCATATCATTATATGTTGATGATATACTAATTGCCGGAAGCAATATGGAGTTTGTTAATCTTGTCAAGAGTTGGTTGTCTTCCAACTTTGAGATGAAGGATATGGGTGAGGCTGCATACATTCTTGGAGTTAAGATTTCAAGAGATCGTTCGAAGAGATCGTTATCTCTTTCGCAAGAAACATATATAAATAAGGTTCTTGAACGATTTCGTATGCAAGATTGTAAACCCATTGATACTCCTATTGCAAAAGGTGAAGGATTGAGCCACAGATTGTGTCCAAGGACTCCACAAGAGAAGGAACAAATGAAACATGTTCCTTATGCTAGTGCTGTTGGGAGCTTGATGTACGCTATGATGTGTACAAGACCTGACATATGTTTTGCAGATGGAATGGTGAGTAGATACCAATCCAACCCAGGTCCAGCACATTGGAAGGCCGTTAAGAGAATACTGAGGTATCTAAAGGGGACTGCTGATTATACGTTGAGTTATTAAGGAAATGATCTGCGACTCTAAGGCTATTCGATGCTTTGATTGGGGAGGAGATTTAGATAAAAGAAAATCTACCTCTGGGTTTGTTTTCTTACCGAATAATGGCACCATATGTTGGAGCGTAAGAAACAAAAGTGTATAGCCTTGTCCACGGTGGAAACGAGTTCGTGGCATTATCAGCAGCAATATAAGAAGATGTTTGGCTTAAGAGATTATTGGATCATTTAGGTGTTATTGGAAGTGCTGCAGATTCATTGTTGGTTAACTGTGATAGCCAAGCAGCAAAAGCGTACACCAAAGATCCAAAATATCATGGCAAGACCAAACATATAGATACCAAGTATAATTTTGTCAAAGATATGATTGCACGAAAATATGTGAACTACAGTACATATTACGCATAGAATGGTAGCAGATCCTATGACAAAGCCAATACCTAGAGATGTGTTTTGTGGCCATATGAAATCTCTAGGATTGCGTAGAGTCGATGTCTTGGATTGTAATTTCCATGAAGTGTTCACATTTGATGAATTTGTGTTTTTTCATCATTACTTGCCTATGAATCTTTGTTTGATCTTTATGCATCTTAATGCTTAGTGCATTACTTTAACTTGAGAAAGTATGTCGGACAGATATAAGATTAGCCCATTGCACGGGTAATCGCCTCTATTTACTTGTGTGATAAATAGAGATGAGACTATTTTTAAGCTTATTATCTAGGTGATAATCGAGAGCTCAAGCTTAAAATACGTATGTCGCCTTAACTGGGTGTTAAGATGAGGACATAATACTTACTATGTCCGAAAGTAAAATAACCCACATATTTTACTTTATCTGTCTATGATGCCACATGTGAGTTCTGATGAATTTTGTGAATGAGTAGATACGTGAACTCAAGTTAGACATTTGGTATGTCTGAACTATTATCTGTACGGTATTGAAGGAAAAGACATACGCTCCATGGGAAAGGAGTTAATACCGTAATACGTATTTCATACTACGTATGCAGGAGACGACCAATAAGAGTGGCAAAAGTATGATCTCAACTTTTATGTCGTGTGAGACTCTTGAGGAAAAGAGTTCCTCAATTTTTTAGTCCCATGACTCTTACTTATTCTCAAGATTTCTATTTAGTGTTTGCTATCTTAGGATGTTGCCAATGGTCATGAGTTTGATTCGATCTAATGGGACATTTCTAGAAAAGCAAGCTGAACTGAAATTGAGAGTTTGAAGGAAAGAGGAATATCGAATATGGAGAATCACATTGTAGTTTTGTATTCACTTTGGTTAACCAATTATGACTGTCTTTGGGATAATCATAATTGTGAATACAATATATATATCATTGTTTGAAAGAGATCAAGAGAGATATAAATGTGATCGATCGATCTAGGGAACTGCATACTAAATCTACTCAGGATGTGATGCCCATTATGAGCTGCTATATATTCCTAACAGATGTATAGCAACGAGCTCTCAAAGTATGCTGGTCGCACGGATTATTCACCGGTATGAATGTTGAAGAGAGGTAGAGAGAATCCTGTTCGGCCCACCATGTGCGAGTGGGAGATGATGGTTTTATGTGATGGGCTTAAGGCCCGTCCGCCCATGTTGGGCCTGAAAGCCCGGCCCACAATATTAGGGCCCATGGATGAAGGGGTACGTTTCTATTTTTGAGGGAACGTATATAAGGGATGAAAGAGAGAGACGAAGATACCCTTTGGCATTTTGTACGTACGTTCCTCTCCCTCTCTCCCTCCAAAAGAAAAACAAAACGCTAAAGGCGACGTTTTCTTCCCTTCAAGGCGAATTGGCGTCATCGGATCGAACATGGCCAAATTCTCTTCCTCTTATCGGCGTCGGTGTTTAATCTGTGGCTAACAAGGTACGCTCGATTCCGTGGTGTGCTTTAGGATCGGTGATACATGTGAATTTCCCGGGCTTGTCTTCCGCATTCGTTTTAGGGGTTCGATTTAGTGTCGAATCCGGTTTTTGGGAATCCGACATTCCCAACACCATGTCACAAGAGGGGGGCGAGGTTTGGAATGCAAATGTGAGAGGTACGCCTCACGCGCTGAGTTTTTAGAGACGAGGCCCATTGGCGAAGCCAAGTAAATTTTGTCAACAACGCAAAGAAAGGCGCCGTTTCACCTCACCACTTCTAGTACTCGAAATAGGTAAAGAACGAAAAATGAAGACAACTTCAGGAGGGGTTTAGACTGAGTCCTAGAAGAAGGAATTATGCCTTAAGGATAGCTATTGGCCTCTTACATATCAAAGCAAAGACTATTACAAGATTGAAAGAATGATAGCAAAATTGCGAAGGAGTGAACTCGCAAAAGAAGAAGATAGATCATGGAAATCACGCGCAAAGGCCACGAACTAAAATCACTCAGAAAAAGAGAGAATTCAAGAATCTGTGCTTAGTTCCAAAGGGATTGGACCGGACATTACACGAGAAGGGGCATGAGAGGCGGGCTAGAGACGAGGGCAATACTTTCGCCTGTGGCAACAACGTAAAAGCCACGACAGCGAGGATGGTAGAAAGATAAGATAAGATGGAAGTGTGGTAGGTTTAAGTGGAAATCGATTATCTGTGAGAAAGATCATTATAAATTTATAATATGAACACTTGTCATGATTTAAAAGATGAGACAATGACATTAGATCTACGACTACATTGAGCCACACGATAGAAAACATTTTGGCTTTATCAAAAGTGTCCTCACATCGTATGAGAAATTTTCACGGCACCTAACAAAACCCTAAGTCTCTCTCTCCCTCGTGCAGCATAATCGAATCTCATATCAATGGTAAAAGGCCACCGATGAAGCTTGACAATCTATTATTAGGAGCACAGATATATGAAGATAAAAAATGGAGAAGAAGACAAGCGAGAATTTTACATGGAAAAGCATTCCTAAAATTAGGAAGGGAAAAATTATATTGCTGCACTAGGCAATCTCCCCATTATCAGTATTGATATTTACGTTACAAGCTCTAGAGTACAAGTTTTAGCATTACAACTATAAAAGATATTATATCAATATATAACAAGAGTCTAACATACACAATAATGATGGAAATTACATGTATGCTATTAATAGCAATAAATGCTCTATTATTTGATTTAACATGACATGATAGGTGATCTACTTGGAAGTGTCTGCCCACAACAAACTATTCATACGCTTTAATGATTTTTTTCTCTACAAGACTCCACAACTCTATCAATATCTCACTTGGAAGCTGATCTTCGAAAACAATAATAATATTTCATAGTCTTCATCTTTATAAGCCGAATTGTACTAGTGCGGCGGCCCCCTTCATAACTTACCATGGAGGTCTATTGAGGCAATGTACAACCTTAGTTTCTTAACGGTGACAACCTTTGTTATTATATTTGTTGGATTTTTTGCACCAAGGGTCTTCTTTAATGACAATGTCCCATCATCAGTCAACTGACGAATTTGATGATACTTTCACTCAATGTGTTTTGTCCTTAAATGAAATATTGGATTCTTTGCAAAACAAATAGCACTCTAACTGTCACTGAAAAGAACACCATTATCCTACTTCTTACCTATCTCATTCATAAAATTTTTCAATCAAATCATCTCCTTACTAGCTTTAGATTTTCAATATACTCTACCTCAGTGATTGAAAGAGAGATGCGTGTCTTAAGTCTAGACATCTAACTGATCACAATGTCACATAAGGTAAAAACATAACTTGAGGTGCTCTTCCTATTATTCAAGTCACCACAAAAATCTGTATCAACGAAGCCTTATAAAGTTACATCGTTTTTCATAAAACATAAAGTCCCTCTCAGTTATCTTAATAGCCACTTCACAACTTCTCAATTATTTATTCTTGGATTAGTTATGTATTTGCTCACGACTCCCATTGCATGAGTTACATTTGGTTTGGTACATACCATAGTGTACATTAAATTACCAATAGCTGACACGTAAGATGCCTAAGTCATATACTCCCACTTTTCATCTATATTTAGTGATTGCTTCTTTAAGAGCTTGAAGTGATTTTTGGGTTTTTCATTCTAAACTTCGAATCTATCCAACACCTTCTCAATGTACTTTTTTTGAGATAGCTTTAGAATTCCTTTGGATCTATCCCGCGTGATCCTTCCCAACAATATGATTCGTTGTGCCCAAGTCCTTCATCTCAAACTCTTTTGACAGTTATTACTTTAGCATGTTGATCTCTCTCATGTTGGATCCTTGCTTGGTACCTCTGCTACCATCAAGTTCTTCTTTGACCCGATACACCCACTTTTTTTGTAATGCCTTCTTTCCATTTGGTAACTAAGTTAACACCCAAGTTTTGTTCTTTTCAAGTGAATCCAACTCATCCCACATTGCAAACTATCACTTAGTGGAATTTTTAACTTCCATCGCTTTCAAAAAATTTTCTGGTTTGCCAATGTCAGTTAAAAGCAAATAACGCAAAGATGGAGAACATCTCTGTACAAGTTTATCTATTCTACTAGATCTTTTCAATGTGAGTTCATGTGTATGTGATTCTTGTTTTGGTTTTTCATTGGAGTTCCCGACAACAGTTTTAGGATTTTTAACTAGAATACTCTTAGAAACCTCCTCCAAATCAATCTCTTTATTCTCCACCGTTTGTTTCTTCACTCTAGATTTTATCATAGATTTGTCCTTATACGACATGTTTTCATTGAATGTAACATCGACGGTTATTATTATTTTTCTATTTCGTACTCCAAGAATTGATAACCAAAATAATCAGAATCATATTCAATGAAAGCTTTATAGCTTTTGCATCGAACTTATCTCTATTTTCAGAATCTATGAAGACATATGAAGCACAATTAAAAACTTTCAGATGTGAGAAATTTTCCTTCTTTTCACTCTATTCTTCTTCTAGTAATTTAAAATTGAGTGGAACTGAAGGTCTTCTGTTAATCAGATATGTTGTAGTGTTAGTTACATCTACCTAAAACGTCTTGGGTAATCCTGCATGTATCTTCATACTTCTTGCACGCTTATTCAAAGTTCTATTGATTCTCTCAGACAGTCTGTTTTGCTGCGGTCTATTGGGAACGGTTCTTGTCATTCTAATTCCATTCTTTGCACAAAATCACTTGAACTCCTTGCTATCATACTCATCACTATTATCGAACCTTAGACATTTAATCTTCAAGTTGATCTCATTCTCTACTTTAGCTTTCCACATCTTAAAACGAACAAACAAATCAGATTTATTTTTCAGAAAATAAACCAATACCTTTCTAATGGAGTCATCAATAATTGTAACATAATAGCACAAGCCTCTAAGGAAATGTGTAAGGGCTGGTCCCCTACACATTTGTTTGCATCAACTCTAATTTTTCTTTCTTTGGCTCTCTCCTAATCTTCAAAAAACTGACACAATTCTACTTACCCATAATACAATCTTCACATAGACTAATATATTTGGACTTCAGATCAAGCATTTTTCCCTTAGATGCTAACAACTTCGTCCCTTTTTTGCTCATGTGTCCAAGCTCGTGGTGCCATAAGTTGGAATCAGCATTCGACTCAGCAACTGTTGTGATTAGTCATGTACATCATTCCTAACTTTATTCCCCACGTTCAAAGCACCTTTAACTATTTTCCAAAAGTTATCCACAAAAATAGTTATGTATCCCATGCTGTCTTATTGACTTATAGACATTAGATTTCTCTTAAGTCCTATAACATCTCTAATATCATCAACTTCCATTGATATATGTTACTAGATGTCATGTAAACATCGTCCTTTCCCATAATATCCATAAGTTCATCATTAGCAAGATAAACCTTTCTAAATTTTTCAGCAACAAAATTGTGCATTAATTCTTTGCACAAAGTAGAGTGAAATGACACACCTGAGTCGAGAATCCAATACTCAATTGGACTGTCAATACTCAAAATTATCTTTGGGGCTCTACAATCTCGTTTTTGATTGTAATTCTTTTCACAATTTCAGTAGATTATTTCACCATGAGGTCTTGATTTACTTTTCCTCTAGACTTCGATCTCCCATGGTATTGGTTCCACCCTCGTTGATTGCTTCTCCCTTTGCCTTCGATATTTAAGGCAGCACTTGAAAAATCACCCGATTCTCTTCTGCATATATCCTCACTAAATATCAAATCTATTGCTTGAAGCTTCAACCTTTTCTTACTAAACGAATTGCTGACTGCAGTCACAGTTTCAATCCAACTTTCACGTAGAGAAGATAATAAAATTAAAGCTTTTACCTCGTCATGGAATTTGATATCCACTAAACTCAACTGAGTTAAAATCACTTTGAATTTTTTGATTTGATTTGTCACATAAGCACCTTCGTCCATCTTTAGATTGAAAGGACGGCGCATCAAATATGCATTGTTTGATATAAAAGGCTTCTTGTACATTTTGGACAGAACCATCAAATCCACCACTGTGGTCTCATTGGCAATGTTAAAAGCAACTTTCTGCGCCAATATAAGAAGAATCAAACCTAGAGCTTGTCGATCTAACAATTTTCACTTTGCTTGCTTCATAGAATCTGGTTTCTCTCCACACAGAGGTTGATGCAAGTTCTTCTGATACAACATATCCTCACTTCACATCTTCCAAAAACAAAAGCCCTTGCCATCAAACCGACGATCTTCACCTTCCCTTTGTCTATATTCACTTTTACTATTGTGATATCCGGACTTCTCCTGAGCCTCGAATACGTAATGGTCTGTGCCACGTCGACAAGCTTGTCATCGGACTATGACGTTGGCACCATTCACGGCCACGGTTTCATCACCACCATCACCGTACCGAACCGTCTCGTCTCATCACATTCCCACGGCATCACCTTATCGTCACATCTCCGCCGTACTATGACAGCTTGACCATCACCTAGTCCATCATCTCATTTAAAATTCTTCTTCACGAAACGCCACAAACGAGACCAATGTTCATTCTCCGCAGCATGTCGCCAAGCTAGCTCCTCATGCAAGTTGCTTCGACCCCCATGCATACGTTCACTTGATAAAAAGGAAGAGCCGAGAATTTCCATTGCCCCCACGTCAACTTCACGGCTTCTCCGCAGCTGCCAACCAAGGAAGACTTTGACCATCATGCAGCTACGTCTTCCCCTCCTCAGCTTGCCAAGAATTGAAGATTTTTAACCCAAATGCAGCCACGTTTCTTCCTCCCCAGCTAGACAGAAAAATTGAAGATTTCGACCAGCTGCAAGCCACGCTTCAGCTACTTCTTCAAGGTGGCAAGGAGGGCCATCGAATGTGGCCACGTTTTCCCCACACGTTCCCTTGACGAGCTGCCACAAAATTTCAGATTTGTTGACTAATGCAGTCAACCGGCGGAGAAGCCAAAGCAGAAGGAAGGAACCGTCTCTTATTTTCCCTCGGCACCCACAACTTCCTTCATTTTCATCAACGTCTTTAGTGAACCTTTACCAAAAATTCCTACAATTCTGTTCCTCTTTGCCGCTTGACGCCGGCCACTTGCACCACCTCGCCATACTGCCGTCTCGGCCCATTCCCGCTACTGACCAGAGATCTCACAACCTCGCCGTCATTCAGCTCGCGTGGTTTCGCTGTTTCGCCACCAGCCGCACCACCAGCTCACACCCCGCAGATTCAAGGCAAGTGGAGGTCCTATTTCTCTATATTATGTGGTGCCGCCATTACTCGGATTTCCATTCTAGGAGTCGACAAAATTTGGGTTCGGATGTGTCGAGCTACCATTTTATTCGGGTCTGTTTCTTGTTGGGTAGAGCTAGATTCGATATTGACTCATATAGTCGTGTATTGTGATGACCGTTGGCATGGTCGGCATTGGTTTCGGGTTGTAAGACTGTGAACCACATCGATTGTCAAAAAGTCAGCACCGGTATTCCATACGTTGAGTCGTTGCAAGTTGGTCCGGTCCTGGTACGAATCTTGTTCGGACTCAAGGAGGGTAGCGTCTAGGTGGTATGGTTTAGTCGAGGCTAGTGTCGAGTTGGTAGCCCCGCAAAGTTCAAGTCATACTAAGCATGTACCGTTGCGCTAGGATAACTCCTCATGTGTCGTCGAATGTTTCGAGTGTTAGAATTCCTTAGACGAATTGGTAAAACTAAGACGATTTCTAAATAATATGAGTTTGGTTAGGTTGATGGCCATAGACTTATGCATTATGGATGTTCGGTTTGGTTATGGTTGGATGACCTTGAATAGAATCCTTAAGTGCTGCGTCATGACTTGAATTGATTGATACCGTCGATCCATTGAGGCGACGATGCCTCGGGCATCGAGATGCCTGGAGGGGCGTAACGTGATGCCCTCCGGATGCCCGGGGAATGAAGTAAGAACCCGGAGGTGCTCGTGATGTCAGGTGGGATGCAAGATACCTGGAGGGGTGCAACATGGGTCCCTTCAGAAGATGGTGGCAGCTAGACCCGGGTTCGACTTGATTATTGGAAGTCCCCAAATGTCTGTTTATTTCTTGGCGTGTCATTTCCGTGAAATTCCGTTAGAGTTATTATAAATTGAGCTATTTCAAATTGTAGATTGCACGTTTAGGATTCCGTCGGATGAGTAGTGGTAGACTCATGTGGTATAGTCTAAAAGGCTTTTACTTACAGAGTGGTTGTACTCACCTCTTGTGGGATTATTACATTTTCAGACACGTAACCATGCCTCTTCAACCCGCGTCCTCCACTATGCTCTACGGTGTCCCCATCAATCTCACGGGGGACCAAGTGGGGCAAGTCGACCCCGATTTCCCTGATGTTACATTCATTCGGATCACTGTGATCTTGACGGTTGATGCTGGACTCGCATTGGGCCCCGTGCTGATGGGGTTCATTGCGCTATACGCCCGGGTTAATGGGCGTACGGTGGGACTGCTTCCACTCCCAGATGACGATGACGATGGTACTAGCGGGGTCGAATAGCTGGAGGGCTCGGGGAAGCGAAGGTAGCATTTTTGGACAAAACCAGGGACGTGATACGCAGACGGCCGTGTGAATAGGTTGTAGGATGGTCGGGATAGAGTTTTGGTTTAGCCAGAAAAGGAAACTTTTTGGCCTTAACGTACCGACCTAGGTCGTCTAAAATATATAAATAAATAAAGTGCCTGGTTTTATATTTTGTGTGCATCGATTTAAGTTATAATGGTGTTATTGTTATACGCTTCTGCATAAAAATAGTAGCAATAACAATGGAATGTCGTGGCGACCCTAACGGGCTGAGGGTCGTCACAACTATTTCATGAAAACTAGGTTCTAATACTAGTTGTTAGGAACACGAATATATGAAGGGAAAAAATAGAGAAGAAAACAAATGAAAATTTTTACATGGAAAATCATTTCCAAAATTAGGAAGGGAAAAATCATAGTGTTGTATTAGGTAATCTCTCCACTATTAGTATCAATATCTACGTTATAAGCTTTAGGGTTAGTTTTAGCGTTACAACTAGAAAATATATTGCCCCAATATATAGCAGTAGTCTATGACATACATAATTGCGATGGAAATCACATGTAAAAGCCTTATTATATGCTTTGACATGACATGATGAGTGACAAATTGGGAAATGCCTACCTACAACAAATTGTTTCTAGGCTTGAGTATTGTTTTTCTCTATTAGACTTCACAACTCCATCACCTATGAGATCCAAGCGCGTGAGAGAGGGAAGGAGGGAGGTTTGTGGGGTTGTATGACATAGCTGACGAATGTGATGGTGATCGGGCAGCCGGTGGTGGCTTTTATGGATGGAGACAAGTCGCTATCATGGGTGTGTAGAGAGAGAGAGAGAGAGAGAGAGAGAGAGAGAGAGAGAGAGGATTGTGGGGCAGTGCTACACAGACGACGAATGTGATGGTGATTTGGTCGGCCGCGGTGGCTTCAATGGATGGAGACAAGTCGCTACCATGGATGTGTAGAGAGAGAGAGAGAGAGAGAGAGAGAGAGAGAGAGAGAGAGAGAGCAGAGGGAGGCGGCAATAGTAGCACTATAGGTGACGGGAAGAGACAGTGCCGGTGTTGGTTGGAAGAGAGAGAGAGAGAGAGAGAGAGAGAGAGAGAGAGAGAGGAGGGAGGCGGCAATACTAGCACTATAGGTAGGGGTGTGCAACCGGATCGGGTATACCCGGTTCCCGGACCGGCCCACCCGGAAAACAGGGTCGGGAACTGGTTCCCATTGAAACCGGTCCGGGAACAGGTTCCCAAAATTTGGAACCGATTTAAACCGGTCCGGGAATAGGGTCCGAGTGATTACCCACCAGGAAACCCATTCTTGGACCAGTTTTGGAATCAGTTCCCGGACCGATTTTGTAAGTAGAGGTCTAAAACCTTTTTTTTTTTCTCCCGATTTCTATTTTTACTCTTGCAATCACATGATGTTTTTTTCTCTTGGCTCTCTCAAACACGCACGGCACTCCTCCTTTGTCATTCCTCTTCCTCACTTGCTTCCTTCCCTCACCGGATCCCTCTCGCATCGTTTGATGGACGGACGGTGTTCGTCTACGCCAAATTCTTGTGTATCACATGGATTGGCTAGCCTAATTTCTCTTTTATATAATGAGTTATGCTTGGATAAATGAGTAGTTTCATGTAGTAGTTGTGGAAATAAGACTAATAGTAGACCCATGTATATTGCTAATTCTTTACCTTATGATTTTATTTATTATAATTAGCCCTATGTATCCTTAATTTTTCGTTTAGTCAAAAAGTTCAAGTATTAATTTATTACCAGTATTTAATGTTTCAATATAAATTAAGAGGATTATGTTATTTTCTCACTTATTAATATAAAATTTGAAGTCGCATAGGATATTAAGAGATTACAAAACAGGTTCCAGTGGAAACAGGGTTGACCCTGGAACCGGATCGGAAAAACAGGGTGGGTCGGGTACAGGGTCCAATACAAACAGGGTCGGGTATAGGGTCCAGAAAAGGGGAACCGGTTATAACAGGGTTGGGTACAGGGTCCAGGTCTAGACCATATCCACCCTGGACCCGATCACCCCTAACTATAGGTGACGGGAGGAGACAGTGCCGGTGTTGGTTGGAAGAGAGGTGCGGCGGGGGGCTTGCAATAAACAGAATTGTAATAACCATTACAAGCTTTATAGTGCAATGGCCATTATTATTCCATGGTGTTCCTCGTTTTCTTTTTTCTCTCGAATATCAATTATAGATGAAGACTGCTTACGTAAGCGATCTAGCCATATATTATTAGTACTAGCGACAACTATAAGTAAAATTATCTAAGAAGCATAGTAAAAAACTTACAGGCAATACAGTTGTCATTAATAAATTGAAGTGCAGCCAGTGGTGGCAGCTTAGCAGTACGAGGCTAATCAATTAATATCCACAAGATCACGTGTTCGAACCTGCTAACTTCAATAGTCCGTTATTTTTGTGTTGATGATAGATTTCTAAACCTTTAGCACTTCTGTGGTGCTAAACTGAAAGATTTGAATAGTTGCGACTCAATTAGCATTTAATAATGAATGTGGACCCTTACTGTCAACGTTAGAGGGGGTTGCTACATTGGTCGTTCCTCCTAATCCTTGTTTCTCATTTAGTAACGAAGATTGATAAATTAAAATTGCTGTACTTTCCTTGTATGTATGGACATATACATATTAGAATATCCTATGACATATCTCGAGGAATAAGTAAAGTGTCTTTATTCTTTTTAATAGGTAGAGGTAGTTACCATCTTGAATTAATGGTAACTATACAGTAAGTATGATCCCCAATTATTTAGTTGAATCTGAAGTATTACCGTAGAAAATTCCATAATTTATAACATTAGGCATAACACAATAATCAAATATCATCTATGGTACGTATATAACTGTAGATTAGTCATAATCTAGTGAGCAACATAGATATGAAATAGTTGATATTAGAGAGAACAAAGGAATTTGGGGAAAAGTACCAAAAAAGTCCTAAACCTATTGCATTAGTACCAATTTAGTCTTAAACTTTTCAATTGAACCAATTCAGTCCTAAACCTTTTAATATTGGTACCAATTTAGTCCATCCGGCCAATTTTGGCCGGCCGGCGTTGACGTGCACATCAGTTGGTGGCCGGACGCTGACGTGGCAATTTTTATGATTTTTTTTAATGATTTTTCGATTTTTTTAATTTTTTTTAAATTTTTTCTTTTTCCTTTTATTTTATGCCTTCTTCCTGGCGGTGGCCGGCGAGCCTCCGGTGAGGCTCACCAGCCACTGGGCGAGGGCTGCAAAGCCCTCGCTTGCCGCCGGCGAGGGTCGTGGCCCTCGCCCGGCCTCTCCCAAGGCCGCTGGCGAGGCAGCTTCGCTCGGATCTGGGCAAGGCCAGCCTCGCCCGCGGCTGGCGAGGCCATGGCGGCCATTGCCAGGGTGGAGGCGAGGGCCGCGAAGCCCTCGCCAGCCGCCGGCGAGGGTCGCAACCCTCGCTCGGCCTCGCCTAGGGCCGCGGGCGAGGCCAACTTAGCCCAAATCTGGCCTCGCCTTGGCCTTGCCGCTGAGTCCCCGGCGCCTCCTCCGTTGTCAACCCTGGAGCTTCTCGACCTCGTCACCGCTGCCCTCACCTCCACGAAATCCCAATTCGAGGCCTTGGTCCCCCACCTCTCGCGCCTCACGCCGCCGCTCCTCCGCCCGATCTTCGCCTCCGAAACCCTAGCCCGCCACCCCAAAACCCTCCACTTCTTCTTCCAAGGGTGCTAGTCCCACAACTCGTCCCTCGCCCGCTCCCCGTCCCTCCTCCTCTCCCTCCTCCTGCGGCAAGGCCAGGGTGAGGACGAGCGAGGGTCGCGACCCTCACTGGCGGCTGGCGAGGGCTTCGCGTCCCTCGCCTCCGCCTTGGCGATGGCCGCGGGCGAGGCTAGCCTCGCCCAGATCCGGGGAAAGCCGCCTAACCGACAGCCTTGGGAGAGGCCGGGCGAGGGCTTCGCGGCCCTCGCCCAGTGGCCGGCGAGCCTCACCGGAGGTTCGCCGGCCACCGCCAGGAAGAAAGCAGAAAAGAAAAGGAAAAAGAAAAGAAAAAAGAAAAAAATTAATAATAAATAAATAATTCGAAAAAATCATAAAAATTGCCATGTCAGCGTCCGGCTACCGGCCGGCCAAAATTGGCCGGATGGACTGGATTGGTACAAATATTAAAAGGTTTAGGACTGAATTGGTCCAATTGAAAAGTTTAGGACTGAACTGGTACCATTGCAATAGGTTTAGGACTTTTTGATATTTTTTCCAAAGAATTTGCATGTTTTGTCCGTATTCTTTTGCCATTTTAATGTCAAATAGAGACAGCGATAGCTCTAACAAAACCTAGAGCAAACAATGTAATAGCTCTTACGGTTCTGTTGTTTTTTTTCTGCAACAACTAAATATTATCATCTTGGCCATCAATACAACTATACACGCGGTAAGTGCGGTGATTTGAACCTAATCGTTGAATAAGAAGGACAAAAATACTCGCGAGAGCTTATAACATATCCCTAGTGCATGCACCTTTAGTCCATTATTAATTGTAGACTATAATGATTCCTATGTATAAATCTGATGGATTCTAGCATATGAACGATCCAAGACATTCTAGTTTGTAGCACCTGCAATATCTGAAATCGGGGGGGATCTAATCTAGTAGCACCTCAAATATTGGAAATCGGGGGTTTTAAGCTAGGAGCACCTGTACAATAGAAGGAAGATTTTTTCGTCAAAAAATGACCAAATTGAAAAACCTCTCGATATGCAGAGCACTCCTCTACCGCCATGGTACTTTGGTGTCCGTGAAGCTCTAATCACCCAATTCCTTCGCTCATTACTCTTTCTTCGCAAATCCCTCCTACTGGAATTCTTGTTACTATGCCTGGGATGAATAATTCTACCACTCTTCTTCAGAGGGTTCTCTACTCCTCTGTTTCTTCTTCTTCGATTTCGCTGATGCCTCCAAAACGAGACATCACCCTTCAATTATTGTGGGTCTAAGGTCTTGCGTGTCACCGATTCTTCAAGCGCGAGGGTCGGGTTAGCTCAATTCTGCAGTTCTGACGGTAAGGTTTTATTCCCCTTCGCAATCCTCTTGCTACCATTTCGTCCTGCTGCTAGATGGTTGGCTCGGGGGGGGGGGGGGATTCCAAGTCATTTAGGGTCTTAATTGTGTCGGATAGCTCCAATGGACTCGCTGAAACAGAAGTCGTTGGGCCTAGCTGCCCTGTGTCAACGACTGGGTCGCTTGTGCTCTGAAAAGGAAGTAGAAATTTGGGATGAAGAACCTCCTCCGGAAAGGCTGCAAGAGTGTCGCCTCACCTTAGTTGGGACCATCTTCTCCAATCCCTCTGTTAATCTGCAAGCCTTTCAAAGCACAATGAAGAGGGCATGGAGGACAGATTGTGTCGAAATATCCCAAAGGGATGCTGGCCTGTACATCGCAAAATTTCAGTTAGAAACTGACAAGCAAAGAATAGTAGATGGTGGTCCTTGGTTGTTTTTAGGACTTTTAGTTATATTTAAACAATGGATACCTAACACGCCTTTGCACTGTTATGACTTTACTTGCTGTGCTTTTTGGGTACAAGTTTATGGATTACCTTTGGAATGGAGCACTGAACAGCTCATTCGCCGGGCAGTTCAACAGATTGGTTCTATGGTTGCAGTTGGTTCACCTACAACAGACGGGTCAGCGATAAGAAATGACAGAGTTAGGATAGACATAGACTTGGACAAACCTTTGAAGACTGGAAAGCTAATTCGGATAGATGGGAAAACTTTGTGGCTTGATTTTAGATATGAAAGATTGCCTCACTTTGTTATTCATGTGGGAAAATAGGACACTATGCGACGCATTGCAAAGACTTTCCTTATGATGAAGCACAAATAGAGGGTAAAAACAAGATGGCTTATGGCCAATGGCTACGCGCTGAAGTGAGAGAACATAGTCCCTATTGGAAAGCATTCTATAACCCACAAGCTAGGAGCACCTTAAATTTTGCTAATCGAGATTCACTAGCTAGTAAAGTCTTGGTTTCGAGAATATTCCCAAATCCTCTTGTGATACCATATTACAGTCACCGCCAATTAGCTCTAGAAAACCTAGTTTAATTACCTACAGGCTCAGGTAGTGATGGAAAGTGTAAGTGTGAAGTAAATTGGTCTACAAAGCTAGAAATCTTAGGTCCGGGATCTCTGTTACACATGAGACGAATTATCATCCCACAATGCCCTTTCAAGTTGCAACTTTATTTTTGGTTTAGTCCCAAATCATTCATCAATTAATTTTTTAAGCATATGTAATCCTTTGTTTTGAAATTCAAGAGGTCATCATAATACCTTTTTGACGTCAGTAGTGATTAACAAGGTCATAATCTCGTGTATCTACTCCGTTTGTGGGTTAATGGAGTCAGTATGTATGCGAATGTCATCAGAAATTCAGTATGTCTGTGGCACCCCGAAACGCCTAAGGTCGCCACAGGTGCCTATCTGCGTACCTAATGAACGCTAGTTACATCTTTTAGTAGAAGCATCGCAGTTCATAGGCTTCTCTTTTTTTTTTTTTTTTTGAAAATGGTCCCAGCGCAACTTATTAGCGGAAGCATCATTGAATATCATCATCTCTCCCTCCAACAATCATGATACAATGCACACCACTAAGCGTCATAGGAAGATAAAGCCGAGCCACTCTTTTTTTATATATTTTTCAAGATAGATTTCACGGGTCGGTACAACCAAAAAGGAAAACCAAGACTCTTGGCTAGACTTGGCCACAACTCAAAAAGAGACAACTCGACCCTCTATGTCGATCATGTATAATCCTCCATCTACAAGTGTCGGCTATGTCCAAAAAGTGTCAGCTCTACACTCCTCACGCGAGCCATCACACCCACCCTGGTGTATCGGGCGGTGGTGGCGGAACATCCCCCGCATCACTCCGTCACGGCGGATGTGAACCGACAAGAACTCCTGGATGACCGGGCCCCTAGCCAGGCCCACATCATACATCACCAGCACACGAACCCGTATGAACGTTAAACCAGGCATGGTAACGCAATCCATCTCCGAACACTCGACTTCCACGTCAGATGGAAGGCCGTAAAAGGTGCCCCGCGTGACAAGGGGAGCGGCATCTTTCTAATCTGAAATGTTGGTCCCCGAAGGGGTGAGTACAGCCACTCACTCGTAAAAAGATCCAATAAACCACTCAATACATCACACAATACAATCATAACAATCATAGCATAGTATATGTCATTCATGCATCCAAGCATAACTTACCTTGCGGCCATGCATATGTCATCATACCATATGTACATACATCCTCATGTACTCATCACCATCATGTCATACATATACCATGCCATAGGTGCACACACAACCATGCACTCATCATCACCATGTCATGCATGTACCATCCTGCCATAGGTGCACACACAACCATGCACTCCTTATCATCATATCATACATGTATCATCATGCCATAGGTGCACACACACAACCATGTACTCATCATCACCATGTCATGCATGTACCATCATGCCATAGGTGCACACACAACCATGCACTCCTCATCATCATATCATATCGTCATGCATATGTCACCATATCATACGTGCATGATTCAATTTTCACTTTTATCTTTAAATTTGATCATCACATCTTTCTTTTCCGGACCAGTAATTGCATCCCACATTTTTATCACTCGCACCCCAACCTGGCATCGCGAGAAACCTCCGGCACACACCACCGGGCATCCGGCACCCCCACATTCCGGGCATCTCGCATCCCAACTGGCATCACGAGGCATTCCCCGGGCACAAACCTCCGAGGCTTCCGGCACCCAACCATTTCGGGCATCTCGAAACTTCCGAGGACATCCGGGCATGTATCACAATACAACCGGGCATCCGGCACCCCCCATCCCGGGCATCCTGACATTCCCAGGGCATTATCGACCCACCTCCAACAGTTTCCTCATTCATCATAATTTATATTCACCAATTTATGTCTCAACCATCAACATGGCACATGATGTAATGACAACAAAGTCAAATTCAGCATTTGATTCTATATGCAATGCCAAATATCATCACATGCTCAGCAAGATTCAATCACCTCAACCAATATAATTAATAGGGCTCATCCACAACAGAATAATCATAATTTCAGCATTTGAAATTCGCACAATCCAGCTTGCACAGTCTTAGAAAATATTTCCATTAAATACTCGAATGGTCTTTAAAAATTATAAAATTCAAACATGAGATAGTCAAGACATAATGGCAGATATTTCATGAAGGACACTGCACCAAAAGATCCTCATACAATTTGATATAGATCACGCATCACAGCATTTCTATTCTATCAATACAGCTTGCACAGTTTTTGAAACATTTTTGGTTAAATAGGCAATTGAACTTCAAAAAATATGAAATTTGAATATGTTGCAGAGAAGACATACAAAAAGATACTTCGTGAAGAACACTTTGCCGAAAGAGCTTCATACAAGAAGATATGACCCATGCATTGAAGCTGACTAAATCCGAACGCGTCAGATTACTCGGTTTTTGAAATATTTCCGATTAAATACTCTAATGACCTTCAAAAATTATGAAATTTAAATATGTGGTAGTCAAGACCCTGAAGTAGATTTTTCATGAGCCATTGAAGTCATATTCGTCCTAGATAATTAATTATGGACGGTTGAAGCTCTTGTTTCTAACACCGAATATTTCAGGTTTAGCCGTCTCGAAAAATCACGATTTCACCTACTTATCCTCCATATTTTCCTCTAAATTTTTGATATGTTTTGCGTCATGAGGTTTAATACAAATTTCATTAAGGGATCAAAGTGATATTTTCAAAGGAAAGTCACTTTATAGTCCACGAAGTCACTGGAGCTCAGTACAACATTTCCAGATCTAACGTCTTCAAAAGAAAAATCATTTCACTAGGATATACTTGTTCGTTTTACCTCAAATTTGAGTATGTTAGTCTTCAAGATGTTCTATACAACTTTTGTGAAGAAGTCAAAGTGAAATTCTCAGTAAAAAGTTACATGCAACACACAAAATCACCAAGAGGTCAACAAAACAGCTTCAGATCTAACATTTTCGTAGAGGGAGGGTTTCACCCCTCAAAACTCAACCATTTTGTCTCAAATTTTAGTATGTTATACTTTAACACGTTATATACAACTTTCATAAAGAAGTTGAAGCCAAAATCCGACTCAAACATCGCATGCAAGCCACTACAACATTCTGAGTCAGGCTGTTTACTCGAGAACAGTTTACACTTTCAAAACAACACTCTTAAAACTTCGGTTTTTCACACCCTAGACATCCGAAATTCATCACCATTCAAACACACATGCTAGATACAACATGCAAGAGCAGATTAAGGATCCCAACTTGCCTCCAAACAGAGCAAGCACGAGCACACGGCGGCGGCGAGCGACGGACGCACGGCGGACGGTCGACGGACACACCGCTTCTTCCTCGCGCGGCCCTCTCCTCCTCTCTCTTGGTTTCTCTCGGTAACTGTCTCTCTCCCACTTCGGACGACACACCTCCTCCCTAAACCGGCCACCTTTTCTTTTCATTTCTCTCCTACTCATCATTAGCAATGATTGATTCTTGCATGGATGACACTTGGTCATCAACTTGGGACAAATGAGGGAGGGCATGCACAAACCGGATTCCCCCCTCTCTTGCGTCGATGGCCCCTTTCATGGGCTTATGGGCCAGCCATTTTGGCCCATCTTAGGCCCATCCCTCTTGGGCCTAAGACCCAAGTTTAATGAGATTCAATTTTATCCCCTTTTTAAAACTAATTAAATCTCTATTTAATTAAAGCACTAAATTGCAAATTAAGATAACTATATACTTGAAATTATAAATACATAAGTCCCCATCTACCATATATATGGCCAAAGATAAAACTTCCTTTCCAAAATTCATCCATTAAAGACTTGGCCATACATCTCATCGCAAATCATGGGTTAGAAGGCTACAAATTACAATGTCGGTACTTCCATCACCTATCCATGGTCCATGGCATATTCAGGGATTTTATGAAATTCTAAGATGCCACAATGTCATCGGTATGTATGTATGCAAATGTTAACACAAAATTCAATCATGATTTGAGAAAAAAGGCATGGTAATGTTCAAAATTCAAGTATCATGAGAAAATGACATAACATGGCAATGGCATAGTAACAAGATAACAAATACAATGATAAAATCACATGACAGGATACTGTCATGGCCTATTCAAAATTCAAAACATAAATGGAAAAATGACTTGACAAGGCAAGTTTGAAATGCATATATAACGAAAAATTAATATGAGATGGCAAATTCAAAATCCAAGCATCATGAGAAATGACATAACATGGCAATGACATTGAAAATTCAGCATGCAGACATAATAAGAAAACAACATGACATGGCAAATTCGAAGTTCAAGCATTATGAGAAAATGACATGATATGGCTATTTCACAATAAATTTGTAATTGAGAATATAAAGAGAATATGACATGAAATGCCAATAATCACATGCGACATGATATGGCAAATCATATTCAAAACATGAATGGCAAAATGACATGTCAATAATAATATGTAACATGACATTGCAAACCCAATGACGAAATGACATGACAATAATTACATGCAATCTCGACATAAGACCGTGCTTATACTAGTCTTTGTGTACTCTAATTGTATTTCGTATAATAATCAGCACAAAGCACGGAGTTATGTCTAACTATATCGCTTTGACGAAGAGCAAGCCCAAGTAGGGATTCCAGCCCAATTGATCCGTCGGGCTTTATGTTTCAGAGTCGATTCAGGCCCGGGCCCGGGTCCGATAAGCCCATTAAAGTGGACCGCCCGGAATTCGCCTCAATCAGGATATAAGGGGAAACATACCCGGAAGTTTGGTGTCTCGCTTTTGTGGACTTGACTCTCTGAATCGGCATTTTTTTGGGGCGGTTGATTCTGATCCCGAACCAACCGGTTGGTCCTATACGAGGTTTCTGCACCATGTCCAAAGTGATCTTTCCACGCAGCTGTCTTGAAACTAGAACACTCGTTCGCTTGGTCACCCACCTTTTCAGCTGCTTCGCGTAAGTGACGGAACCAAACGCCGGCTTTGATTTCTTAGTCTTCCCTCACAAGTGGTAATAGAAAAGGAGAAGAGGTCACTAGTGTTTGGTAAGGTTAAGTTGCAATTTGCATTCTAATCCCTGAACATTTATTTGCTGGGTAAAATGGGTCGAACTACATCACATGTTTCATGCTTTTCGCTCCAAATTGATGAGGACTAGTACAGTAAATCACAGCCAAAAGGGTTTTAGCGACGTTGGACGTCTCTGCGGAAGGAGCGTGGAAATAGGACTTAAGATTTTCGCAATTGATGACTCTGAGTTTCCAAAAAGTCGCATCGAGTCTCGGACTCGCCGTCTATGGGATGCAGGGCGTTAGAAAACTGCACATGGCAAATGACTTAAAAATTTCATGTCGGACCATGCCAGATTTTTGACCCTAGAATTTCACTAGCGATGAGCTTGAGACTTGATTGGAGCTTCTTTAAAACCTTCGGCCCTCAATCGATGGTAATTGAACCTTGAGACCAACATCCAAATTTTAACACTATTCATTTCGTGAAAAATGTAATGTTTTTCAATATGTTTTCAAGGAAGCCTATTTTTAGTAAAATGATAATATTTTTTCAGTATTTAATTGAAATTTGAAAATGAATTAGAAAACATTTTTCATTGTTTCAAAAAATTACCAAAAAATCGATTTTTTAAATATATTTATTTTATTTTCCTTTTTTTTTTTCATTTTCTTTCATTTTCTTTTTGTTCTTCCTCGGCCAATCGCCAACCATGGCCATGGCCATCAACTGGCTGTAGGCATGCTCAGCCTTGCCACAGGCCGGTGACGCTCAAACTCACTGGATCAGGCGAGGCGCCTAACAAGTTAGGCGATGCTCGAGCCTCACTCGAGGTCACCAAAGCCTTATCGACCTCCAGTGAGGCTCAAGCTTGCCTGATGGCCTTGAGCAAGCTTGGGCCTCGCTAGATTAGGCAAGTGGGCTTCCATGCCAACTAGCTGGATTTGGCAAGGCTCAAGCTTGCTTGATAGCCTCAAGTGAGTTTGGGCCTTGGGTGAGCTCGGGCCAAGCCACATATTGGCAAGACTTGAGCTTGCTTATGGTGACAGCTGATCGAAGAAGAAGAAGAAAGAAAGAAAGAAAAAAAAATCTTTGAATAATTAAAAGCTCGAATTTTTTAAAATTAAAATAAAAGGAAAAAGGTGTTTGGTGGAAAAAAGTGCTTATAGAAGTGGAAGAAAGTGGAGGGAAATGTTCTTACTTTTGAAAGTGCATTTTCTATGGGCAGAAAATATTTTCCTTAGCTAGTCTATTTTCCGTGAGCTGAATTTCGAAAAATTTTAAAAAAAAAGTTTTCCTAAAAGTTTTATATATATATATATTTAAAAAAAAAATAAAGTCTACCTCATGTTTCTGCAACTGTCCAGAGAAAAATATCAAGAATCTGGTCGTGGTAGACCAAGTTCAACCTCCCATTGACCAATTTTCGGAACAATTATTCTAATCTTGCGATCGATGTGTTCCCGGCGATCCATGTAGACTCTTAAGTACAGTGAATCGTACCTGATTTTATAATTCGGATGTAACGTGCTCAGGCATCAAATACCTAAATCTTTCAGATTTGGTCCAATCAAGTATTATAATGGTTTGACTCCACATGCGTATGAGCTCTTCAAATTATTTCTAGGTGCTATCTAGTACAGCTTCTTTGCAGCAGTTTTAACTATGAAAAGGAGTGCTGCCGTTTTTATGAAGCATTCGTCGTGCACTTCCAGCCGCAGCACCTCCAAAGCCGCAATAGCTTACAGACTTTTCTGGGAAGCAGCCTCACTCGACTTTAACATTCGACAGTTTTAAATCATCTGCTATTGCAAAAAATATAAGCTACAACATTCCAAAGTATGGAAACGACTGAACCTAACGAACTCTTATTGAGGACCGTTTAGGGTAGGTGCGTGTATTCCTTGACTCATTGACGGACCCAAGTGGAGTTGGGATCGGTGGTGGCAGTCGCCCCTCCAACGTTAAATGTGCGTTAAACTTTATCTTGCAAAATTTGATGTGCATCTTTTTATAGTCTAAAGTGATTTTTTATTTCGCTTTTCTCAATAAATATCTCTCCAATCGATCTAAATACAACTCCCGTCGTGGATACCTTGATGAAATGGTAATGATAATTGACATCAAACCCCGTCTGAAACTCATAGATAGGTGCGATATATACTTCGTAAAACCAATTAAAGATCATAACTGTCGAAAGGAAATCGAGGGATGGAGCCGACCACCTTGAAAGCTCTCTTTCACATAGATTCAATTACTGTTGGAAGATATGCGAGAATATTTGATCGAAGATTTGATTTGATTAGAGCTGATTGTGATACAGATTGATACATAGGATAATTTACTTTCTTTAATTACATACTCATTGTATTATATTTACAGAAGATCTGTACATTTACATTCTCAATCGAAGAGAATAGAATACACTTTCTTCCTTCGTTCTTCATCCTCTCGGTTTCTCTCGGTTTCTTTCATGGTATCAGAGCCTCTAGGCTTCTGATCTTAGCTTCCGCTTCAATCTTCCATCTCGACCTTCTGCCCAAATTCTGACCTACAAAACAGAATAGCATCAGGCATAAGTGTTACTCTTAAGGAAGATTCTTTCTACTTACCATGGCTACCCCGCAAGATGAAACTTCTACTACCGGTAACCAGCTCGCTGAAGGAGTCATCCCTCAGATCTCGTAGGCTCAGAATTCACCTGCATTTTTTCCTTCAATCGAGCAATCTTCAGCAATGGAGCAACAGCTGTTCCAGGCCCAACCCATTCAGTGGCGACCCACGCAGGCTTAGTTCAATATGGGGCAACCCATGATGGGCCAACCTTACTAGTGGATTCCTTATCCGCTTTACCTTGGGCCAAGCCCAAATTCATCATCGCCTGGATATGTGGGCCACCAGAGCCACGTCCAAACCAATGGAGGCCCGCCAACCACAAGTGGGGTAAGCCCAACCGAAGGATTGGAGCAGACAAACGGGTTGGGTGAACCGGGTATGGGAACAAATCTTTACCCGAGATATTACAATGCGGGTTATCCAATCGAGTCAAGCGAATCGGGTCTAGGGACGAATCCCCACCCGAATCTTGCACCCGATTTCCTGCCGTTTCTAGTGGCGGCCTTCACTGGATGACCAGAACCCGGCGGCCCTCTGTTCGTTTCCACTGCCGACGGACCAGAATTGCGATTAATCAGCCAGCAGCCGACCGGACCAGAGAATTATCCCAAGTGGTTGCAGGAGTTCCGGCGCGCCCTAGCAACAAAGGAGAAACATGGTTTCCTTGACGGAACCATTCCAGTACTCGTCGATGAACGTATGGCCCGACTCTGGAGGAAGAGCAATTGACTCGTCCAAACTTGGATCGGCAATTGCATCTCTCCAGAGGTCTCGGCTAGACTTCCATCGACAGAGGATGCTAAGAACATGTGGGAAAACATCAAAGAGATATACGGTAAACTGGATCAAGCGAAAATATTTACCCTAACGTAGGAACTCAGCAAGTTAAAGCAGGGAAACATGACGGTCACAGCTTGTTTTAACAAGCTATCGTCACTGTGGAACAACCTCGAGGCAGCTGAGGAGAAGCTCGAGGGCCCAGAATCCACAATCAAGCAGTCAGATCCATCAAAGACAGGGAGAAAGCCACACGCTTTCTCCTTATTTTGAACGACACATTTCTTACCTTTCGCTCACAGAATCTTGCCATGGAGCCCATGCCACCGATCGGCCGAATCTTTCAACTGGTCGTATAGGAGGAGAGCCAGCGCCTCGCGTCGCCGGAACAAGCAAGGAACAACGAGAGCATAGCTCTTGTAGTTCGTGGAGATCGGTGAGACGGGCTCAGCAAAACCCTAGCACGAGAGAAAGAGAAAAGGGGCACGCTAGGGTTTGGCGGAGTCGAGTCGCTTTTCCTTAAAAGGGAAGTCTTCAACGGCTCAGATCGAGCGCGGGGATCCAACGGTTCAAATTGAGCGCGTGGATCCGACGGCTCACAGGTGACCGATGCTTTAGGAGGATCAAACAGTGGAGATCAGTCCGCCGGAAAAGAGATGGATGGTTAGATCTTTGCCACATCATCAAGGAATTTCGGGCAAAATTTCAAAGGAAAGGGTAAATTATTTTGCGAATATTGCAAATGTTCTAACCATATGATTGACAGCTGTTGGAAATTGCACGGAAGACCAGGAGAAAAAGGAAAAAAAATTTCAGCTGCTTATCAAGTCAATGGACCCACTGGTCCAAATGTTGATCCTCCTATTACTTATGGACAATACCAACAGCTGATCCAAGCAATGCAAAAATTGGATAATTATGACAAAGGAGGGAGTTTCTCAGGTATCACACATTGCTTGATTGATTCTATATCAAGGAAAGCATGGATTATTGATTCAGGGGCAAGCGATCATATTATACGTGACAAAGTTTTTTTCTCAAGTATAAACGAAGGACTGGATTTTCCTGTTTCCGTACAATTACCCAATGGAAATATCACCAATGTTAATGTGACAGGAACAATCAATCTCAGTCCCCAGATTATTCTTTGAAATGTCCTATATGTCCCGGAATTCCAATTCAACCTCATTTCTGTGTCAAAAGTCTGCAAAGAAAATTGATGTTGAGTATTATTCAACGCCGATACCTGTTTCTTTCAGGCCCTTTCGACTGGGAGACTGATGGGTTGGGGTAACCTTTCCGAAGGACTATTTTTTTGGTCAAGTCTTCCAAGTAATTTTGAGTTATCATGCACTTCATTGAATAAATCTTCCTTATGTAATTTGAGCATGAATGACAAAAATTTCCTTATGCACTTGAGATTGGGTCATAGTGCCTCATTTCCTTGTCATCAATGTCCTATATGTTCTCTTGCAAAACAATCTCACACACCCTTCCCATCCAGTAACTCCCGTACTAGTGAGATTTTTTCCTTAATTCATGTGGATATTTGGGGACTTTATCATACAGTTAATCATGATGGATCTCGTTACTTCCTCACCATAGTCGACGATTATTCTCGTGCAACGTGGATTTTTTTGATGCAGTCTAAAGATCATACTTACTCCTATTTAAAAACATTCATCACATGATCCAAGAATCAGTTTGGAAAATCCATTCAGTGGATTCGTACTGATAACGGAGTGGAATTCTTCAGTCACAATTGCTCCTCATTTTTTTCATCTCATGGGATCCAACATGAAAGTTCATGCGTTTATACACCACAACAAAATGGAGTGGTTGAACGCAAGCATCACCATCTACTGGAAGTTGCACGTGCTTTAAAATTCCAAGCTTCAGTCCCAGAAGATTATTGGGGAGATTGTGTCATCATGGCGGCTTATTTAATCAACCGTATGCCCACTCGGGTCCTCAATGGGCGAACGCCATTTGAACTATTATTCCGGAAGAAACCTGAGCTAAAACATCTCAAGGTTTTCAGATGTTTATGCTATATTGCAACAGTGGGTCCTCGCGACAAGTTCAGTCCACGTGCTTGGCAATGCATTTTCATGGGATATTCGAATCTAC
This sequence comes from Eucalyptus curtisii, assembly GCA_017140595.1. Taxonomy (NCBI): domain Eukaryota; kingdom Viridiplantae; phylum Streptophyta; class Magnoliopsida; order Myrtales; family Myrtaceae; genus Eucalyptus; species Eucalyptus curtisii. Next base: position 13,645,963 of record CM029502.1, read on the forward strand.
AGAAGGGGTATCGAGTCATGGAGATTTCCACAAAGGAATTTATTGTCAGTCGTGAGAACATTTTGCCTTTCTATAAGAAGACATCTTCAGATGAAGATTCAAGGATTATTTCAAATCCTTGTGGCCCATTATCTGAGGAAGCATTACCTAGTGATTCTAGTTATATATCACTAGAACAACCAAGGAATATTCCTATCCTTGCTCTTATTCCAGCAACAACAGAAAATGTAGCTGAGAATTTGAACTCCTCAGAGAATCTCTTGGAGAATACACCAGAAGACTCCAACAATGATGAGGAAATCCTGGATATCTCGCCATTGCCTTCCAATGAGAGAATCCAAAATCCTATAGAAGTCGATCAACCAAGACGTTCTAGTTGGGCCACACAACCTCCAACATGGACCAAAGATTATGTTTGTGCCACTCAAAATTCTCCAAGTATCCAGTATCCTATTTCATCCTATGTTTCCTTTCATAGATTGTCATAGGAACATAGATATTGCATTAGTCATCTATCGGAAGGCAGAGAACCATCTAGTTATGATGAGGCGTCCATTGATCCGAAATGGCAACAGGCCATGCAGGCAGAACTAAAGGCACTGATTGACAACCAAACATGGAATCTTGTTACACTGCCACCTAATCGCAAGCCAATTGGGTGCAAATGGGTCTACAAGACTAAATATCGTGCCGATGGCTCCATTGAATGATACAAGGCACGATTGGTAGCCAAGGGATTCACCCAACGAGAAGGTTTTGACTACCACGAAACATTCTCTCCAGTCGCCAAAGATGTCACGGTCTCTTCCTTTTTAACTGTTGCTACCATTAATGATTGGCCTCCACATCAAATGGATGTACACAATGCCTTCCTTCACGGTGATTTAGATGAAGAATTCTATATGGATATTCCCTAGGGCTTACGAAGACAGGGGGAGAATAGAGTATGTCGTCTTCGCAAATCCCTTTATGGATTGAAACAAGCATCCAGGCAATGGTACGCCAAATTTGCAAATGCTCTTACAACAGCAGGCTTCAAGCAGTCCAAGCATGACTATGCTTTATTCGTACGAAGCAAAGGTATGTCATCTATTTATTTGATGATATATGTTTATGATATTCTCCTTATGGGAAATGATAAAGCTGCCATAGAAAGATTCAAGGAATATTTGCATGCCACTTTTCATATTAAGGATTTAGGAGCACCTAAATATTTCCTTGGAATCGAAATTGCTCGATCTGACCAAGGGATTTCTCTTAGTCAACGGAAATTTATTTTGGAGATTATATCAGAAGCAGGTCTGTCAGGATGTAAGCCAGCAGTAATTCCCATCGAGCAGAACACTAAGTTGACTACTGCAGATTATGATAAGGGTATATCTAGAAATGATGACCCAACACTCAGAGATCCATCAGGTTATCAAAGGCTTGTCAAGAAGCTCATATATCTGACTATGACTAGGCCCGACATCTCTTATGCAGTGCAGACACTTAGTCAGTTCATGCACAATCCAAAGCAATCTCATTTGGACGCTGCCTTGAAGATTGTGAAATATTTGAAGAAATGTCCAGGACTCGGGATACTTCTATCCAAGAGATGTGACATGCAAATGACAGCATACTGTGATGCAGACTATGCAACATGTCCCATAAGTCGAAGATCAGTCATTGGATATTGCATCAAATTGGGAGAATCTCTTCTTTCATGGAAGATCAAGAAGCAACCTACTGTGTCCTTGTCCTTAGCCGAAGCAAAGTACAGAGCTATGGCGAAAACCACTTGCCAAATAGTATGGATACGAGGCCTTCTTAAAGATCTCGGAATACAAGTGCAAGGACCAACGAAGTTGTACTGTGACAATGATGCCGCTCTCAAGCTTGCTGCAAATCCTATAGTGCATGAAAGAACCAAGCACATAGAGGTGGATTGTCACTTCACACGGGAGAAGATCCAAGAAGGAGTGATTGAGACAAAGGGAATTGGGACAACAAAACAGCGAGCAGACATCTTTACCAAACCCTTGTGTCAGAGACAACACGCATATCTTTTGAACAAGCCAGGCGTCTTGGACATCTACAAGCCACCAGCTTGAGGGGGAGTGTTGGAAGATATGCGAAAATATTTGATTGAAGATTTGATTTGATTAGAGCTGATTGCGATTGTGTACATATCAATCGAGATTAGATTTAGATACAGATTGATACATAGGATAATTTACTTTCTTTAATTACATTCTCATTGTATTATATTTACAGAAGATCTGTACATTTACATTCTCAATCGAAGAGAATAGAATACAATTTCTTCCTTCGTTCTTCATCCTCTCAGTTTCTTTCAATTACATTATCAGATTTGACGGATGCAAGTTATTATGTGATCAATCCAACCGAGGCGTTTTTTAACTATTTTCTCAAACTCATGTCAACTTTTAAGTTACTTGAGTTTGAGGGGAATGATAAAGATGATTATGATATTTCCTTTGGTTCTTTATTCTCTTAGGATTATGACTATATTTTTCTTGATTGTTCATAGCCATGATTGATTATCATTGATTTATAATTATCTTTTTAATTAAGATAGTCATTTAATAAAACTTATAAATAAGCTCATGATCTACTACTTTTACAAACAGAATTTACACAATACTCTCCCTTTCGCATAATTTCTTATCTCTTATCATAACTCGTACGTTTACATTATTTCTATGTCACCGATTACCAAGTCAAAAGAAAAACGACAACCGTATATTATCGTTCGTCAACCCTTTCGGTAATTATTGCCTTTTTCTATGCGGGATTCTATGCATTTTTCATTTCTAATTCGCGTCCTCCAGACTGAAACGTGTATATTCTAGAGAGCGCCAGCAAATCGGCAGTTCAGAAACCATTTAAACACGAAATCCGAAAAAAGAAAGCCATTTATTATATTGCCATGCCGGTCTCTCAGGCACATCCAAACCTGCTCCTAAAGCTTGAAAAGCAAAGGAGAAGCGATCAATCTCATGGGGATCGTGGAAGAGGTGCACAACGTTCGGGTCCTGGGGTCTGGGGACAAGGCCATAGTCCTCGCGCACGGGTTCCTGACGGACCAGTCCGTGTGGAAGCACCTCGTGCCCCACCTGGTTGGCTCGTACTGGGTCGTGTTGTATGACAACATGGGGGGGGGGGGGGGGGGGACCACCAACCCCGAGTACTTCGACTTCGAACGGTACTCATCCCTCGAGGGCTTCGCATACGACCTGCTCGCGATCCCGGAGGAGCCGGGGATAGTCCAACCATGCATCTTTCTTGGCCACTCCCTCTCCACCATGGTCGGCGCCTGGCCGCCATTGCCTGCCCTGACCTCTTTTCCAAGATCATCATGCTCGCTGCTTCGCCGAGGTAAGTTGGGAAACTTTCTCTGTGCATGTTTCAGAAACAAGTTCATTTTAGTATTCCTTGGCAAAAGAACGCTTCAATTGCCATAACTTTGCCCAAAGGGACACTTAAGTGCCATAACTTACGAAAGGTACACTTAAGTGCCACATTAGAAGAAAAACGGATCACTTAAGTGCCACTCCGCCAAAGTCCGGCCAAAACACCGACGTGGCATTTTCCGGCGAAGCGAGCCCAAAACGACGCCATTTTGCTCGGCGACGTGGCCAAATAATGCAAAAAACGGCGTCGTTTTGGGGCGACGTGGTAAAAAAATATAAAAATTAATTAAATTAAATTTAAAATTAAATTTAGTTAAAATATTTAAAAATAATAATTTTAAAATTAAATTTAGTTAAAATATTATTAAATAATTATTTTAATTTTTTTTTAAAAAAAAAAAAAGGGGGAGGGCGGGCGGAGGATCGACCCTCGCCCGCCACCGGGAAGGGCCGGCGATGGCGGGGAGGGTCGGGGCCGGGGTCGCCGGGCCTGGCCCCGGGCCGCGACCCGGACCCGGCCGACCGTGGCGAGCTTGCGAGCCCTTGCCGCAGATCGGGGCGAGGGTCGCGCCCTCGCCCGGATCTGGTCGATGGCGAGGGCTCGCGGCCCTTGCCTAGATTTGGCGAGGTTCGGCGGCCCTCCCCGGCCGGGCGAGGGCCGCCAACGCTCGTTGGATCCGGGTGAGGGGCTGCGACCCTCGCCCCGTCTGCGGTGAGGGCTCGCGAGCCCTCACCGCCGGCCGGCCGGGGTCGCCGACCCCGGCCGGGCCCGACGACCTTGGCCGACCCTCCCCCGCCGTCGCCGGCCCTTCCGGTGGCGCGGGGCGGCGCCGAGGGGCCGATCCTCACCGCCTCCCCCTTCCTTTTTTTCAAAAAAATTTTTTAAAAATTTTTTAAAATTTTTTTTAATTTTAAAATAATTATTTTTTAATATTTTAACTAAATTTAATTTTAAAATAATTATTTTTAAATATTTTAACTAAATTTAATTTTAAATTGAATTTAATTAATTTTATATTTTTTTTACCACGTCAGCCCAAAACGACGCCATTTTTTGCATTATTTGGCCATGTCAGCGAGCAAAACGGCGTCGTTTTGGGCTCGCTTCGCCAGAAAAATGCCACATCGACGTTTTGGCTGGACTTTGGCCGGATTGGCACTCAAGTGATCCCTTTTACTCCAATTTTGGCACTTAAGTGTCCCTTTGTGCAAAGTTATGGCACTCCAGGGGTCCGCACGTCGTATTCCTTTGTGGGGGTTGGAAGCTGATGAGAGGGGCTAATTGGTCTATGTGATTGACAGATTCAGGTAATTAGTGTTAGGAAACATACTTGATTTGTTTGAGGCGCTGGGCTGTGTGTTCAACTTTCACTTTTGTCCTTATGTATGGAGAGTATAGTCTTACCATCTTCCTACAATCTTATCGGCAGATAGGTTTATAGATAGGTTGCTTCCTCCCCACAACCTCTGAGAGAGAGATAGACGGAAGGCTACTAAGCTTAATGTTTGGAATATTTAATCTATGCAATAAAAATGGGAAAAATTATCCACAACTTAAAAACCCATTATGTGAATGCCAATGCAATCATAAACTTTTTAATATTATCATTTTAGTCCTAAATCCACACCAAATTCCAATTAAGTTTTTTTTTTTTGTGTCAATTTCTATCACTGTTAATGTGGCGGTCCAGTTATCGCTAGCTATCCCATGTGGCACGTCTCCATGTCAACGATTTTTGGTAAAAATCGGCCAGAATAATTACATAAAAATATCGTGCAAAAATTTAGAATTAAATTAGTAAAATTGAAATGTTTAAAATCGAATTAACATCTGTACGGTTAGTTTAGGAATTATATATTTTCCCGTCAAATATGCATATTAGTTTTCTTGAGTAGACGTCGTTGCGTCATTTCAGCGTCGTGGGTTAGAATGTATGCACTTGTCATTCCGGTGGTCATAACTATCTGAATATTGAAGCTTAGATTCAAGAGAGACCCAAAACCTATGCTTGTAGAGTAAGGGAGAGAGGGAGAGGGGCGAGATATGCAAGTTCCACCTAAAGTCTTTAGGGAGAGATTCGAGGGGAATGGTCTCTCTCTCTCTCTCTCTCTCTCTCTCTCTCTCTCTCGGGAGGGTGAGGAGCGAGATATGTAATAAGTTCCACAGAAAAGCTTTGGGGAGAGATTCGAGGGGAATGGTCCCTCTCTCTCTCTCTCATTTGTAAGCCTCCCATATTGAAACAGAGTGGATAGACTTGATCATTCCTATCTATGCTACCTACAGAAATATTTAAAGGGCTCGTCTCTCCTGAAATTGATCTTTTTTAGCTTTCGTTAGTATAACCGCATTAAGTCCTGCTCTAAGTCGCACATCCTTTTTTTCTGCATTCTCTTTGGTATCGTTTAAATTTTTAGAATTCATCAGGTATAGTCAAAGCCATAACTGAGAGATTATTTATTCAGGTGCACATCGCATGGTACTTTACTCAACCTTGTAATTGTCACATGGTCTATATACGTTCAATTACAACTAGTTCATGGATTTATTATCCTCAAAATTCTATTTCTTTTATAATTTTAAAAAAAGTAGAAAAAGATGATGTGTTGAATGTATTATCAATAAAATAAGAAAAGTAAAATATCTCGAGATGTACTTCTATAATCCTTTCCAACATTAGTTTCTTTCGACTCATCCTATAAATTTTAATATGAAAAGAATAAAGATGAAGTATCCTTAAAGGGATGTAACATAAATTCTCCTGATCTTCGGAGGTAATATACGTTTGCTAGATCTTGCAGTACCCTTAAACTTTCATGGAAAATTATTCAATCAATCATGAACCTATTGTGTGAATATTAATCCAGTTATAAATTTTTCAAATTTGTCAATCTAGTCCTAATTTTTTGCATGAAATTTCAGTCAGACTGTTACATCAACGATTTTTTTGGTAAATTTAATCAAAATGACAACATTGAAATTCTACACAAAGGTTTAATGTTAAATTGACATATTTAACATTTTATGACTGAATTGACATCCAGATAATAAATTTAGCACAGACTAGACAATTTTCTCTAGTTTTCATTTTGTTTGAGCTACATTTTTTTTGTTCACGTGTGCAATGGACATGAAAAAAAAAACAAAGCAAAGAAAGTGGAGGCAAATAAATTAACTAAAATATTAATATCATAAAAATGAAAATTAATAATACTATGAAAAAGTAAAAAAAAAAATGTTAAGGTTTGATAAATGTTACCAGATCTAATAAGATGTTTAAAGAAAAACAAAAACGATTAAGTAAAATGGAAAATGGCATCTTTAGCAAAAAGGTCATATTACAAAAGTTGGGAACTCTTGATGTATTTTTAAATTATTAATTAATGGAAAAACGATTTATGAAAAAATATTTTAAAATATCACGTTAAATTTTGGTTAATCATTTGCTTTTATGAGTTAAGAGGATCACTTTCTTTTATAATAGATTCATAGATTGTTATTGATCAATCATTTTCAAATTAATTAACCCCTTAAATATATATAATGAGTGACCAATTTTTTGTCATTTGACATTTTTGTACTTGAGGGCTTTCGCCTTTTTATCTATTTTGTTAAATATCTTATTTAGTTGTATTACATTAGTCATATCTATCAAATCAAAACAAATTTTTATTGTTTCTTATTGGTATCAATATCATCTTTTACTAGTGTATTAGGTAATTTAGTTTATTAAGTAATTTAGTTTTCTCTGCCTTTTGTATTTCTTTACCACTTAAGTGTAGAATAGAGATTTACCTAAAAATTGGGATGATAAGATACTTGTAACCTTAAGGGCCTGTTCGTTTCATGAAAAATAAAAAATATTGTGTTTCTGAAAAATATTTTCTAAGAAGTCATTTTCTAAGAAAATGATTATATTATCTAGTATTCAGCTGAAACTTGAAATTTGAGTGGAAAATGCTTTTCATTATTTGTTATCTAATTTGATTTTTTGGGAAAAATAACCAAAAAAATTAATTTTAATATTTTTAATTGACCAAAAAAATTTAATTTTAATATATATTTTTAAAATTAAATTTTTAATCATTTTTATTTTTAAAAATATAACTTTTTTATTTTTGATTTTTCGTTTTCTTTTCCTCCTTCCTTCGCCGTCGCGTGCCTCGATGTGGCCACCGGTTGCTTAGCGGTGACCAAGACGTGATCGCCAAATTCGGCAAGCTCGAGGCTTGCCTAATCCTGGCGAGTTGCGAACTCACCGGCCAAAGGACATAGCTCGCCTGGATTGATTGAGCCTCGAGCTCGCTAGCCTTGGTGAAGCTCGGGCTCGCCCGGATTGAGCGAGCCGTGAGCTTGTTGACTGATCGAGGTGAGCCTAATCTTCGCCGAGGTTGGCGAGCCCGCGGCTAGCCCGATCTAAGTGAGCTCGAGTTTCGTCGAGGCCGGCAAGCTCACAGCTAGCCCGATCTAGGCAAGCCCAAGCTTCGCCGAGGCTGGTGAGCTCGAGCCTTGCCCTTGCCGGATATAGCCTTGGGTGAGACTGGAGTTAGCCTGTGGTTGGTCGCCGGCCGCTGCCGTGGCCGGCGACCGACCAAGGAAGAAGAAAAAGAAAAGGGAAGAAAAAAAAAAATTAAAAACTCAATTTAAAAAAAAGAAAAAAAGAAAAAAGAAAACATAAAAAAAAGAAGAGGGAAAATAAATAAAATAAAAAATAATTCAATTTTTTTTTTTTAGAAAAAAAAAAAGAAGGAGGAGGAGGAGGAAGAGGAAGTGAGGGCTTATAGGGGTGTGAGATAAGAGAGATAATGTTTTCCACTTTTGAAAAGTGGAAAACATTTTCTCCTATTTTAGAAGACTCTTTTCTCTTCATGGAAAATGTTTTCTCCAAGGAATTCATTTTCCATGAAACAAACGTCGGAAAATTCGGAAAACGTTTTCTTTGAAATTATTTTTTGTGAAACGAACGGAGCCTAAAAGTCAGGTGCATTGTACATGCTAATGGAAAAATAACATAATTAATAATTGTAACAAATGAAAGTTCTAAGTGTAGTATATAATAGTTAAAAGTTCATGTGGCACCCTTTCCCTCGATCCATTAGGGTCGCCACAGGCATCTATCACTTATCCTACTGCATACCAGTCTAATACATTTTTAATTAAAGTGGAACCATAGTTCATAGGGGGTTGCTCAATTTAAAATTTTCTCTTTTAATTTTTTTTTCTCTTCTTTTTTTTTTTTTTTGAAAAGGGTTTTAGTACAGCTCACCAACGGAAGCATGAACGAGTCTCACCATCCCTTACTCCAATAACAATCATGTAATGCACACCGACTACACATCAAATGAAAAGACAAAGCCGAGTCACTTTTATTTAAATTTTCAAGATGGACATCTCGGGTCGGTACAGCAAAAAGGCCAAGATTTTTAACTATACTTGGCTATGACTCAAAAGAGAACTCGACCCTACATCAGACATGTATACCTATCCATCAACAAGTGTCGGCTACCCCAAAAAGTGTCAGCTCCCACCAGTCATACGTGCCATCACACCCAACCCGGTGCATCGGGCGGCGGCGGCGGCAACATCCCAAGCATCACTCCATCGCGTCGAACGTGGACAGACAGAAACTCTTGGACAACAGGGCCCCCAGCCAAGCCTACATCATACATAACCAGCACACGGACTCGAAGAAACACCAAACCAGGAACACTAACACAGATGTGCTCCATGCACTCAACCTCAACATCAGTAGGTATACCGTAGAAGGTACCACGCGCAACCGGTAGTAAAGGCATCTTCTAATCTAAAATGTTAATCCCCAAAGAGGTGAGTTCAACCACTGAGCAGTAAAGATCCATTAATCTACACATTGCAGTGAGCAAAACAATTTAGATATCACAAGTGTAGTGCATATCATTCATGCTATCGAGCATACATCACCATGCAGTCATGCAAACATCCACGTGCAGTCATGATATATGCATATACCCATGCACATAATCCAATTTTCAAATTTCAGGGGATCTCATTTAAATTTTTCTTTTCTTCCCATGGATCAATATTTGCATCCCTCTTTTATCGCTCGCACCCAACTTGGCATCGCGAGGAACCTCCGGCACACACCTCCGGGCATCCGGCACCCACACTCCGGGCATCTCGAAACTCCCGAGGACATCCGGCTCACACACTCCGGGCATCCGGCACCCACACTCCGGGTATCCCGACACTCCCGGGGCATCGTCGGCTCACACCTCCGACGGTAGCATCATTATCACAATTTATATTCGCATGTGTGTTTCACTTTCAACATATCATTTGATGCAATAATGTCAAAAGTTCAAACCAACCTTTGATGTTATGTGACATGCCAAATTTCACCACATATGCAGCAAAAGTAACCACTCAAAACATTACACCACATAGAGAAATTTATTTACTTTTGAAAATGCATCAATTTTTTTTTTTGATAAAACAGCATGTGCTCTTTTAATTAAAATTCTAAGAAAATTAGTAAATGGTCTTGATAAATTCTGAAAATTTAACACATTATAAATGAAACCTAGAGGCAAATATCTCATGAAAACACCCTACCAAAAGAACTTCATACAATTCAGTACGGTCCAAGCATCACAGCTTTCAAAATTTCAGCATTACAGTTTGCACGGTTTCAAAAATAATTTCGATTAAATATCCAAAAGAACTCCAAAAATTCTGAAAATTTGGTAAGTTATAGAAAACACTAGAGGTAAATATCTCATGAAGAACACCCTACCAAAAGAACTTCATACAATTTCGTACGGTCCAAGCATCACAGCTTTCAAAATTTCAGCATTACAGTTTGCACGGTTTTGAAAATAATTTTGATTAAATATCCAAACGAACTCCAAAAATTCTGAAAATTTGGTAAGTTATAGACAACACCTAGCGGTAAATATCTCATGAAGAACAACATAACAAAAGAACTTCATACAATTTCGTACGGTCCAAGCATCACAGCTTTCAAAATTTCAGCATTACAGTTTGCACGGTTTCGAAAATAATTTCGATTAAATATCCAAAAGAACTCTAAAATTATGAAAATTTGGTAAGTTATAGAAAACACCTAGGGGTAAATATCTCATGAAGAAATCGGATCCAATTCGTTCTAGGTTAATAGCTATAGATGATCTAGTTCCTCCTATTCTCGGTACTGTTTCTCCAGATTAAGTCCTTTCAAATAAAATTCGATTCACCAACCTAATCATGTTCATTTTTCCTAAATTTTCAATATGTTATTCTTCAGAATGTCTTCTATAACTTTCGTTAAGGGCACAAGATCAAATTTCAACTGGACGATTTTTCAAAAATCACAGAATCATACTAGGTCGTGGTAACGTTTTTCCAGATCCAGTTTCCTCAAGGAAAGACGATTTCACGTACCTATACTTGGTCATTTCCTCTCAATTTTTGATATGTTATACTTCAAGAAGTCCTCTACCACTTTTGTTAAGAATTATAAGTGAAATTCCCACTAAAAGGTCGCATGCAGCTCACGAACTCAGGGAGGGTCGAACTGATTTTTCTAGAAACAGCATGCAAAGCCAATAAACTTCTCCCCATTGCTTCGAAATCTCCTTACCTCTACCACATCCAACATTTACCATCCGACATACACACATCACAGCTAGCAAAAGGGTAGAGAAACGGACTCTACTTGCCTCTAATCCAAGCAAAACACAGCAAGCAAACGGTGGGGCAAAGTGGACTCGACGGCGGGGACTAGGCGGACAATGAGCAGCAATGGGCCTCCTTCTTCCTCCTCTTCTCTCACACGTTCGCTCTCCCTCTTTCTCTCTTCCACTCTTCCTCACAAACACTCTCTCTCTCCCTCTCTCTCGGTTCAAGCCTTCGAGAAATCCGCCCCCCCCCCTCTCTCCTCTAATTTTTATTCTCTTCAATGATTAATCATCATTGTCTTGCATGCGGAGCCACTTGGCTAAATTGCCATGCAATCCGGTTGAGCTTAATGGGCCGGGCTCCCTCCTTCGTTGACGGTAGCAGCAGCTCCCTTTTGGGCTTCGTGGGCCAGGCCCAAATAGCCGAACGGTGGGACTCTTGTGGGCCGGTCTTGGCCTAAGGATTTTGGCCCATTTCCTCTTTTAAATAATCTACTCTAAATACCATTTATATAAATGCCTATTTACACTTATTCACTTGGCCATAAATCTTGAAATCATAAATCAATAAACTCCAACTTATAAAACACATGGCAAAGAATAGAATTTTCTCATCAAGTAATTATCCATTGAAAAGCTCGGTCTCAATCCATTGCAAATCATGGGTCCAATGGCTACAACACAAATCAACGTCACAACCATTCACTTTTCCATAGGTCGTAACGTCTCTAGATATGGCCATGAAATTTTGGGATGCCATAATTCTCCCCTCCTCAGAGAATTTCGTCCTCGAAATTAGACGTTACCTATGCCTCTTGAAACAGGTGGGGGTATTGTTCCTTCATCTTATCTTCACTTTCCCATGTGGCTTCCTCCACATCATGATGTCGCCGTAATATCTTAACTAGTGGGATTTTCTTGGTCCTAAGGACTTGCTCCTTTCGGTCTAACACTTGCTCAGGCTCTTCGATGTACTTCACTCTCTCATCCACTTTGATGGCTTCATGATCGAGTATGTGACCAGGATCCGGCTAGTACTTCCTCAGCATCGATACATGAAACACATCATGTAAATTTCCCAATTTAGGAGGCAGCGCCAAACGATAAGCTGCTTCTCCTATCCTTTCAAGTATCTCAAAGGGTCCAACAAATCTGGGGCCTAACTTCCCTTTCATTCCAAATCGAGATATTCATTTCATTGGAGATACTTTAAGAAATACGTGATCTCCCACACTAAACTCCAAAGGCCTTCTACGCCTATTTGCGTAGTTTTTCTGTCTATTCTGGACTGTTTTAAGTCTTTTCCTAATAATCTCAACAGCTTCGGTAGTAACTTGCACTAACTCGGGTCTTGTCAGTTTTCTTTCACCTACTTCATTCCAACAGACAGGGGTTTTGCATCTTCTTCCATGTAATGCTTCATATGGAGCCATGCCTGTACTTTTTCTGAAAACTATTGTTATAGGCGAACTCTATCAGGTGCAAGTTTTCATCCCAACTTCCCCTAAAATCGATAATGCGGGCTCTCAGCGTATCTTCCAAAGTCTGGATTACTCTTTCCATTTGTCCATCTGTTTGAGGATGAAAGTCAGTGCTAAATTGAAGCTTTGTCCCTAAAGCATTTTGGAGACTCCGCTAAAAATTTGAAGTAAACCTAGAGTCTCGATCAGAGGTGATCGTTACAGGAATACCATGTAAGCGTATTACCTGGCTTACATATATTTCAGCAAGTTTACTCATTGAATAGTTTATGCGGACTGCTAGGAAATGGGCAGACTTGGTCAAGCGATTTACTATTACCCAAATAGAATCGTGACCATTTGATGTTCTTGGCAATCCTTGCACAAAGTCCATCGTTACATGTTCCCATTTCCATTCTGGTATGTCTAATGGTCTCAATAATCCTGCGGGTTTGCGATGTTCCGCTTTCACTTGCTGGCATGTTAAACACTGCGAAACGTGTTTAGCTATATCCGTCTTCATGCCATTCCACCAGAACTGCTGGCGTAAATTCCTATACATCTTTGTACTTCTTGGATGGATACTATATTGACTCCTATGTGCCTCCGACAAAATTTCCCTCTTTACTTCTTCATTGTCGGGAACACAGAGTCGTCCTTGGCATCTTATCACTCCATCTTCAGAGATTTGAAATTCTGGTCTTTTTCCTAAAGACACCACATTTTTCACTTTCATAATTTCTGGGTCAGACTCTTGCAGGATCTTAACTTTTTGAATAATCTCGGGTTCAATCCTTAATGCAGTAAGCATACCGGTAAGGCGATCCACTTTCAATTCAAACTCCGAGTCTGCTACAGACTTTAATAGGTTCCATTCTGCCATTCTTAAACTGGCCATCTCCATAGCTGACTTACGACTAAGGGCATCCGCCACCTTATTCGCCTTCCCTGAATGGTACCGTATCTCACAATCATAATCCTTTAACAATTCCATCCACCTCCTTTGTCTCATATTCAACTCCTTTTGTGAAAACAAATACTTTAGGCTCTTATAATCTGTATAGATTTCAAATTTCTCTCCATACAAATAGTGCCTCCATATTTTCAAAGCAAATTCTATAGCTGCCAATTCTAAATCATGAGTTGGGTAGTTCAGTTCATGAGGTTTCAATTGTCTGGATGCATAGGCTATAACCTTGCCATGTTGCATCAAAACACATCCCAGTCCTTTGTGAGACGCATCACTATACACTGTAAAACTATCAGATCCAGATGGTATAGTCAAGATTGGAGCTGAGGTCAATTTTCTTTTAAGTTCCTGAAAGCTCCTTTCACATTCTCCACTCCATTCGAACTTCACATTCTTCCGAGTTAATTTTGTTAAGGGACCTGCCAATCGTGAAAACCCTTCAATAAACCTTCTATAATAACCGGCCAGTCCTAAGAAACTCCGTATTTCAGTGGGTGTTGTCGGTCTCGGCCAATTTATTACCATCTCAACTTTTGCTGGGTCCACTGCAATTCCTCCTCCTGACACCACGTGTCCCAAAAATATTATCCGGTCCAGCAAAAATTCACACTTGCTAAATTTGGCATACAACTTATGGTCTCTCCGAGTTTGCAAAACTATCCTCAAGTGTTGCTCTTGCTCTTCAGGCCCTCTAGAATATATCAGGATATCATCAATGAAAACGATCACAAACTGATCTAAATAAGGCTTAAATACCCTATTCATTAGATCCATAAATGCAGCTGGTGCATTCGTTAATCCAAAAGGCATGACAAGGAACTCGTAGTGTCCATAGCGAGTCCTAAATGCAGTCTTAGGAACGTCTTCTTTCTTAATCCTTAGCTGATGGTATCCCGACCTCAAATCAATCTTAGAAAAGATCGAACTTCCCTGTAGTTGGTCGAATAGATCATCAATTCTAGGCAAGGGATATTTATTTTTAATGGTCACTTGATTCAGTTGCCTATAGTCAATACATAAGCGCATTGACCCATCCTTCTTTCTCACAAACAAGACTGGTGTACCCCAGAGTGAAGCACTTGGCCTAATGAATCCTTTATCAAGCAGCTCCTGCAGTTGCACTTTCAACTCCTTTAGTTCCATTAAGGCCATCCTATACGGGGCTTTCGATATTGGTCATGTTCCTGGCATTAGTTCAATTTCAAACTCAATTTCTCGTCCCGGCGGTAATCCAGGTAACTCCTCAGGAAATACATCTTGAAATTCATTGACTACTCGAATTTCATTGATCTTAGGCTCTTCCTTAGCATAATCTTTAACCATCGCTAGATACCCTTGACATCCTTCGTCAAGTAATGCACAGGCCTCTATTGCTGAAATAAGCGCTATAGATAGGGTGGTCTGACCTCCCAAAAATTCACAACTAGACGATCGGGTAAAACAAATTGGATCACTTTTCTATAACAATCCATTTTGGCCCGATACTTACGAAGCCAATCCATTCCTATGATAACATCAAAATCATGCATAGCCATTACGACTAAGTCTATTTCCATATCCCTTCCTCCTATTGTTATCCTACACTTTCCACACACTAGCGTAGACAATACCATATCCCTTAAAGGTGTAGAAACACAAAAGGGCGTTCCAAGGGACGTAGTTTCTATTTTACTCAAAAGTCTATATTTTTCAGACACAAATGAATGCGTAGCACCCGTATCAAACAATGCATATGCCTTCTTGCCATTTATGAAAATTGCACCTGAGATAACGTTTTTGGAAGCTTTTGCTTCCTCTTGGGTGACCGCATATACTTTTCCTTGTGCTGGTGGTCTCTGTGGATTCCTTTGTGGATATGGTCCAGCAATACGTTGTAGTACTCATCGTATTGAGTTGATACTTGTCTGCGATCTCTCTTGTGGACAATCCTTCTTAAGGTGTCCTACCTGTTCACAACCATAGCATTTCAGCCGTCCATTATAGGGTCCTAGGCCATGTCGCCCATCACACCTTCGACATTCTTCATTCCGATAAGATGCTTTTCCCAGATTCAGGCCATCCCTGGCTTTTCCAAAATTCCCGAAATTGCTCTTCTTCTTAGATTTCCAGGTCTGACTTTGACCTGTATAAGGTCTCTTACCCCGTCTGATATCACCAAAAGTCGACTGCCTCTTGTATTCTGATTGCTCTCTTACCAACTCCTGCTCCACCAACTGTGCCCTTTCATAAATCTCATTATAATCTCTTATATTCAAAGGCACCAGTTGCTTCCGGATATTAGTTCTCAATCCCTTCAGGAATCTCTTAGCCTTTTCCTCTCGATCTTCAATCAATCTAGGAGCATATCCAGACAGTTCAGAAAATTTCGCCTCATATTAACGTCATACAATCCAGCTTCACGTTGGGATATATCCACTTGGTCAGTACGCCATGCTCGCTTCATAGTATTTTGGAAAGCTTGGAAATTAATGGATGGATTGGATAGAATCTTACCCACCAAAATTAGTTTGCACTCCTCTATTTTTTCCATTGGTTCTTCATCATCCCAAACTTCAATTTGCTGTTTTGACCATAGGCGGCCCAACCGATTGCACAAGGCGGCGAGGCGAGCATCTTCTTCGTGGTCGGTGTGGTCCATCCGTGAGCGAGTAGCAGCGGAATTGGGAGGAACCTGGTCCTAATTGATGTGTGCCATCCACGAATGGGCACCAGAGGAATTGACAAGAAGGCGAGCTAGGCGAGCATTTCCTCAGTCAGTGCGGCCAAAGCAAATAGGAATTAGAGCAACGCGAGTCAAGGAAGATGTTGGAACTGAGCAAAATGTACATGCAGGAAGCAAAGATGGGAAGAAACGAAAAGCAAATGGCAATTGTGCTGGTCTATCAAGAGGCGGTGAGATGGGTTTGAGGAAATAGAGGGGTCCATGGGTAAGGCGGTAAGTACGAAGGGGGAAATGAGATATAAAGAAAGGAGATAAAAGTCATTGTCTGTCAATAGAATAAAGCATGGTGGTGGGCAGTAATGGAATTAGGGTTCAGGAAAGAGACGACTACCATTGAGGTAGAGAGAGCTCTGCATATCAAAAGAGAATAGTCGCATTAAGGCGATATTGAAGCATTTAATTTTAAGTTACTACTTCCGAAGAGTCAAAAATTGACCATTAGATTGGGGTGGCAAAATTGGTGTCAAGACTCTCTTTAATGGTAGGACGCATTTTTTAGGTTTTAAATATGTTTCGGCCCTTGTTTGTTGCGATCAATTTTTTATCAACAGTAATATCTTAATACATGTCATTAGAGAAATGATATCGGTAGTGGTTTAATCAAATTTGAGGGATTGCAAAGATTGTAAGTTATGCTTATTCTCTATGATTGACTGCATATTATATGTAAATAAATTCATCAACGCACTTCCAACATTCTTGATCTCCGGATACCATTGGAACAATTCACCCATTAGCAGATTAAATGGCTGTTGTGATAAACTAGTGCGTTGATCACTTGGCTAAGCAAGGAAGGAGCCAAAAACACTTTGCAATAAAGATCCCCCTTCATTGGATAGAGCCACTAGTATTGACATGGTAAGTCCACATGGACATCCATAAGGTTAATATCACGAAAAATCCCAAACTTTTTACAGGTATATCATTAAATTTATCATAATATCGTTAAATTTGTCATAAGTGTACTGATTTAGAATTTTTCATAATATTTACCCTATGAATTTCCATGTGGACCACATCACCATGTGTCATCTCGGTCAGCAAAATTTGACAATAAAATTTGATGGAAGCTAATGAGAGGTAAATTTATTGTAAATGTACTAGTTTGGGATTTTTCGTGATTAAAAAATCAGTTTAGGTAATCTATCATGGGTGTACAGAGTTTGGGATTTTTCGTGATTAAAAAATCAGTTTAGGTAATCTATCATGGGTGTACAGATTTAAAGTGTTTTATGATAAAAAAAATTAATTTTAGGTAAATTTGTCATAAATGTATCAATTTGGGGTTTATCATAATATTAACCATTATATTTAAGTTTTGTTGCAAAAAGAAAAAAATGAAACTCAAACGAATAAGACAAAGTAAGTTACACATGCACTAGGCCATAGGATTGCGGCGAATATGCCTTAGTAGCACTGGAATGACCATCTCCGGCGAGCTCGATTGCAATAGGTGGCCTTCTGACGACATCATCTTAATAATCAACTCGCCCCCTAGATGTTGGTGTAAGTACCCCGGACACTCCCACCAGCACAACCAAGTCCTTCATGCTTTAAATTATGTGGCAAGGCATAGTGACCAAGCCGAGGTAAGGCCTCATGTCACTTTGGAAAATGGTTCAGGCAATGCACAGAGCTATGTCGGGCCTCATGTTGAACAGGGTTCAGCTGAACTCCTGGACATACACTGAGTTCATGTCGCCGCCGATGGCTAAAGGTGCAAAACCGAAGCACCACGCCTTGTAATTCTCTTGCATTGCCTTAAAGAGTTGATCGAGGTCTGCTTGCTCAAAGCCGTCATAGCACTCCGAATCATTCAAGTACCTACAGATAAACACATGCATGTGATCAACTCACCTATGTTTGCTTTCATAAGAAAACCAGGTATATACATACACATATACACATGTATATATAGGTAAAAATTATGAAAAACTCCAAACTAGTACGCTTGAGACAAATTTACCTTAAGTAATTTTTTAACTACTAAAAACCTCAAACTAATGTACATGTGATAGATTTATCTCAAACTAAATTTTTTATCATAAAAAAAATCCTAAATTGGAACATTCGTGACATGTTCCCTTCGTTAATTTCTGTTGAATTGGATTAATACCATAAAAAGACCACAAATTAATACATATATGGCAAATGGAGGGTAAAACCCCAAATAAGTACATCCGTCAACTGCCATGTATTATTCAGCTCAATAATTTTTACAGTAGAATCTAACGAAAATTAACAACGGGTAAATTTATTACGGGTATATCAATTTGGAGTTTTTGATGGTCAAGAAATTAGTTTATGATAAATATGTCACGTGTGTATACACTTTTCAATTTGAGGATGGATATTTCTTTGAAGGGTTATATTCCCTTTCATCTCTGCTTGAAAGAAACTTTCTCCAACCAATTGCGTGATTGGTAAGCTATAAACACAGGCATCGATTACTTCTTTTTTTTATAGTTAAGTTACCATGTTTGTAATATTCATAACTTGTAATCAACTAATTGGACGTATGGTTGGATGAAATTTCCTCCAAAATATAACCCTTCGTTGAATGCTTTTGATAAAAACTAACCATTTTAATTGTCAACGTGCAGTAAGATGAAACAAATGATGCCCGCATTATGAAAATATACACATAGATGGTTGATTTTTTCTCTCAAACTCCAAGAATGACCCTTATAGGCCAAGCGTTTGCTATGCTTTAACTCAAAAAATTACTTCCGTACACAATTGAGTTTAGCTGGTTACTAGGGGCGCGCATGACAACATTTTTGTTTCTCTATTTCTCTGTTTTTCTGTTCTGCGGAATAGGTTTGAAACAGAAATCCGTTTAGTAACACAATTTCATTTTTTTTATTTATGGAACAGATTTTTATTCCAGAATTAGATTTCAAGTAGAAAAAAAAAAGGTAAAATTTTTAGCTTTTCTATTTCTGGAACAAAAATGAGAAATCAAAACTTTCCTCATTGTTCACTCTCGTCACCGCCGTGGGATCTTTGGGCCTTTGCCACCGGTCGCCGCTCGCTCGCTGTCGCCGCTTGCCCACCGCCCGTCGGCCACCGATGCGGATGCCTATCTGTCGTTGGCCGCTCATTGCCAATCGTTGGACACCGGAGGCCTACCACCGACCATCGGATGTCCGCCGCCCTCGCCCACCGCTCGCCACCGGTCGCCTACCAAAGGCCATCGAACTCCGGCTGTTGGCCACCCGCCGCTAGTCGCCGGATGCTGGCCGGCCGCGCCGCCGCCCGCCACCAAACGTCGGACGCCGATTGCTAGACGTCGAACTCCAACCACCGGACGCTAGCCGTTGCTACTCTTAGAAATAGAAATTTTATTCTCTTATCAAACAAATTTTTGTTTCAGAAATAGAAATTTTGAATCATTAGCAAACGCGTTTCTTTGCTTAGAAACTCGTCCATGGAATAGAAATTAAGAAATCAATTTCAAACCATAAATTGATTTCTGTTGCTGAAATTTTGTCATGCGCGCCCTAGGTAGCCATTTCCCCAAATAATTGTCTCAACAATTCTAAAATTTTTGCTATGCTTTGACTTGATTGCTAAGCCACAAAAGTAAACCTCGACACGATACCATTAAGTTCAATTTTTAAATTTATGATAACTTGCAATATATAAATAAAATTTGTCAAATAAGAAATTAATAAATTACAACTTCTAAACTTCTCTCTTATCTAATTTAATTTTTCCTAAAAAAAATCTCAATCAAAAATCAAACAAAATATTTTGTTTCTCATTTTCTATTAAATGAATTTGCTTCAAATGATATGAGCTGTATTTTAAAAAGTGGATTTCAGAAATAAAACTACAGGAAATACAAACATGCATGCCTCAAACAAGATGCAATCTTTATTCTTTTGCTGTATTGTTTAAATTTAGATTGTTCACATGATAAAATAAGTTATCCTTGAAATTATTTTGGTTTGACTTTAACGGGAATGGGCAAAAAAAGCATTTATTCATTAACAAACAAAAAGCTATACTTCAAAGACTTAGCATAATTCATCTAATACGATATATTTATCTTGTGGATTATATTTCAAATTAAATGGATAAATCATATATTTAAAGACAGAAAATTAGACCGAATCCACCTAAACTTTGGGATGGTACATGTTTGCTCCTGAACTGTGGCATCCCAAAATTTCATGGCCATATCTAGAGACGTTACGACCTATGGTAAAGTGAATGGTTGTGACGTTGATTTGTGTTGTAGCCATTGGACCCATGATTTGCAATGGATTGAGACCAAGCTTTTCAATGGATAATTACTTGATGAGAAAATTCTATTCTTAGCCATGTGTTTTATAAGTTGGAGTTTATTGATTTATGATTTCAACATTTATGGCCAAGTGAATAAGTGTAAATAGACATTTATATAAATGGTATTTAGAGTTGATTATTCAAAGAGGAAGTGGGCCAAAATCCTTAGGCCAAGACCGACCCACAAGAGTCCCACCGTTCGGCCATTTGGGTCTGGCCCACGAAGCCTAAAAGGGAGCTGCTGCTACCGTCGACGAAGGAGGGATCCCGGCCCATTAAGCTCAACCGGATTGCATGGCAATTTAGCCAAGTGGCACCGCATGCAAGACAATGATGATTAATCATTGAAGAGAAGAAAAATTAGAGGAGAGGGGGGGGCGGATTTCTCGAAGGCTTGAACCGAGAGAGAGGGAGAGAGAGAGTGTTCGTGAGGAAGAGTGGAAGAGAGAAAGAGGGAGAGCGAACGTGTGAGAGAAGAGGAGGAAGAAGGAGGCCCATTGCTGCCGATCGTCCGCCTAGTCCCCGCCGTCGAGTCCACTTTGCCCCACCGTTTGCTTGCTGTTTTTGCTTGGATTAGAGGCAAGTAGAGTCCGTTTCTCTACCCTTTTGCTAGCTGTGATGTGTGTATGTCGGATGGTAAATGTTGGATGTGGTAGAGGTAAGGAGATTTCAAAGCAATGGGGAGAAGTTTATTGGCTTTGCATGCTGTTTCTAGAAAAATCAGTCCGACCCTCCCTGAGTTCGTGAGCTGCATGCGACCTTTTTGTGGGAATTTCACTTCGACTTCTTAACAAAAGTGGTAGAGGACTTCTTTAAGTATAACATATCAAAAATTGAGAGGAAATGAACAAGTATAGGTACGTGAAATCGTCTTTCCTTGAAGAAACTGGATCTGGAAAAACGTTACCTCGACCTAGTATCATTCTGTGATTTTTATAAAATTTTCCAGTTGAAATTTGATCTTCTGCCCTTAACAAAAGTTATAGAAGACATTTTGAGGAATAACATATTGAAAAGTTAGGAAAAATGGACATGATTAGGTTGGTGAATCGAATTTTCTTTGAAAGAACTTAATCTGGAGAAACAGTACCGAGAATAGGAGAAACTAGATCATCTATAGCTATTAACCTAGAACGAATTGGATTCAGATTTCTTAATGAGATATTTACCCCTAGGTGTTGTCTATAACTTACCAAATTTTCAGAATTTTTGGAGTTCTTTTGGATATTTAATCAAAATTATTTTTGAAACCGTGCAAACTGTAATGCTGAAATTTTGAAAGCTGTGATGGTTGGACCGTACTGAATTATATGAAGTTCTTTTGGTAGGGTGTTCTTCATGAGATATTTACCTCTAGGTATTTTCTATAACTTACCAAATTTTCAGAATTTTTGGAGTTCGTTTTGATATTTAATCGAAATTATTTTCAAAACCGTGCAAACTGTAATGCTGAAATCTTGAAAGCTGTGATGCTTGGACCGTACTGAATTGTATGAAGTTCTTTTTTTGGTATGGTATTCTTCTTCATGAGATATTTACCTCTTTTTGGTATGGTATTCTTCATGAGATATTTACCGCTAGTTGTTGTCTATAACTTACCAAAGAATGCCGCACAGTTATAGCAGATTCTTTGGGATCTTTCCAGGTTAGAGCATTGACTTTACCTCAGAGGTTATCTGCTGTCTTTGAGGCCCTTGCTAGTTGGAGTCGATCTAAGTTCTCCAATGGCCATCATCAAATCAACACCCTTAAATAGCAGCTCCAAAACCTAATAAATCAACCCAATGGTCAGTATGATAAAGCGATGGTTACTAGCCTAAGGGAGAATATACAGCAGTTATGGCAACAGGAGGAGCAGTATTGGGCGATGCGATCTCGGCTCAACTGGCTTAGATGGGGGGACAAAAATACCAAGTTTTTCCATGTCACCACTATCCAAAGGAGACAACGTAGTAGAATAAGCATGCTACAGGATGAACATCAACAGTGGGTACACGAACCAAAGAAATTGCAGGAGATGACACCGGAATTTTTTGCAAATTTGTACACATTAGTGGGACATCGTGACTATAGGCCTATACTAGCACTGTGCCCACTAGTGGTAATAGAGGAAATAAACACTACCCTAATAGGTGAGGTCACTCGAGAGGAAGTTCAGAAAGCAACTTTTCAATTGGGGGCTACAAAAGCACCTGGACCTGATGGTTTGAATGGACACTTTTACAAATTTCATTGGATATCTTACAAGAAGACATATTTCTCTCTATGCAAGACTTCTTCACCTCCGGAGTGATGCGGCCCGAGTTCAATAGGACATTTATATCCCTACTACCCAAAATATCTCACCTAGAAAGGCTGGACCAATACCGACCAATCAGTCTATGCAACTTCGTCTACAAAATAATATCAAAGGTTCTAGCAAATCGTCTAAAACCATGGCTATCTGAGTTGATATCCACAGAGCAATGTGCTTTTGTTAGTGCCCGTCAGATCCAAGACAACATATTAGTGGTCCAAGAGGTTCTCCATCAACTCAGGATAAGGAAACGGAAAAAGACTTTTCAAGCTGTTCTGAAGCTAGACATGCAAAAGGCCTATGATCGGGTGGAATGGGATTTCCTAGAAGACTACTTCCTTTAGCTGGGTTTTCATGTAGCATGGGTCTAATGGGTGATGCAATACTACGGTATCCCTTAGCGTCAAATTCAATGGAGAACCCCTACCCTACTTCCATCCAACCATGGGACTCAGACAAGGAGATCCTCTTTCACCGTACCTATTTATTCTGGTGGCAAACGTCCTATCTATACTTATTAGCCAAGCTGTGGACATGGGCAATATCAAAGACATTAAATTAAACAGGTGGTGTCCTACCCTATCTCATCTTTTTTTCATAGATGACACTATCTTTTTCTTAGAAGGAAAACTCCTAGAATGCCGGAATTTAGCCAACATACTTAATCAATATTGTCTAGCTATGGGACAAACAGTGAACCACAACAAATCTGGGATTTTCTTTAGTAAAGCTTGTCCTAATAGCCTTCAGGACAATTTGGCTAGAGAATTCCGAGTACCTGTGTTAGCAAAGACTGGTAAATACATCGGCATACCGTCAAATTGGGGGAAATCAAAAAGGGAGATGTTTGCTTGGATTTTGGGTTGAGTAAACTCTAAGTTGGAAGGGTGGAAAGAACGGCTCATTTCTAAGGGCGGTAAGGAAACTCTGATCAAAATAGTTGTACAAGTACTCCCGCAGTATGCCATGTCTATTTTTAAAATCCTGGTATCTATTTGCAAGTCTATCGAACAGAAAATTGCTAGATTCTGGTGGCAACCTCATAGCAGCAAATCTGGTATACACTGGAAGAAATGGGACACCCTCAAGAGTAGAAAAGATACTGGGGGACTGGGCTTTCAAGATCTCATCGCATTTAATAAAGCTCTACTAGGTAAACAGGCTTGGCGTCTAATCCAACACCCATTGTCCTTGTGGAGTAGACTCTTCAAAGGTCTTTACTTCCATTCTAAAGAATTATGGCATGCAAACAAAGGAACTAGACCCTCCTGGGGATGACAAAGTCTACTGCTAGGCCGAGACTCTATATCAACTCAACTCCAGTGGTTAGTCGGGGATGGACAACGGATCAGAATCCAATAGGATAAATGGCTTTCCAAAGGCATAATAGGCGGACTTGCTCCTAGAAGCGAACCTGAGAAAGTGGTGGATTTTATTATTCCAAATCAACATACATGGAATGTACCCCTACTTCGTCACAGTTTCGATGATCAGACTGTCGAAGAAATTCTTACAATTCATATTCGACCACAATGCACTGTCGATCGACTCATTTGGACAGGGAGACTTAATGGTATGTATTGTGGCACCCCTCGACGGCCCCCGATCCATTAGGGTCACCACTGTTCGCTTACCTTTCACTTGACCTGATAATGTAATATGCTGATACCAAGGAATTTCATTATAATTCATAAATCCTGGGGGTTTACATCTTTTAGATCGGTCCCTGCGCAATTTATATGGTGGAAGCACATCCATCAACTCCCTTCCCTATATTCAAAAAACGATGCACACCAACTAAACATTTATAGGTAAAAGCCGAACACTTTTATTTACTTAAACCAGATGGACATGATTCATCGGTACATCAAAATGCCGTAGTCTTCTATACTCGGCTATACTTCAAAAGATGATCGACATCTTCTCCAACAGTCGTATACTTAAAGTCCATCGATCAGTCTTGGCGTCCAAAAGTTCCTTCCTTTGCTATCCTCCTCCTCGTAGTCATATCCAAACACTCGATCCATCTACTGGTGGCAGTGGTAGCAGAGGTATCTTATCTAGTCTGAAATGTTAGTCCCCAAACGGGGTGAGTACAACCACTCAGCAATAAAGATCCATCAAACTACACAATGCAACAGGCAAGAAAATCAAGATATCACGAGTAAAGCACATATCATCCATGCTATCAAGCATACATCACCATGCGGACGTGCATATATCACCATGCAATCATGCATATCTCACCATGCCATCGTGCATATACCACCATGATTCATATCATCCATGCTATCAAGCATACATCCCCATGAGATACATTCAAGCCTTCATGATCGCATTTTCAATATCAAATAGCATCAATTTACTTTCATAAGCAGATCATGCATCATGCCATATGCATACACCCATGCACATGATTCAATTTCAGTATTTATCTTTTACAAGGATCTAATAAGTTTTTCTTTCCAGGGACCAATGTTTGCATCCCACAATTTATCGCTCGCATCCAACCTGGCATCGCGAGGAGCCTCCGGCACACACCTCCGGGCATCTTGTACCCCAACTGGCATCACGAGGAATCCCCCCGGCACACACCTCCAGGGCTTCCGGAATTACGTACCGCCATACAACCAGGCATTCCCCTTGGACATTACGTACCGTATACCATCGGGCATCTCGAAACTCCCGAGGACCTCCGGCACACACCTCCGGGCATCCAGCACACACACTCCGGGCATCCCGACACTCCCGGGGCATCGTCGGCTCACACCTCCGACGGTCTCGTTATTATCACCATTTATGATCACATATATGTCTCATTTTCAACATGGCATTTGATGCAACAATATCAAAGGTCTCAACCAACTTTTGATGCCATATGATATGCCAAAATATCACCACATATGCAGTACACATAGCACCCACGATATCACATTCCATAAAGAAATTCATTGGTTTTTTGAAAATAGAACCAATTTTCGGGTAAAGCAGAATGCACCTCTTTAGTAAAAATTCTTTGAAAATTAGTAAAAAACCTCAATAAATTCTGAAAATTTAAAATGATGTAAAAAACATCCAGAGGAAGATATTTCATGAAGAACACCGCGTCAAGAAAGTTCCACATCAATCACATGGATCCACACATCACAGCAAAAGAAATTCCAGCACCACTTTTGCACAGTTTCGGAAATAATTTCGATTAAGCCCTTAAAAGATCTCCAAACATTCTGAGATTTTAATATGTTATAGCTGAGATCTAGAGGTAAAAGTCTCACGAAAAAATCGAAGTCAAATTCCTTCTGGATTAAAAGATATAATTTTTATAACTCTCCCTAACTCTCGGTTCACTGTCCAGATTCATCCTTTCAAAGAAAATCATTTTTCCCAATCAATACTTGTCCGTTTATTCTCAAATTTTAGTATGTTACTCTTCAAGATGTTGTCTACAACTCTTATGAAAAAAAAAGAGATCAAATTCGGACTGGATGATTTCACAAAATCCACGGAATCACAACAGATCAACATAACAGTTTCCAGATCTAGCTTCTTCAAAGAAAAATGGTTTCATCAACCTATACTTGTTCATTTCCTCTAAAATTTTGATATGTTATTCTACAAGAAGTCCTTTACAACTTTCCTTAAGAAGTCAAAGTCAGATTCCAACTAGAACATCGCATGCAACTCACGAAAACACCAAAGGTCGGACTGTTTTTCCCAGAAACAGAATACTAGGCTAGAACACAACTCTTATAACTTCGAAATTTCACACTTCATCCACATCCGAAATTCACAATTCATCACACACCAAACACAACAAGCAAAGGGTAGGTCAATGGACTCTACTTGCCTCTAATTCCTTAGCTTGACAACAAGCAAAACCGAAAGTTCGGGCTTGGCTCAACGGCGACGAAGACCGGCGGCGACGGCGGCAGCAGCTCGAGCACGGGCACGGGTGGTCTCTTCTTCCTCACACCGTGCACTCACTCACTGCTCGCATCTCTCTCCCTCTGCTCAAAATTCTATTCGGTTCACTCTCTTTCTTCACCATCAAAACTGAGCTAATAATTCCTCCAAAATTAATTAGACTAAAGATGATATTTGCATGTAGGGGTTTCGGTGGATGCATGCATGGAGGACAGGTGGAGGAGGCGAGGGCAGGTGGAGGAAACGTGTTCAGTAAATTGTTTCTTTTCTTAGCTGCTCGACACCTTGCTTCTCCATGCAAGGGACGTGTCCTCAGCAACCGTACTCTTTCTTGTTGCTGTCCACCGAAGGAAGAGCTACGTGGCTCTTGGTTAACAAATTTCTTCCATGGTTGACTCCTCACTCGACGGGCACATGTGCCGCATGGTGGCCAAATCTTTTCTATCATTACATGGTAGGAATTTGTGGCCGTTGGTGGGGCTGTCCGCATGGCCATTCAAGGAGAATTTCATTCTCTCCGAAAGTTAATACCTCGAGACGTCGAGTGGCGATGAAACGGGGTCGAAAGTGGTACCAACAATGACAAATGTCGAGCAAGTGAAGAGACGTGCACAGTCTTTACGCACGGTTCAATTCCTCCAAAATTCGACTCTTAATTTAAGCATGTGCAAGTGCTGAAAAATAATTACTTAAATTTTAAATTAATTATTTGCTAATCATTAGCTGCTTCGTGGCAGCTTGCAACAGGGAAACATTGAGGCTTGTGGGCGAGCACTCAACAGCTTGCTCGTCCATGCAATGAGCAGAACTCCAGTTGTCACTCCTCCTCTAGCGACGTGGCATCATTTGCAGGGTTTCGGTCAACATCTCTTCTCACTTGTTGACCCTTATGTCGACTAATTAAGTGGTTACTATGGAGTGGTTTGCGTCGGTGGGTTGTGGCTTTGTTACTCCTAATATCCAGCCACACTTTATTCTAAATATTCACCTTAAATCTCCGCATTTGCATGAGTTATATACGGCCTATTCATATGGCCGTATGATACTACAACAATAAACAAGGATGGTTCGATTCGTAGGGTACATGGCCAAGTATAGAAAATTTCTTGTCAATCCATCTTGTGGCACAATCTCGGTCTCATCAGTGATAGTACGCAGGGATGGGTCTATGCCTTATGCGACGATCAAAATATTTCTAAACGCGGCCCATCGGTCCGATGATGGAATCAAACAATGCTCATGCAAAATACTAATGGCACCATCCAACAGTATTTCTATTGATTTGTCATGGTCATCGTACATTCGAGGATTGTCGAAATTCTCGGGTGCCACATGTATACAGTACAGAGCGGCTACAACTATCTTAGATCAAGCGAAAACAGTGACACACTTAGCCGCGCATCTTCATCCTATCAAACCTCTCGGAAACTGTGGAACAAACTTTGGACTATGAAGACTGCCCCCAAATTGCGAATATTCATGTGGTCTTTATGCCACAATGCCTTCTCTACAAAGGAGAATCTTTATCACAGGCATATCATACCAGACCCGGTCTGTCAGCTATGTCAAGATCACATTCTAGAATCTACATAACATATTTTCCTCTTATGTCCTTGGACTCAAGCCATTTGGTCTAACTCACAAGTCTATATCACGATCCAATCACATGTAGTTCACAGAATTGACGCTTGGCTAGCAGATCTAATTGAGGAAAGCGATGCCTTACCAGATCTGGCGACGGTTGCTTCCATTCTGTGGCAGATCCGGAAGGCCCGCAACAACTTTGTCTTTCGCTAGAAGAGGCCTGATTCGGAGCGAGTTGTACAGGTCGCTCTCGCAAACGCCAGGTCTGCCCAGTGTTGCGACAAGGTGCTGCCGAATTAGGGCTTCAAACCACTAGATCTCGAATAGATGTGGTGTCCTCCAGAGCCGGGAGTAATGAAGATCAATATCGACGGCGCTTATCCAACAACATATCACAAAGGCACCGTGGCGTGCGTCTGCCGTGTTTCTTCTGGCCAGTTGCTCGACGGATTCACCAGCAGCATCACCGCCTCCTCGGCACTACAAATAGAGGTGCAGGCACTAAATCATACTCTTAACTATTTGCTGCAAAAAGGGAAAACACAGGAACACCTCTTGCTGGAAACAGACTACCTGGTTCTTGTGGAAGCTATATAGAACCCTAGCTCGACACCATGGGAGAGCAGAGCTTTGTTTGCTGAAAGTGCGGCGCTTCTCCCCTGTTTCCCTAACCTCCGGTTACGCCACTGTTGAAGAGAAGCCAACTTCATTGCAGACTGGGCTGCAAAAGCCCATGGGCGTTCTTTACTTCCCTCGAATTGGGCTATCTCCCTCCCCCCCCCCCCCAACACCTTCTGGACCTTCTTTGCTTTGAAGCCTTGTACAAGGGTTGTTCCCTTTTATAAATAATATTCTATATTTTGACCAAAAAAAAAATAGTAACTGGTTCATCGCTGTGTTAGGAAGTTTGTGATTTTTTTTATTTTTTATTTTGATTGTGCATTCCAAAACTATCATAACTGTTCCATCTCAACATCAAATCAACTCAAGAGGAAATGATCACAAGTCAAATTTCAATTAAACCTTCCAATACTCGAAAATGGTCCCATACCCCAAAACAATACCTAGAGGTTTTGGAATCAAATGAAACTTTCTAGACCCTATGTTATGGTTAATTATGATTTTTGAAAATGAACGACGCTCGTTTTGTTGACCCTAACATTATATCTTAATTTGGGTTGAAATTTTTTATGATTCGTGATTTCACCAAACATTATTGGACTCGTTGGAAAGCTCTCAACACAAGCATCCTAATGAAGCACAGAAAAAGTGAGCATCAACTCAAGGTGTTTGACTTTTTTTGTGAGGGCTAATTACGCATATGAAAAGTCCTCCCATCCTCATTTTCAGAGTCTCTTCCTTGCTCTTTTACTCTAATAATTCTCAATGATTTCTCATTGGAGAGCTCTCTATGGTAGCTTCCTAAATCCAACGTAATGTTAGACCCACATCTTCCTCCCCTTGGTAGCCCCTTTCTAAAGTTTCCATCTCTCTGGTTCGAGATCATGGTTGATATATTGAATCCCATCCCACAAATCCTCTTCCCACCCTAAATCCCCTTCCTTATCTTCTTTATCTCCATTTTAAACCCTAACCCCTTTCTGCCTTTCGTCTTTTGTTTATAATTCTGCGATTATCTTTGTCTACTTCAAGCCCATCATTATCCTATCCCGATCATATGACTACTCTCTACTGTCGAATGCACTACAAGCCCACTTAACGCAGGAGTTAGACAAGTTTGAAATTCTCCTTGCTACCCTTTGTAAGAGATTGGGAAGGTTGTGGTCGAAGAGGAAGATAACTGCTGTAGATGAGGAGTATTTTACAAGAAAAAAAAAAGGAATGCAAATTATCCTTAATTGTCCAATTTCATCAAAACCCAAGGTATTTATATAAGTATTTCAAAACACAATGTGTAGGGTTTGGAAAATGGAGGATGTGAAAATATTTCTTATAGCTCCATACACTATTGAATTCCGATTTTGGTCAGAAATGGATAAAGAGAAGGTTATTGAACAGGACCCTTGGTGAGTCATTTGCTCTTACTAAAATTGTTAGAGCTTGACATACTCCTGCTTGTTATAACTTCAGCACCTGCAATTTTTGAGTTCAGATAAAAGGTATGCCGATGGAATAAACCTTCGAGAGGATGATAGCGAAAGTAGCGAAAGAAACAGGTAGTGTTTTAGATCTTAAGATCGAAGTGAGAGGGTGTACGTCCTATAAAATAGGAAATACTGAATTTTTTTGGATATCACAACTCCTCTGATACCGGGGCCTATTTTCAGTATTGGGGGAAAGAAGTTATGGCTGGATTTCATGTACGAATTTCCACATAATTGTTATTCATGTGGGAGATTGGGACATTATGCACAACTTTGTGGGAAATTCCATTTACCATGGATCAGTTAAAAAAATATGAAAGAGTTGTCCTCCGGCTCGTGGTTAAAGACAAGAGCAAATGAACTCAGCCCCTACTAGGAGCTCTTTTATGAAAAAAAAAAAAAAGACGATTAAGGAGTTGATGGAAGAAGAGTTCATTATGGGACACCAGTGAACTCATGGCATATGGTGGTGTATAGGGGCAACCAACTACTTTAATGATGGGGAATAAGAATAGCGCCACTGATAAAGGAAAGACGGTTATGATGGAGGACATAATCTGGGAAGAAACAAATAGGACAATGCTGGATCTTGAACCAGAAATGAGGGGTTGCAAAGGAGTCATTTTTGCATGCAACCAGCAGTGATCCGCGGATGTCAAGAGCTTGGAAAAAAACGAAGGCCCGAAGACTTATGTAAGCAAGAAGCAGAAGAGGTACTCACCATATGATTATAGTAGTCTAGCAAGGAGGTGTTAGATGAGACTCAATTAATAGATTACCCCATCTAGATTTTGAAAGACGCTAAAAGATGGGCTTTGACGGCTAACCTTAATAAGGTTAGAAGGATACCGGAAATGCCAGAACTTGTGTAAGGTCCTCACTTTAATATAAAAAATTTTCATCAATTCACTTAAGTGCAAAATCGGAAAAAAAAAATCACTTTAATGCCAATAGCGAGAAATTCTAGTTAAAATAGTTACATGGCTTTTATAATTAAAAAATAAGCTGAGTTGGCATATTGGTTTAAAAAAAAAAAATCTAAGCACGTCACACACTACACATGTCCTTTCCATTTATACTCATAACTATAATTATGATGCAGAAGCACTACAAAATACATCACAACATATCATACAAGAAAGTCACGTGAGTTTAATAAATATGCTTATTCTTTACTCAAATAATAGCACTTGTTATCAAAATATATAGTCCTGGGAAAATGGTTGGTTCAACTAGCACCAATACTCCTGTACTACTCCAAAAGCGAGCCACCATCCAACTTAATGATTGATGGTGTCGAGCATGAACTAGTCTCTTCTACCATCGTGTCCAAAGGGGACCATCCTACACACTGAAAAATAAGGAGTGAGCCAAAAATCTGGGAAACGAAATCCCTAAGTCTAAAGCGGGATATCATCTTAATGCCTAACTTAGCACCAAATTAAACAACATGAGTTCAACACAATACAAAATAATCATGCATAAACAAGTTCATGATATGCCAGTAACAAACCATTAACTATAATGCAAGTCCATCCACTCATAAGCAATCGTATGACATAAGATTTCATGATGCACTAGTATCACCTAGTGATTTAGCACCATATAATATATATATATATATATATATATGCAAGTTCATACTTATAATAAATTTTACCTCTACACGCACACAAGTAAATTCATACATCTCATTAGAGTTCACCACCACACATGCAAGTACAACCATACGTGTCATGCATTTCATCATTATACACATAAGTAGATTCATACATGTCACCAGCCAGAACCTTCTCGATTCACGAAACATCTCGACTAACAAGGCATCGTCACCACCGTCTCCTAAGGGACGGAATTGCACATACCCTTTGCCACACCTCAACCCATTCATCATGGGTGCCCTCTACATCAACAAGGATAAATACACCACTGTATATTTGCATGGTGATGGTCAACATATCATGGCTACAAGAGCCATGTCATTTGATGACTATACATGCCATGTCATACCGTGATCATAATAGCCATGTCATATCTTGACTTTACAAGCCAAGTCACACTATAACCATGAGGGTGATATCATACCATAACTACAAGAGCCATGTTATAATAGGATTTCATATGATATGTCAACCTTGTAAAGAACCATCATATATGGCAAGATATCTAGTTGACTTCAGAGTCTTATCCTCATACTCATACAAGGCAATTCGCTCGAAGGCGAATAGGCCATGACAAGTGTCTTAATTACATAGCATTGTTCACAAGCAATTCATTATAACAAAACAATTACCACATTCATCACGATGATTTATCATCTCTCATGCACTTTAACACCATCCTTCTTATTTCATCCCACATTCATCAACTATAAGAAATATATTATTCAAACAATCAAGCAAAGCAACCACATGTGATTGTACTCCCACTCAGAAAGTACAAACACTCAGGTTCATAACGTAAATCTACTCAAATTTAGAAGGTAAGTATATTTAGACTCGGAATGTACATTATTCGGTTCAGAACGTAAACATACTTAAACTTAGAACATAGTCCTTTCACACATAAGATTGGAATATGAACATAAAAGAGGAAAACGAATGAAGATCTTTCTTTCTTTCTTTTTTTTAGAATTCTCCTTTTTGTAAGCTTGAAGACATAAGAAGGTCTTTTTATAGGCCAGAGGAAATTAATCTAACAAATCAAAGTCAACTTGGGAAAGATATTTTAGTTGAAATGAGAGATGGCTTCTTCTTGGCTAAGTAAAATGAACGAGTCATCAAGGCATTAACGTGCTATGTTGTCATGAATGATGTAATGCATGATATCATGGGTGGCCTAATTCAATGTTTCAAACTTAAGAGCATGTAAGTTAAAAAGCTATAAGTGGTAAAATTATATGGCTTCACCCATCGATAAGGCCAAAGGAGATTAACTAAGTAATAATGACCTTGAGCTAAAATCATGAGGTCTAAAGGTAGAAAGGATGTGTATTTCTAATGAATGAGCTTCAAGTGGCCCTATGTGGCACCCCTCGACGGCCCCCGATCCGTTAGGGTCGCCACAGTTCGCTTACCTTTCACTCCACCTAATGAACACTAATTACATCTCTTAGTGGAAGCACGTAGTTCATAGGCATTTTTTTTTAAAATGGTCCCGGCGCATCTTATTAGCGGAAGCATAACCAAGTCTCACCATTCCTCCCTCTAATAATCATAATGCAATGCACACCAACTACACATCATATGAAAAGATGAAGCCGAGCCACTTTTATTTACATATTTAAGATGGACATCTTGGGTCGGTACAACAAAAAAGAAAAGCCAAGACTTTTAGCTACACTTGGCCACAGCTCAAAAGAGATCTCGACCCCTATATCGATCACGTGTCATCCTCCATCTATAAGTGTCGGCTATCCTCAAAAAGTGTCAGCTCTCCACTCCTCACGCGGGCCATCACACCCACCCTGGTGCATCAGGCGGTGGCGGCGGCAACATCCCCCGCATCACTCCGTCACGGCGGACATGGACCGACAAGAACTCCTGGACGACCGGGCCCGCAGCCAGGCCCACATCATACATCACCAGCACACGAACCCGTACAAACGTCAGACCGGGGATGGTAACGCAATCCATCTCCGAACACTCGACCTCCACGTCAGATGGAAGGCCATAAAAGGTACCCCGCGTGACCGGAGAGAGCGGCATCTTTCTAATCTGAAATGTTGGTCCCCGAAGGGGTGAGTACAGCCACTTAGTTGGTAAAAGATCCATTAAACTACTCAATGCATCACACAATACAATCAAAACACCATAGCATAGTACATATCAATTCATGCATCCAAGCATAACTTACCTCGCAGCCATGCATATGTCATCATACCATGTGTGCATACACCATCATGCACTCATCATCAAGTATTCGTACATATACCATCACGCCATAGGTGCATATACAACCATGCACTCATCCTCAAGCATTCATGCATATCCCTACCTCATGTGCACATACCACAATGCACTCATACACATCATATCATACAGACATGCGTACATGTCACCAGACCATGCATGATTCACTTTCCACTTTTTATCTTTCAAATTGATCACCACATCTTTCTTTCCCCGGGATCAGTAATTGCATCCCACATTCTATCACTCGCACCCCAACCTGGCATCGCGAGAAACTTCCGGCACACACCACCGGGCATCCGGCACCCCCACATTCCAAGCATCTCGTATCCCAACTGGCATCACGAGGCATTCCCCGGGCACAAACCTCCGAGGCTTCCGGCACCTAACCATTCCGGGCATCTCGAAACTCCCGAGGACATCCGGGCATGTATCACAATACAACCGGGCATCCGGCACCCCCCGTCCCGGGCATCCTGACACTCCCAGGGCATTATCGGCTCACCTCCAACAGTCTCCTCATTCATCATTATTCATATTCACCAATTTATGTCTCACAATCAACATGGCACATGATGTAATAGCAACAAAGTCTAATTCAACATTTGATTCTATATGCCATGCCAAATATCATCACATGTGCAGCAAGATTTAATCACTTAAATCAATATAATTCATGGGACTCATCCAAAACAGAATAATCATAAATTACAGCATTTGAAATTCGCACAATCCAGCTTGCACAGTTTTAGAAAATATTTCCATTAAATACCCAAATGACCTTTAAAAATTTTGAAATTCAAACATGTGATATTCAAGACATAATGGAAAATATTTCATGAAGGACACTGCACCAAAAGACCCTCATATCGTGCGGTATAAACCAAACATCACAGCACCATTATCATAACCACTAAACTTGCACAGTTTTCGAAACATTTTCAGTTAAATGGGCAAATGAACTTCATAAATTATGAAATTTGAATATGTCACAGAGAATACATAAAGAAAGATACTTCATGAATAACACTTCTCTGAAAGAGCTTCATACAAAATGATATGACTCATGCATTGAAACTGATCAAATCCGAATATACCAGGTTACACGGTTTTAAAAGAATTTTCGATTAAATACCCAAATGGCCTTCAAAATTTATGAAATTCGACTATGTTGTAGTAAAGATCCTAAGGTAGGTTTTTCATGAATAAATAAAAGTCAAATTCGTTCTAGGTGATTTAAAATAGACGGTTAAAGCTTCTGTTTCAATACCGAAGTTTCCAGATCTGACTACTTCCGAAAAACCACGATTTCACCTATCTATTCTTGTTATTTTTCTCTAAATTTTTTATATGTTAAACCTCAGGATGTCCTTTACATCTTTTGTTAAGAAATAAAAGTGAAATTTCAACAAAAAGATAGCCTTACAGTCCATGCATTCATCAAAGGTAGTTGCCGAAATTTCCAGATCCAGTCTCTCCGAAAAATAAAGATTTCACCTACTTATAATTGTTCATTTTGTCCCAAATTTGAGTATGTTATATTTCAAGAAGTTCTTAACAACTTTCATTTATAAGTCACGACAAAAATCCAACTCAAACAACACATGCAAGCCAATAGAACATCCAAGGTCGAACTGTTTTCTCGAGAACAGTTTACTAGTTTCAACCATCACTCTTACAACTTCAACTTTTAACACCCTAAACATCCAAAATCTATCACCATTCAAGCACACATACTAGGCACAACATGCAAGAGCAGATTTAAGGATCCCAACTTGCCTCTAAACCGAGCAAACAGCAAGCACAAATGGAGGGCGAGGCGGACTCAACGGCGGTGAACGGCGGCGATCAGCTTCCTTCCTTCTTCTCCCGCACGCTCACTCTCCCCCCCTCGATTTCTCTCTTTCTCTCGGTAGCTCTCTCTCTCTCTCTCTCTCTCTCTCTCTCTCTCTCCCTCTCTTTGGACGAACCCCCCTCTCTCCCTCTCTTTCTCGCTTAAGCCAGCCATCATTTCCCTTAATTTTTCTTCCCCTCAATGATGAGCAATCATTGGATGTGCATGGGGAACACTTGGCAGCTAGGAGAGACGAATGGCCTTCTTCATGCAATATGGGCCTCCATCTTCGGCTGGGCTTGGGCTAGCCATGGGCCGACGGCAGCTCTCCTTCTTGGCTTCATGGGCCGGTCGAAAAATGGGGTGAGGCAATTGGGCTGGTTTGGGCCTTCAATTATCCAGCCCATCCTCATCCTATTAATTTATCTAATCCTTAATTTATATAAACACCTAATTGGAATTTGTAACTCACAAAACTTTGTGACCTAATTTAATAAATTCCAATCCATAATTCACATGGCCAAAAATAGAATCTTTCTATAAAATAATTTCCCACCAAAAAGCTTGGCCAAAGTTTTAATGCAAGCCATGAATTAGAGCACCCCCTAAAGATTTGGCAAGAAATTCTAGGATGCCACACCCTATGAGAATAGTTAGGGCACAAATGGCCCAATGAGATTTTGCCACAATAAGATATTTTGATGGAGATGAAGATGAGCTCCTCTTCTTCGGCCAAGTGTGTGCATGAAACACCAAATATTAATGAGTATAGGCATGGATCATCCAAGACATTAATGAACTTTAATTAAAATAGGCGATGCCATGCATGATGTAAAAAACCAACAAAAATTAAATGTCTCAAACCAAAGCACGGGTAAAAATTTGGGTAGAGAAAAGAGAAGTGACACGCTAATTGAATAGAAATAGAGATTTAGGGAAACCGATCTTTATTATGAACATTGGTAAGCCTGCAAATATTTTGAATCTACTAAAATCATCAATGAAAGATGTCAGAATCAGAACAATCCCAATTCAATAAATTTGAAACTTGAATATAATAAAATATGAAATTCAGAGCATATCAATCCCTTTCAACAAATGATATAACTGTAACGGTTAGGAAAATCATACTAAATACTATCGTCAGCGCGATCGCTTTATCGTCCCTAGTCCCGACGTCGAGGGTCATCTTTTAGCAATCACTAGGGTTTGTTGTACTTTGCTAGCTTTTGAGAGCTATTAGATCTTACTAAGAGTCGATGCAAATGTCAGATCTAGAAAAAAAGTTAGTGGTCGCATTGGTTGGGACTTCGTGTGAGCTTATCTTGTCGAGATCTTGGGATTTTTGCGTTGGTTAGGTGAATGAAATTGCTCGATTTGGTTCACCGTTGTTGTAGCAATTGATAGATTGTTTCGATAGAAGGGAAGAAAACTTACGTCGAATGCAGAACCTCCAAGACACCTCTCGAGTGAGGCATTCCAACTGGCCCAAAAATAATTGATCCGTCCATTACTTGATCGTTGTTTTGATTTTGACACAGTTTGCGATCTATTGTTGCTTCGATCTTGCAGTCTTCGTGCAATGCATGCGAGATTAGGAGTAGGAAGAAGAGGCAAGCCGTGATTGGTTTGAACAAAATTGAAGTGGAGATCAAGAAGGTGAGGCACATTAGTAGCAACAATAGTAGTTCCTTGATGCGGAGGGTCTTAGCCTGGGGAAAAGAAGTGTTGTTGCAGAGACTGATGGGGTTGATATTGTTAGGTGTTGAGTTGAAAGTTTTTGTTCGACACTGATAATTTTTCAATTTGTTTTTGTTTACTCTATGTTAAATTCTTTCTAGTAAATTGGATTTGGAAGTGATAGCACGACACCTTATCGCACAAGGTCAATCTCATTTACTAATGCCAAAATCGATTCTAATCTATCTTCTGTAGTAAAAGTGGTGTTTGATTTGAGCTACTCCAGTTTGACCATTCTTCTCTATTTGCTAGCTGCTGAATTTATATTTGTAGCAGCTCTTACTAGTAGTTGTACTTTGTATGTTATGGATTTAAGTTCTATGCGTTTGTAATCGGAGGAAGATGTTGTCGATCTAGCCAATTACCATAGTCTATTTATGTCTCTTCTTTTGTGCAAGGGTCTGCCTTGACTACTCGTAACATCCCAGATTTTCAATCTTGTTTTCTATTGAATAAATCGGGCATTTCATTGACGCGCCTATAGGGCTGTTCTCAAAGCTAATCACTCTCAAGATAACTAGACTATCTGGGGAATCCATTAAGGAATTTTAAGTCAATAGACTTGAGAATTTGACCAGGAATCAGCTATTCGACCGTGCTCATCTTTAGAGGTCATTACGGCACAGTTAAAAATCGATTAGAGATCAGAGATAGGTTGGTTTGACTAAGATGTGTGGCTAATTGTGGATGATTCCACCAAATTGAAAAATTCTTGTTGGCCGGCACTAGATTAATTTTTCAATCGTTTTGGTACCCTGTGTCTGTATTTGAATCCTCAAGATTTTCACAACAATCGAGAGTCACCAATGTGTCGAATGGGTTCATTGTGGCTCGAAGAAAATCGACCACGGGTCATTTGCACTAAAAATTTCTGAAAGTTACCCAATAGCCTAGGTCACGCTAAAATCGCGCCGAATTGAAATTAACCGCGAATTTGAGTCCGATTTCATAAATTAAAAGTTCTGTAATGTCACAATTAATTTTAGGAACGTCGACTCAGTCTCAGAAGATTTTTCTGCAAACCGAGACTTTTTGGGAAAAAGTCATCCTAGGGCCTTTTTGTCCAGAAAATGTCGAGGATCGTTTTTTATTGCGCAATTGGGATGCAAGTGGGATCAATTGGTGAGGAAAAATACCAATTGGATCGTTGAGGTGTTGATTGATTTTATAGAGGCCGGTTTGTATTGAATTAAAAAAGAATAAGTGTCCAATTAAAGAGGAAATCCTTGCAAATTCGTAGCCCCCATTTGCCCACACTTATGGACCAATTCAAAAAGCTTCTAGACCGGATTTGGTGTTGGAAATTTGCTGTGCAAGCCAGCTAAGCTTGGTGGGCCATGTTTGAGGGAACAAAGGGATAAGAGAGAGAGAGAAGTAAGGGAGCAACCGGTCCCCCCCCCCTTCTTCCTTGCTGCTTCCGTCGTTCTCTCCCCCTTCCATGTGTACGAAGCTCCAGCAAGTCCAATAGAAGAAGCCAGCAGTCGTTGCAGCCACCGCCAAAGCCAGGGACGTCGCCTCCGCACGCCGCTCGTTGCCCCACGTGCTCACCAGCCCACCTCACCTCACTGTCGCCCAACCGCGTCGCCTTGCCGCCGTCCTCACCCCCAGCAAGCTGCCGTGGTCACCCGAGCCACTGTCGGAGCTCCTACCGCCACCACCTAGACCCGGTTCGGCCACCTCGGCCTGTTGTCGCCTCAACCCGCCCTTGTTTCCACCTTTCTTAGCCTCAACCAGCAACAGACAGAGAGCAAGAAGAGTGGGTCTCGTGGCTGCTGTTTAGCCCGTTTTGGCTCACTTCCCGGCCTCGAAAGTTCGGCCCGCCTTGAAAAGAAGTGAGCCCCATCGCTTCCCCGACGATTTGAGCCGATCAGATCGTAAAACAAATGAGTTTAACTCACTAATCCTCGCTTAGTAGGTTAATTACGCTTAAGGGCTGATTAGATTAAGTTAAGTATGGTTAGGTGGTTAATTAGATTAGATTAGTGAAATTTAACTAATTATCGATGCATGTTAGGTGGATAGTTAGTGCAATTAGCGAGTAAATAGGCTCTAGTATTTATCTAGAGTGACTCGAAAATTTTCCAAGTCTGTTTCGGCGTTCAATCAGGCTTTTTCGGGCCTAAGTTGATTTATTGGCATTTATTTAATATTTTTCGTAATTATTCAATTATTTATTTATTTTCCGGAAATTAGACCGGGATAGTCGGCGACCGGAATTTTATGCTGATTATTGTGATGTGGTTCATTTATTTATTTGAGCTCTAATTTGTGTTGAATTGATTTAATTGTGATTTTAGGATTTTATTCCTAAATTAATCAATTTTGGTAATTGATTGGAAAATAACCGAGCGTTGGTTCACAATGCCAAAAATATTTTGATAGACTATATAAAATGGTGGGAATTGTGGAAGTGAAATTATTATATTTTGGCTAAGGCCAACCGTGTACCCACACACGGCTATTTTATCTGGTATAATAAAAATGTGAAAAATCGTTGGACGATAAGAACGTTGGCCCGATGGCTCGGTATGTCATCTCGAAGAAAGACATTATATTATGTCGGCTCGGTGACTCGGTATGTCATCTCGGAGAAAGACATTATATTATACCGGCTCGATGACTTGATATGTTATCTTGGAGAATGAATAGTATATTATACCGGCTCGATGACTTGATATATCATCTTGGAGAATAGATAGTATTGATTGGAATGACCGGGGAATGGTTTGATTGACCCGTAATCGACTAGGTCGATTGATCAATGAGTCGATCTGAGTGAACGATTTGATTCATTGATGTGACTTGATGAGTTTATGAATTGTGTTGAATTGCAGGGAGAAACTGAGGCCAAGGTAAGTCCTCTGACTCGTGTTGTGCTTAGGCAGCCTTTAGGGCGTATTTGCTTCCTAAACGAGTCTTAGGGGGGTAAGAACTCGCTGAGTAGTTGTCTCACCCCGTTGTGGGATAACCTTTCAGGTCCATAAATGGTAGCACCTCTAGCTCCTCCCGAGCATTTTGGTATACTTGAGGAAATCAATGAGATAAGTTATCACATTCTGATACACATCACCCTGAAGGATTAGAGTATGTTTTGGTGAAATCCACCGACTGGGTTGATGTGGGTGAACCCCAAAAGGTACCCCACAAATATCGGTCGTGGTATCATCATTACAATGATGGATGAAGGGTGGGCCCTATACTGAAATCTAATGTAAATATGTATGTTTTGGAGGTAGCGTTCGGGAAGGGGACAGCAGATCCCAAGGGTGGATCGGTGGTTGATGCGAAGGATCCCAAACTTGGTGATGATCCTGACTCTCCGGAGTATTCAGCAGTGGGCTCCAGCTGGAGCATGGAAGAAGGATAGATTGTCGAGGAGGACCCGGAGGAGGGTCCAGAGGAGGACCCAGAGGAGGATCTAAATGAGGATTGAAACCCCACCTCTGTTTGCAAGACTTGTGTACTAAACCTGTTTGTGTATAACCGAACCACTATAGTTTGTATTGTATATATATATATGCACCGGTTTGCATTGTATATAAGTGTGGTTGTTTTTCAGGTTCGAGATTTTTAGTCCTACTTTCCTATCCCATTGTTTATTGTCCTGGGATTTTATATCTGCTTCCACATGCACATTTAAACTTAATGGGTTGGTGATGCGTCCTGGGGCGTCGCTATTTAATTGATCGGTGAGGGATGGGCGCGCGCTCGAGGATTGGGGCGTCACATCCCCGTTTAAGTGGTATCAGAGCAATGGTTAAGAATTGGAGTGATAAGGAGCGATGGTTCATGGGATACTAGTAGGAATGACATTTAAATTCATGCCGGTGCATGTTGATGATAGTTGATTGGTAGACTTGCTTGTAGTTTAGATCACTATGTTTCTAATTCGGTGTGGAGTTGGAAGCAGGTTTCAGTAGTTAAAGCTGAGCCATGAGTGATCAGGAGTAGCGAACTCCTACCAAGAGGACTGTTAGGGCCGTGACTCGGGGTAGAACGTCGACCAGGGTCGGTACCCGAGGAGGCCAAGGTCGAGCGCCAGCTCAGGCTAGCGCGAGTGGAGTGGCACCACCTCCCGTTGGTGTTGGGGTAGCAGACCCTGGTGATCCCAGAATCAATGGAATCATGAAGGCGCTAGAAGCCATGAGAGATGTGATGGCACAGCAGGCACAGAATCAAGCCGATGTTGCTGTTGTCGTAGCTGCCGCACCTACCGAGGTTCAACCTGAGAACGTGATGGTGCAGAGAGAGAGAGGCCGATGCACAAGCTGGTGGAGCAGTTTTTGAAGCTGAGCCCACCAAGATTTACGGGTACTGGAGACCTCGAGGCCGCTTCTCTGTGGATCCAAGATCTAGCAAAAGTGTTTGCACTTCTGATGTGCAACGAAGATGAGAAGGTGGTATTGATTGTATACCAACTTCATGGTAATGCTAATATCTGGTGGAGAGCCGCCAAGGATACAGTATTTCCGGAAGGTGTGGCCCCGGTGTGGGACACCTTCCTCAAAGCATCTAACGATCAGTATTTTTCGGGCAAGCTGCCTTGTTTGGATCGATGTTTAGCTCTCATCGAGAAGGAATCTGCCATGGGAAGAGGCTGTGGCACCCCTCGACGGCCCCCAAACCGTTTGGGTCACCACAGTTCGCTTACCATTCACTTTCCCTAATAACATGTCACTCTGATACCATTTCAATTGCAGCGGGTCCATACAACCTGGGGGTTTCCTTCATCGGTCCCAGTGCACCTTATTAGCGGAAGCATAATTTAATATCGCCATCTCTCCCTCCAACTATCATGATACAATACACACCAACTACACAAGTAACATATGAAAAGATGAAGCCGAGCCACTTTTATTTACGTATTTTCAAGATGGATTTCACGGGTCGGTACAATCAAAAAGAAAGGCCAAGATTTTCATCTAGACTTGGCCACAACCCAAAAGAGACAACTCGATCCCTATGTCTACCTCGTGTATGATCCTCCATCTACAAGTGTCGACTATGTCTAAAAAGTTGCAGCTCCTACTTTTCACGCACGGGCCCTCACACCCATCCTGGTGCGTCAGGCGGTGGCGGCGGCAACATCCCCCGCATCACTCCGTCTCAAAGAACGTGAACAGATATGAACTCCTAAATGACAGGGCCCTCAGCCAGGCCCACGTCATACATCACTAAGGCGCGAATCCGAATGAATGTCAGACCAGGGATAGTGGGCCAGTCGATCTCCGCACACTCAACCTCCACATCCAAAGGAAGGCCGTAAAAGACGCCCCGCGTGACAGTAGGGAGCGGCATCTTTCCAATCTGAAATGTTGGTCCCCGAAGGGTGAGTACAACCACTCAGCAAGTAAAGGACCAATAAACCACTCAATGCATCATGCGTCACACAATCATCACAATCATAGCATCACACGTCATTAAAGTATCCATGCACAATTTACCTTGATATCATGCACATGACATCATACCTCATGTACATACATCATCATATAGTCATCACCATCATCACATACACTTACCATCATCATGTCGCATGTACCATCATGCCATGGGTGCACATACATCCATGCACTTACCATCATCATGCATCCATGCACTCATCATCATCATATCACATGTACCATCATCATTACCATGCATCCATGCACTCATCATCATCATATCACATGTACCACCATCATTACCATGCATCCATGCACTCATCAGCATCATATCACATGTACCATCATCATTACCATGCATCCATGTACTCATCATCATCATATCACACGTACCATCATCATTACCATGCATCCATGCACTCATCATCATCATATCACATGTACCATCATCATTACCATGCATCCATGTACTCATCATCATCATGTCATGCATATACCATCATGCATAATTCAATTTCAATTTCTCAATTTCATCCTTTCATTTTGGACCGCCACCTTTCTCTTTCCCGGGACCAATGTTTGCATCCCACGTTCATCACTTGCACCCCACCCGGCATCGCGAGAACCATCCGGCACAAACCTCCGGGCATCCGGCACAATACCTGCCAGGCATCTCGTACCTCAACTAGCATCACGAGGCATCCCCGGCACAATACCCGCCGGGCTTCCGGCTCCCCACTCTCCGGGCATCTCAAAACTCCCGAGGACCCTCCGGCATCCGGCCATTCAAGGCCACCGGCAACCGGCCGTACCCTTCTAGCCAGGCATCCCGACACTCCCGGGGCATCGTCGGCTCACACCTCCGACGGTCTTCTCACTTATCTTAATTCACATCTTCAATTATAATTCAATTTTAACATGGCATGCGATGTGATGGAAATCAAGATCATTTTCATCCTTTGATTCATACATGCATCTCCAATCATCATCATACATGCAGCAAGACACAATCATTCATAACAATACAATTCATGGAGTCCATACAATTTAGAATAGTCCATTTATCATGCCTTTTTGAAGTTTACAAAATTCCAGCTTGTACCTTTTTTGAAAACATTTAAATTAAATATCCATATGATTCTCAAAAATCATGAAATCAAGACATGTGATAGACAAGACAATAATATAACAATTTCATGAAGAACACATGCCCAAAAGAGTTCCACACAAGAAGATATAACTCACACAAATACAGCATGCAATTTCGGATAGAATCAGATTGCGCAGTTTTTGAAATAATTCGATTAAAATACCCAAATGACCTCTGAAAATTATGAAATTTTACCAGGTTATAGTTAAGACACTAAAGTATATTTTT
The DNA here is from genome assembly GCA_017140595.1 of Eucalyptus curtisii. Taxonomy (NCBI): domain Eukaryota; kingdom Viridiplantae; phylum Streptophyta; class Magnoliopsida; order Myrtales; family Myrtaceae; genus Eucalyptus; species Eucalyptus curtisii. Next base: position 13,690,633 of record CM029502.1, read on the forward strand.
CATGAATACATCTAGGCCAGATTTGTTCTAAATAATTTTATATAGACGTCCGAAGCTCCTGATTCTAGCACCGCAACGTTCAGTATAGCTATCTCCGAAATGTCGAGTTTTCACCCACTTATCCTTCTTTTTTTCCTCTGAAATTTGGATATGTTTTGCTTCAAGAGGTCCCCTACAACTTTTATTGAGGGATATAAGCGAAATTTCCAAAGAATAGTCACCATATGGGTCCAAGAAGTCTCGGGTGTCCAGTACCGTGTTTCCAGATTTACCGTCTTCAAGAGAAAGTCGATTCACTAGGATACACTTGCTCATTTTACCTCAAATTTGAGTATGTTAGTATTTAGGATGTTCTTTACAAGTTTCATGAAGAAGTCGAAGAGAAATTCTCGGTAAAAAGCAACATGCAACCCTCAAAACTACCAAAAGGTCAGCAAAGCAGTTCCAGATCTAGTGTCTTCGTAGGAAGAGGGTTTTGCCCCTTAAATCTCAACCATTTTGTCCCAAATTTTAGTATGTTATAGTTTGAGATGTTTTCTACAACTTTCATGAGGGAGTCCAAGTCAAAATCCAACTCAAAACACGCATGCAAGCCTCCACAAGTTTCTGGGTCGGGCGGTATACATGAAATCAGCAAGCATTTTCAAGAACAAACCACACTAGCTTCGGTTCCTTACTTCTAAACACCCAAGAATTCAACCACACATGCAAGACACACATGCAAGAGTAGAAATTGATCCTAACTTGCCTCTAAGATCAAGCGAATGGCGGCACACGGACGGCACACGGACGGGCGAACGGACGGCGACGGGCGGACAAACGGCGAGCGGCTCCTTCTTCCTCCTCTCTCGGTTTCCCTCTCTCTCTCGCAACTCTCTCTCTCCCTCTCTCTCTTGGCTTGGACGAAGCCCTCTCTCTCCCTTTCTTTCTCTCTTTTATTTCCCCACAAAACCATCATTGGCAATCATGAGGAGCCTCCCCCAATGGCCAATGCATGGGGTCTTCTTTTTGCCACTTGGCAAAGCACATGCAAGATGGGCTTGGGAAGAAGTGGGCCGGCCACTCCTCCTCTCCTTGGTCGACGGCAGCCTCTCCATGGGCTTCATGGGCCGGCCATTTGGCCCACCAAAGGTCCATACTCTTGGGCCTAAGGCCCAAGCCTAATTAAAATCAAATTTTAACCTTCTTTTTAAATACTAATTAAATCATTATTGAACCAAAGTACTATAGGGTAAAATTAAATAACTAAACACTTGAAATCACAAATCCATAGATTCTAATTCACAATACATATGGCCAAAGATAAGTCATCCTCTTCCAAGGTTTATCCATTTAAACTCGGCCATAGATCTCAATACAAGACATTAATTGGAGCACCCTTAATGACTGGCAAAGAATTTCAGGATGCCACAATTCTCCCCTCCTTAGAGAATTTCGTCCTCGAAATTAGACTTTACTCATGTCCTTTTGAAACAAATAAGGGTACTTTTCCATCATCTGATCTTCACTCTCCCATGTGGCTTCCTCCACATCATGATGTCGCCATAATACCTTAACCAAAGGGATTTTCTTAGTCCTAAGAATTTGTTCCTTTCGATCTAATATCTGTACAGGCTCTTCAATGTACCTCACTTTCTCATCCACTTCAATGGCTTCATGATCGAGTATGTGACCAGGATCCGGCTGGTACTTTCTCAACATCGATACATGAAACACATCATGCAAATTTCCCAACTTAGGGGGCAGCGCTAAACGATAAGCCACATCTCCTATTCTTTCAAGTATTTCAAAAGGTCCAACAAATCTAGGGCTTAACTTACCCTTCATTCCAAATCGAGATATTCCTTTCATTGGAGATACCTTAAGGAATACATGATCTCCTACACTAAACTCCAAAGGCCTTCTACGCCTATCTGCGTAGTTTTTCTGTCTACTCTGAGCTGTTTTAAGCCTTTTTCTAATAGTTTCAACAGCTTTAGTGGTAACTTGTACCAGTTCAGGTCCTGTCAATTTCCTTTCACCTACTTCATTCCAACAGACAGGAGTCCTACATCTCCTTCCATATAATGCTTCATAAGGAGCCATGCCTATACTTTTCTGAAAACTATTATTATAGGCAAACTCCACCAAATGCAATATTTCATCCCAATTTCCTTTGAAATCAATTACACAAGCCCTCAACATATCCTCTAATGTCTGAATTACTCTTTCTGTTTGTCCATCTGTCTGAGGGTGAAAAGCAGTACTAAATTGGAGTTTAGTTCCTAAGGCAATTTGAAGACTCCGCCAAAAGTTCGAAGTAAATCTCGAATCCCGATCTGAGGTAATAGTTACTGGAACACCATGTAAGCGTACCACTTGACTTACATATATATCCGTATATTTGTCCATTGGGTAGTCCATGCAAACCGCTAGAAAATGAGCAAACTTAGTTAAACGGTCCACTATAACCCAGATAGAGTCATGACTGCTGGTCGTCCTTGGTAATCCTTGTATAAAGTCCATTGTTATATGCTCCCATTTCCATTCTGAGATGTCTAATGGTCTCAAGAGTCCTGCAGGTTTACGATGTTCCGCTTTTACCTGTTGGCACGTCAAACATTGAAAAACGTGCTTAGCCGTATCTGCTTTCATACCATTCCACCAAAACTGCTGACGTAAGTTCCTGTACATCTTTGTACTACCCGGATGAATACTATAATTACTTTTATGTGCCTCCGACAGAATTTCCTTCTTTAAATCTTCGTTGTCAGGAACACAAAGTCGTCCTTGGCATCTTACTACTCCGTCTTCAGAGACTTGAAATTCTGGTCTTTTCCCTAAAGACACTGCATCTTTCACTTTCCTAATTTCTGGGTCAGACTCTTGTAAGATTTTAACTTTCTGAATAATTTCAGGCTCAATCCTTAATGCACTAAACATACCAGTAAGACAATCCACTTTCAATTTAAACTCTGAGTCCGTTACGGACTTTAACAAGCTCCATTTTGCCATTCTTAAACTGGCCATTTCCATGGATGACTTACGACTAAGAGCATCCGCTACCTTATTCGCCTTCCCTGGATGGTATTTTATCTCACAATCATAATCCTTTAACAATTCCATCCACCTCCTTTGTCTCATGTTCAACTCCTTTTGTGAGAACAGATATTTCAAACTCTTATGGTCCGTATAAATCTCAAACTTTTCCCCATATAAATAGTGCCTCCATATCTTCAAAGCGAACACTATAGCTGCTAGTTCTAAATCATGCGTTGGGTAATTCAATTCATGGGGTTTCAATTGTCTGGATGCATAGGCTATGACCTTGCCATGCTGCATCAAAACACATCCCAGTCCTTTGTGAGATGCATCACTATATACTGTAAAACCATCAGGTCCAGTTGGTATAGTCAGGATTGGAGCCGAGGTCAATTTCCTTTTAAGCTCCTGGAAACTCCTTTCACAATCCCCATTCCATTCAAATTTCACGTTCTTTCGAGTCAATTTAGTTAAAGGACCTACCAATCGTGAAAATCCTTCAATAAATCTTCTATAGTAACCAGCCAGTCCTAAGAAACTCCGTATTTCAGTAGGTGTCGTCGGTCTCGGCCAATTTATCACCATCTCAACTTTCGTCGGGTCCACTGCAATTCCTCTTCCTGATACTACGTGCCCCAACAATATTATTTGGTCCAGCCAGAATTCACACTTGCTAAATTTGGCATACAGCTTATGGTCTCTCAGGGTTTGCAAAACTACCCTCAAGTGTTGTTCATGCTCTTTAGGCCCTCTCGAATATATCAGAATATCATCAATAAAAACAATTACGAACTGGTCTAAATAAGGCTTTAATACCCTATTCATTAGATCCATAAATGCAGCCGGCGCATTTGTCAATCCAAATGGCATGACAAGGAACTCGCAATGTCCATAACGAGTCCTAAACACAGTCTTAGGGATGTCTTCTTTCTTAATTCTTAGCTGATGGTATCCCGACCTTAAATCGATCTTAGAGAAGACCGAACTTCCTTGGAGTTAGTCAAATAGATCGTTAATTCTAGGCAAAGGATATTTATTTTTAATGGTTACTTGATTTAACTGCCTATAATCAATGCACAAGCGCATCGATCCATCTTTCTTCTTCACAAACAAGACCGGTGCACCCCAAGGTGAAGCACTGGGTCTAATGAATCCTTTGTCAAGCAACTCCTGTAGTTGCACTTTCAATTCCTTCAATTCAACTAAGGCCATCCTATATGGGGCTTTTGATATAGGTCCTATTCCAGGCATTATTTCAATTTCAAACTCAATTTCTCGTTCAGGCGGTAATCCAGGCAATTCCTCAGGAAATACATCTTGAAATTCATTAACTACCCGAATTTCATCGAGCTTAGGCTCTTCCTTAATATAATCTCTAACCATGGCCAGGTACCCTTGACATCCTTTGTCAAGTAACGCACGGGCTTCTATTGCTGAAATAAGTGCTACAGATAGGTGGGTCTGACCTCCCAAAAATTCACAGCTAGACTGATCAGGTAAAGTAAATTGGATCACTTTCCTATAACAATCCATCTTGGTCCGATACTTATGAAGCCAATCCATTCCTATGATAACATCAAAATCATACATGGCCATTACGACTAAGTCTATTTCCATATCCTTTCCTCCCATTGTTATTTTACAATTTCCACACACCAGCGTAGACAATAACATATCCTTTAAAGGCGTAGAAACATAAAGAGGCATCTCAAGAGGCGTAGTTTCTATCTTATTCAACTGTCTATATCTTTCAGACACAAATGAATGCGTAGCACCCGTATCAAACAATGCATATGCCTTTTTATCATTTATAAGGATCGTACCTGAGATAACATTTTTGGAAGCTTCCGCTTCCTCTTGGGTGATCGCATACACCCTTCCTTGTGCTGGTGGTCTCTGAGGATTTCTTGGTAAGTTTGGCCTAACAGCATTCTGCTGTGGCTGTTGCACTGAGCCAATACTTACGTGCGACCTTTCCTATGGGCAGTTTCTCTTAATATAACCTCTTCGTCCACAACTATAACATTTCGGTTGCCCATTGCAAGGTCCTGGGCCATGTCGCCCATTACACCTTCGACACTCCTCATTTCGATAAGGTGCTCTTTCTAAATTCAGACTACCCCTGCCCTTTCCAAAGTTTCCGAAATTGCCCTTCTTCTTAGACTCCCAGGTCTAACCTTGACCTGTATAGGGTCTTTTACCCCGTCTCACATCACTAAAAGACAATGGTTTCTTATTCTCCGAATGTTCCCTTACCAACTCTTGCTCCACCAACTGTGCCCTTTCATATATCTCAGTATAATCTCTTATGTTCAAAGGCACCAGTTGTTTCCTGATATTAGTCCTCAACCCTTTCAGAAACCTCTTAGCTTTCTCTTCTTGATCCTCAATTAGTCTAGGAGCATATCTAGACAGTTCAGAAAATCTAGCCTCATACTAGTCTACTGTCAGCTCCTTTTGTTCTAGTTGAACAAATTCTGTAATTTTCTTATCCTTAGCACAGTCAGAAAAATGCTTTCTATTGAAAGCTCTCACAAACTCTTCCCGCTTAACATCGGTACCTGGTGGGAAGATTGTGTCCCTCGAAGCTCTCCACCAAAACTTTGCATTACCCTCCAGCTGGTACTCTGCCAAAGTTATTTTCTCGACATCATTGTAGTCCAACAACCTGAAAATTTGTTCCATTCCATCAATCCAATGTTCCGCCTCCTCAGGACTTCCCATTCCACTGAACTTAGGTGGCTTCAGCTTCAAAAACTGTTCCACCAGTCCTTGAGTACGGCGTTCTGCTCTAGGTTGTTGCTACCCCTGTCTTTCCATCAGATTTCCAATATTGGCCAATGCCTGCAGGATGTCTTCCATTCGGGGTTCAGCCCTTGCAGCAGAGGCTTCAGCCCTCGATGGATGAGCACTTCCAGCTCGCACCATGACCTTCCCCGCAAATTTCCAAGCATTGCCTCGGAATAATCGAGACTCACCGTCTCTATTCAAAGCAACTACTATTACTACACAAGTAACATATACATGTTACTGGGACCTAAAGACAACCTAAAATAAACTACTAGGGATCTACGAGTGAATACTCATCACCCGTTATTCAAAGTTAATCAATTATACCATTTTATATCCTAGGTGTGCATTGTCATCATGTTCCTCAATTTCCAAATGAGGCTCCTTATCACTCCAATCTATAACCATGGCTCTGATACCAATAAAGCATGTGGCACCCCTCGACGGCCCCCAAACCGTTTGGGTCGCCACAGTTCGCTTACCATTCACTTTCCCTAATAACATGTCACTCTGATACCATTTCAGTTGCAGCGGGTCCATACAACCTGGGGGTTTCCTTCATCGGTCCCAGTGCACCTTATTAGCGGAAGCATAATTTAATATCGCCATCTCTCCCTCCAACTATCATGATACAATACACACCAACTACACAAGTAACATATGAAAAGATGAAGCCGAGCCACTTTTATTTACGTATTTTCAAGATGGATTTCACGGGTCGGTACAATAAAAAAGAAAGGCCAAGATTTTCATCTAGACGTGGCCACAACCCAAAAGAGACAACTCGACCCCTATGTCTATCTCGTGTATGATCCTCCATCTACAAGTGTCGGCTATGTCCAAAAAGTTGCAGCTCCTACTTCTCACGCACGGGCCCTCACACCACTCCTAGTGCGTCAGGCGGTGGTGGCGGCAACATCCCCCACATCACTCCGTCTTGACGAACGTGAACAGATATGAACTCCTGAATGATAGGGCCCTCAACTAGGCCCACGTCATACATCACTAAGGCGCGAATCCGAATGAATGTCAGACCAGGGATAGTGGGCCAGTCGATCTCCGCACACTCAACCTCCACATCCAAAGGAAGGCGTAAAAGACGCCCCGCGTGACAGCAGGGAGCGGCATCTTTCTAATCTGAAATGTTGGTCCCCGAAGGGGTGAGTAAAACCACTCAGCAAGTAAAGGAACAATAAACCACTCAATGCATCATGCATCACACAATCATCACAATCATAGCATCACACGTCATTAAAGTATCCATGCACAATTTACCTTGATATCATGCACAAGACATCATACCTCATGTACATACATCATCATATAGTCATCACCATCATGACATACACTTACCATCATCATGTCCCATGTACCATCATGCCATGGGTGCACATACATCCATGCACTTACCATCATCATGCATCCATGCACTCATCATCATCATATCACATGTACCATCATCATTACCATGCATCCATGCACTCATCATCATCATATCACATGTACCATCATCATTACCATGCATCCATGCACTCATCATCATCATATCACATGTACCATCATCATTACCATGCATCCATGTACTCATCATCATTATCCATGCATCCATTACCATGCATCCATGCACTCATCATCATCATATCACATGTACCATCATCATTACCATGCATCCATGTACTCATCATCATCATGTCATGCATATACCATCATGCATAATTCAATTTCAATTTCTCAATTTCATCCTTTCATTTTGGACCGCCACCTTTCTCTTTCCCGGGACCAATGTTTGCATCCCACGTTCATCACTTGCACCCCACCCGGCATCGCGAGAACCATCCGGCACAAACCTCCGGGCATCCGGCACAATACCTGCCAGGCATCTCGTACCCCAACTAGCATCACGAGGCATCCCCCGGCACAATACCTGCCGGGCTTCCGGCTCCCCCACTCTCCGGGCATCTCAAAACTCCCGAGGCCCCTCCGGCATCCGGCCATTCAAGGCCACCGGGCAACCGGCCGTACCCTTCTAGCCAGGCATCCCGACACTCCCGGGGCATCGTCGGCTCACACCTCCGACGGTCTTCTCACTTATCTTAATTCACATCTTCAATTATAATTCAATTTTAACATGGCATGCGATGTGATGGAAATCAAGATCATTTTCATCCTTTGATTCATACATGCATCTCCAATCATCATCATACATGCAGCAAGACACAATCATTCATAACAATACAATTCATGGAGTCCATACAATTTAGAATAGTCCATTTATCATGCCTTTTTGAAGTTTACAAAATTCCAGCGTGTACCTTTTTTGAAAACATTTAAATTAAATATCCATATGATTCTCAAAAATCATGAAATCAAGACATGTGATAGACAAGACAATAAGATAACAATTTCATGAAGAACACATGCCCAAAAGAGTTCCACACAAGAAGATATAACTCACACAAATACAGCATGCAATTTCGGATAGAATCAGATTGCGCAGTTTTTGAAATAATTCGACTAAAATACCCAAATGACCTCTGAAAATTATGAAATTTTACCAGGTTATATTTAAGACACTAAAGTATATTTTTCATGAATACATCTAGGCCAGATTCGTTCTAAATAATTTTATATAGACGTCCGAACTCCTGATTCTAGCACCGCAACGTTCAGTATAGCTATCTCCGAAATGTCGAGTTTTCACCCACTTATCCTTCTTTTTTTCCTCTGAAATTTGGATATGTTTTGCTTCAAGAGGTCCCCTACAACTTTTATTGAGGAATCTAAGCGAAATTTCCAAAGAATAGTCACCATATGGGTCCAAGAAGTCTCGGGTGTCCAGTACCGTGTTTCCAGATTTACCGTCTTCAAGAGAAAGTCGATTCACTAGGATACACTTGCTCATTTTACCTCAAATTTGAGTATGTTAGTATTTAGGATGTTCTTTACAAGTTTCATGAAGAAGTCGAAGAGAAATTCTCGGTAAAAAGCAACATGCAACCCTCAAAACTACCAAAAGGTCAGCAAAGCAGTTCCAGATCTAGTGTCTTCGTAGGAAGAGGGTTTTGCCCCTTAAATCTCAACCATTTTGTCCCAAATTTTAGTATGTTATAGTTTGAGATGTTTTCTACAACTTTCATGAGGGAGTCCAAGTCAAAATCCAACTCAAAACACGCATGCAAGCCTCCACAAGTTTCTGGGTCGGGTGGTATACACGAAATCAGCAAGCATTTTCAAGAATAAACCACACTAGCTTCGGTTCCTTACTTCTAAACACCCAAGAATTCAACCACACATGCAAGACACACATGCAAGAGTAGAAATTGATCCTAACTTGCCTCTAAGATCAAGCGAACGGCGGCACACGGACGGCACACGGACGGGCGAACGGACGGCGACGGGCGGACGAACGGCGAGCGGCTCCTTCTTCCTCCTCTCTCGGTTTCCCTCTCTCTCTCGCAACTCTCTCTCTCCCTCTCTCTCTTGGCTTGGACGAAGCCCTCTCTCTCCCTTTCTTTCTCTCTTTTATTTCCCCACAAAACCATCATTGGCAATCATGAGGAGCCTCCCCCAATGGCCAATGCATGGGGTCTTCTTTTTGCCACTTGGCAAAGCACATGCAAGATGGGCTTGGGAAGAAGTGGGCCGGCCACTCCTCCTCTCCTTGGTCGACGGCAGCCTCTCCATGGGCTTCATGGGCCGGCCATTTGGCCCACCAAAGGTCCATACTCTTGGGCCTAAGGCCCAAGCCTAATTAAAATCAAATTTTAACCTTCTTTTTAAATACTAATTAAATCCTTATTGAACCAAAGTACTATAGGGTAAAATTAAATAACTAAACAATTGAAATCACAAATCCATAGATTCTAATTCACAATACATATGGCCAAAGATAAGTCATCCTCTTCCAAGGTTTATCCATTTAAACTCGGCCATAGATCTCAATACAAGACATTAATTGGAGCACCCTTAATGACTGGCAAAGAATTTCAGGATGCCACAGAGGCCCATGCCTGGAGGTAGATTCCCGATCTCGCCCAACAAGAAGGGTGGAATTGGCGGGTCAATGCCCAATAGGAATGAAGTGTGTCATTTTTGTGGAAGGCGACACGGGTCAGCCCTGTGGCAATCTAGGCTGGGTGCGTGTTTTGAATGCGACCAACAAGGCCACATAGCCAGAAATTGTCCTAGGCGAACAAGTGGACAACCGCAGTTGCCGCCGCCGCCACTGTTGGGACAAATTAGAGGTTATGAACCGCAGAACGCTCCACAAGGAGGACAGCTGAAACCACCAGTTCAGAGCACGGTGTACGCCATTACACAAGGTTAGGCAGAGGCTGCGCCTGACGTGATCACAGGTATGGTTTCGCTAAACAACTATCCTGCTTACACTTTATTTTACCTTGGACCAACCCATTCCTTTATTGCCGAGCAATATGTTAAGTTGATAGGAGTCAGTCCTACGTTATTGGAGTTGGCAATTTGCATATCTACACCATTGAATGATAAGATGGATTGCTATCGCAAGGCGATTCAGATTGAGCAAGTGGGGAAAATAGACTTATTAGTCCTAGCCATGTACGACTTTGATTTAATTATTGGCATGGACTAGCTCACCAAGCAACGAGCTAAGATGGACTGCTATCGCAAGGCGATTCAGTTTGACCCGCTAGAGGGTGAGAGCTTCGAGTTTGTCAGGAATCGAGGAGGACCCTCGATTATCTTGATCTCGTCGCCAGAGGCAACTCGTTTGTTAGACGAGGGTTGCTAAGGTTACCTGGGAACTGTCATGGATAGGACAGTTGAGGAGCTGAAGGTGGAAGACATTGCTGTGGTGCAAGAATTTCCTGATGTTTTTCCAAAGGAATTGCCGGGATTACCGCTCGAGAGAGAAATCAAATTTATGATCGAGCTAGCACCCAGGACAGAGCCAATCTCTAAGGCTCCTTACCAGAATTATCTGAGTTGAAGGAACTGAAGGTGCAGATGCAGGAGTTATTGGATATGGGATTCATCCGTCCCAGTGCATCACCTTGGGGAGCACTAGTTCTGTTTGTAAAGAAGAAAGATGGTTCGTTGTGCATGTGCATCAACTATCGACAACTCAATTAGGTAACGATCAAGAACAAGTATCCACTTCCTCGAATCGATGATTTGTTCGATCAGTTGCAAGGAGAGTCAATATTCTCAAAGATTGACTTGAGGACAGGATATTATCAGCTGAGAATCAGGAAGGGGGACCTTCCTAAGTCAGCATTTCGTACTTGGTATGGTCATTACAAGTTCATTGTGATGCCATTCGGGTTGACGAATACTCCAGCGGCCTTCATAGATTTGATGAACCGAGTATTCAAGGATGTGGCATCCAAAAATTTCATGACAACCCCTGGATATACCATGAACCATGAATAGGTGATGAAAGCGCCATCGGACTATGTTATGGTCATTGGCTAATAGATTACAATTTAACAAGGCCGAGCAATGAATATACTATTGTTGTATTGGGAATATATCCTATGTCCATGTGTGATTAAGGATTTGTACTAAAGGACAATTTGATAGGGAAAATTTTTATTCTTGGCCGTGCGTTTTATAAGTTGGTTTTTTATTGATTTATATTACAAAATTTTATGGCCATATTAATTTGTAATTAGGTATTTATATAAGTGGGGATTAAATGGAAATAAAAATAAAAATAAAATAAATATGAGAAGGTGTGGGCTGATTTTCTTAAGGTCGAACCAGCCTAAAAACCAGCCCACAGCCCCACTGTTTCCCCCGCATTTGGTCGACCAAGCCCGGCCCAAATGAGGACCATTAGCCTTTCATGAAGATTAACAAGTGGCGTGAAGGGTGCTACAAGTGGCGAGAGGAACTTACCAAGTATCCTTCCCATGGAGCCAAGTGTCTTAGCATGCAAAATTAAATCACAAGCAAGTAATTAAACAACCAAAAAAGGAAAAGGGGAGGGGGCAAATTGAGCAAGGCACCGAGAGAGAGAGAGAGAGAGAGAGAGAGAGACCGAGAGAGAGAGAGTGAAGTCGAGAGAGGAAGAAGAAGACCCGCCGCCGTGCATCCACCTAGCTGCCGCCGTCGAGCCCGCCTTGCCTCGCCGTTGTGTTTGCTGTGATTTTCTTTGGATTTGAGGCAAGTAGAGTTCATCGATCTACCCTTTGCTTACTGTGATGTGTGTGTGGTGAATGGTAAACTTCGGATGTGGTAGAGGTGAAGAATTTTTGAAGTTTTGGGGAGAAGTGTCTTAGCCTAGCATTCTGTTTTCCAGGAAGACAATCCGACCTTTGATGATTTCGTGAGTTGCATGTAATCCTCTAGTTGGAATCTCGCTTCGACTTCTTCATGAAAGTTGTAGATGACTTCTTGGAGAATAACATATAAAAATTTGAGAGGAAATGAACAAGTATAGGTCCGTGAAACTATTTTTCTTTGTGCATATGGTATGATGCATGGTCTGCTTATGAAAGTAAATTGATACTATATGACATTGAGAATGCGATCATGAAGGCTTGAATGGATCTCATGGGGATTTACACATGATTGTGTAGATGATAGGAATCATGCGTATGTGTGTGCATATGGCATGGAAAGAATCTCATGGAAATACAAACATGACCGCATGGTGGTATATGCGAGATGGCATGGTGATTTATGTATGATTGCATAGAGATGTATGCACGATTGCATAGTGATATATGCACGATTGCATAGTGATATATGCATGACTGCTTGTTTGCATGGATGATATGTGCCTTATTTGTGATACCTTGATTGTTCTGTATGATGCATCATGTAGTTTGGTGAATCTTTACTGCTAAGTGGTTGTACTCACCCCATTTGGGAACTAACATTTCAGACTAGACAAGATACCTCTGCTGCCACTGCCATCGGTAGATGGATCGAGTGGTTGGATATGACCGCGAGGAGGAGGACGGCAGAGGAAGGAACTTTTGGACACCGACACTGATCGAATGGACTTTAATTATACAACTGTTGCAAAAGATGTCGGTCATCTTTTGAAGTATAGCCGAGTATAGAAGACTACGACATTTTAGTGTACCGACGAATGATGTCCATCTAGTTATGTAAATAAAAGTGTTCGGCTTATTACCTATAAATGTGTTTAGTTGGTGTGCACCGTTTTTTGAATATAGGGAAGGGAGTTGTTGGATACGCTTCCGCCATATAAATTGCGCAGGGACCGATCTAAATGATAGAAACCCCCAGGATTGATAGACCTTCGGGTCAGGCAAGAGAATGGCAATCGAACTGTGGCGACCCTAATGGATCGGGGGTCGTTCGGGGGTGCCACAGCGGTTGGTATCAGAGCTATGGTCTATTTGGAGTGATAAGGTGCCTCAGATGGAAATAAGGATAGAATGATGCACACCATAGGGTACTAACCAAGAGTAGTTTACTAACTTTGAACAACGGGTGATGGGTATTCACTCGTAGATCCCTGGTAACTAGTGTGATGTTGCTTTTGTGTGTCGATGAATGAGTCTATGTTACTTATGTGACTCTAGTAATAACCTTAATTAATGATCTGACTAGTGACACCGAGTTGCAAATTATTCCTGAGGCAAATGCTTGGAAACTGCAGGAAAGTCATGGTACGAGCTGGAAGTTCTCATCCATCGAGGGCTGAAGCCTCTGCTACAAGGGCTGAACCCCGAATGGAAGATATCCTGCAGGCATTGGCCAATATAGGAAATCTGATGGAAAGGCAAGCGCAGCAACAACCCGAAGCAGAACGACGCCCTCAAGGACTGGTGGAACAATTCCTGAAGTTGAAACCACCTAAGTTTAGTGGAATGGGAAGTCCTGAGGAGGCGAAGCATTAGATTGATGGAATGGAACGAATTTTCCGGTTGTTGAACTGTAGCGATGCTGAAAAAAATAACCTTGGCAGAGTACCAACGGAGGGAAATGCAAAGTTTTGGTGGAGAGCTTCAAGAGACACGATCTTTCCACCAGGTACTGATATAAACTAGGATGAGTTTGTCAGAGCTTTCAATAGAAAGCATTTCTCTTATTATGCCAAGGATAGGAAGATCATTGAATTTGTTCAGTTAGAACGAATGGAGCTGACAGTGGACCAATATGAAGCAAAATTTTCTGAATTGTCTAGGTATGCTCCCAGGTTGGTTGAGGATCGAGAGGAAAAGGCTAAGCGATTCTTGAAAGGACTAAGGACGATATCGAGGGGAAACAACTGGGTGCCTCCGAATATAAGAGATTATAATGAGATCTATGAGAGGGCACAGTTAGTAGAGCAAGAGTTAGTGAGAGAACAATCAGAATCTAAGAGGCAGATGACCTTTAGTGATGTCCGACAAGGTAAGAGATCTTATCCTGATCAAGGACAGCCCTGGGAATCTAAGAAGAGGAGTAATTTTGGGAATTTTGGAAAAGCTCGGAGTGGCCCGACTTTTGGGAAAGTACCCTACCAAGATAACGTTTGCCAGAGGTGTGGTAAACAACATGGACCAGGACCCTGTAATGATCAACTGAAATGTTTTGGTTGTGGGCAGAGAGGTCACTTTAAGAGAGATTGTCCACAAGAGAGGTCGCAGCCGAATGTCAACTTGGTGCGACAAGTACAGCAACGTGCAGCTGGACCACCCCCACCAAGGAATCCACATAGGCCACCAACACAAGGACGGGTGTACGCGGTCACCCAAGAGGAAGCGGAAGCTTCCGAAAATGTTATCTCAGGTACAATTTCTATAGATGATAAGAAGGTATATACGTTATTCGACATGAGTGGCACACATTCATTTGTGTCTGACAAATATAGATGATTATGAGAAATAGGAACCAAATATTTAGATATGCCTCTTCATATTTCTACATCGCTGAAGGACATGTTGTTATCTACGTTAACATGTGAGATGTGTGAGATAACCCTAGGGGAATGAGATTTGGAAATGGACTTGGTAGTGATAGTTATGTATGACTTTGACGTCATCATAGAAATTAACTAACTTCATAAGCAACGGACTAGGATGAATGATCTCCTAAGTTAATGCTTGCCTATGTGCCAAGGATAAAACCGTGAGGCTTAGTATGGGATGTGTAGTTCGGGTTCGAACTAGGCAAAAGCTAGTGTACCTGTAACGATCGGGTCCAATGAGGGCGGGGAGTGGACGCTGAGGTCAGAGGACCTGAGCAAGGAGCCGCTCCTGGCAAGCTTCTAGGATGGCAAAAGGGGACAGGAATGAACCAAACTATGAAATGAACTGGGAAGGAAATGTTTCTGGGATAATTTTATCAGAGTAGCGCAGCGGAAGCATGGTTAAGCTTGTAGAACTCTTGTTGTGAAAAAGAAGGATGGGTCGATGCGTTTGTGCATTGACTACAGGCAATTGAATTAGATGACCTATTTGACCAACTATAAGGAAGTTCGGTCTTTTCTAAAATTGACTTGAGATCAGGATATCAGTTAAGGATTAAGAAAGAAGATATCCCTAAGACCATATTTATAACTCGCTATGGACACTATGAGTTCCTAGTTATGCTATTTGGATTGACGAATGCCTTAGCTACATTCATGGATTTAATGAATAGGATATTTAAGCTTTATCTAGATCAAATTGTGATTGTCTTCATTTGATGATATCCCGATATATTCTAAAGGACCCGAAGAACATGTGCAACATCTAAGCGTAGTGCTGCAAACAAAGCTTAAGAAGTGAATTATGGAGAGTGAGTTATGAATTTGAGGATTAAGTTAGGATCATTTGAGTTAAGTAGTGACTTCCTATTAAAAGATCTCATTGGAAGTCTTGATGCATTACATGTGGCACCCCTCGACGGCCCCCGAACCGTTAGGGTCGCCACAGTTCGATTACCATTCTCTTGCTTGACCTAAAGGTCTATCAATCTTGGGGGTTTACATCTTTTAGATCGGTCCCTTGCGCAATTCATATGGCGGAAGCATATCCAACAACTCCCTTCCCTATATTCAGAAAACGATGCACACCAACTAAACATTTATAGGTAAAAGCCAAACACTTTTATTTACTTAAACCAAATGGACATCATTCATCGGTACATCAAAATGCCGTAGTCTTCTATACTCGGCTATACTTCAAAAGATGACTGACATCTCCTCCAACAAATCGTATACTTAAAGTCCATCGATCGGTGTCGGCGTCAAAAGTTCTTTCCTTTGCTATCCTCCTCCTCGCGGTCATATCCAACCACTTGATCCATCTACGGTGGCGGTGGCAGCGAGAGGAATCTTATCTAGTCTGAAATGTTAATCCCCAAAAGGGGTGAGTACAACCACTCGGCGGTAAAGATCCACCAAACTACTCATTGCGTCACACGTAACAATCAAGGCATCATAACAAAGCACATATCACTCATGCATTCGAGCATAACTTACCTTGCAGCCATGCATATGTCATCATACCATATGTGCATATATCATCATGCACTCATCATCAAGCATTCATGCATATATCACCATGCCATATGTGCATATACCTCCATGCAGTCATGCATATCTCATCATGCCATCATGCATATACCACCATGATTCATATCATCCATGCTATCAAGTATACATCAACATGAGATCCATTCATGCCTTCATGATCGCATTTTCAATATCAAATAGCATTAATTTACTTTCATAAGCAGATCATGCATCATGCCATATGCATACACCTATGCACATGATTCATTTTCAATTCTTATCTTTCACAAGGATCTCATCAATTTTTCTTCCCAGGGACCAATGTTTGCATCCCACAATTTATCGCTCGCATCCAACCAGGCATCGCGAGGAACCTCCGGGCATGTATTCAAAATACAACCAGGCATCCGGCACCCCCACATTCCGGGCATCTCGTATCGCAACTAGCATCACGAGGAATCCCCCCGGCACACATCTCCAGGGCTTCCGGGATTACGTACCGACATACCACCAGGCATTCCCCCTGGAATTACGTACCGTATACCACCGGGCATCTCGAAACTCCCGAGGACCCTCCGGAATTACACCACTAGGCCACCGGGCATCCGGCACCCCCACATCCCGGGCATCCCGACACTCCCGGGGCATTGTCGGCTCACACCTCCGACAGCATCCTCATTTATCACAATTCATGTTCACAATTGTGTCTCAATATTAACATGGCACATGATGTGATGGCAACAAAGTCAATTTCAGCTTTTGATTTTATATGTAATGCCATATATCATCACATATGCAGCAAGATCAATTACTATTATTTTAGAAAACAGAAAGCATTCTTTTTAATTTACATTTCCTAAAATTTAGTAATTGTCTCTAATAATTTCTAAGAATTTAGTACATCATAGACAAACTCTAAGGGCATTCATCTCATGAAGAACACAGCACCACCAGAATTTCATACAAAACAGGATAGTCCACGCATCACAGCTTTTGAAATTTGCACAATCCAGCTAGCACGGTTTTAAAAAAAAAACATTTTCATTAAATACCCAAATGACATTCAAGAATTATGAAATTCGAACATGTGATAGTCAAGACATAAAGGCAGATACTTCATGAAGAACACTACACCAAAAGATCCCTATATAGTTCAATACAGACCACGCATCACAGCACTACTAATTCTGTCCGTTCCACTTGCACAGTTTTTGAAACATTTTTGGTTAAATAGGCAAATAAACTTAAAAAATTACGAAATTTGAATATGTTGTAGGCAAGACATAAATAAAGGTATTTTATTCAGAACAATTTTCCAAAAGAATCTCATAAAAAATGGTGTAGACCACGCATTGCAACATTACCAAGTCCGAACACATCAGATCGCACAGTTTTAAACACATTTTCGATTAAATACCCAAATGACATTTAAAAATTATGAAATTCGACTATGTGATAAAAAATACCATAAGGTAAATACTTCATGAATACATCGAAGTCAGATTCGTCCTAGGTAATTAAATATAGGCGGTTAAAACTTCTGTTCCTAGTACCGAAATTTCCAGATCTAACCATCTCCGAAAAACCACGATTTCACCTACCTAATCTTGTTTTTGTTCTCTAATTTTTTGATATGTTCTACCTCAAGAAGTAAACTACAACTTTCATTAAGAGATCAAGGTAATATTTTCACAAGAAGGTTACTTTACAGACCACGAAACCACTGAAGGTCAACACAACGAATTCCAGATCTAGTCTCTCCAAAGAAAATCATTTCACTAACCATTTCTTGTTCGTTTTGCCTCAAATTTTAGTATGTTGTTCTTCAAGGTGTTCTCTACAACTTTCATGAAGAAATCAAAACAAGATTCCGACTAAAAAGTCACATGCAACGCACAATCTCATGGACGGTCGGACTGGTCTTTCCAGAAACAGCATGCATGGCCAACGAATTTCTCTTCAAAGCTCCGAAATTTCATCCCATCTACCACAACCAAGACTTACCCTCTACTATACATACACACAGCAATGCAAAGGGTAGGTTTTAGGACTTCACTTGCCTCTAATTCCAGCAAACAACCGGCAGCTCAACGGCGGGACACGGCGGCTCGACGACGGGGCACGGCGGCGACGAACCTCCTCCTTCCTTTCTCTCTTCCTCTCTTTCTCTCTTTCTCTCCGCTCTCTCTGCCCCTAGACCGACCACCCCCTTCCCCCTTTTCCTTTTGGTTGAAAAGAAAGCTTGCATGCATCCACATTTTGCATGGGGGACACTTGTTCCCAAGAAGGAGACAAGTGTCTCCCTTGCCGAAGACACTTGGAGGAGGCCATTCGGCTCCTCCCCCCTCCCTCCATGCGTCGACAACTCCATGGGCTCTATGGGCCGGGCCTCTTGGCCCACTTTAGGCCCAACACACTTGGGCCTAAAGTCCAAACTTAAATGGCCCATATTTATTTTTTTTGATAATCCATCTTAATCCCACTTATACAAGGTACCAAATTACAAATTTAAATGGCCATAATACTTTGCAACCTAGTTTAATAAAATCCAACTTATAAAATTCATGGCCAAAAACATAATTTCTTCATCAAATGAAATCCTTGGCCTCATATGGACATAGGACACGTTTCCAACAAAATAATTATCCATTTATATAAATACCAGATCATTCTTATTCACTTGGCCATAAATCTTGCAATCATAAATCAATAAACTCCTACTTATAAAACACATGGCCATGAGTTATTTTTGGGATGCCACATTACATGGAGGCATTCGGTATGTATAGATTGATCTTGGAAGTCATGAGTTTGAGTGGTCATATGAGACATGAAATTACTTGTGGTTTATATGTTGGAATAATAGGTTTAATCGATGATGGTCAACTTTTAATTTTTGGTGATGATCTCAGTTTGAAAAGGTTCTATGGAATTAGTGGATATGATCAATTGTGGTTATAGTCTTTCCAAGGTGAAATGGTGAAAGTTCAAGTTGTGGATTTGATGAGTGATTAGTCCAAGTGATGATCCTTTAGAGTGAGACATGAGATATACTCGATGGAAACTAGACAAGTTCTTATCTTGGTGGATTGTCGATCTATGAAATGAATAAGTCTTGGTGGACTATCGATATTTGAACCAAATGAATGGTGCTATATTTTAGGCTTGAATTCATGTTGCAGTGAAGGCGTAGTGAATGTCTTTGTTGGATTGAACCAGATGAGTTATTGGTGGTGTCGATTTTGATGGTTCTAGGCTTGAATTGATGGTGACAAAGGTATAGGAATAATTCGGCTAAATTGTGTGTTCAATTAAAACCATTAGATATTCCAGAATGGAAATGGGAACAAGTGACGATGGATTTTGTGCAAGGATTACCAAGGACATCAAGTGGCCATGACTCTATCCAGATAATAGTAGATCGCTTGACTAAGTCTGCCCATTTCCTAGTAGTTCGCGTGGACTATCCGAAGGGTAAATTTGCTAATATATGTGTAAGCCAAGTGGTACGCTTACATGGTGTTCCTGTAACTATCACGTCTGATCGAGATTCAAGATTTACTTCAAACCTTTGGCGAAGTCTTCAAACCGCCTTAGGGACTAAAGCTCTAGTTTAGTACCGCTTTTCATCCACAAATGGACGAACAAACGAAAAGAGTGATCCAAGCATTAGAGGACGTGTTAAGAGCTTGCATCCTTGTCTTTAGAGGAAGTACCAGCCTGATCCAAGACACATACTCGATCATGAAGCCATCAAAGTGGATGAGAAAGTGAGGTACATTGAGGAGCCTGTGCAAGTACTAGATCAAAAGGAACAAATTCTCAGGACCAAGAAGATACCATTGGTTAAGATGTTATGGCGACATCATGATGTGGAGGAAGCCACATGGGAGAGTGAAAATGAGATGAGGGAAAGGTACCCTCACTTGTTTAAAGAGACATAGCTGATGTCTAATTTCGAGGACGAAATTCTATAAGGAGGGGAGAATTGTGGCATCCAAAAATTTCATGACAACCCCTGAATATACCATGAACCATGAATAGGTGATGGAAGCGCCATCAGACTATGTTATGGTCATTGGCTAATAGATTACAATTTAACAAGGCCGAGCAATGAATAGACTATTGTTGTATTGGGAATATATCCTATGTCCATGTGTGATTAAGGATTTGTACTAAAGGACAAATTGATAGGGAAAATTTTTATTCTTGGCCGTGCGTTTTATAAGTTGGATTTTTATTGATTTATATTACAAAGTTTTATGGCCATATTAATTTTTAATTAGGTATTTATATAAGTGGGGATTAAATGGAAAAAAATAAAAATAAAAATAAAAATAGGAGAAGGTGTGGGCTGATTTTCTTAAGGCTGAACCAGCCCAAAAACCAGCCCACAGCCCCACTGTTCCCCCCCCCATTTAGTCGACCAAGCCCGGCCCAAATGAGGCCCATTAGCCTTGCATGAAGATCAACAAGTGGCGTGAAGGGTGCTATAAGTGGCGAGAGGAACTTACCAAGTGTCCTTCCCATGGAGCCAAGTGTCTTAGCATGCAAAATTAAATCACAGGCAAGGAATTAAATAACCAAAAAAGGAAAAGGGGAGAGAGAGAGAGAGAGAGAGAGAGAGAGAGAGAGAGTGAGACCGAGAGAGAGAGTGAGACCGAGAGAGAGAGTGAAGTCGAGAGAAGAAGAAGAAGACCCGCTGCCGTGCATCTGCCTAGCTGCCGCCGTCGAGCCCGCCTTGCCCCGCCGTTGTGTTTGCTGTGATTTTCTTTGGATTTGAGGCAAGTAGAGTCCATCGATCTACCCTTTGCTTAATGTGATGTGTGTGTGGTGAATGGTAAACTTCGGATGTGGTAGAGGTGAAGAATTTTCGAAGTTTTGGGGAGAAGTGTCTCTTAGCCTAGCATTATGTTTTCTAGGAAGATAGTCCGACCTTTGATGATTTCGTGAGCTTCATGTAATCCTCTAGTTGGAATCTCACTTCGACTTCTTGATGAAAGTTGTAGAGGACTTCTTGTAGAATAACATATAAAAATTTGAGAGGAAATGAACAAGTATAGGTCGGTGAAACTATCTTTCTTTGAAGAAGTTAGATCTGAACATCGTAATACTGACCTAGTGTGATTCTGTGAATTTTATAAAATTATTCGGTTGAAATTTGATCACGTGTCCTTAATGGAAGTTGTAGATGATATGTTTATGAGTAACATACTAAAATTTGAGAGGAAACGGAGGAGTGTAGGTCTGTGAAACAAATTTTATCCGAAATGGTTAGATCTGGAATTCGATGCCGAGGGTTAGGGATGGTTTTGATAATTATATTTTTTAATATATCACGAATTTGACTTTGAGTCCTCCATAAAATATTTACTTCTAGGTTTTTTCTATAACATATCAAAATTTCAGAATTTTAGGAGCTGGTTTAGGGTTTTTATCGAAATTGTGAATGAAACTGCGCATGGCAATATTCTGAAATTTTAATGGCTGTGATACATGGACCGTACCAACTTGTATGATGTTCTTTTAATATGGTGTTCTTCATGACATATTTTCCTCTAGATCTCGTTTATAACATGTCAAATTTTCAGGATTTATGAAGACCGTTTACTAATTTTTCTAGAATTTTAACTAAAGGAGTGCATTCTGTTTTACCCGAATATTGCTGTATTTTCAAAAATAAATGAATTGCTCTATGAGATATTATGTATTGAGTGGTTAATTATGCTGCATATGTGGTGACATTTAGCATGGTATATAACATCAAAAATCTGGTTTAGACCTTTGACATTATTGCATCAAATGCCATGTTGAAAATGAGACATATATGTGAATATACATTGTGATAATGATGATACCGTCAGAGGTGTGAGCCGACGATGCCCCGGGAGTCGGGATGCCCAGAGGTTTGAATGAGTCGATGCCCTTTGGATGCCTGGTTGTATTATGAATATATGCCCAGAGGTTTTCGCCAGGAGTGTCGGGATGCCCGGTTGTATCATGATACATGCCCGGAGGGTGAGGGGTTGTATTATGATGCATGCCCGGAGGGTAGGGGTAACTATTGTCATGGCGAGCCCCGGAGATTCCTCGTGATGCCAGGTGGGGTACGAGATGCCCGGAGGTGTGTGCGAGATGCCCGGAGGTGTGTGCCGGAGGCTCCTCGCAATGCCAGGTTGGGTGCGAGCGATAAATGAGGGATGCAAACATTGGTCCCTGGAAAGAAAAATGAAATGAGATCCTTTTGAAAGATAAAATTTGAAATTGAATCATGCGCATGGGTGTGTGCATATGGTATGATGCATGGTCTGCTTATGAAAGTAAATTGATACTATATGACATTGAGAATGCGATCATGAAGGCTTGAATGGATCTCATGGGGATATACACATGATTGTGTGGATGATACGAATCATGCGTATGTGTGTGCATATGGCATGGAAAGAATCTCATGGAAATACAAACATGACAGCATGGTGGTATATGCGAGATGGCATGGTGATTTATGTATGATTGCATAGAGATGTATGCACGA
The DNA here is from genome assembly GCA_017140595.1 of Eucalyptus curtisii. Lineage (NCBI taxonomy): Eukaryota > Viridiplantae > Streptophyta > Magnoliopsida > Myrtales > Myrtaceae > Eucalyptus > Eucalyptus curtisii. The sequence continues at coordinate 13,713,417 of CM029502.1, forward strand.
TTGCATAGTGATATATGCACGATTGCATGGTGATATATGCATGACTGCTTGTTTGCATGGATGATATGTGCCTTATTTGTGATACCTTGATTGTTCTGTATGATGCATCGTGTAGTTTGGTGGATCTTTACTACTGAGTGGTTGTACTCACCCCGTTTGTGGACTAACAATTTAGACTAGACAAGATACCTCTGCTGCCACTGCCATCGGTAGATGGATCGAGTGGTTGGATATGACCGCGAGGAGGAGGACAGCAGAGGAAGGAACTTTTGGACGCCGACACTGATCGAATGGACTTTAAGTATACGACTATTGCAAAAGATGTTGGTCATCTTTTGAAGTATAGCCGAGTATAGAAGACTACGGCATTTTGGTGTATTGACGAATGATGTCCATCTAGTTATGTAAATAAAAGTGTTCGGCTTATTACCTATAAATGTGTTTAATCGGTGTGCAATATTTTCAGAATATAGGGAAGGGAGTTGTTGGATACGCTTCCGCCATATAAATTGCGCAGGGACCGATCTAAATGATAGAAACCCCCAGAATTGATAGACCTTCAGGTCAGGCAAGAGAATGGCAATTGAACTGTGGCGACCCTAACAGATCGGGGGCCGTCCGGGGGTACCACAAAGGAATATCCGGATCAGTTTGTGATCGTGTTCATCGATGATATTCTGGTATATTCGAGAAGTGAGGAAGAGCACGAGAACCATCTGAGATTAGTGCTGCAGACGCTGAGAGTTCATCAGTTGTACGCCAAGTTCAGCAAGTGCAAGTTTTGGTTGACTCGCGTTGCTTTCTTAGGTCACGTGATTTCAAGCGAAGGAATCTCTGTGGACCCAAGCAAGATAGAAGCCGTGATTAATTGGCCAAGACCGACTACAGTGACCGAGATCAGAAGTTTTCTGGGTTTGGCAGGTTATTACAGACGGTTTGTGCAAAGGTTCTCATCATTAGCGTCACCACTAACAAGACTCCTGAAGAAAGAAGAGAAATTTGTGTGGACAGACAAGTGCGACAGTAGTTTCCAAGAACTGAAGCAAAAGCTAACTACCGCACCTGTGTTGACTACCGCACCTGTGCTGACCATTCCATCTGGTCCTAAAGGATTCGAGATCTACAACGATGCGTCATTCAGAGGATTAGGTTGCGTATTGATGCAACATGGCAGGGTTGTTGCCTACGCCTCCTATTAGTTGAGACCTCATGAACAGAACTATCTAACGCATGATTTAGAACTCGCGGCGATTATCTTTACCCTGAAGATTTGGAGACACTATTTGTGCGAAGAAAGGTTCTAGATCTTCACGGACCATCAAAGCCTCAAGTACCTGTTCTCTAAAAAAGAGTTGAACATGAGACAGTGCCGATGGATGGAATTGTTGAAGGACTACGACTATGATATCTTATATCACCTGGAAAAGGCGAACAAGGTCGCCGATGCTTTGAGTCGAAAGTCTTCAATTGCTCATATACTAATTAAGGAGTGGAACCTAATTGAGAGAACTCGAGATTCGGTATTCAAGTTTGAGGTAGGCCACCTTTCAAGTCTTATGGCCACCCTCAGAATTGAATCGGATGTCCAAATCAGGATCAAGCTACTCTAACTGACAGATCCAGATGTGCAGAAGATTTTACAAAAGGACACTGAGAAAAGAAAGGCTGATTTTCATATTTCTGAAGATTTTACAAAAGGACACTGAGAAAAGAAAGGCTGATTTTCATATTTCTAATGAAGGAAAACTAAGGTTCCGAGGATATTTGGTTGTACCTGACGATGTGGAGTTTAGAGAGGACATTCTATCATAAGCACATCGTAGCAGTTACAGCATTCATCCTGGTAGTACCAAGATGTATCAGAATCTGTGCCAACACTATTAGTGGTCAGGTATGAAGGCGGACATCGCCAAGCATGTCGCCAAGTGTTTGACGTGTCAGCAGGTTAAAGCTCAGCATTGCAAGCCGAGAGGACTCCCGCAACCTCTCGAGATCCTAGAATGGAAATGGGAGCATATCACGATGGATTTCGTGACCGGACTACCGAGGAGTCAGAGAGGAAATGATTCGATTTGGGTAGTAGTCGACAGACTGACGAAGTCAGCTCACTTCATTGCAGTTCGAAAGGATCTCAGTTTGGATAGACACACAGACCTGTACGTACGTTAGGTAGTTCGTCTGCATGGAGTGCCGGTTCAATAACTTTAGATCGAGACCCGAGGTTTACCGCCGCCTTTTGGAAGAGCTTACAGAGTGTCCTAGGTACCAAGCTACAGTATAGTATGGCATATCATCCTCAGACGGATGGCCAGTTTGAGAGGATAATTTAGACCCTCACAAACATGCTAAGTGCTTGTGTACTAGACTTTAAAGGAAGTTGGGAAGATCAGCTACACCTGGTGGAATTTGCCTACAACAATAGTTATCAACAGAGCATCCAGATGGCTCCATTCGAAGCGTTGTATGGCCGAGTGTGTAGGACACCAGTGTGTTGGGATAAAGTAGGGGAAAGGAAGATCACAGGCCCAGAGTTGGTCCAGCAATCAGTGGATGTCGTGGTAGTGATCAGAGGCAGATTAAAGATCGCTCAGAGTTGTCAGAAAAGTTATGCAGATAAGCGCCGAAAATTATTGGAATTCGAAGTTGGTGATCACGTTTTTCTGAATGTGTCACCAATGAGGGGAACTTCGCGCTTTGGCAAGAAAGGCAAACTGAGTCTGAGGTACGTAGGTCCATTTGAAATTCTAGAGAGAATCGAGACCTTAGCGTATCGTCTTGCGTTGCCGCCGAGATTGGCGCAAGTGCACGACGTCTTTCACGTGTCGATGTTGAGGAAGTACGAGCCTGACCCGACCCACGTGCTTAATTTTCAAAAATTGGATGTGGATGACCAACTATCATACGTTGAAAGCCCGGTTCAAATCGTAGATAGAAAAGAGCAAGTTCTACGTACAAAGACCATTCCATTGGTCAAAGTGGTCAGGCAATACCACGGTACTAAAGGAGCAACGTGGGAGACTGAAGAGTCGATGAGACAGTTGTACCCCCACCTTTTTGCTTAAGTGTTGTAATGGTTTAAATTTTGAGGACGAAATTTTTATAAGAGGGGAAGAGTTGTGACATCCTAGATTTTTAATCATGTTTTCTATTGAATAAATCGGGCATTTCATTGACGCGCCTATAGGGCTGTTCTCAGAGCTGATCACTCTCGAGATAACTAGACCATCTAGGGAAGCCATTAAGGAATTTTAAGGCAATAGACTTGAGAATTCAACCAAGAATCGGCTATTCGACCGTACTCATCTTTAGAGGTCATTACGGCACAGTTAAAAATCGATTAGAGATAAGAGATAGGTCGGTTCAACTGAGATGTGTGGCTAATTGTGGGTGATTTCACTAAATTGGAAAATTCTTGTCAGTCGGCACTAGACTGATTTTTCTATCATTTTGGTACCCTGTGTTCGTATTTGAATTCTCGAGATTTTCACGACAACCGAGAGTCGCCAATGTGTCAAATGGTTTCATTGTGGCTCGAAAAAACTCGACCACGGGTCATTTGCACTAAAAATTTCTGAAAGTTACCTGGTAGCCTAGGTCACGCTAAAATCGCGCCGAATTGAAATTAACCGCAAATTTGAGTCCGATTTCAGAAATTGAAAGTTCTATCATGTCACAATTAATTTTAGGAATGTCGACTCAGTCTCAGAAGATTTTTCTGCAAAGCGAGACTTTTTGGGAAAAATTCGTCCTAGGACCGTCTTTGTCCAGAAAATGTCGGGGATCGTTTTTGATCGCACAATTGGGATGCAAGTGGGATCAATAAGTGAGGAAAAATACCAATTGGATCATTGAGGTGTTGATTGATTTTATATAGGCCAGTTTGTGTTGAATTAAGAAAGAATAAGTGTCCAATTGAAGAGGAAATCCTCGCAATTCGTAGCCCCCATTTGCCCACACTTATGGACCAATTCAAAAAGCTTTTAGACGGGATTTGGTGTTGGAAATTTGCTGTGCAAGCCAGGTGAGCTTGGTGGGCCATGTTTGAGGGAACAAAAGGATAAGAGAGAGCGAGAGAGAGAGAGAGAAGTGGTCCCCTAAAGGACCAACCGGTCCCCCCCTTCTTCCTTGCTGCTTCCGTCGTTCTCTCCCCCCTCCATGTGTGTGAAGCTCCAGCAAGTCCAGTAGAAGAAGCCAACAGTCGTCGCAGCCACCGCCGGAGCTAGGGACGCCGCCTTCACACGCCGCTCGCTGCCCCGCGCGCTCGCCAGCCCACCACGCCTCACCGTCGCCCAGCCGCATCGCCTCGCCGCCATCCTCGCCCCCAACAAGCTGCCGTGGTCGCCCGAGCCACTGCCGGAGCTCCTACCGCCACCGCCTGACCCGCCCTTGTTCAGCCACCTTGGCCCCTTATCGCCTCAACCCGCACTTGTTTCCACCTTTCTCGGCCTCAACCAGCAGCGAACAGAGAGCAGGAAGAGTGGGTCTTGTGGCTGCTGTTTAGCTCGTTTTGGCACGCTTCCCAGCCCCAAAAGTTAGGCTCGCCTTGAAGAGAAGTGAGCCCCGTCGCGTCCCCGAAGATTTGAGCCGATCGGATCGCAAAATAAGTGAGTTTAACTCACTCACTAATCCTCACTTAGTAGGTTAATGGTGCTTAAGAGCTTATTAGATTAAGTTAAGTATGGTTAGGTGGTTAGTTAGATTAGATTAGTGAAATTTAATTAATTGCCGACGCATGTTAGGTGAATATTAGAGCAATTAGCAAGTAAATATGCGCTAGTATTTATATAGAGTGAATCGGAAATTTTCAGGGTCTGTTTCGGCGTTCAATTAGGCTTTTTTGGGCCTAAGTTGATTTATTGGCATTTATGCATTTGGTAACTGTATAAAATTTCTATTCCAAATTATTTTCAATTACCTTTTTAGAGGAGTGTAAATTTGATATTGAATTCTTATGGACCACTCATCAATATAATTGTCTTCTTATGAGTAAAGAAATCATATTATATTTTATTATATTTTCAATTTCAAAAGAATTTGAATTTGGAATTCTATTCCATTCTAAAATTATATTAAATCATAGAAACTCTATTGATTAATTATATTTATACTAAGTAATTATATATTAAACAATAAACTATAGTATACACTATACTAAATGGCTAAAATATGTAATAAATATAAATACTAAATAATAAATTGAAATGCTATATTAAATATATATTCTATATATAGCAAATATATATTTTAGAATAGAAAGAAATTGAAATAAAATATAGAAATAAAAAAAAGGAAAAAATAAAAATGAAAGTTGTTATTTTAAATTTTGTTTTCTTATTAGAATTTCAATATTATTTATATTTAAATAATTTTTTTTTCATCATGGCGATTGCTCATTTTCAATTAATATTTACTTTTATATAATTAAATATCGAATCCATTTTGAATTTAATATGGATGGATGTTAATTTTAATTTAGCCAAGACTCTTCTCTCCTTCCCTTCCCTCTCTCTCTCTCTCTCTCTCTCTCTTCCCTTCCCCAAAACCGAACACCCAACATTTCTTTAACACTTTTTTCCACCACATTAAGGTAAAAATTAATCATCTTTATGCTTTAGAATTCTCCACAGAGTAAAATTCAGCATATAAGTCTTCAAACCAGCATGACTCTTTCCAAAGCCCAAAACAAGAAAAAGAAGCAAAGAAAAGGCAATAATGAGAAACTCATCGCTGCAACTTATTTATAAATCAATATCACAAAATTTAACTAGTCAATGGGGATCATTTCAAGACGTACAACCTCCTCCAAGCGGCGCTCTTTAAACAAAATCAATACCTTTAAATGTACGCACAACTTATCCATAAATCAATAATGAAGTAACTTAATCCATTGTTCAACTTTATTGGCTTTAATAAGTCAATATTTAAAAACAATATTACTGTGGCACCCCTCGACAGCCCCCGATCCGTTAGGGTCGCCACAGTTCGCTCACCTTTCACTTTCCCTACTAACACGTTACTCTGATACAATTTCAATTGCAGCGGGTCCATACAACCTGGGGGTTTACATTTTTTTTTTTTTTTAGATCGATCCCTTGCGCAATTCATATAACGGAAGCATATCCAACAACTCCCTTCCCTATATTCAGAAAACGATGCACACCAACTAAACATTTATAGGTAAAAGCCAAACACTTTTATTTACTTAAACTGGATGGGCATCATTCATCGGTACATCAAAATGCCATAGTTTTCTATACTTGGCTACACTTCAAAAGATGACCGACATCTCCTCCAACAGTCGTATACTTAATGTCCATCGATCAGTGTCAGCGTCCAAAAGTTCCTTTCCTTTGCTATCCTCCTCCTCGCGGTCATATCCAACCACTTGATCCATCTACTGGTGGCAGTGGCGGCAGTGGTATCTTATCTATTCTGAAATGTTAATCCCCAAAAGGGGTGAGTACAACCACTCAGCAATAAAGATCCACCAAACTACTCAATGCATCAAACAGAACAATCAAGGCATCATACAAAGCACATATCGTCCATGCATTCAAGCATAACTTACCTTGCAGCCATGCTTATATCATCATGCCATATGTGCATATACCACCATGCACTCATCATCAAGCATTCATGCATATATCACCATGCCATACGTGCATATACCACTACGCACTCATCATCCAGCATTCATGCATATCCATGCCATATGTGCATATACCACCATGCACTCATTATCAAGCATTCATGCATACATCACCATGCCATATGTGCATATACCACTACGCACTCATCATCAAGTATTCATGCATATCCATGCCATATGTGCATATACCACCATGATTCATATCATCCATGCTATCAAGCATACATCACCATGAGATCCATTCATGCCTTCATGATCGCATTTTCAATATCAAATAGCATCAATTTATTTTCATAAGCCGATCATGCATCATGCCATATGCATACACCCATGCACATGATTCATTTTCAATTCTTATCTTTCACAAGGATCTCATCGTTTTTCCTTCCAGGACCAATGTTTGCATCCCACAATTCATCGCTCGCACCCAATCCAGGCATCGCGAGGAACCTCCGGAATTACGCCATTAGGCCACCGGGCATCCGGCCCCCACATTCCGGGCATCTCGCATCCCAACTAACATCACGAGGCATCCCCCCGGGCACAAACCTCCGAGGCTTCCGGAATTACGTACCGACATACCACCAGGATTCCCCCCCCCTCTGGAATTACGTACCGTATACCACCGGGCATCTCGAAACTCCCGAGGACCCTCCGGAATTACGCCACTAGGCCACCGGGCATCCGGCACCCCCACATTCCGGGCATCTCGACACTCCCGGGGCATCGTCGGCTCACACCTCCGACGGTCTTCTCATCACCACAATGCATATTCCCATACATCTCATTTTCAATTTCACATTTGATGCAACAATGTCAATGATTTGGCGGCAGCCCTTTTTAAAATCATATAATATGCCTTGAGAAAAGTATTATTTGATGCAATAGTTTTGAAAACTTCATTGAGTTCATGAAAATCCATCAATCCTTTGATGTCATACGAAATGTATGGATGTCATCATGTCATTGCACGAGTAAAAATCCAGGATATCGTGATTTACATAATAAATCCAATAAACAGTAAATAAAACAATTTCCAGCTTGCACAATTTCGGAAAACATGTAGATTAAATATCCATATGATCTTCAAAAATCATAAAATCAGAACATGTGGTAGGCAAGACATAAAGGTAGCATTTCCATGAAGAACACATGCCCAAAAGAGCTTCACACAAGAAGATATAGCTCCCACAATACAGCATGCAAAATTCGGATAAAATCAGATTACGCAGTTCTTGAAATATTTCGATTAAAATACCCGAATGACCTCCAAAAATTATGAAATTTTACCAGATTATATTCGAGACCCTAAGGTAGATTTTTTATGAAGACATCTAGGCCAGATTCGTCCTAGATAATTTACTATAGGCGTTCGAAGTTCCTGTTTCTAGTACCGAACTGTCCAGTTTAGCTATCTCCGAAATATCGAGGTTTCGCCTACTTATATTTCTTCATTTCTTCTGAAATTTTGATATGTTTTGCTTCAAAAGGTCCACTACAACTTTAATTAAGGGATCCAGGTGAGATTCTCAAAGGATAGTCACCATTTAGTCCACGAAGTCTCGGGAGTCCAGTACCATACTTCCAGATCTACCGTCTTCAAAAGAAAATCATTTCACCAGGCTACACTTACTCGTTTTACCTCAAATTTGAGTATATAAATCATCAGGATGTTCTCTACAACTTTCGTGCAGAAGTCGAAGTGAAATTATTAATAAAAAGTGACATGCAACACACAAAACCACCAAGAGGTCGACGAAACAGTTTCAGATCTAGCCTTTTCGTAGAGGGAGGGTTTCACCCCTCAAAACTCAACCATTTTATCTCAAATTTTAGTATGTTATACTTTGAGATGTTCTCTATAACTTTCATGAAGAGGTGGAAGTGAAATTCCAAATAAAAAGTCGCATGCAACCCCCAAACTCGTGAACAGTCAAGCTGATTTTCCAGAAACAACATGCAAGACCAACAAACCTCTCCCCAAAGCTCCGAAATTGCACCACTTACCACAACCACGATTTATTATCTTCTACACACACTTTACAGCAAGCAAAGGGTAGGTTTTAGGACTCTACTTGCCTTAGATTCAAGCACAAATCAGCAACAAGCAAAGGCAAAACGGCGACGAACGGACGGACTTCTTCCTCGCGCGGCCTCCCTCTTCCTCTCTCGGTTTCCCTCTCTCACTCTCTCGACAGCTCTCTCTCTCACCCCCCTCAAAACCGGTCACTTCCCTTCTCTTTCTTTCTTTTTGGTTGTTTATATACTTGCATGCATCCTCATTTTGCATGGGGGACACTTGTCCCCAAGAAGGAGCCAAGTGTCTCCCTTGCCGAAGACACTTGGAGGAGGCCATGCGGCTCCTCCTCCCCCCTCCATGCGTCGACAGCCCAATGGGCTTTATGGGCTTGGCTTTGGGCCGAAGTGGTGGGGGTCTTGGGCTGGGTTTTTGGGCTAGCTTGGCCCAAGAATTTCGGCCCACTAACCTTTTAATAATCTATTAACATTTTCCACTTAAATAAATACCTAACTTGCAAAAATAATAAGGCCATAAAACTTGTAGTGTGGCATCCCAAAAATTCAAGACAAGCTCTAAGGTGTATTAAAGCCCATAATTAGGTAATGAAATTACCAAAGGTTTATGCTTTAGCCATTAGTCTCCTCTTAAGACTAAGTAATATATGCTTGTGTTCATGAATTTTGAGATTAGTATTATAGATAAATTGATGAGAATAATCCATTTTTGGCTACGCACCTCATAGAATAAATTCCTATAGATTAAATGTTACAAGATTTTGGCCATATGAAATTTAAATTTGAAATCTATAAAAGGAAGATTAAAAGTAAATTATAAAAAGTAGAAATTGGAATTTATTTGGGGTTGGGCCTTAGGCCCAAGAGTGTGGACCTTTAATGGGCCAAAAGGGGCTGCCCATGAAGCCCACAAAGGGGCTGTCGCCGGCCAAGGAGGGCCCGGCCCATGAGGCCCACTTCCAAGCCCACAATGCATGAAGAAATGGCCAAGTGTTAGTCCCCTTCATCCAAGTGTCCTCCATGCATGACCTAATCATTTCTAATGATGGAAGGGAGAAAGATTAGAGGGAAAAAGTGACCGGTATAGGGGGAAAGGAGTGTCGCCGGAGAGAGGGGGTGAGAGAGAGAGGAAATTGCGAGAGAGAGAGAGAGAGAATGCGAGAGAGAAGGGGAGGCCGAGAGAGGAGAAGCCGTCGCCGCCCGTTCGCCGTCCGTGTGCCACCGTTTGTTTGATCTTGGAGGCAAGTTGGGATATATAATCTGCTCTTGCATGTTGTGTCTTGCTTGTGTGCTTGAATGGTGGTGAATCTCGGATGTTTAGGGTGTGAGAACCGAAGCTTTGCATGTGTTGTTCTTGAAATAGCCTACTGTTTTCGAGTGTGCCGCCTAACCCAGAATGTTGTAGAGGCTTGAATGTGGATTTTGAGTCAGATTTTGGCTTCGACTTCTTCATGAAAGTTGTAGATAACACCTTAATGTATGACATACTAAAATTTGAGCCAAAATGGTTGAGATTTGTGGGGGTGAAACCCTTCTTCTACGAAGACACTAGATCTGGAACTGTTTTGTCGACCTCTTGGTGGTTTTGTGTGTTGCATGTTGCTTTTTACCGAGAATTCCTCGTCGACTTCTTCATGAAAATTGTAAAGAACATCCTAAAGACTAACATACTCAAATTTGAGGTAAAATGAGCAAGTTTAACCTAGTGAATCGACTTTCTCTTGAAGACGGTAAATCTGGAAACACGGTACTGGACACCCGAGACTTCTTGGACCCATATGGTGACTATTCTTTGGAAATTTCGCCTAGATCCCCTAATGAAAGTTGTAGGGGACCTCTTTAAGCAAAACATATCCAAATTTCAGAGGAAACAAAGAAGGATAAGTGAGTGAAAACTCGATATTTCGGAGATAGTTACACTGAACGTTGCGGTGTTAGAATCAAAAGCTTCGGACGTCTATAGAAAATGATCTAGAACGAATCTGGCCTAAATGTCTTCATGAAAAATATATTTTAGTGTCTTAACTATTACCTGGTAACATTTCATAATTTTCGGAGGTCATTTGGTTATTTTAATCGAATTATTTCAAAAACTGCGCAATCTGACTTCATCCGAAATTGCATGCTGAATCTGTGTGAGTTATACCTTCTTGCGTGGAACTCTTTTGGGCATGTGTTCTTCATGAAATTGTTATCTTATTGTCTTGTCTGTCACATGTCTTGAGTTCATGATTTTTGAGAATCATATGGATATTTAATTTAAATGTTTTCCTAAATTGTGCAAGCTGGAAATTTAGTAAATTTCAAAAAGGCATGATATATGGACTATTCTAAATTGTATGGACCCCATGAGTTATATTTTCATTAGTGGTTGTATCTTGCTGCATGTATGATGATGATTGGATATGCATATAAAAGAATTAAAATGATGAAAGTAATTTTGTTTGCCATTACATCGTGTGCCATGCTGAATTTGAGACATAAAGTGGTAAACACGAATCATGATGAATGAGGAAATTGTTAGTGGCGGCCGATAATGCCCTGGGAGTGTCAGGATGCCCGGGATGGGGGGTGCCGGATGCCCGGATGTATTGAGATACATGCCGGATGCCCTCGGGAGTTTCGAGATGCCCGGAATGGTTGGGTGCCGGAAGCCCGGAGGTCTCGTGCCCGGGGAGTGCCTCGTGATGCCGGTTGGGATGCGAGATGCCCGGAAAGTGGGGGTGCCGGTTGCCCGGTGGTGTGTGCCGGAGGGTTCTCACGATGCCAGGATGGGGTGCGAGTGGTGATGTGTGGGACGCAATTACGGTCCGGAAAGAGATGTGGTGATCAAAATTTAAAGATAAAAGTGGAAATTGAATCATGCGCATGAGATGTGATGACATACATATGGATGTGTGACATGATGATGATCATATGGCATGATGATATGTATGTGACATGATGATGATCACCTATGGCATGATGATATGTATGTGACATGATGATGATCACCTATGGCATGATGATATGTATGTGACATGATGATGATCACCTATGGCATGTTGATATGTATGTGACATGATGATGATCACCTATGGCATGATGATATGTATGTGACATGATGATATGTATGTGATATGATGATGATGAGTACATGAGATGTGATGACATATGCATGGCTGCCAGGTAAGTTATGCATGGATACTCAAATGACATGGGTTATGCTATGTTTGTATTGTGTGATGCATTGAGTGGTTTATTGGTCCTTTACCTGCTGAGTGGTTGTATTCACCCCTTCGGGGACCAACATTTCATATTAGAAAGATGCCGCTCTCTCCGGTCACGCGTGGTACTTTTATGGCCTTCCATCTGACGTGGAGGTCGAGTGCTCGGAGATGGACTGCGTTACCATCCCCGGTCTGACATTCGTGCGGGTCCGTGTGCTAGTGACGTATGATGTGGGCTTAGCTGGAGGCCCGGTCATTCAGGAGTTCTTGTCGGTCCACGTCCGCCGTGACAGAGTGATGCGGGGGATGTTGCCGCCGCCACCGCCCGATGCACCGGGGTGGGTGTGATGGCCGCGTGAGGAGGGGAGAGCTGACACTTTTTGGACATAGCCGACACTTGTAGATGGAGGATCATACACGAGATAGACATAGGGTCGAGTTGTTTTTTTGGGTTGTGGCCGAGTCTAGATGAAAATCTTGGCCTTTCCTTTTTATTGTACCGACCCATGAAATCCATCTTGAAAAATATACGTAAATAAAAGTGGCTCGGTTTCATCTTTTCATATGATGTGTAGTTGGTGTGCATTGTATCATGATTGTTGGAGGGAGAGATGGTGATATCAAATTATGCTTCCGCTAATAAGTTGCGCCGGGACCGTTTTCAAAAAAAAAAAAATGCCTATGAACTGCGATGCTTCTACTAAGAGATGTAACTAGCGTTCATTAGGTATAGCGATAGGTACCTGTAGCGACCTTAGGCGAGTAGTCACAAATCAATAAATTCCAATTTATAATGCACGTGGCCAATGATAGAATTTTCTTTCCTATCACATAATTATCCATTAATAGCTTGGCCATAAATCTTATTGCAAATTATGGATTAAATGGCCATAAAATAACTTGATGGTACTTCCATCACCTATTCATAGACTTTAATGTAACTAGAGGTCGTCATGAATTTTTGGGATGCCACAATTACAAAAGTCGGAAACATAAAGTTATGAAATCTCAAGCATATTGTAATCCCTTACCATTTTATTTGTAATATTTCTCCAAATCATATTTATCTTAATTGCCTACTCATTTGATGTATCATCTACAACCTCCAGTTCTCTAGGTTCAAATGGATACTCCGGATCTCCATATAGGGAAAAGTTTTTGTCCATCTCGTCTTGGTCAAGAATGTAATATGGAGAGTACAACATGCAATTATAATAAGTGTTTGCTTTTTTATTGTAAATGGAGGCACGTGTCTCAAAATGGTGGAGTGATTTTTTAGTGCCCCAAATGACCTCTCAATGACATTCCTTAATGAAGAATGCCTATGGTTGAATAATTCTTTTGCTGTTGTTGGCCGTCTTCCACTCCTCCTATAATTGTTTAGATGATACTATTTTATTTTATTTTTGGTAACCCAGGGAACCCCGTTCGCCGCTTCTCGGCGGAGTAAACCCTGGAGACAGGTAGAGTCACCACCACCCTTGCCTGCCGAGTAAGTTGCTTGACGACGTCGAGAATCGAACACTAGACCTCTCATGAAAGGAACCAACGCCCAACCAACTACGCCGCCACCACGGGTGGTTGTTTAAATGATACTATTCATCTTTGAATAGAGTTAAAAATCGCGGAAGTGTTGCATAACCAAAATCTACAACGTAGTATTTGCCTATAACATGATATAAATAAATAAATAAATAAATATATATATATATTTGTTATGATATGCAATCATGATACAATCATAAAATGAGTTTTTCCTTATATACAAATCAAATACCTGGTGGTAGTCAAGGAAATTGCAATCGATGAGTCTTGAGTATTCTTTGGAAGCACTAGACAATCGTTGGCAGATCCTTCCCACCTAGAATACACGAAAGTAAATTCCATATCAAACAAACAAACACATAACATATTTTGAGTGGTATTTCCTTTTTCGCCTCTAAATGGGATTTGCTGAGATAGAGGGACGATAGCATTTATATGGGTGCCATCAATAGCACCTATGTAATCCTATGAATTTATTTTGACAAAAAAGAAAAACCATGTGAATTTATGAAAATTCAATGTCATACAAGATTATCAACTACATCTATTTATGATTTAAAAATGATATGAAAACCATACCTTGTAGTAGCGTTCATAATTAGGATCCATAAGAATTTCCGATGGGACAACATCAAAGGATTGTGGTTTGATAACCTCTTTTGCAAGTTTGAAAACTACTTTCAACACTAAATTAAATACTTGTTGATTGTTTCTTTTGAATGTTGAAATATCTCACATAAATCTCTATTGAAGTTATTGTGACTAACCAAAGAAAGAAGATCCCAACTTGTTCATATATTCTAACATACCAACTATTATTCAACCAACCTCTTATCCTCATTAAATCACATAGGTTCAAAAAAACATGTCTCTCCATTCTGAAGGCTTCATATATTCTATTTGAATGTCCATAAACAATCTCTCTTATCCATTCAAGTTCTGATAGTTTGCTGTCTCTAATAGGTTCTTTCGTATGCACGAACATGTTAACCGCAACAATGCATAACCATACTATCAATATGTATGTCAAGATCATCCTCACCCAAGAATTGTTCAACTGGTTCTATTTGCTTATTAGACACACTATTTAATCCCCTTACATAGTACATATACCATCACACAAATACAATAAATCAATAAATATATCTGAAAAAAATATCCAATAATAATCAATAACATAAGTTGTAAAGTAAAAGCAAACCAAATACAAAAATCCTAAACAATCCATCATATCTATACCACCACACAAGTACAAGAGTTTCAAGAATTAAGTCATACAATCAAGTGAAACCACACGCAATCCATAATATATTTCTCAACGTTTATTAAAGACATTGAAGAAACTCGTGTCTCCTTTCAGCTGGGGATTGGATGAAAGCCTCTTTCCATGTGGCATTAACACATGCTTGTTCCACAACTTTGTTGTAAAAATCTTGCTCTAACTCATGCATACTAATAAGGACATCAATCACAACTAATATAGAGAAGGGGTCTATAGGCGGTGGTGTGACCTATGAGGTGGTAAAGCCACTCACAGATTGACTTACCTTAACTTTGATTAGGTCTTGTATAGCTTTGTACGTGCTAGCAATACCAAATGAGTTATTATTCATTCTTCTCTTGACATTTGGAGTCCTATCTAACTTGTGCTTATCATGAACAGGAGTTGTAATATTGTTGGATGTGAAAACTCTCTCATCAATGTGGTGTTCGCTTAAATTCTCTAGATCACTGTCTACATCGCCACCACCATTGTCACCTTCCTCTAACACCGTCAAATCGTCTGCATTTTCTGTGGCATGCTCTCCAGTAGCATATGTACCACCAAATACAATGCACAGGTCAGAATATTGAAGGAATCCATCATTCTTGAATTTTGTCCACCCAATATTATCCTACAATTTTCACATTAATCACATATGTTAATAACAAAATCAAACTTTCTAAAACTTACATGTACAATGATATCAACTTGATTAAAAGTTAAAAGATACCTTGACGTGAGAGCCCCAAATACTTGGAATGTTGACAAAAACTATTTTATTCACATTATCCTAGTCAATCCAAATTGTGAAATGAGCTTCTTAGTTTGTTCACATTGTTCTTCAACTACAATAGATTATATTGGTATCCTGTCTATTTAATGATTTCAGTTTGTATGTTATTTCACCCTACTTTGTTGTAAGTAGAAAATGTACGATTTTCCTTTTTGACATCTTCGACCAACAAACTTACAAACAGGTTGGTTAAAGGTTCATCCATTTTGCATTGAATATCTCTTTCTAGGATGCTATTTAATGTTGACCAGTTGAGCATCATATAAGTTAATAACATAGTCATGTATGAAGTACAAGTAATACACGCAAACATTCTCATGCATGTCATTCTAAAAATGCCATTTATTCATAGAATATTTTAGTCCTGAACTAGTAAGCTTAGAGAAATAGAAGCTTCATATATTTTTTTAGTCAAGTCACATACGACTCAAGTGCTAGCACATGGCATCGGCAATCGCGTAATAGACCAAAAATGATATGTTTTTTTTTTTTTTTTTTTGACTATATAGATTCCATAAGCTAAAAATCATTAGTTTTTTTCTAAAACTCCCATTGAAAGGCTAAATAACACAATCTAATTTAGCCTCCATCTACAATTGAAGCATGAAAATATACTCAATGGCCCAAATGCACCTTTAATTACCTAATCTTCCAACACCAAAGATTAACTAAGATGTCCCCCATCTCTTCCATACTATAGTGTTTGAATAGAACATTAGATGGTAAGTGAGAAACCAGCATTGACTAAGGAAAATTTTTCAGCTCATGTAAGCTTTTGAGAAAAGAAAGAAGCTGCATTTTTCACGAAAACCGTTCGACATAATACTCTCAAGTCAACACTTCACAAAGTGATGCTAGTAGGACAAGAACGCTTTTCTATAATTTACTTGTCTTTTATCTTTTCGTTATCATTATTCAGTTTTCAAGTTCTAAGGCAATGTATTTACTCTTAATCGATAGCAATAGGATATAGTATCAACAAATGGGCTGGATATTACTTAATCAATACTTCTGACATGCTCCTCATAGGGCAATATGTCTTTCGGCCACTTGTTGAACTGAATATGAAACTAAGCTAAAAGTCATTGTTTCTCATTTTCAAAAACCCAACAATTGCCAAAAGGAAGTGATGGAGTAGAAACCATATCTAATTCATACTTTTTCGATCAACTAGAAGCTTTACTTGAGCATTGATTTAAAAGAAGAGCAAAAGACAAAGAAGCAGCAGGGAAAAGCATAGAACAAAGAATACTAAGAAACGAGTTACTGGATTTTAGAGATGCGCAAGGTCGACTATGCACCAACGTTAATGGAACTGCGCAATTAGTAAAATGAGGAGGTTAGGTGAGCCACTATGAAATGCAAAGAAATAAATAAAGCAGAGAAGACGGCGAAATTCGCGCTCGCTTGAGCGAGGGTTAAGGATGACGGTTGAGAGCGAGCCCTAGCCCAAATTGCCCAAAGTGAGGGTTGAGGACGATGGGGAGGGCGTTCGCCGATCTAGGCGAGGGCTTACTTGCGTGAGCCATCGGCCAAACAACAGACGACGACGAGGGTGCCCGCCGATTTGGCTGAGGGCTCGCTTGTGTGAGTCGTCAACCAGATGATGGACGACGGCAAGGGTGTCAGCCGACCTGACCGAGGGCTTGCTCGCTTGCACAGATTGGCAAAGGCATCCGTTGATCCAAGCGAGGGCTCCCTCGTGCAAGCTGTTGCCCAGACAATGGACGACGGCAGGGTGTTTGCGTGCGAGCCCTCACTCGAATCGGCGGTCACCCTCGCGAATCTAGTTGAGGGCTTGCGTGAGCGAGTGGCTCAAGCGAGGGCTTGCTCGGCTGAGCCATCGCCCAGACGACGGGCGACAGCAAGGGTGTCCACGGATCTAGCTGAGGGCTCCGTTGCTCGCCTAGTCAACGGACAACAATGAGGGTGTCCGCCGATTTGGCGGAGGGCTCGCTCGCTCGAGCGAGTCGTCATTCAGACCAGTGAACGACAATTCATGTCTACAACGGTGACCACCCCATAGTTGCGAGTCAAGTTAACTCACCTCGAACAAGTAGCTTCAATTGATGAAGAAGCACTAATCATCGTTCTTGAGGAGAGAATGAATGAAGACCGAATGGTATGGAGAAGAGAGAATGGGTTTCAGTAGAGGAGAGAGTGAGCTTCGGTGATGTGTAGAAGAGTAACACAGGGATAGTGAGAAGTGAATTTGTTTCTTTTGATTCTTTTTTTTTTTTATTTGTTCTCGGGAACAAGAATCAACTTTTTTTAACTTCTTGATTCTACTTCAAATCTATTCTCGAGAACAAAAACTTTATCAAACGGAATTTCTATTCCAAATCTACTTCTGCGAACAAAAAAAATAGAAATTTTCATTGTTTGGCAAGTTGCCAAATGCATCCTAAAATACCAAAGGTGCTTCATAGAAATCCAAGTGGGTTGGCTAGGGCATTAGTAGTGTTTCGGAATGAAAATGGTACCATGTCTTTCGACTCTAGCTTCACGTTTTTTATTGAATTGCTTTGTGTTGTGGAAAAGATCAAACAGAAAATGCATATCACCTTCATTCATGCACCTAATAATTTTCAAGAAAGATTAAGGCTGTGTGATAGAAATCACCAAATCAGTAGGTTGGATTGTGATTTTTGACTGTGTATTGAGGATTTTAATGAGATCTTGTATCACCGTGAGAAAGTCGGAATGATATTGGAGGAATATCATAAATATAAAGCATTCTAAGATTTTTTGGATACTTGTGCTCTCATGAATTTCGAAAGCAAATGTTATGCCTATACTTGAGGCCAACAACAAAGAAGGGGAATCATCTGTTAAGTTGAATATAATAGTGTATGATATAGATTGGAGGATTTCTTTCCATAACGTGGAAGCATATGCATTGCTTGCCATTAGATCAATCATAGCCCAATCCTATTGAATTTCTTTCTTGAGTATGTCATACGCGAGAGTGAAATCAAATTTGAAGTCTTCCGGGTAGAAGATGAGGAATATGAGCAAACAGTATTAGATTTTTGGAATTCTTTTCAAGGAGAGACAGTGACATTACTAGTTAAATTGAAAAAGGAGGTCAAGAAGATGGTTGAATGGAGTAAGAGGAGGTTTACGAATGGAGTAAGAGGAGGTTTACAAATGCAGAACTCTACTTTTTAACAAAGCCAAGAGATTCCCAACCAATAATCGATCATATTCCATGTGTTATAAACAGGGAGATTAACCGAGCTTTGAATGGAGAAGTGACTCTAGAAGCAATTGCGGAGGCGACCTTCTAGTTGGGTGCGTTGAAAGTCTCTAGGCAACATGAATTAAGTGGAAAGTTTTACCAACATCACTAAAAGGACATAGAATATCCAGGGAGGAAAGATTATTCTTCAATTTAGGGAATGTCAATCTTGAGTTGAACAAAACCTTCATCACCTTTAGCCTTTGCAATTTCCCTTGTAAAATCATTCAAAAGTTATGGCAAATAACTTAAAACAGTACCTCTCAAATATGATGGCTGTGGAATGAAGTGTCTTTGTCAATAAGCAATAGATTTGTGACGTCATCTTAATAGTGTAAGAGGTGCTTAATCAGTTATGAATCCAAAAGAGAAAAAGAAATTTCATGCAGTGCTTAAGTTAGACATGGAAAAAAGCATACGGCCAAATAGAATGAGATTTTTTTCGAAGCAAGTATGCTCAAAATGAGTTTTTGTGATACCTAGGTCTCTTTGATTATGAAATGTGTCTCTACGATCTCATTCAGTGTCAAAGTTAATGGGGAAACTTTGCCTCCATTTTAATCCATTCGTTGGTATCAGACAAGGTAACCCCCTTTCCTCTTATCTCTTTGTCACTATGGCTAATGTGTTATCTGTGTTGCTAAAATGACAAATGAACAATGGAAGCATTAAGGAGATTAAATCGAACCAATTTTGTCCATCTTTATCTCACCTATTTTTTGCGGATGATTTAATACTCTTCTTTAAAGGTTGGTAAAATGTTGAAATGTGGCTGCAGTCCTCAATCAATATTGCTTCGCATCAAGACAAGCCATAAACTTGAACAAGTTGGCCATATTTTTAAGCCAAGACTGCCAATTGACTTAAGGAGAAATATAACATGAGACAAGAGTATTGAAAATTAGAGAGGATATGGAAGTATTTGAGTATACCACTCGACTGGGTTGTTCAAAAAAGCAAATGTTTGCTTGGATCCTTGCAAGAGTTGACATAAAATTGAAAGGTTGGAAAGAGAATTTTTTGTTCAAGGAGGGGAAAGTAGTTCTTTTCAAAATTGTGGTGCAAGCTCTACCTTAATATGCAATGTCCATCTTTAAAATTCCTCTATTCATTTGCCAAGCTGTTGAAGATAAAATTGTCATATTCTAGTGGAAAAATAATGAAAACATTATAGGGTTGCATTGGAGAAATCGAGACACTCTTAAAGCGGGGAAGGATGAGGGTGGTTTGGGAATTAGAGACCTAATTAAATTCAATGAGGCTTTGTTGGAGGCTAATTCAAAATCCATATTCTTTTTGGAGTTGCGTCTTTAAAGGATTATACTCTTCTCATATAGACTTATTGTATGCAAAAAAAGGCTCCCGACTCTCTTGGGGGTGGCAAAGTTTGCTTATGGGTCAAAATATTATAAACCAATCAATCTAATGGGGTGGTTGGAAATGGAGAGAAAATCAGCATAATAGAAGATTAGTGACTAAGGCCTTGTGAATAGAGAGGATCCAATTCGAGTATCTGAGTTACTAATTATGGAGTAAGCTAGATGGAATGAGAATAGAGCAAGAGAGGTGTTCGATTGCGAAATGTCCCGGAAGATTTTAACCAATCCCTTAAATTCTCAACTTCCACAAGATAAACTAATATGGAAGGCAACCAAAACAGGCAAGTTTACAATTAAGAGCACTTATAACAATCTTTGGACATAGGGAGAAACTCCTAAACAAAAATGAAGCGTCATTTCTAAAAACTCCAGAGAATTATGCAATATAATTTGGAAGGCAAAATTGTAATCCAAAATTCAGTTTTTTTTTTTTCTTTAGCACCTCTGTCAAAATGCTTCAAGAGAATAACTTGTTTTGGAGATGAATTGTACCTAAGGCCACTTGTATGATCTCCCATCAACACCTGAAGCCCATCAAATATATTTTCCTCTTGTGTCCTTGGACTCAACAAATCTGGAACAACCCTCTGATAAACATTAGAATTGACGGTTATGGAGTAACCCGAATAGAAGAATGGCTTGTTAATTTTTAACATACTTCAATCCCTTTTGAGCAGCTTACTCTATTATTGCAACTAATCTAGCAATCTCACAACAACTTGGTGTTCAAAGCTCAAAAATTGAATCCCCAGAGCATAATCACCTCAACAATGGTCATAGTGAAAAAATTTAGCAAATGGTTAGAAAACAATAAGGGAAATTCGCAAATACAAATAGAGTAACCTCTTATCTTGACTTCCCCTCCCATCAGTGTGCTCAAAATTAACATGGATGGGTCTTTTGTTGAAGGAACAGGGGAAGAGGCCATTGTTTGCTAAGACAGCCGGGGTAACCTTATTGACGGATTTGCTCGATTAGTAAAAATTTCATCTGTGATCTAGGCATAGGCAGCTATTCTAGAAACTTTAAAGTACTTTGAAGCTTAATCTAAACTTAAGCTAGAGCTAGAGCTAGAGATAGACCGAACTAATTGTTGGAAAATAATACAGAAAATACACACTGTTTGTTGTAATCAGAATATAAAATTGGAGGTGAGATACGGATATCCGAATCTCCTTAAGGCGATTAGTTCCTGCCAAAGCTGCTCTGCAGATTCACAAACTATGCCTCCCAAGATACAACACCTCGAACTTGTTTGGATTAGCACTATGCAAACAGGACTCGGTCGAACCGTTCAATTGAACCAGCACACTCAGAAAAAACATAAGAGTAGAAGAATATATCAAAGCCTTTTGGAATCGAGTCGGAAAAACCAAAAACCAAAAGCCGTAATGAAGCTCTATGCTCGCATCTATTTATAGAGATTTTTAGTTCGTGTACAGAAGAGATACATGAATTAAATAGACGCATGTATCCACGAAGTTCATGAATCAAGAGATACATGAAACCAAGAGATTCATGAATCCAAAGATACATGAATTCAAGAGATTCATGAACTCAATAAATACATGAACTAAAAGATACATGAATTTAAGAAATTCATGAACTCAATAGATACGTGAACAGAAAACTATAGGAAATTCATGAATCCAAAAGAGATACGTGAATAGAAAAAAACGTATCTTAATTTATTGGCTTTCGTTGATCCATTAACCATAATTATAACCATAATTACAACAATCCCCCACATTAATGGATCAACAAAACATTTTTGACTCGAAGGAGACTGAGCGTACTGTTGAAATACACCGCATCAAGATAGGTAGCTTTTGCCTTGAACCTTCTTTAGTGAAAGCCTATCGGACTTACTTAACTAGTCGATGGACTAAGCCTTGAATCGCCGAGTTGTTTGTGTAAGCCTAGACAATAAACCTCACACGGGGTATTTCCAATTCAAGATTGGTTCTCGGTTGTGTTCGTTCTTTCGGCCCTGAACCTCTCGGGATTCATGCGTGCTTTAAAAAATCTAGCCTTTAAAGATTTTCATAGAGTCGGCCAGCTCCACGCATATAGGTGCATTCCTTTTAAAGATATCCTACCATATCTCACTTGGATGTTATATTCCAAGTTATATGAATCATTAAACGCATAACGTACCCTTAATAACGCTGTAGGAAAGCACTGTTGCATCATAGGAATGGGAGACAGTGCTTACACTAGAGTTTCCAAAATTTGCGTTGTCCTATTGAACCTAGTCCATGGGATCTCCAATCACATAGGTTAGGTTTCCACCCTGGAATCTCTTTATTGGGTTAAGGCTTTTAAACCCATTCCCCTCGATGCGCAGCTTTATCTGCTCCTTTGACAAACCTTTTGTCGGCGGATCCGCAATATTTTCCTTTGACTTTACAAAGTCTAAAGAAATTATTCCATTTGAGAGCAAGCGCCTTACGGTATTGTGTCTACGACGAATGTGTCTAGACTTACCGTTATAAATCACATTATGCGCCCTTGCAATCGCCGCTTGATTGTCACAATGTATGCAAATTGTAGGCATAGGTTTTGGCCACCTTTGGAACATCTTCTAAAAAATGTCGAAGCCATTCGCTTCTTCACAGCTTTATCCAAAGCAACAAACTCGATTCCATTGTAGAGCGCGTTATTAGAGTTTGTTTAGAGGATTTCCATGACAACTGCTTTGCACCTCCTAACGTGATCACATATCCGCTAGTCAATTTCGATTCATCGAATCGAAATCCAGTTGGCATCACAATAACCTTCCAAAACAGTGGGATATTTGCCATATTGTAAAATATAGTCTTTTGTCCTTTTCAAATATCCTAATACTCTCATCGAGCATTCCGTGCTCGTGACCTGGGTTACTGGTATATCTACTCGGTTGCTTACAAAGTACGCAATATCGTGTCTAGTGCAATTCATGATATACATGATGCTTTTGCCGATTACTTGAGAGTATTCCGGTTGTCTAACACTATTTCCGTGTTCTTTCTTAAAGTTAGGTGTGGAAGAAAAGAATTGTTTGCATCTTTAATACCGAATCCTTTAAATCTCTCAAATATCTTTTCAATGTAATGAGATTGTGTTAAACCTAAGCCATCAGAATTCCTTAGAATTTTGATGCCAAGTATAACATCTGCTACACCTAAATCTTTCATCTCTAAGTTCTTCTTGAGAATGTTCTTGGTGATTTTGATGACCTCAGTAGTATCTCCAAGAATTAATAAGTCATCGACATATAGAAAAATAAGTACATATCCAACTGTTGTGGATTTAGTGTACACACATTTGTCACACTCATTGATTCTATACCCATTTTGAATCATTACCCGGTCAAATTTCTCATGCCATTGCTTAGGAGCTTGTTTAAGTTCATACAATGATTTAACAAGTCTACACACTCTGTGTTCTTGTCCTTTGACCTTGAACCCTTCAGGTTGTTCCATATAAATCTCATCGTCGAGATCACCATTTAAGAATGCAGTTTTCACATCCATTTGATGTATCTACAAATTGTATAGCGAAGCTATAGCAATCAACATCCTTACAGATGTTATTCTCGTGACAGGTGAGTAAGTATCAAAGTAGTCAAGACTCTCTTTTTGTCTAAACCCTTTGGCTACAAGCCGAGCTTTGTACTTATCAATGGAACCATCAGCTTTTATTTTTTTTTCTTGAATATCCATTTACATCCAATTGGTTTATGTCTAGGTGGAAGATCAACCAATTCCCAAGTATGGTTACTTAGGATAGAATGGATTTCATTGTCAATAGCTTCTTTCCAGAAAGGAGCATCTGGAGATGACATTGCCTCTTTATATGTTTGGGGCTCACCTTCTAACATGTATGTTAGAAAATCAGGTCCGAAAGGTTTTTCCATTCGAGACCTTTTACTCCTTCGAAGTTCGGTTTCTTTGCTCACAACTTCATCATTCTCAGATTCTGATTCTCTAAGCCTTTTCTAAGAAAGTTCTCCTTGATTTCTTTTTGCAGGATATATATCCTCAAAAAATTCAGCATCCCTTGATTCTAGGATTGTATTGACATGGATTTCCGTATTTTCAGATTTGTGAACCAAAAATCTATATGCGCTACTAGTTTGAGCATAACCGATGAATATGCAATCCACCGTTTTAAGTCCCAACCGAGTTTGTTTCGAAGGAGGAATTGCCACCTTGACCAAGCACCCCCACACTTTTAGAAAATTGTAGGAAGGCAACTTTCCATTCCATAACTCGTATGGAGTTTTACCTGTCTTTTTGTGGGGTATTTTATTAAGAATATAATTTGCGTTAAAACCGCACTCCCCACAAGTTCGAGGTAAACTGAACTTAAAAGCATGGCGTTAGCCATCTCCTTTAGTGTCTGTTCAATCGTTCAGCAACTCCATTTTGTTGTGGAGTATAAGGTGCGATCGTTTGGAGAATTATTCCAAAACTAGCACAAAACTCTTTGAAATTGATTGAACTATATTCTCCTCCTCTATCAGACCTAAGCACTTTGATTCGTTTATCAAGTTGGTTTTCAACTTCATTTTTATACTTGACAAACATGCTCATAGTCTCATCTTTGCTAGTTAGTAAATAAACATAGCAAAATCTAGTACAGTCATCCACAAATGTGATGAAGTACTTCTTTCCACCTCTACTTTCTACAAACTTTAAATCACATAGATCACTATGGATTAATTGTAGAGGTTCACTTGTTCTTTCAATGGATTTGAAAGGTTTCTTGGCAAAATTAGCCTCAACATAAGTCTCACACTTGTAATGGGCATCCAACTCAAATCTTGGAATTAACCCCAAGTTTGCTATTCTCTTCATTGTACCATAGTTTACATGTCCTAATCTACCATGCCATAGATAAGGAGACACAACAGTGTAAAAGGAAGAATTTTCTTTATTAATAGTCTTTGGGTACACATACTTTGAGTTTACATCAATGATAGCCACATTGGCTTTAAACAGGTCATTACACAAGTACCCTTTCCCCACATACATCCCTCCTTTTGATAGTACAAATTTTTCAGATTCAAATACAATTTTGAAACCCTTCTTGACAAGTATGGGGCCAGAAATTAGGTTTTTCCGAATCTCTGGTACATGCAGCACATTCACGGGCGACCTCCTTGCCGATATAAACTTCGGGATCACCTTTCCTCTTCCGGCAATCTTTGCGATGCGAGTTAGCCATATAAAGTTTCTCATCTTCTTCAGCCTTCTCATAAGATGAGAACATGTGCTTATCTACACAGATGTGGTTTGTGGCACTTGTGTTTAGCCACCAGCCATTAGTGTTCGACACTAGGGATGCTTCAGACATTACCACAGCAGACAGTCTCTCAATATTGTCATGCTCTGTCAAATTCGATTCTTTGGGCTGCACCTTCGTTCTTGCCTTTTTTCGGGCGCTTCTTGCAATCCTTAACACAATGGCCAAGCTTGTTGCATATAAAACACGTCCCTTGGAATTTCTGGAACTGCTCTTTCTGCTTGCCTTTTCCTTGAAAAGACATCTTCCTTTTTTCTATCTTGCTTGGATTTGAAAGATTCCACAACGTTGGCCTTTGGCTCAGAAGAAGGATTCTCACTCCTTCTATTGTCCTCCTCGATTAAGGCGCGAATGAGATCTTCAAGGCTCATCTCCTTCCGTTTGTGCTTCAAATAATTTTTGAAGTCTGACCAGCCCGGAGGTAGTTTCTCAATCATGGCTGCCACTTGGAATGATTCACTAAGTATCATTCCCTGAGCCGAGATGTCACTCATAATTAATTGCAATTCTTAAACCTGACTCATGACAGATTTAGAATCCACCATCTTGTAGTCCAAGAATTTGGCAACCACAAATTTCTTGGTGCCAGCATCCTCAGTTTTGTATTTTTTCTCTAAGGACTCCCATAACTGTTTAGTAGATTCAATATTACAATAAACATTATAAAGAGAATTCACTAAATAGTTAAGGATATAATTTCGGCATAAGAAGTCCCCATGCTTCCAAGCCTCCAACGCACCGAGCGTCGTGACATCTTGCTCATCTAGACTAATTATCGGGCACACCTCCGATAAATATTTCGTCAGATTGAGCATGGTCAGATAGAAGAACATCTTATGCTGCCACTGTTTAAAGCCCACTCCGGTGAATTTCTCCGGTTTCTCATTAGCTGTAACTGGAGGTGTTGCCATCACAGTAGGCATAGTTCGTTGAACTACCCCTCCAGGAACGGAGCCAAAAGCCATTTGGCCTATACTATTCTGAAAAACAGTCCCGCGCATACCAGTCATGTGACTTGTACCCGCACCACCAAAATTGGTGTTGGCCAAAGGGCCCGTAGCATTGGCTGCTACAAATTCAGACCCTGAGAGTTGAACATCTTCCATAGCAACGGTTGAATCGACCATAGGAACGTCTCCTGAAACATTCGGGACATTGAAGGGCACTTGATTGTTTCCAGCCATCTCAATAATCTAACAATAACAACAAACAGTGAGTGAATAATCGCCTTAAGATTATTGGAAAATAATACAGAGAATACACAATGTTTGTTGTAATCAGAATATAAAATTGGAGGTGAGGTACGGATATCTGAATCTCCTTAAGACGATTAGTTCCTGCCAAAGGTGCTCCGCAGATTCACGAACTATGCCTCCCAAGATACAACACCTCGAACTTGTTTGGATTAGCACTATGCAAACAGGACTCGGTCGAACCGTTCAATTGAACCAGCACACTCAGAAAAAACAGAAGAGTAGAAGAATATATCAAAGCCTTTTGGAATCGAGTCGGAAAAACCAAAAACCAAAAGCCGTAATGAAGCTCTATGCTCGCATCTATTTATAGAGATTTTTAGTTCGTGTACAGAAGAGATACATGAATTAAATAGATGCATGTATCCATGAAGTTCATGAATCAAGAGATACATGAAACCAAGAGATTCATGAATCCAAAGATACATGAATTCAAGAGATTCATGAACTCAATAAATACATAAACTAAAAGATACATGAATTTAAGAAATTCATGAACTCAATAGATACGTGAACAAAAAACTATAGGAAATTCATGAATCCAAAAGAGATACGTGAATAGAAAAAAAACATATCTTAATTTATTGACTTTCGTTGATCCATTAACCATAATTATAATCATAATTACAACACTAATATGGTGAAGGTGATAGCTAAGGGCCTAAATTAAGTCAGTTGGGAAGCACACGCACTGGCCACTAAAGACCTGGCCCATTGCAGAAAAGAAAGTAAGTGAGTTGTGGCCTAAAGCAACAATTTTTTACCGGTTAACTAGGTCACTTATCCCCTTGCTTGTCTTTTGGAATTGCTTTGTTTTGAAGCCCGTACTTTGTCTACTCAGACTTTCACTTGAATGAAAATGCTGCAAGTGTTTTTCAACCAAAAAAAAAACACTATTGTGATCATTTCAACTCGAGTCCAATTTTCGCATTCATCTTGTTTTTGTGCGTGCGTGTGTGTTTTTTTTTTTTTCGGTGTAGGTAACAAAACTCTCGTGCTTTCGAGATGAATCTCAACTCCCTTACTTTCTCTCCCAATAGAAACCCATGCTAGGACATGTTATGTCTATTTAGATCATAGAATTTGGAATACGTCCTCATGCTGTCCGTTTTGAATAAAAATTCATGTTGTTAGGCTATCATAATTGTATGATATATTGTTTTTTGCCGAAATGTTGTTTGTAATTTTGCAGACGCGCGGACCCCTGGAGTGCCATAACTTGGCACAAATGGATACTTAAGTGCCATAACTTACGAAAGTGGCACTTAAGTGCCAAAATTGGAGAAAAATTGATCACTTAAGTGCCACTCTAGCCAAAATCTTGCCAAAACGCGACGTGTCAATTTTCGGGTGAAGCGAGTGCAAAACGGCGTCATTTTGGTGCGACGTGGTAAAAAATTAATTAAATTAAATTTAAAATTAAATTTATTTAAAACATTTAAAAATTAAAATTAAAAACAATTAAAAACAATTTAAACAATTTAAACAATTTAAACAAAAAATTAAAAAGAAATTGAAGAAAAGGGAGGCGGTAGAGCCCTCGGCCCCGCCGCCAAGAAGGGTCGACGACGGAGGGGAAGGGTCGGCCGGGTCGTCGAGTCTTGGCCGGGGCGACAACCCCGGTCGACCGGCGGCGAGGGCCCGCGAGCCCTCGCCCGATCTGCGGGGCAAGGGTCGCGAGCGGCGACCCTTGACCGGCCGGGTGAGGGCCGTTGACCCTCACCCCGATCTATGGCGAGGGTCGCGAGCGGCGACCCTTGACCCGGCCGGGTGAGGGCCGTTGACCCTCGCCTAGATTTGGCGAGGCTCGCAGCCCTCCCCGCCGGTCGGCTAGGGTCGCCGGCCCTTCCCAATAGCGGCGGTGGCTAAGGGCTCCCCCTTTTCTTTTTTTTTCTTTTTAATTTTTTTTTCAAAATTTTTTTTAATATTAAAATTTTTTATTTATAAAAATTTTAAAAAATTTAATTTCAAATTTAATTTAATTATTTTATATTATTATTTTTATCACGTCGGCACCAAAACGACATCGTTTTTGCATTGTTTGGCCACATCAGCATGCAAAACAGCGTCGTTTTGGCATTGTTTGGCCACATCAGCGTGCAAAACGACGTTGTTTTGCACTCGCTTCGCCGGAAAATTGACGTGTCAGCATTTTGGCCGGAGTGGCACTTAAGTGATCCATTTCTCTCCGATTTTGGCACCTAAGTGTCACTTTCATAAGTTATAACACTTAAGTGTCCCTTTGTGCCAAATTATAGCACTTGAAAAGATCTTTTGCCTAATTTTGCATGTTAATAGGCCATCATAATAACTATTTTGTTCTAAAATTAAGCTATTATGATGCTCGCAGTGAAGAAAGACAAAAGAATGTATGATGTTGCTATTACTAATATATAAACTATTCAGTTTGAAGGAAATATAATGTTGTGGACATATTGAAGTGCTGCATTTGAACATCTATTTATTTGAAAGCCAACTCATAAGTCATGTACCAAAGGGATTTGATTCAAGTACAAGAAATACTATTATAATGCAGGAGGAAGTTAAAAGTAAATAGTTATAATGATTCGATTCCATGAACTAAGGCCAATGCATAGGATTATTCATATCATGTTTTTTATACTAAAATTATATTGGGATCAAATAATGATTTTGTTTTGACTTGGCTGAAAGTAATTGGTGCGTCCAAATAAAATCACAAATCAAAGAATATCTCCTTACATAATATAGTCTGCATATCAAATCATTATCATGTCTTACATATGATTTTCTACGTCATGTTATATATGATTATTATAGTATAATATGATCTTGTTGTCACGTTTTGCATCTAATTGTCAAGTCGCATGTGATTATTGCCATATCATATCTTACAATTTAAATTGTTATATCATGCTGCATGTGATTGTTGCCATGTTTTGCTTCATTGGTATGTCTTACATCTAATTGATTAAATTGTATTGCATGCGATTTATGCTATACCATGTCATTTCATAATCTTGTAAATTGCATCCAATTTGTCATGTTTATTGCATGTAATCATTTTATATATCATGTTATTTTCACACTTTGAATTTAAATTGATATTTACAAAGCCACTTTCACACAAAAACAAAGCCACGCCACTAAAGACAAGAATGCAACCTCGTTAATTGGTAATGACATCGAGTAAGTTTTTGGCAACATTTCAAGATTTTAAAACAAAAAATTGGTGCATGCTTGGGAAATTAATGGATGAAAATTAAGGTCTAAATAAAAAATTGGGTTGCGGTACATGATAGGGCATTGTTGGATGCTAATCCATCCCATGGGTAATCGCACTCTCGGACCTAAGATCTGTAGTTTTTATAGACCAGATTCTTTTGACATGTGCACTTAGATAGGTGACTTTCTCATTATTGCCTAAGCCTTTAGGTACCTTAGACTAAGTATTATTACCGATTGGTTGCAACTTTGTATGGTTTTTGAGTGCATCTAGTAGACCATCCAAACTTGGGATGTGGGGAAGATGTTAAGAGTTGGGGTGCTGCTAACTGAAGGCCCCTGATTTGCAAGATTTTAGGTGCTACGCTACATACATGTTATCATATATTGAAAATGCTAACAAGAAGACGTTTCTGTTAGTGAACTTCTTTGCTCTGCAGAAGAAGAACGAGCTATTGGATGTTGAATGTGTCGATGACTGGCCGAAGCTTTCAAATGGTGAATAAGTTATTACAAGTGGAATCTGTTGATGATGTTTGGAAGGATCTTAAGAACAGTGAGCAAACCAAAAGATGTGTGACAGTAAGAGAAGTATGATGGATCAACAGAAGATGAAAGGTCTAGAGAAAATGGATGAGTCAATAAGCTTGAATAGACCTTACAAATGGTGACCAAATTAGAGGACGTTTGATCATTGAAGAGTTTGGACAAACCATGTAGATGGTGAATAGTCTACATAATATAACAAGGTCAGTTCGAGGTACCAAAGTGTAGAGGGAGACATACTATAGAGCAAGAAAGTTTAGATAGACTGTTCGTAAAGGAAGTACTTACTACAGATGGAATGGACAATACTCCACACTCATGAAAAAGATGATCCAACTCTATCAATTTACATCAAATTCAAATTAGTGCATCAGACTTATATTCAAGCCTTAAAATCCACGAAAAGAATTCTAGAAAAGATCAAAAGTATGTTCGCCGTAAGATTTAAACTAAACAAAGCACAAAAAGTAAAAACCTATATAGAGATGCCCCTTCGTCTATGCAGAAGCTTCAAAGATATACATCGATTTGCGGTTAAACTCGAAAAAGTTTCAATGTCTTCGACAACAACCGATTCAACACCTTCTTGATTATTTGTGACTAATCCACTACAAATTCGGTGTTGTGGCATTCGGGTTAGATTTTCAATTTTAATTTCTAATTTTGGGCTAGGAAGTGGCATATGGGTTAGATCATCATGGGCATGTTCAACCAAGAGCAGCTCAAAAAGAAAAATTCCTTCCTCACGACGAGCGCCCAAGATTCACGTGGGCGGCACGGTAGGAATCTCTCTGTCCGCACCGTCCTCGCCGAGTCGAAAAAAAAAAAAAAAAAAAAAAAAAGTCCCGAAATAAAATATCATTTTCTCATTTTCCTCTTTTTTTTTTTTTTTTTGTTGTTGTTGTCTTCCTTTCCAAGGTCTCGGTCATGATCTCCAAGTGCCAGTTTATCACACTCCAGGCCTTCTAATTAATTCCTCATTTTCACCTCCTCCTTCTCCTCCTCCGTCTTCGTCTTCATTTCCGTCTTCCTTTTCTGGAGACGTCGGGATTAAGAAAGGAAGGCGCGCAGCTCTCGATCCGCTCACTTTCACTCCGCCGTTCTCGCGGCGGCGGCGGCGGCGGCGGCGGCGGCGGCGGAGGAGGAGGAGGGATGGCCGCGGCGGTGTCCGAGCGGGTCGAGCTCGCCAAGCTCTGCACCTCCCGCGATTGGTCCAAGGCAATCCGAGTCCTCGACTCGCTGCTGGCTCGGTCGTTCACAATCCAGGACATCTGGTAGTCTGTCTGTCTGTCTGTCTTCTTCTTCTTCTTTCTCCGTCCTACTTTTAGGTTTTTAGCGGATCCTCAGGTTTGGAGGTTTGGAGATTTGGAAATGCGGTTGTTAGGTTTCGTTTGGTTCTTGCCTCTTTTGTTCGGTTTCCGCTGATCAATTCTTCGGTTTCATTCTTCTGTTCTTCTCAATTTGGTTCCAGCAATCGAGCTTTCTGCTACAGTCAATTGGAGCTGCACAAGCATGTGGTGAAGGACTGCGACCGCGCGCTTCAGCTGGACCCTGCGCTTCTTCAGGCTTATATTCTGAAAGGTTTGTCATCGCTTGGTTCCTCTCTATCTGCGGTTTTCTCCATTTCCGTTTCTGTGGGTTGACCTGACCGATTTACTTAGAGTGACAAAACGATGATTTTTTCTTTCTACTTTTTAGTGTCAATATGAGGTTGATGAATAGTAATTGCGTTAATTTAAAGATGGATGATGTAATTGGAATATTGGATGTTTTGATCTGGGGCTTTGGTAGCGAATGTGGAGGGTAAAACAAAATAGGCAGCACACTAGCTGAGCGGTTGAGCTTTGCCCAGTGATTAGCATTTGTAGATTTATAGCTTGCGTCCTTTGGGTAAAAGCATCTCTTCGAAAGTTTAAAAATTTTAGCTCTCTCTCCTCCCCCTCGTAATGAACCTCGGTTGTCTTCTATATGTTCCAGGTATTCTTTTTGGTCTTTGCACTGTAATTCCATTGTAGAATATCGACGAATGCTTGTTTTAGAGCAGACTTTTACGGTGGGGGTGGATTGGGGGAGGCGTTGATGCAGAAGGATTCTCATTTCAGTGATCAATTTGAAGGGGTCAAATGTGATTGTACGAGGTGTCTATGTTAGCTTTGATCTGACTATTGTGGCATGCATTTCAAGAGGCTGTTATTTTAGAGCAGACTTTTAGGTTGGGGATGGATTGGGGGAGGAAGTGATGCAGAAGGATTCTCATTTCAGTGATCAATTTGAAGGGGTCAAATGTGATTGTGTGAGGTGTCTGTGTTAGCTTTGATCTGACTATTGTAGCATGCATTTCAAGAGGCTGTTATTTTAATAATCATATAAAGCAGCCTGGTAGTTACGCTCATCAATGGTGTTGCTCTCCTGCCTGTTTAATAAATGTAACCACTATTTTTCTTTTTATTTGTTTCCTTCCTCATTTGGCTATCCTGTTGGTTTTTCTATTTTGAGGGGCCATTTAGATTGTTTCATCAGGCATGTATCAAGTAAACATCTAAATAGTTTCAGGATGATTTGGTTGACGTGTTTTTTTCAATATTATAGTTGCATGTATGATTATGAGTATAAATGCATTTCAATGCATATGTGAGACTAGTGTTACCCTTCTACCCGTGACTGCTTAAAATTCTAACTTTAAGCTCCAATTATTGTTGAAAGCTGTTGAAAATTCATACAGATTTTTGTTTAGACTATCGTTATGAGTGTTGAAGATTTAGCCAAAAGCATGTTGAGGGTGGGATCGCCTCAATTTGTTCTTAATTTGGTTGGAAGAATTGTGGATTCCTTGTTTATGCTGCTAATAAAGTCACTGTTTTCAAGTTTAAATGTACTCATACTATCAATTTATGTTAATTGGTGATATTTCAGTGATTCTCTTTTTTCTTATTTTAGATATTAGAATTATTCTTTGCTTGAAGCAACCATTTGCATCAGGAATCTGTGTAGAATGCATCTGCATTTGTTGGTACAAATTGAGGTTAGTCTTGTATATCTTCTAGGTCGGGCATTATCTGCTCTGGGAAGGAAAGCAGATGCTGTTTTGGCTTGGGAGAAAGGGTATGAACATGCTCTAAATCAGTCAGCAGATCTGAAGCAGTTGCTAGAGTTGGAAGAGCTTTTGACTAATGCAAAACAAGATAAAACTTATGTGGCTGAGAACCATGCAGACTCCACCTCAACTGTGTCTGTACTGGATTCTGTAGCTCAAGTCAATGGAGAATCAAATGAAATTAGTCGGAATCAGAAGAGTTTGAGAGATGCATTAAAAAATTCTAGCAGATCAAATGGTACATCGGATGTTCCCTACAAGCCCAATCGAAGTTTGGACTTACCAAGTTGTTTTAGTAGTGAAGCCAAACGGAAAGAGAAGCTTGAGTGCAAAATAAATGGAAGCCTTCATGTTCTTGATGATTCAAAATCTGAGTCCAAATCGTGCGAGACATCCTTAACTGGCAGTGAATCATCTATAATTTGTGCCAAGCCAAGTGATATGGCTGAAACCTCTAGCAAATTGAGCAACAAGGTTGTTGCTCAAAGTGAAATGGGTGATGGAGTTACTCATAATGAAGTAACTGATGACCCCAGGAAAAATAAGAAGGCCTGTGTCACTAAGCTTTCCAAGAACCGATCAATAAGTGTAGATTTTCGTTTGTCCAGGGGGATAGCACAGGTAAGCTCAATATATTGCTGCTTTATAGTGCTCCTTCACCTTCTTCACGCGCTGAACTTCTTAACGTCATAATTCTTGGATAGGTCAATGAGGGAAAATATGCCCAGGCTGTATCCATCTTTGATCAGGTGATTATTGTTCATTCAAGTTGCTTGAATTTTTCATGTGGGTCTTCTGAAATCAATACGACAAATTAGAAAATTATAATTCTTCTTTATTTCTTTATTTTTATTCTTTTGTTTTGCTGCGTCTTTTCTGGATTTGACAGTATCGGGAGGGGATGATAGCATAGTGTAATCTTGGAACCGCTAATTTTTTTCTGTCTCTACTTTCTTATGATGATATTATACACAGATATTGAGGGAGGATCCTAATTATCCCGAAGCTTTGATCGGAAGAGGGACAGCATATGCCTTCCAACGTGAACTCGATGCAGCCATAGCGGATTTTTCAAAGGTACTTTTCCCTTTTTTAGTTGCTGAATGTATTCGTTTAATTTACTTTCCCATGTTTTCTCTCCCTAGGCCATTGAGGTAAACCCATCAGCTGGTGAGGCATGGAAGCGAAGAGGGCAAGCAAGAGCAGCTTTAGGGGAATCGGATAAGGTGAGAATTGTCCTTTTCATTTTACCCCCTTCTTTTAAAGTATCAACATCTTCTAAGCCATTGTAAAGAATTGTCCTTGATATCCATCTCCGTTCTCTATATATTCATGTAGATATATAGGTAACTTATACTCACCTACGGATTTTATTCAGTATATATGTCAGTAGATGACTTTACTTCTATAAGAGATGGCCAGAAAAGTCTCCTTACTGAGGGCAGAAAGCTGCACAGCATGAATAGCAGAGTATTGATTAATCCAGTAGAAGTGCTTGGCTAAAAGAGAAAAGGAAAAAGGCTATTGCTGAAACGTTGTTGCTTGTCGTTGCTACCTCACATATATCTTGCTGCATGTTTATTTATTTTTTTATCACAGGCTATTGCTGATTTGACAAAAGCCTTGGAATTTGAGCGGAACTCAGCTGATGTTCTACATGAAAGAGGTAGTGTTCTTAAAATCGTAAAATATAATGAGAGGATCTTGAAATTGGTCATTCATGGAACTCTTTGAAGAAAGAACTTGTCCTCTGAATGCTTGGATTCTGCAACTCTTATGATGATTATGAGCCGAGATATGTTTTGAATGGTTATGCAGCGGTAGTTAATTTCACACAATGATGCAGAATGACCAATGGGATAGAAAGTTTACTGCAACAAAAACACACAATTAAATGTTGGTCATGCTATCTTCAATCCTAAACAACGATGCATTTTTTAGGCTACTTTGTAAAAGCTATATGAATTCTTTGCTGACACCTTTTTTAATGATCCTGATAGTGATGTCGAGGTGATTGAAGCAGTTTAGTTTTTCTGTTGACATGTAACTATGACATGTAATTATGAGTATCTTATTTACCCAGGAATCGTCAATTTCAAGTTCAAGGATTTTGAAGCTGCAGTTGCGGACTTATCCGCCTGTGTTAAGCTTGATAAGGATAACAAATCTGCATATACGTATTTGGTTTGTCCTACTTCTGAAAAATATGTATTTTTAGATTCTGAGTACGTTAAATTCTGTCAAGAGTTACAAAGGTTACATTGTTGAGATATTTACATATTGTTGCGTAGGGTTTGGCATTGTCGTCAGTTGGTGAATATCAAAGGGCTGAAGAAGCACATTTGAAAGCTATCCAGCTTGATCAAAACTTCCTTGAAGCATGGGGTCATCTGACACAGGTTCCACCATGACCAACTTCGTTAACCTTCTGACATGATGATATTTATTGTTGCTGCATTAAACATTTTTTTCTTGGTGAAGGGTGATTGAAGTTTAGGGTGCGTTTGGTAACGTTTCTGTTCAAAAATTGTTCCAGGGAAGAGAAATAGAAAAAACTATTTCTGTTCCAGGGAACAATTTTTTAACAGAAGAACGCGTTTGGTAAACTTGTATGATTTTTTTGTTTCTTTTAATTTTTTAATATTTTTATTTTATTTTTCCTTTTTTCTTTTTTCTTTTCCCTTTTTTCTTTTTTCTTTTTCCTTCCTTTTGGCCGGTCGCCGGCCTCGGCCACGGCCGGCGACCCTGGCCGGGCCACCACCAAGCGACGCCGACCTGGCGGTGGCCCGGCGAAGCCGAGCCTCGCCAGCCGGCGCGAGGTCGGCCTCACCAGGGGCCGGTGACACTCGGCCTCACCGGGGGCCGACGACGCTCCGGCGAGGTCGCCGGCCCTCAACGGCTGGTCGCCGGTCATGGCCGAGGCTGGCAACTGGCCAAAGAAAAAAGAAGAAGAAAAGAAAGAGAAGGAAAAAATAGGAGAGAAAAATTGTTTTGGGAAGTGTTTCGGGAACAAGAAACAAGTTTTTTTTTGTTTCTTGTTTCTATTCCAAATTTTTTCCCGGGAATAAAAAAATAGATTTGGAACAAAAACACAAACAAACGCGTTTCTGTTCTTTTTTTGTTCCCCGGAACAAAAAAACAGAAATTGTGTTCATAAACATGGACCAGGAACACAAACAAACAGCCCCTTAGTCTCAATGAGACTGATTCCTGGGTTAAAGCTAATTTTGTGAGCGAACTAGAACATATGTTAATGGCTAATGTTAACTTATTTCTTCTCTTAATATGCACTCAGGAGTCTATGCACAGAAAGTGTTGTATATGTTGCTTTGTTAAGCTT
Source organism: Eucalyptus curtisii (assembly GCA_017140595.1). Taxonomy (NCBI): domain Eukaryota; kingdom Viridiplantae; phylum Streptophyta; class Magnoliopsida; order Myrtales; family Myrtaceae; genus Eucalyptus; species Eucalyptus curtisii. Next base: position 13,750,257 of record CM029502.1, read on the forward strand.
GTTATTTAACAGAGATGAGACTTGCATATATGCATTAGTTTAATTCACAATTTTGAGGAGGATGGATCTGTATCTGCTCAAATAGTGGGAACAAAAAGGAACTTTCAGAAGGATTGATTTTGTCATGAGGTGGTGCTTGAACATGGTGCTCAATGCAGTACACTGATTCAATATGACCGGTACACTTTCTTGGGGAGGGATAGCATTTAGGATTGATTTACCAGCTAAATTGGAAGCAAAATAGTTTCTAGCTGTTGTTGATGTTGATCTTGAGAACGGGCGCGATTGTGTAAATGCAAATGTAAGACTGGTGAAATCAGCTACAGATGTCAATTATTGTGGTCTTAACCATGGAGAAAAGGATGATGATGGTCAAGACTCAGAGAACTGTGTCTGTGAGGAGCTTCTTTTTCAGATCTAAGCAGCTTGTCTGCAGAAAAAGCAAGAGAGCACTAGCTTATGTCAATAGCTGATGAAGTGTGACTAATTTCCACTAATGCCTTTCCAAGACATCAATTAGAATTTGATTTGAAAACTTGTCTTGTTTTTCCTTTGTAGTGTGCCGGGCTGTTAATTTTGGATCAGGTTTTCTTGCTCTTTGTATGGGTGGCTTCTGGTGTCCACTTGCCTCTATCCAGCGGAGCTCTGGAGCTCCTTTGGGGCATTGGAGAAGATATAGAAACTATTGGAGAATTCCTTATATTATCAAATGATGTTGCTTCATTTTGTAGTGTTTATAATTCAAAGATGCATTGGTTGTAATACAAAGATGGTAATGCTTATGAAGTTGTTGGAAATATAACTCAGATATACCTTGACTCTCTTGTTACCATACTCAAATACTGAAGGTGATGCAGTTGTTTAAAGCTCACAGAATATAAATATACACAAGTTGACAGAATGCTCACCCCGTGGCGTAGATTCTTTTCTAATTTAATGATTGTATTACGATTGGTGAGGACTGATGCCATCAATGACAGAATGGCTTGGGATATTTAAATATGATCTAACTAAATTTTGGGAAGGGAACTTGTCCAAGCATCAGGTGCATAGTTCAGGGTTACTGTTACTATTTGTCTGGCCTTGGAAGCTTGAGTGACTGCTAGTATTAGATGCATAGTACACGTTATCTGCCGCCTTTTTACTTTCTTGCATTTTGAAATTAATACTGCAATCTGTTACCTGATGTTCTTGTAGTTCCATCATGAGTTAGCGAAGCCCACGAAGGCAATGGAGTGCCTCGAGCAAGTTATGCAAATTGATAAGATGTGGGTATTCTTGTTCCATTTAGTTTTGGTTATATACTTTGCTCCTCGTTTCCCAGCCCTGATTATAATATCAATACAATTTTGCCTTTTTTATGACAAACATGTTCAACCAAAATGCACTTCACAGGTATGCCAAAGCCTATCACCTGCGAGGTCTACTTTTCCATGGTTTGGGGGAACACAGGTATGCTTCTGCATAAATGAGTCAGTTTTTCCAGTATCTATCGTCAATCATGTTCATCTTGTAGTTGGCTTTGAGTTTGAGGAGCAACCTGAGTTTTAAGATTGATAAACAACCAAATAGAGAAATTTTTTGAATGTCCTCTTACACTCTTGTTACAATTAGGCTTCCGTGTTCACAAATGAGACACATGGTGAGAAGTACTATTTGCGATGGCAGGAATAGTTTGCCCTTAACTCAATGTTATTTAAGTTCAATCATGTTTGATAGTGGTTACTTTTTGTGCATTTATTTCTAAAATGTTATCTGTTAAACGATATTTAATAAATTTTGTGCATGATATGTATAATCTAAAAACAAGATGGAAGTTTGGACAACGCATGAGAATTCTATCTTCTAGAAGTTGCTGAGAAAATAAAAGATCCCACTATCCATGAAGAGTGAATGCAAAGGACCAGTTCTAAATGATATATCATCTGATGTTTTTCTAAATTCTTATTTTGCCAAAGTTTATTATTATTATTATTTTTTTTGTATCTTTTACCTTGTCTTCCTCTAGGTTCTTTGATATTTATATTCTTTGATACTGCAAAACCCTAACTACGCACCAAGCAAAGAAAATCAATGCTCGAATTACATTTGAGAGGAAAGGCTTGCTTAGACTTACAAAACATTACTGAATTACGTATCTCTCGCCCCCCCCCCCTCCTCTCTCTGCCTCTGCGCGTGCTAAGCAGATTATATAAGCTTCTCAGTTTAGCAGGATTGTGGTTGTCTGCACATGTAGTGCAGATGTGAAAGCGTGCACACATCTTTTTGTTTTTGATGGGTTAGCATCTGCCACTGGTTAAAGATGGTTCACTCTGTTCTTGCTTTGCTAAAAGCTGAAGTGATATGATTTTGTACACTTAAGTGACCTGCTCAGAGAATAAATAGCATTGGCAATGACAGAAGGAAACAACATTGGAGTAGGAGTTAAAGAGGGATCACAGTAGCAGACTGGGAGCAAAGCCTGTGAAAGTTAAATAAATCTGAATAGACATTGAAGGATTCTGTGTAAACATTTATTTATTCGAAAAAAAATTTGGACTTGGTCCTCAACTCTCAAGCAGCCCCTGTATGCAGTTATATTCTTCTGTTTTTTGTCCCTGACTGAGAAATTGCTAATGAGCTTAAGGACTGTCCAAAGGAAGTTAGAATATAATGACTCACTATCCAGATCATCTTTATGAAACACAATCATTGTTTCTGGTTTCTTGCTAGTTTCTCCTTTTTTTATTTGGTCTTTTGATCACAATATATACCTTTTATTACCAACACTTCTCTTGTCTGGTTGATTGGCCAAATATTCTTGCAGGAAGGCCATTAAGGAATTATCTGTTGGGTTGAGCATTGAGTTCTCAAACATCGAGTGCTTATACTTAAGAGGTTCCTGCTATCACGCAATTGGAGAATATGGGGATGCGGTATTTGGGCATTTTTCAGTTTTATGGTGATCCTTTGGGCCCATGTTGTTGACATTTATTGCTTTAACTTGGTATGACATTCAATGACGTAGGTTAAGGATTATGATGCTGCGCTAGACTTGGAATTGGATTCAATGGAAAAATTTGTGCTTCAGTGTCTGGCCTTCTATCAGGTATCAGACAATGCAGATATGTACATCCCTGTTACATTGAATGTTCTGCTAATTTCCACCTCTTGTAGTACTAGACACAAGCATGATTATCTTGTAAAAGGCATAGATTGGTTACCCATGTGGAACTATGCATTAAAGCAGTAAGAAATGCTCCCCTGTAATTTCGGTTTTTTCTTTCTTTTCTCCCAACAAGTTTATAGACATAATCCGATGCTGATTAAAAAAGCTTTCCTATTTCGTTAATTTTTTCTGCTTGTCTAGAGAAGATGTCTTACTGCACAAGTTTGGTTTGGTGAGACTTTGAGGTTCTTAATCATGATCTTGCATTTTATCAAGGGGATTTCTTTTTGGCTGCAAATCTTAGCACTGTTTGGGACTTGAGTAGACAGTGTTATTTAAAAGAATTACATTCATTCAACTGTTGTTGTAGCTCAAGCTTTCCCGTAGTTTGTGCCTCTGTCATTAAATCTTATATCGATTGAGAGAGTTATAAGCTGAAATGCTTCTTAATTTTCGTTGGCATCATCAAATGAAAAGGTAGTTACTAGTTCCCTCTCTCTCCCTCTCTCTCTCAAACAACCTTAGCACGGTATTTGAGTCTTCAGTTATTCACTTGCCCATGGTTAATTCATATATCGCTTGAGAGAGTTATGAACTGAGATGCTCCTTAATTTTCATTGGCATCATCAAATGAAAAGGTGTTACTAGTACTCTCTCTCTCTCTCTCTCTCAAATGACCTTAGCATGGTATTTGAGTCTTTAGTTGTTCACTTGCCCAAGATTAATTCATTTGGGAGGTGGATTCTTGTTCATGTTATTCCTTGGTCTTGAACTCCATGTAGTTTTATTTTAATTTAAATGGTGGATGGTGTGTTAAACAGTTTGCATCCAGGGTCTATCAGGGCCTTTCCTAAACTCGGTGTCACTCCACCATCTAACTATAGTTTTTGGGGTTGAAATTATGTGCTACTATTTTCCTGTGATTAGTGTTTTACATGTTTTTTGGTTTATGCTAGTACAAACAAATTTTGTCTTACCTTTCACCGAAAAAAAAAAAAAAATTGTCTTACCTGTCAGTGCGGCTTATATGTTCTTAATGGTGTTCTCATTATGATAACAAGGAGTTTGTCCTGAATAGTCCGCTTGCCTATCTTTTTCCAACTAGAAAACAAAATCATTAAATTGCACATAATGGAATAAAACATTTTTGAACTTTTGTGGATATGTATAATTTGTGTACTTCTATGTTTTGCAGAAGGAAATTGCTTTGTACACAGCTTCTAAAGCTAACAGTGAGTTTTGCTGGTTTGACATTGATGGAGATCTTGATCCACTCTTCAAGGTAATATTTGATTGGATAATTTCGTTTGGTTGATTTACTGTAACTCTAAAATCTTTAATATGTCTTTGTGTATGGTTCTTTTCCTGTATTCTTGGTCTCTATCTGTTTCAATATTATGAACTAGCTTAGAAGCAATAAATTGTGCAAAAAAAGATTCAGAAGATGACTTGGGCAATAACTGTTATCTAGAAGATATATTAAATTCTTGAATTATTCGATGGTGTATCAGAAACTTCTGTGCTGGGTTCTTTTTTTCAATTTGAGGGGAATGAGGAAATGTTGATTAGTGCTTGAGTGAGCATTTTGGATAATCGGTAGGCAAAAGGATATTGCAATCTACTGTCAATTACATTAAACTACTCATCACTGGTCTTTCACTTAGACAAAGCTGATTGTTTTAGTCGAGCTGAACTTGTATGTATGTACAATTGTATTCTCTTGATTGCTTTTGTGGATCTCAGGAATACTGGTGCAAGAGGTTACACCCGAAGAATGTATGCGAAAAGGTTTATAGGCAACCTAGACTTCGTGATTCTCTGAAAAAGGGAAAGCTCAGGAGACAGGATTTCACAGTTACAAAGCAGAAGAATGTTCTTCTACTGGCAGCTGATTCACTTGGAAAGAAAATTCAATATGATTGCCCTGGCTTTTTGCCCAACAGGCGGCAGGTGATTATATAGCTATGTAATTTTATGTAATCCGGACACAAGATTCTCTTTGTGCTGATTATTAGTGACTATTTTCTGGGGCTGGGAACTTCTTAGCTAAACCCATATGAACTTTTTACTGAATGCAGCACTATAACATGCCTTGGAATTTGCCCCTTGGACACTAGAGTAATCTGTTATTTGTTAATTTTCTTTGGGCATGTAGTTGTGTTCTTATAGCGCGATGGTTGCAAGAAAGAATGATCCTTATGTAATAGCCATAATCATTTGAGTGTGCTGCATCTGGGTAATAAAAGTAGGTGTCTGATACATGTTTGTGGGATATTAATATACTAGCTCAAGAGGTTCAATTTTGTTCAGTTGATTTATACATGTTGATACTTGATTATTACCTGGCTGTTAATATATCATAAGTACGCAAAATCCCTAATTCGCTATTTCACTGGTGCACTAGCATCGCATGGCAGGATTAGCTGTAATTGAAATTGCACAGAAAGTTTTAAAGGCTTGGCGAGCTTTACGCACTGAATTGAAAGGCGCAACAATTAAATCTACTAAGAGAGCAGGAAGAAGAGAGAGGATTAATCTGCCCAGTCAGAATAGAGGTGGTGATTGTTGCAGCACAAGCAGATCTGTAGAAACATCAACTTCATATGGTACCAGTGAAGAAAGATTATCTGGTCGTTCTAAGTTATCATGGCAAGATGTTTACTCTTTGGCTGTCAAATGGCGTCAGATATCTGAACCTTGTGACCCTGTTGTGTGGATTAACAAGTTGAGGTATTACATCTGTACTTTGATAACTCTTCCATTTTAGGGCTTCGGTTACACTTTATTTGCAAATTGTCTTGATGCTTGTTTCTTCACATTAGTTTTGACTTTCTGCAATGCAGTGAAGAGTTCAATGCTGGATTTGGGTCACATACACCAATGGTTCTTGGACAAGCCAAGGTTGTTCGCTATTTCCCCAATTACGAGAGGTAGAAGGCCCCTTAGTTCATTTAACTTCATATTTTGGAGGTAGGCTTACACCTTAGTGATGCTGCAGAACACTGAATGTTGCAAAGGCAGTGATAAAGGAAAGGTCTTATGTGCGCAGCAAATCAGATTGCCTTATCGACCTATCCAAGGATGGGAAATTGGAAGAGGTGAGTTTTACTGTCCTTGATGTTTTTTCTGTAGTTATGCATTTAGTGCATGCAAAGGATGCCTGGCATACTTTTTTTCCTTGGTAAGGTGTGCAACCCTACTGGTCTGGGGTTGCATTGCTTGGGATTTGATCCGGGTCTTGTCCAACTCCCAACCCTCCTGACCCACTATTTGCCTGGTGGCTAAGTGCCTGGCATTCTTCTTGGTGCCTTTGATGCAGAAATCTACATGTCAAGTCTAAATTGCATAGCAAAGCCTACTATCTCAAACTGACTAATATTTTTCACGCTTCTCCAACAAGAGAAGGAAATCTTTTCCCATTTCTCATTAATTTCAATTTATATAGTGGAGATGACGACTTTAAGACAATCTCATATAGGATGCACATTATAGAAATTCAACTAAATAGAAACGTTGGCTAATAACTACTTAATGGAAAAATCCCATTCTTCATGGGAACTTGAAATCAATTTTGCTCTTAGATAATATATGAGCAATGAATGAAGATTTTCCCTCTTCATATAAACCATGAAAATAGATGCAGGAGTGAAAAGAAAAAAAACTTTCCTGCCTTTATGGATCTTACCTATTAAACCCTAAGCTGTATCAGCGATCTAATTGATCTAATGATTTGTTGTGAAGATCACTGTACCTTGTGTGCAATCTCCGAAGGCTGATGTGATCATATTAATTGTCGTCCTGCGAGAGCTTTTTATTTTTGATATTTTGTTAAATACTTCTTTGAGAGTTCTTAGTGGAGGGCACCTGTCAATTATATTGGAATAAGAACCACTGTAGCAGGTCACAGATGCTGTAACATGCAGAAAGTGAGAAATGCTTTTCTATGTTGTCATGAATCTGTTTTTAGCCCGCAAACGAAAGAATGATATGTGTCCATCTCTACCTGATATACTAGTCCATTAAATATTTTCGTAGTCTCTCTTTTTATTTTTCGAGATCAGTATAGAAGCTTTGGAGATCACAGAGTTCCCATTAGGTATGTCAGAAGTACTGTGGTTGACAATTCTATACTGGCAAACCAACAGGGGATGGGTGATTACATCACACACCTCCTAACTGGGTAAGGAATACTTTTTAGAGTTTTTGTGGACTTCCTCAGGGTTGTATCACTTGAGAAAAACGGCTCCTTTTTATGACCAGAAATTGCCAATATTATAGTTGTTATCAACATTTTCCATACACCTTCCTAACTATTTGCTAACATCTGATGATACAAATGTGCAGATTATGCGTGCAAAGTCCTGTTCTGATCTTCATGGAGCTGTGGGGGAGGACTTCTGGCTGGCTACTTGGTGTAACAGCTCAGCGTTTGAGGGGTAAAATCCAAGCCTTTACCTAATTGAATAACCTTCCATGATTCTCTAGATATCTAAAATGTTCATCACATAGATATCTCACATGTATTTCAGGAAACAGCTTGAAGGAACGAGGATCACCCTGGTGAAAATGTATGCTGTTTTACCTGGGCAACATATGAGATTAGAACTTTAACTTCTCTTTTCTTGTCTTTCTGATAACGATTTTTTTTTTTCATTTTGGTCCTTTTATTTGCTTACAGAGCTGAACGGGGATATGACTTCGCAATCAGAACACCTTGCACACCTGCAAGATGGGATGAATTTGACACAGAGATGAAAATGGCTTGGGAAGTATGTCTCTTTTGGTGGTTTCTCTTTCTTTTTCCTTTTTGTGTTCGGGGGGGAGCATTGATTGTCTCATTGCTGGCTGGCGTGCCTTTGTTGATCTTTTTCATATGCATCTCAAATTTCTATCGAAGCAAAGTTGGCCCTGTAGGCAAGTATGTATGTGATGCATGTTACAATAATGGATAACAGATGCCCCCTTAATCCATGCAGTCTCTACAACTTTCATCTTTTGTTGGGTCGCCTGTATATGAGTTCCTATCATCATTCATCTTCAATGGATCTTTAGATGCTTTTATTGTGCTTCCTAACTAGATTCTATCACGAAGATTATTTTTGGCGGCCAATAAAATAAATTGCTAGAGCATCATTCCTATGCCTTCTATCTTAGGTGCTGAGTTTGTCTTTGGACGACATAGGGTTTTTGTACTGGAGGTGATATACATCTTACAATACCTCCACTGTTTCTATTCATCAGTATTGGTGCATGTGATATAATGATGACTTGTAGGCTGCTGAAACTAGATTCTTCAGTCTACTTTTCCATTTTATTGATTCCCCCAAGTCATCTACGCTCATGGCATAGTCTCTCCCTGTAAATTTCCTCTTAATTTATGGAACTTCCTCTTTTATCATTTTCCTACTTCATCTGACTTTCGGTCATGCATTTGCAGAACATATGCAGTCTGTACTGCAGTGAAACATATGGCTCTACTGATTTTGATGCACTAGAGAAAGTCAGGGATGCCATTTTAAGAATGACCTATTACTGGTACAACAATCTGACTTGACGACTCTTTTGCTTAAAATGATACAATTCACTTCTCCACGTGTAAATGCAAGCTGTTTTGCAGGTATAATTTCATGCCGCTGGCAAGAGGGACAGCTGCTGTTGGGTTTGTGGTCATGTTGGGGATTCTTCTTGCGGCCAATATGGAGTTCACCGGGAACATACCAAAGGGTGTACAGGTGGATTGGGAAGCCATTCTGAATTTCGATCCGAATTCTTTTGTGGATTCTGTCAAAACTTGGTTATGCCCATCTCTGAAGGTGACTACATCTTGGAAAGATTATCCAGATGTATCTTCAACCTTTGCAACTACTGGATCGGTTGTTGCTGCTCTGAGCTCTTACGAGAATTAAGCACCCTCAATTTATTCGGTAGGTAAGGAATTTCATAAGAGTCTCATTCCTTTCTCCAATCCTTGCCTTCTTTTGGCCTCCAGCTTTTCATTACTTTGCTCAGCTAAATCTACATTCCCTGTATGTGCAGAACGGAGCTCTCTCTCTCTCCCTCTCCCTCTCTCTCTCGTTCCGCCAATGCAGTGTTGTAATGCTATTGCTTGTTATTTGACTGTCAAATTTTATAGCAAGATCCTTGCAACTGTATGTTTATTCTCTTATAGATTGAACCATGTAACAAATGTACTTATTATCTTAGCTTGTCGGGCATTCTCATAGATTCATCTCAACTCCTACTGTTTCTCCCTGCGTACTGGAGTTTTCATAACTCATCGGGATTATGGGATGAAAATTTTAATTGCCGATTGTTTTCTCCGTGCTTTTATAGATTGTGAAATATTGGACAGTTAAAATTTTCGTTCATCGTGCGAGTGGCTCCTCTAATTTGATTCCTATTAAGATCTTAGTTCCAGAACTCTTCAATATCCAATCAAAACCTTTCGAACTTCCCTAAATTTGTGTTATGAATAATTCCATCGATTTTGCTGAGTGCACTGCCACATCAGCAGAAAGCATAAGGAAATGTCTTAGGTAGAGAGTTCAAAAAAACAGCAAGAGACAAGGCTGCTTTGCATCGCGAGGGCTAGCGACACTCGCCAGAAGCACAAGCAATGGGCGAGTCAGAGAGCTTCTCTGAGCCTCGGTAGGTGGCGGCTGCCTCGTCCCCCATATTTCTGAGCTAATTCCTTGCTGTTCTTTTCCACCATCTCGTTACTCGAACCAGTGAAACTCGTTGGGTAATGTCTGGCATGAAAATAAAGGAGCTAACCTGGTGTAAAAAGCTTAGCGATGAGTTATAGAGCTACTCATACTTATGAACAAGCAATATATTTGTACGAACCTTGAGTCTGCATTTGTACGACTCTAGCTGCTTCGCGTCATGTTTGTACTGTGGAGACCCAACTGGTGGGTTGGGTCAAGTCAAATATAGTTCGATCAAGATATATTCATTTCATATGTAATGGAAATTTGATCCGGTTCATGTTGGTAAAATACTTACATAATGAATCTAATTTATGAAAACTCATATCCAAGAGTTTAGAGGAATGCGAGATTGAGTGTGGGCGAGAGAGAATGAAAAAATAGTGATAGGGGTATGTTGGGTTTAAAAAAATTGTAAATATATTTATGATCTATTTTATGACTAATTTGACACTCATATTGTGTTTAAATATATTTATGATCATTTATTGAATATAATTAATTCATATAACAACTCAATCCATCATATATGGATTAAGAAATGAATTAGTGATCCATTTTGGTAGGTCTAGTATTGTGTTGCATCATGTTTGTTTGTACCGTGAGATGTTATGATTTGGTAAGATATGTTTCAAAACTGTAACATCTCGAAACTAAGTGGAGTAACTTTTTGAAATAATATGCATGAAAATGTCGCCATGTCAAAAATCTTATTAAATTGCGACTCCCTCTTACGCAATCGGAGCTGTAATGGGAAAGCTGTGCTGCAAGAACAACAATCCGTTGTCATTTTCTTTGTTCGTTTTTCTGTTTGTATTGTGAGAGTATTTGAATGTTAAATCATTTCTTGGACATAAATCAAATGTGATAGGTGAATTGGTATACTATTTATGTGGCACCAAAGAAGGAATTAGTGTAGTGCCTAAGCTCTCAATACGCTTCTAACACTCACAATATATCTAGGCTCTTAAGATGTCCCCAATTCAATCAAAATGTGCTCTAATGTAAGGAAACTCTGACCTTACATGTCAAGAATATGTCTCGAGTTTGATTCATGAAGAAAACTCAATTCGAGTAAACATTTCAAATCCAAGTAGAACTTGTGGCTTGATACTTGAACAACCAAGATATGGTCAGAATGACTTTTTGCGTTAGGAGTTGGATTCCTAAATTATAAAAGTTTCATAATTTGAGTCAGTCGAATGAGTTTCCTATTTTGGATCCAAGCATCACATATAAAGGTGGGTGTTGGTTTGGGCGCATCAGAGAGTATAAGAGCTTTTGATTGTAATAATCGATCGTGCATCTTTTCCGGTAATACATAGTGAAGAAACTACAATTATTAAAGCCAATAAATCTTGTGGTAAGTTTTGTAAATTCGATGTGATATTATTTCGTGAAAAACTGTGAAAGTTAATAAGTGTAATAGTGAGCTGAAAAACACGGGGAATATTTGAGCGATTGATTTTAATGGTGATATTCTTTGTATAGCTTGATTTATATTTAAATTCCCATACTGCTCTCTCGTGGAGTAAGTCACACTGACCGTCCAATTTATTTTTTAAAAATCGTTTATTCTATTCTTCCATTACCCTTTTTTCCCGTAAGCATTACATGATTTAAGGTGACTAAAGTTGAGAAATTGAAAGAACATCCTCAAGTGCTCGAGGACTCCGTGGAACAAGTTCTGACATTTGTAAAAGCCATTCTTTGGGAGTTGGTATGATGGACTGTTTTAGTTACCCTTCGACTCTTAATTCGGCAGATTCCCATCTATTGGTAAATGATTTTAAAGAACACCAATTGTCTAATTTCCTCAGAAAATGGTTTAGAAATTTCTACACATTGGCCTGGAGATTACGCTGCTGCTATGGGTGAAACCTCTCTCAAGTAACTCTAACTCAGTTCGATGATTGCTCAAGGTCGACTCAAGGTTCGGGTACCCTAATTTCAAGTTGAGCTCAAGCTCCAGCTACTTGGATATCTTTTCGAGTTGAGCTCAGACTCATTAATATTTTAGTTAGAGCTCAAGCTCACTCATAAGCTGACTGGAGTCGAGCTGAGTTTTATCTGGATATTTCAGTCGAGTAGAGCTCAAGCAGGAAAGCTGGCACTCGTCGAGCTTGAGTCAAGTTTGGAGCATCGAATATGCTTTTAGAGAGGAACTTGAGCTTTACAATGTATCTACTCGACTTAGTTGGATCATCCAAAGAAAAACTTTATTAGGTAGGATATTTTTTGGCGGTGTTGATCACGTCACCTTGAAATTAGTATGTTGGGTTAGGTATGACAGCTAATTCATCACAATCTAACTTGCAATTTAAAAACAATATCCGTTGTAATGCATTGACATTTTATCCAACTTTTTAGATTTTATTGTCATGATTTGAGAAAAGAAGGAGACAAATGGGTCGTCGGTCGGTTCGTCTTTGCACCAACTTGCCCACAACCCCACTTTGATTAATTAAACCTTGAAATTAGTGGAAGTCTTCAGCCGCATGAAGATAAGACAAAGTTTGAGTTTAGAAGTCAATTTAATCTTCTCTTTGAGAGTGGTAAACCATTCGTCCTCGTTGCTTTCCGTTTCTTGACTCTCTTATTCTACTATTGACAAGATCTACTAGCAAAAGCACTTAAGTAGGAAGCATTCGAATTGTCGTGATGCAAATGGCACTCTATGTAATCGACCTCATCTCAAGTAGGAGGCAGTCCAGCAAGGCCGTGCGCGACTCTTTAAGAGTTTTCCTATGCCAAAGATTGATTAATTTGGTGGTCTTGACGTGCTTCTCAATTGTAAAACGTTTTGCAATTGATAAACGGCAACCCCCAAAACAACGCAAGGTTTACATGTACAATCCATTAACAAACTATATAATCAACGACATGTTCCTTAAATGTGCAATTCAATGAGGGAAGGCATTTCGCTTGCTCAAAGCCAAAGAATGGCAAGAAGTAGCTTTGGAAACTGATGCTGCTGCAATCTTTAAAGCCATCAATGGCTGTAAGATTAAGCAAATTGTGGCTGACGTGAGAGAATTAATGGGATAGAACCTCGATTTCGCCGCCACTTATTAGAAAAAGGACACGTGCTTTGAATTCATTCCTTATTTTAATTAAAAGTTATGCGATCCGTGAATTTTCAAAATAATAAATCTTTATTTCTGAACTTTTAATTCTTACATAATATTTTTCTAAACTTTCATTTTATTGGAACTGTCGACCCTCCATTTATTTTTCTATTTGCAAGTGCTTATCATGTGATTTTTCAAGGGTAAAGTTATCATTTCTTTTTTAATTTTTTAGTCAAACCACTCTTTTGCCAACAAATATACTAAAACAAATTATAATTCATAAAACTAGTACATGAAATTAAAAAAAATGGTAATAGTAATTAGAAAAGTGCGAGGACATGTTAATCAAAATAACAATGTTTCATAATATTGTAGAATGTCTGAGTTTGGAATTTTATTTTCAATATATCCTTCATAAGTTAGCCTTTAAAAGGATCATGACGGTTGGCATGGCATAATTACGAATTCTTTTAATTTTCGGGATAATACAACACAATGTAGTCAAACGGAAAAAACAATGATAACAAGGCTAATTAAGAGATGCTTAAAGTACTAGGAAAATAAATATATACAAAAATCAACTTAAGTTATCTATAGAAGTAATTTACAGGATGAAGGTGAGGGGAACCACTTCGGTAACTATGACCAGAAATGTCAACTTCGTGAGGGTTGGTGGTTTCTTCATTAGAAAATACAGAACAAGATATATAAAATTAGAATAAAAAAGTTAATTATAATCAAATAAAGAACAAAGATCACAAGAAATTATTATTGGAATTATTATTATTATTATTATTTTGTCAAAATATGTGTAAAGATCCTTACATTTTTTTTCACTTTTATGTACCTATTATAGGTTTTTGATTTATTTTAACTCATTAGGAGGTAAAAGAGTAATTTGGCTAAAAATATAAAGAGAAATAACAATTTTCATTATTCGAAAATCACATATCAGGCTTGTACAAATGGAATTATAGATGGATAGGCAAACATGTAAAGTAATGAGAGGGATTTTGTATAATCTCCCATCCTCTTTAATATATATATAGAAGTTCGCCGTAATGAATTGAGAAGAGATTGATGCATACAATTCGAGCTCATCATCAATATATAAGCAGTGTTTCCACTTAGGGCCTCAATAGTGATTCCGATTCCATAGACTGAAACAAGACACTATCCCAATGGTAAGGAGGTAATTTTCTAGCACATGGCCTCGAGGTTAGCCATCCAGAATCATCATGTCAACAGTTATCTTTCCGCGATCGCACCGGAGAAAAACTTTGTTCTATTCGGGTTCGTGTCTCGTGAATTTGGTGTGTTGCAATACCAAAAGGGGGCAGCGAGGCTCACTCGATTGTACCTCAAATTGCAAGATCATCATCTTCTTCATTTCTACGTAAAACCTCCAAATCCATCACATGAGAAGTCCCCTATCTTTTGCTGGTGCCCGATGCTTTGTCCTCACTCCCCCTTCTAGCTTTCTTCTTCTGCTCCACCCTGCCACCAACCAAAACACTTAGCAACGCGGTCTTCACATGACAGACACGTCCATTGATTTTTTAGGCCCAAAATAATATAAATATATATATACACACACCAAGAAAATGAGGAACTCTATATTTTTACAAAGTCTCGATCGAACAGAATCGTACGAGAAGTTGTATTTTTTAATGGGACCGTAAATTCTCGGATTCTTGAAATGTAATTGATTTTGACTTGTGCAGCTCTGAGAAAATAAACGGTTAATTTCGGGGGAGAAATGCTAAACTCACGGAGTTTATCTTCGTTGGTCATCAACATGTCATCGGCTCGATCCGATTTGACTTCGCACTTTCTTGCTTGATGCTCACTCCTACATGTCGCGGCCTTCTTCTTCGTCTCCGTCCCTGAACTCCTCATCTTCTTACTCGCCACGCGTGCGAATAGCCATGTGGCGTTCATCTGCTTGTTGAGCATCCGCGTTGCGTAGTAGGGGATCCTATTATTGGCCGGAGTGCCGGGACGCTCGCCGCCCATCCGGACTTGGATGAACGTCAGGCAGTCCATCAAGCTCTCCCTCCCCAAACCCCTCATGTCGTACGCCTGCGACCGCCTCCACAGGCTCTTCCCGTGCGGCCTCGCCGCGCCGGACAAGCACAGCGCCCTCGTGGCGTCGCTGATCGCCTTCTCCGGGTCCCTCATCAGCAAGTGGCACTGCGCCCTATTGCTGTGGATCACGATCCTCTGCTTCCTCATCTTCAGCAAGCACAAGTCCAATGCCCTGGTGTAGGCCACTGCAGCTTTCTTGATCTCCCCGCACCAGAAGCTCTCGTTCCCTTCCCTCTTCAGCGCCCCCACCATGGCCTTCCTCTCTCTAACCTCCTCCTCCGGCATCAGCCTCTCCCTCCTCCTCCTCGCCACCTTCAGGTCCCACGTCTCCTCCAGTGCCCTCTGCGACCTCTCGCTCTCCAGCTTCGAATCCCCGTACTTGAACTTGTGGTAATCTTGCAGCACCGCCCGCGTGATCCTCTCTCCGACCCTCTTTCCGTCTCCCCGGTCGCCGCCGTCCAGCTCGACCAAGTCGGCAAGAACCGCCGCCGACATGTCCAGGACGCGGTGCCTCGTGTCCGGGTCTCGAAGGAGCAGCAGGAGGCCGTCGATGGCCGTGTACTGGCAATCGTCCGACGACCTGGAGAGATTGCAGAGGCACTCGATGACCTGTCTTGTACTCGCGATGCTCGACCTTCCGATTTTGGACTGGCATAGTGTCCGGATGAGCCCTATCGCACCGGGCGACGACGAGTGTCGATTGGCCAACCCGCCCCACATCCCGCAGAGTCTTCTCAGAAACTCTCTCTCGCACATCAAGTCGAGACCTTTGCTTTTGCTTGCGAAGCAATTGAGTAGATACAGAGACCAGCACTGAAGCTGGCTCGCCCACTCCTCCGCCCTCGCGTCCTCGGTTTCCTTCCCTCCGATCCCCCTCGTCACCAGGTCGACGTGGTACCTCTCTCTGCCGCCGCGGCCCATGCTGATGAACTCGTCGTAGACCACCTCCAGGCAATTGCACGCAATCTCCATGGCGAGCCCCACGATTTCTCTCTCGAACTCGAGCAGGGCTTCAAACGCCTCGCCGTGGCTGGCTAAGTGGCCGAGCGCCCGGACGGCAACTCTCTGCTCGACCCAACTCATCTTCCCTCTCATGAGCTCCATGAGGCCCGGGACGACCCCAGACTTCACGGCCTTCTCCGCGAGCCCAGCCTTGTTCATGACGTACGAACCGACGACGTGAGCGGCATAATACGGGACGTACACGTTCTGATCTCTACGGCGCCACTCCTTGTCGTGGACGCCTCGGAGGATCAATCTGGCCAAGCAGTCGAACAGGCCGAGGGACGGGAACTCCTGGTTGTCTGGCTGAGCCATCGCCACGTTCCAGAGGCCACTGAGGACGAGGACGGTTTGAGGGTCGTCATCGAGGGGGATTTGTTTGAAGCAAGCGGCGATCCTGGCTCGCCGGAGAGATGGATCAGGCTCGTTCATGACGCAGAAGAAGCAGGACCGGTTCTTGCATGGCGGGTCGTTGCCGTGGTCATCATCCGTGACTGGTTTGGAGGTCTTGTTGAGTGCGGCGGCGCCGGCTCTGTGGTCCGCCTCCATACACACGGTGCTTCAAAGGCGGTGTGGACCGAAAACTTATGGCATATATAGGTGAAGTAGAAACCTGCTGAATCTGAACAGAAGAAGCAATGATATGACGATCCTCTTTAGTGAGTACCCACAAAAAATTAACATTTAGTCGAGCACTTTCTTCTACTGACGGGTCACCAAATTAGTCGAAAAAGATCGGGGCGATCCAATTGTCGTACTTGTAGCCAATACAAGTGGCATAAGGCACCGAGGTTTATGTGCTTTTTGAAAATGTGCAATCACTTCTTCTTCCCCTTTTTTTTGCCTATTGGGCCTCGAAATGTATCCCTTTTTTTTTTTTTCCGGAATTGGTCCTTGCCTTAAAAAATGTAAACGAAAATGCTGATGCGACAATTAGATTACCGACAAAGATGAAAGTATCACACCATGTGGCTTTTGGAAAACTTCTAAAAAAGAAACTGAAACTAGATATATGTTCATGGAAAATTCAAAAAGAAGAGAGGAAATTTTGAAAAAAGGGAACAGTAAAAGAGAAGGACAACGGACGGACGGAGCATGGCGATGCCCAGTGGTAGGGAGACCGAACGGGTCGCTAGGACTGGAATGGTGCGAGCGACCTTACAACCACCACAACTCTCTCTCTCTCTCTCTCTCTCTCTCTCTCTACACACACACACACACACACACACATATATATATATATATATATATATATATGTATGTATGTATGTATGTATGCATGCGCATGGTGTGTACCTTGTGTGCTTGGATTAGAGGGAGGAGCGGCTCTTACAGATGCCTAAGCGGCGCCGCCCTTATTACCTCTCTCTCTCTCCCTCCCGGTTTGAGGTACTTTAATTTTTTAAAACTTTTTAATTTAATCAGCAAAAGAAATCAATATCGTCACTAGTTTGTCCAGTAAATATTGACGCGATGATAATGTCGTAAAATAATATATCGATATTCCTTTCTAAATCTTTACGTACTAACTTGTGATTTATTATCTTGATGTTGGAGATTGATGGAAGACTCGCACTATGTATCAATCATTCCAAATTATTAAACATAACTAAATTGCTTGCACGATGTATTTCGCCACAAATAATGGAGAAAGACTAGACTTCGTGAACTTCTTGATTAACTATGTGGAGGTGTGTTTTGAAGAATCCGATCAAAGAATACAATAAATTCAAACTTGAACCTGAGCTAATCATGAACTGCCTAACAAAGAAAACCATTTAATATCATCTTGTCACATTGAGCACTAAATAAATTAGCCTTCCATGAAATGAGTCAGCCCTAGAAAAGCTTCAAAGTACAGCTTTTAACTTGAGCAACCAAAAACAGATGGTGGCATAGCCTTCAACCAAAAGGGAAGACTGCTCAATGTCATGATGCCACCACACTCTCCCTTTCACTCCTACCTCCTCCCCTTTAATCCCTTCAAGGTCAAGGCACAACAAGATGTGGTCCCCTCAAAATCAACCCAAATATTGGCCCTTCTTGTTCAAATTTACCCATTAAATTAGTCACTCTATGGGATTTTAAATATGCTATGGAGTCATCAAAAGTACCACTATACTAATTGTTAAATTTGTGTGATTGTACAGCAGATACGTTAAATCTATTCTTCTTCTAGAAAGCGATCCAATTGACGGGATCGTCTTAATATATTGCTATTAGATTTTTTGAACATTTGCCAATTGTTCTAAAATTTTAAACTGTTAAATGATTATGAATTTTAATACTTAAATATCCCAACATTCTCTTCTGACGTATACGTTCTTCTGGCCTTAGAAGAAAAGAGTTTTCAAAAAATTTGAATCCAAGACCTCCCCTACTTGAAGTTTTCCAAGACCAATGCCAATTATTCCGAAAACATAACTTTTTAGATAGACAAAAGTGTTCACCGATTAAGATGTACTTGAGGCGAATTATTTTCCTTTGGAGCCCATAATAAAGAATCTTCAAAATTAAAGCCTAGAAAGAGATTCATCTTGAGAGTGAAAAAGTGATTAAAAGTCCCCCCCGTTAGGGCCAATAAAATACAGCTTTTGGGCTGGTCTCAAGACAATGCGGCTACACGAGAAAAGCTTGATTTTGATAATCTATTTAAGTGGGATGGGAACTGGTTTAATAATTGGCGCAGTTGCCTCGAGAGAAAAAGTCGGATCCAATTTGAAAGTCTCTGTACGAGGGTTATGATTGAAAGGTGAGTCAAGAGCAAATAGTTTGCACATAAACATCTGTCCATCACAGGATTCAAGATGCATGATGTTCTAAGCCTTTAGCTCGTTCTCGGCGTGCGAAGCTGATAGCTTTTCGACCACGTGAATCTTGGATTTGCATTGGCATTTTTTCCTATTTCTTTTGCTTTAAGGGTTAAAAAAAAAAAAAAAAACACTTTACAATTACAAGATCCTTCTAGGGCGATTCAAACGAGAAGCGATCACGATCTTTTTTTAACTTGTTTGTTCAGTTGCCCCGCTTCACGAAATCCGTGGCGGACCCAATGATAATCTTGACGGAACAATATGTTGAAAAAATTGAGTACACTCGACTAAAGCCTTGGTCTTGTGGTTAAGTCGGCTGCTTTGCGATAAAAGATCTTGATTTGTCGTGAAAGCGTTCATCAATGGCAATTCATTTCATTCTATGATGGTATTGACCTTCTTTTAATCAATTAAACCACGTAAAAGTGAACAGAAAAATTAAAGAAAGTGGCTGGGTAGTCATCGTCAAGGAGCAAGGTTCCGGCAATTGTTGACGCGGCCTCTCTCGTATAAAGGCAAGGGTCATGTGTTGGGACAAGGATGGAGCAACCCTCACCGTTCATAACTTAAGGTTGCGCAATCCTCATTTTACTGATAATGCTTCATCAACAAGAGCTTCATTGCCTATACAATGGAGGAACCGCCGCCGCTGCCAAGCCGGATGGACAGGCACGACAATAGAATGCTGGAGACTTTCCGACGGTCGAAGCCAACCAATTTCCTGGCTGTTTAGTTTGCACAGACTTTCCAGTGTTTCTACATAGGTTAATGACATTCTGTTAGCATCAAGCCAGATGCCACGTTATAATCATGTACCGTCACGCAAGGTCATTTTACTGTCATCATATATGACAGCATTGAATCGTCCTACATCTCATGCTTATGTTTCAAAATTACGACCCGTGCAAACATGTCAAGTCCTGTTCTTTACGTATGGTTGTATCGTCAACCATTAGACACGTGTCACCGAACGGTGTAATGAGCGGCGTTTTGTTTTAATATATGAAGTAAAAGCATGTATTTTAACGTAAAACAATTTCGTGACGATTGAAATGGGCTTGATGAAAGGAATGTGTTACCAAAGAGTGGTAATTTTTCCACCCACGTAATCAAGCCTTTCGAAAGTTAGAGTCGCTAGAACCAACCCGACTGCGACATCGGAGCTCATGCTCTTGGCAACCTTTCTTAGTTCTCACCAAATTTCAACTGTTTGGGCCGAAGCACTGATTTGATTCGTGGAAACATGTAGGATTCGAGCGGTAAAAATATATCATTATTCCATTTATTTTACGGAAAATGAAAGATTTGAAATAAAATTCTAAAAATAACCACTTAAATCATTTGAAATAATTAGTTGATAGAAAATGTTTTCATTATCTACTACAAATTATATTTAAATATTTTGATGGATGATGAAAATATTTTTCGCCCATTCATTTTTATAAGCAATATAAACAATTGTTTTTAGGAATATGTTTTTTACGTCATTCATTTTCCGCAAAGCAAACAGAGCCAATAAAATTAATGTTGCTCCAATACCATGTAATAGTAGGATAAATGTGGCTTTTGATGCCAAAATGATGCGGGACCGACTTTCACGTAATGAAATTAGTTTGAGAACCATAGAAAGGTTAGCAAAATAGAGTAACAAGAAAGGAAAGAGTACCAGAGAATAGAACGGAAAGATAAGGAGACGTGAACTCTTGGTTAAATCAGTAATCTCAATTTGATTCATAGTTAACGCCTGATGAAAGACTTATATGATGCTGCTATTTAGAGCATCACCGATATATTGAGGTGCCTCATGTGATAAACACCAAAAAAAAAAAAAAAAACACATTATCGACTACGAGGATCCTAACAAGAGAGATCGAAATTTAGATGTTAAAGAAAAAATCAACTTCAGAATTTTGTACGGACGTCCTTTCGTGGAAGTCGAATAACTCATACTTCTATAGACGCCATTTCATTTCCAAGCATTTGAAAGATAATTGAAATGAGACTTTCAACTCGACTTACTATAGACAAAGACATATCATTGACAAATGACAATGTGATCAACTATTATTAGGGTCGGACATATTTGCAATTGGATTTCCACGAACTATTCGCATTTTCTTCGTTGCTCTAGTCAAGGAGACCAATGGTTGAGTAGGGGCTAGGAATTAGACCCGGCAAGGCAGCGGCTATTCCCTTGCCGGCAGCCACGGGAGCCAGAGTTGACGGAAGCGACTTGGAGCGACTCCTTATAGTTCATAATCCAGTGGGTTCTACTGGGTTTTTGGACTTGGGCCGCCCATAATGGGCTCGATCCAAGCCCAACCCACAAGTCTTCAAAGTTCCAATGGTGGGAACAGCTACAGAAAGGGAAAACAACTACTCTTCTTGCTCAACCCACAATGCACGTATAACATGTAGACTGGGCTGGTTTAACATGTAGACGTCCCTCCCACTAGCGGGGTTTGCCAATCTAGGGGCATATGGTTCAAGGGCATAATTTCCTAGGATCTTCCTCAATCCTGGGTTCTGGGTCTATATGTATCATTGATTCGCTTTCTAAACAAGTGGGGAGTTACCATCAATCTCTTTAGATAAGTCCTAGACCGATAGGAGATTTTCTACCTATGTCGCATGGTACATTTACCAGCCAAGCTAAGCTACTAGTCTATCGTGAAAACTAGAGTTCTAAGGTACGTGGGCTCGGTTACATGTGGGGAAGGTTTAACACCTCCACACGCTCTTTCGATACTACAATTCTATTGAGCAATTATAATTCATTATTGTTTTCCTAAGCAAAATGCGTGATTTTGGGTTTTAAAACCAAATCCTGCCGAGCTTGTTATTTGGTACCGCTATTGATTAAGCCTTAGTATATTTCAGAAAATCAATGCTTGACGATGTATGCATGCAAAAATTCATAGTGACCACAACGAAGATGTCGCATAATGATGACATGCAGGCTTAAAATATAAATCATAAATATGACATACAACAGATAACATGATGACAATACAAAATTATATAGATGCCATGACAATGATAAGATAAGGTGCATAGCATTGTGATGACATAACAATGCAAATGACATGACGATTACATGGCAAAACACATGACATAAACATAAACTTATTATATTGGTACTAATTCAGTCATAATCATTTTAATTGAACAACTTTAGTCTTAAAAATTTTACGTTGGTATCAATTCATCTAGTCATTCTTCACCAGAAAAGGTTGATATGGATTCTAAGTTAGAGTCGGCCGGTGTTGACCTGGACACAAGAGTATGAAACAACACTATGTCCCTTAAAAAAAAAAAAAAAAAAAAAAAAAAAAAAAAAAAAAAGAAAATTTTTTTGCTCCTAGAATGCGTCATTTTCTTCTTCCCAAAACAAAAGACGAGCTTCACCCAAACCAATCGTCCCTCCCTTAGCTCCGATCATTCCCTCACCTCGGCTCCCTTCCGCCTTTATGCCATCACCTCTCTAAGCCAAAATGAAGGTTCAATCTCTTTTCGCTAGGCATGGTCTCTAATCAAAGAATACTTGGGAGTTTTGATCAATCGTTTGCAATTTCTTCTACTTGTGTGCTTTTACAGTTCAACGTCACCAACCCTACCACCGGCTGCCAGAAGAAGCTTGAGATCGACAATGACCAGAAATGGTTAGTTCTCTCTTTGCTCTTTCTTGTGCTCATTTGGTTTAACCATGTCGTCCATGTGGCATCCTAAAATCTCATGACAACCTCTGGAGTACCATGAGCCATGATTAGGTAATGGAAGTGCCGTTTGATTTTGCATTAGCCATTGAGTTAATGAATTTCAATTAATTTAAGGCCAAGCATTGTAATGGATGATTGTTTGGGTGGAGATGTGTCTACAAGTGACCCAAGAATTTTATTAAGGTGCAAATTGATATAGAAATCTCATTCTTGGTGGTGCAATTTATAAGTAGAATTTTATTGATTTGAATTATAAAGTTTTGTGGGCTTATAAGTTGAAATTAGGTGTTTATTTAAATAAGGGTTAAATGGAATAGGAATAGGAGAGGGTGGGCTGATTTTTAGGCCCAAAGACCGTCCAACCAGCCCACGCCAGCCCCCTATTCGACCGGCCCATGAAGGCCCAAGGGCGGCCCAGCCTTGAAGCCCACAAGCCTTGCATGTAAAATGTCAAGTGGCAAGAAAAGCTTGCCAAGTGTTGCCCCTTTGTAACCAAGTGTCCCTCCATGCAAGAAGTAAAGCATGCAAGGGTTTTAATTCAACTAAAAGGAAATGGGGGAGGGGGATTTCGACCGGAAGAGAGAGAGGAGAGAGAGAGTTACCGTCTGAAAGAGGGAGAGAGAGCGAGTGAACGAGAGGAGAAGAGGAAGAAGGAGTCTGCGCGTCCGCCGTCATTCGCCGCCTCGCCCCACCTTGTCTTGCTGTGTTTCCTTCGAATTTGAGGCAAGTGAAGTCCTAAAATCTACCCTTTGCGTTGCTGTGTGTATGTGTAGTAGATGGTAAGTCTTGGTTGTGGTAGATGGGATGAAATTTCGGAGCTATGGAGAGAGATTCGTTGGTCATGCATGCTGTTTCTGGAAAGACCAGTTTGACCATTCTTGAGTTTGTGTGTTGCATGCGACTTTTTAGTCGGAATCCTATTTCGATTTCTTCATGAAAGTTGTAGAGAACACCTTGAAGAACAACATACTAAAATTTGAGGCAAAAGGAACAAGAAATGGTTAGTGAAATGATTTTTCTTTGGAGAGACTAGATCTGGAATTCGTTGTGATAACCTTCAGTGGTTTCGTGGTCTGTAAAGTAACCTTCTTGTGAAAATATCACTTTGATCTCTTAACTAAAGTTGTAGTATACTTCTTGAGGTAGAACATATCAAAAATTTAGAGGAAATGAACAAGTATAGGTAGGTGAAATCATTGTTCTTCGAAGAAAAACTAGATCTGGAAAATGCTACTTCGACCTAGTACGATTCTGTGATTTTTATAAAATCATATAGTAAAATTATATCTTGTGTCCTTAACGAAAGTTATATATAACACTCTGAGGAATAACATACTGAAAATTTAGAAGAAACGGACATGGTTAGGTCGGTGAAACGGAATTATTTCGAAAAGAAACTAATCTGGAGCACCGGCACCGAGAACAGGGGAGATTAACTGTCTATATCTGTTTATCTAGAACGAATTGGATTTCGATTTATTCACCAGATATATACCTATAAGTCTTTTCTATAACATATCAAAATTTCAGAATTTTTGAAGTTCATTTGCCTATTTAACCAAAAATGTTTCAAAAACTGTGCAAGTTAAACTGTTAGAATAGTAGTGCTGCGATGCATGGTCTATACCGGATTATATGGGGGTCTTTTGGTGTAGTGTTCATCATGAAATATCTGCCTCTATGTCTTGAATATCACATGTTCGAATTTCCTAATTTTTGAAGGTCATTTGGGTATTTAACTAAAATGTTTTCTAAAACTGTGCAAGCTGGATCGTGCGAATTTCAAAAGCTGTAATGCATGGACTATTCTGCTTTGTATGAAATTCTGGTGGTATTGTGTTCTTCATGAGATAAATGCCTCTAGAGCTTGTCTATGATGTATTAAATTCTTAGAAATTATTAGGGCCAATCACTCAATTTTAAAAAGTGTAAATTAATATAACGCATTCCGTTTCTAAAATAATAGCAATAATCCATGAGTTTGCCCCATGAATTATTTTGTTTTTAAGTGATTGAATCTTGCTGCACATGTGATGATATTTGGCATTACATATAAAATCAAAAGCCGAAATTGACTTTGTTGCCATCACATCATATGCCATGTTGATAATGAGCCACAAATGTGAAAAATAAAGTATGAAAATGAGGATTCCGTCGGAGGTGTGAACCGACAATGCCCTGGGAGTGTCAGGATGCCTGGGATGTGGGGGTGCCGGATGCCCGGTGGCCAAGTGGCGTAATTCCGGAGGGTCCTCGGGAGTTTCGAGATGCCCGGTGGTATACGGTACGTAATTCCAAGGGGAACGCCTGGTGGTATGTCGGTACATAATCCCGGAAGCCCTAGAGGTGTGTGCCGGGGAGATTCCTCGTGATGCCAGTTGGGATACGAGATGCCCGGAATGTGGGGGTGCCGGATGCCCGGTTGTATTTTGAATACATGCCCGGAGGTTCCTCGCGATGCCTGGTTGGATGCGAGAGATAAATTGTGGGATGCAAACATTGTTCCCTGGAAAGAGAAAAAAACTGATGAGATCCTTGTGAAAGATAAGAATTGAAAGTGAATCATCTGCATGGGTGTATGCATATGGCATGATACATGATCTGCTTATGAAAGTAAATTAATGCTATTTGATATTGAAAATGCGATCATGAAGGCTAATGGATCTCATGGTGATGTATGCTTGATAGCATGGATGATATAAGTGCATGGTGGTATATGCACATATGGCATGGTGATATATGCATGAATGCTTAATGATAAGTGCACGGTGGTATATGCACAGATGGCATGGTGATATATGCATGAATGCTTGATGATAAGTGCATGGTGGTATATGCACATATGGCATAGGTGATATATGCATGGTTGCAAGGTAAGGTATGCTTGAATGCATGAATAATATGCGCTTTGTTCATGATACCTTGATTGTTCTGTTTGACGCATTGAGTAGTTTGGTGGATCTTTACTGCTGAGTGGTTGTACTCACCCCTTTTGGGGATTAACATTTCAGACTAGATAAGATACCTCTGCTGCCACTGCCATCGGTAGATGGACCAAGAGGTTGGATATGACCACGAGGAGGAGGAGGACAGCAAAGGAATGAACTTTTGGACGCCGACACTGATCGATGGACTTTAAGTATACAACTGTTGGAGGAGATGTCGGTCATCTTTTGAAGTATAGCCGAGTATAGAAGACTACGGCATTTTGATGTACCGATGAATGATGTCCATCTGGTTTAAGTAAAAAAAAGTGTTCGGCTTTTACCTATAAATGTTTAGTTGGTGTGCATCGTTTTCTGAATATAGGGAAGGGAGTTGTTGGATATGCTTCCGCCATATGAATTGCGCAAGGGACCGATCTAAAAGATGTAAACCCCCAAGATTGATAGATCTTTAGGTCAAGCAAGAGAATGGTAAGCGAACTGTGGCGACCCTAACGGATCGGGGGCCGTCAAGGGGTGCCACAGTCCAAATATGAGTTAGTTCTCGATTTCATTTGATGTTTTGCGAACGACGTAGTGAGGTGCTCCGAACGAGCTGGAGACTTTCCTTTTCATTGAATTCACTTACATGGTTTGGCAATGAATAGACGTGTGTGATGTCATGCTCTATTGTGGATTTTTTTTTTTTTTTGAGCTATCATTTATGGTCGTTGTTTTGTTTGTTAAGATATTCTACTATTGATGTTGGGAGTGTGTTCGGTGCATTGAGTTTTTTCGTTTGTCTCGTGGTTTTCACGTGGTGATCACCAATAGCCTATGGGACAATTAGGATATGTCCAGTTTGCCTTTTTCACAAAGCAAGTTTATCTATAAATGGAGAGAGCCTATTTGGGGAGGGGGTAATAAATGCTAAAGCTTGAGTAGCTTTTTCACTTGTTTCCTACTTGATAAAGAATTTATATAGTCCTTTTATGTGCTCACAAAGAGTTGTTGGCTTAATTGGAGCTGAAATGCCGTTTACCACATTTTTGTAGTTGATGCTAATGTTAGCTTAGTTTTTGAACACCGATTTCTATATCGTGTGTAAATTTCGTGAGGAAAATTACTCTAACCTTTGGCTTGGCATGAAGCAAATTTCAGCATAAATATAGTTCGTGCTGAGCAACTGTAGTTCGATAGAGAATTTGGAGTTCTTATTTGCATTTTCTTTTGGTAAGCTAGTTGCAAGCCAAATTTTTTGTTGTTGAGACCTGATTTCATGATGGAGTGAGCTATGTTGTTGTTAAGGCTAGGCAATGTAAATATATGCTGAGTTACGGTTGTAGAACTTATTTATAGGTTACGAATGCACCAACTAGTGTTGATTACAAAAGCATAAATAACAATTCCGCTACAATAATCACAATTGAAGAAGACATCGGTGAATTTGTCACAATCAAAGATATCAGTCCCTCTAATCAACAACGATAGATATTAGGATGAGCATGGTTTCAGGGTACAACCTAAAGTTGAAGAATTGGACTGATGAGAACCTATCCGATTCCAAGTTTTAAGATAGCAGGGTAGGTTCTAGGTTCCAAAAATTGGGGAATCTATTTCGACGGATACATCCTAAGTTTTAGGCAGGTGGAACCTAGAACCTGGGACAAGTTTTTAATTTTTCTTGGTTTATGCTTTCACATGATCCTGCAATATTCCATGGCGTCCAATGATGAATGTATAATCCGCAACCGCTAGTCAAAGCTTCCAATTTGTTAATGTTTCATATTCCTCGTATATCTAAATATATGTGATGGTTAGTAGATTGTAACAATAAGTGATTATCATTAAATGTGATAATGTATTGCAATAATTCAATTAGTAATATAGGTGGAACTTGAGTAGACCCTGGAACTCGGAACTTATGATAGAGTAGGTTCCAAGTTCCAATATATGCATGGTAGATTCGAAGTTCCAAAATATTAGGAACTTGTTCCAATAGGTAAGTTCCAAGTTCTAGGTGAAACCTACACAGAACCCGCAACTGCTCATGATGCGTGATGGGGTGAGTGATTCTAGAACGGAAATTTTTTAATGAGGGGATTTTTGTGGTTAAGTGTATGGAGTAGTGTATATGGGGAAGAAATGAAAAGGAATAAGGAAATAGAACGACCTCCTTCAAAGGTATAAAGGCGATGCCACCAACCGAAGAAGAGGATCGAGATCTATGAAGTTCACCACCAAGGCATAAAGCTTTCACTAGCCAAGGATAATGGATTTCGGGATAGGAGAAGCTCACCACCAAGGCCTAAAGATTCCACCAGCCAAGGATAAAGGGATTCTTGGCTCGCCACCAAGGAGCGATCTATGCTCCAAGGATAAAGAGACCGAAAAAAGTTATCCACTCTCCGAAGGAGTTCACTCAAGTAGAGGAAACCTCACCATTTTCATTGATCAAATTCGTATCTCCCATACATTGGATAGTTTTCCCCTATTTATAAGAGGATTTTAGACATAGGAAATATAAAAAACAGACTTAGGAACTTAACCTTCGACTCTTGAGCTACATAAAAATAAAGACACCTAGTAACTTAAGAAAAGCCTTTATTAACACGGGAACTAAATGCCTTTAATCTTCGGCTTTCCACATTCTCGAACCTTTGGCTTTCCATATTCTTGAACCACATTCGTGAACCTTTAGCCTTCCCAAAATTCGAGCTCCTCCCTTGACCAGAAAATAATCCTCTTGAAACTTCATCAATTGGTCATACAAGACATTTAAAATGGCCTCCCATTGATAGTTATCAATATACCACAAAGTACCGATAAGTAATTGACATTTTCATTCAAAACGATCCACCGAAGCACATAATGTCCAATTTCTTTATTGGCTTGGATAAGCATCGATGGTTCTGAGCTGATTGATGGACCGACGTTGGATGCTCCCGCATCAGCTCACCCCTAATACAAAGGATAATCGAGCATGAAATAACAAAGACAAAGAAGAATCAAATAAGAAGATACCGCGGTTGCCCGAATTATAGGATCGGGGAAAGTTGTGGCTATTTTGTTATTTGGATTTATGAAAAAATTTGTCAATCAACAAAAAGTGTGTCAAAGAGATTCTATCGGAGCAATGTTGAAGCAAAACCAATGTCAACCCATAATAAGGATGATGGTAGTTCAATGGATGTAAAAGTTAAGAGCTTTCAAGGCACAATTGAAATGTGTCAAATAAGATACGACAAAATTTGACATTAGAAACAATGTTGGTTGTGTCTTGGGTATTTTTAGAAATTATTGGAAATAAGCTATTTGGAAATCTGAAGATGATGGAATGAGCTTACCATAGGGTATGTTAATTTTGATAGTGCTATATAATCTATTTCAGTACATTTTTGAAATATGGTTTGAATGAACATGAATGGAGTGAAAGTTGTTTGCACTCTCTTGTTTCATATGCAATTTCTATATCAATCTCAACACCGGAGACATGATTCCCGCTATAATGACCTGATGAAGTACAATATGAGAAAAAAGCAATACAATCCCACAACTTCATGAATAAATAGCCATAATACAATAAACGAGCAAATAACATATGCGCAAACTAATTTCATCGCAAAAAGAAAGGATTCACAAGCAAAGTACTTCCATGATCCCTACTCCTATATAAACAACCATCTTAGGTAGATCAAAAAGTTACATTACCACAACTTCACTGAGCCATCATCACAAAAAGTTATTGCCATAACATGTCAAGACTAATCCCCTCCCCCCAAAATCTGGCCACTTTTGCCTATTCAAGCAACTTTTGGTGCTTGCACCTTTACCTATAAGGTTCACACTAGTCGGGCCACCACCACTACCACTTGCACCTATGCCTATACATCTCTATACATGTAAAAAGTATATTTATATAAAGTCTTATTGACAAAGCAAGCATAATATGATGGAAATTCAAGTACTAACAAAAATGCTTTGCCTTGAAAATTGTGTTTGTGATGATGTAGAACTAGTCTTCTTAGTAGGACATATCAAATTGTTGTGTCCCATATTTGAATATGTTCGACATGTCATTTTCATCATGATCCTTGATATTCTAGTTCCACTTGCCACCTCGTCTTTCTCCCTTGATCTTTTTTGTTCACATCTATTAAGCTTCACTCTAACTGGAAGTAGTCCAAGCATGTCCGCATATGTAGCTAAGAACTTGGCCTATGTACAACATTCATCAACATAATCATAAACATATGCTTGCCTATGATTTATAGCATAAATGGCAGGGGATAAGGGATGTTGGTAAGTTGTCATCTTCTACAAGAGTAATCAATCTTGAACACATCCATCATATATTTTTCACAATATTCTATCACGTTATATCCAGTCTCACCATTCCAGATCACTTGGTAGTATGTCACACCAACTCTATTTTCTTATAACTTTCTCACAAAATTTGCACCACAATCCTTTCTCCACCTAGCACATGCATCCATATATGTATGAATCATTGTCATTATCATTATCCGAACTTTTTTCGACATACTATAAATGGACTTTTACGTAACATGTAGATTTTGCCATTGCATGCCTCGCTAAGTTATTATTAACAATATCACATTTCACATTAGCAGTGAAGAAATCCCTAGACCCGTGCTTGGTTCTATTTGAAACAAGTCATGATATGTGGTAGGATTGATTTTCTTCAATACCTTAAAGTATTCATCAAACTCCACCATAGAACTACTTTTAGCTCATTACCAAAACAACATTTGCATCTGTATCCCCTTATACTTTTTCCTTAATTAGCATAAATGTGTCTCGCGCACATCCTTTGCTCAGATGCAAGCAACAATTGAGCCATAGTTTATACAACGCCTACAAAAGATAATTGCAATGTGAAGCATATGTTACAAGCGTAAGACATAAGAAATAAAAATTTATCAAGAAACTTATTTTTTGTTTGTCGCTAATAATGACCCAACGTTGTTCATATGAATTAAAAATATTGAGATCATACATCAAAATTGTTAAACAATCACGTCCAAGTGTCACTACGTTCAACTCATACAATCGCCTAAACAATTGGAAACATCTCAATATTTGCACGTAAAATCCAACCTTGATAAACTCGACAAATCTCTTACACTCACCAAAGACCTATTTCTTATAAGTAGTAAAACAGATGTATATTCTCTCAAATAATGCCTTAGATTACATATGAGGCTTTTCAGCTTTTAAAGTAATAGTTCTCCCAAGATTTCTCTCCCTAAGCTACTTTGCATAATCCCACAACTTTGCATATTCCTTCTTATAGTTTTAAATCAGCACTTGATAAGCCAACAACTCAGTCTTTTTATATTGATTATACTCACTAATAAGTCCAAATACTTCTTGATAAAGTCATTGAAAGCAATAGTTTTAATAGTTGCCAACCAAGAACTTGTCACCCTTCTATTTTTGTAACTTATGTTACAAGTATGTTATGAATGGTAGGTCTTCAATGAAATGGTCCAGTATAAACATCAACAAATCCAAAAATTTTCTAAGGACATTTTTCATGTGCACATTTTCCTCTAACAAATTTCTTATCATTTTTTTATAAATTTTATTTCTTTACACTCAACCATTGAATACTTTATCAACGCATTTTTGATTTGCTTACTACCTTCAAATGTCATCAATATAATAGACACATCCACAACACAATCAGGATCATGCGTTGAAAACCTATTTCTCCTCCGAATAAAATCATCTTCTTCTCCATTTTCATCAAACCCCAAACTCTCATAAACAGCATTAGCATCAATAAATATCCACATCCAATCCTTGAAACGGTACCAATCCTGCAGATAATTGCCTTATAATCATATTATTTGTGACCATACCGTAAAACTCCGTCATATTCCTCCTTGTTTCTAAAAGTGCCTTATTTTCACGATCATTATCATTAGTCAATAATCCATCATCATCCACAATATAATCACTTTCATCAAATTAATTATAAGGATATAAACAATTCTCATACTCAACCATTGTCTCACTATTTAAATTAACGTCAACATGAGCACCCTCATCGACGCCCTAACCAGCACATTCATCCACACCAACGCTGACGCCCTATACATCACCCTTAGTCAAGCAATTAAAAGCTAGAAGTAGACAAAAGGAGATGGAATTTCAAGTAGACGCTGAGATCATCAACTGCATCCATCGTGACACCACATTTAAATTGTTCGTTACTGTATCTTTTTGCTCATATAGTGAATTTTATTTATAATGTGAATATGACTTCGTGAGTCACGTTGAAAACATAGAGTACACCCAAAGAGTAATAACGCTCTTTGTTAATGGAAGTACTTTGACTTGAAAATATTAAAAAACTAGGACGTGCAAACCCTTGGAGTGCCATAACTTGACACAAAGGGACACTTAAGTGCCATAATTTACGAAAGTGACACTTAAGTGCCAAAATCAGAGAGAAATGGATCACTTAAGTGCCACTCCGGCCAAAATCCGGCCAAAATGCCAATGTATCAATTTTTCAGCGAAGCGAGTGCAAACCCGGGGGCGAATTCAACCTGGGCTCCGTTCGAAGAGACGAATAATGGTCCTTCTCCCTCACATGCTCCTTCCCATGAGCAACTCGGTTGCCTTCGTGAACGAGAACGCTGATCACCCTCACGCGGGAAGATGAACATTGAAAGGGCTGAAAGGGTAGCGACGGGATGTAGATGTTGATTTTTGAGGTCGCGTACTTTAGTTATAATGCCTTCGACACGGTTGAGGCTTCTACTTTTCTTTGGTCCCAACATGACCGCCCAAGCGTAAGGACCGCAGAAGGTACGGCCGGAGAATTCATCTCCAAGTCAACAGCATGTCGGGCAGGTCAAAGGTGATCCTCCAATCCGGGGATAATCGAGAGGAACCTAAGCGAGGCCGATGAGTGATACGAACAAAGGGGCTCCAGAAGTAATTGGCGGGACCATCGATTCTTCGGACTTCAGCTGAAAGACCTAGGAGATTAGACAGTATGGAACCGGAGCTGGCCCTATAGCCCGAGAAGAGGGGGTTTAACGGTGGGCCACAAAGGTTTCTTCGTCCTTCTTGACTCCCTTGACAAGCTGCAAGGCGGATAAAGTGGGAACACTAGTCTTCACATTAAGACTTGGAATCATGCCTGGTCTTCCTTCATCCATGATGCCTAAGGTGCCTAAGTATGGCGTAGGGACGGCTTTGGTTTGGTATCCAAGAACTCTATCCCTAAGACGACCTTGAAATCGTCTAGGGGCGCCACAGTGAAATTAGTCGTATCTTTCCATCCTCCTATTTGTGGCTCCATCTGGAAAACTGGAGCTTCTATGGGTGCTTCAGGTAAACTAAATCAACTTAAACTCCAACCGGCTGAAGAAGAAATCGCAATAAAGCGTTTATTCATTTTTTTTTCTATACTCGCTACGTAAACTCCACTACTCGGATTTAGTCTCGTATATATTCCTGCCGAGGAAGGGTCTCTAAGGCCGTTTATTAGCGTGAGAAGGCGGTTCAGGCGACTTTGAAAAGACACTCTCTCCGGTAGCGGGTTGTAATTAATCTCAGCTTCCGTTGAGATGAGAACAGCTTTCGCTCTCTTGCTTTCCAGCGCCCCTCACCCGCAAGCAGAGGCTCTCACTCCACTTTTCATAAAATAGAGAATGCTTTCTTTTGAGAAAGGAAGAAATTTTCTTTCTAAAGCAGCAGCACCCCGAGGGCTCGTTTCCAGCTCGGCTCTGTCTCACCACCCCTCCTCAAAAATGAAGGGAATGGACCGCAAGCAGAGCAAAGTGGTTTCTAAAACTTCAGCAAGCTCGGCAGGGAACTTTCCGAGAGCAGGGCTTTCAAAGTAACTTGGCCTATTGATCTTGACCAGCCTCGACTGGTTCCACAGCAAATGGAACTTGCCTGTAAACTATTCCCTCAGCTGGCACGACATTGAGAAGAGAATTGCAAATATCTTCACTGGTTTTAGAAAATTGAGTCCAGTCCTGGAAATGGTTCGCACAAGGAAGGAAAAGGTCTCACACCGGTGTAAAGTAAAAGCAATTTCCTTAGACTCAGAGATTGCATTTGCTGGCCTTTAACTGGCTTTACAAAACAGGCTTTTATCACAGCCTTGATCACAGGATGGGAAAAGTACCGGCCTGGACCCCAAAAAAAGAGATCACCATCGGGACCGGTACTGCTACTAGATTACCCCCTGTAAAGTAAACACTTTCAAACTAGCCAGCTGGATCTCAAACTGGAGAAAGAGAACTCCCCATGGCTGGGAACTCACAATCGATAGAGGGGCTTGCCACAGAAAGTCCAGAAGTCGCTTGATTCTCTTCTTAGGAAAATGCATCTTCCTTTCCTGATCGAATGGATTCCCCTTTTACTGCAACTGCAACAGAAGGGGCTGGGGATTAGCTGAGCTCGAAGGCAGATGGAATGGCACTTTCTTTTTCCGAACTGGCTAAAAAAGAACTCACTTGCTCAATGGCTGACAAAAGGGCTTACCCTACGACTGCTAGCTTTTACTTGCTTGAAGGAGATTAAAAAGGCTTCCTTCCTTGATTGAAAGTTCCGCTCCGGAATTGACAAGTTACATGCTTTATATGAAGTAACCTATCTTCCCGGGAAAGAGAAAACATTGCTTGCTTTAAATCACTTCCTTCCTGGCTGTCTATTCGATTGTTGTAAGATGTGATAGAGCCAATCTCTAAGTAGGGTATGCTATTTTTCATGGAATGCTTACGGATTTCGGAATCAAGTTACGGGCGACGTGCTGGACGGAGAGAGGGACTTACTTTGAATACGGAATAGCCGGAGTACGGTTGTAAGGGTCTTCTTCCAAGGTGGAAAGGGATTAAGCAAAGACAAGACTGGTAAAGCTCTCTTATCTGAAAGATAGAAATTCTCCTTAGTTGGTCTATATCCAAAACAAGCGAAAAGCTCTTCGAATGATGAATCTTCTTCAAAGCCCTAAAAACATAGGTTTGGATGAAGTCATAATGGTCTTTGAAGCAAAGTATTCCGTTCCACAAACATGGATTTTTTAATGTTTCACGAACCAACCGCATCCCTACTCCCAACGTAAAGAGGAGTAGCTACAATCAAATCTATTAGAAACTGTCCTAAGAGATTCTAAACCTTGCCCACCTCAGAATCGAATTTCCATAGCCTAGCTTCCTACTAGCAACTCAAAATAAAGGAAGGAAAACTTGATAGCTCTACAAGCAGGGTAAACTACGGGATCGGATCCTTTACCTCGGATACGAATGCTGTCTGTCCTTCCAAGGGAGAGTATGGAAAGTACATTGTCTTTCAATACATAGGTAGCTCTAATGGAATAGACTAGGAGCCAAGGAGTTCTTTACCAGTCCTATTCTCATCTATCTGACCGACGAGCATGAGTGGATCTCCTACCACTTGCTCTATCAGATCTTTGCCCAAGGGCTAGCAATGGAGGATGTGAGCTTTTACAAAGAACTTCTTCTGATAGCTACCAGTCTGAAAGGTGTGCCCTCAGTCCTGACCCTGACAAGACGAGTTCTCTCTCCCCCAACAGCTAAGGCTCTAAATGACTTGATGACAAAATTTAGAGATGCTTGACTCTATGCACAAGATGAGAAGCTAGTCCTTCTTCGGGAAATTACAGAATAATCAATGGGAGTAAAAAAAAGGAGATAAGAAGCTAAAGATGCTTAAGACCACTACCATTAGTGGCACACAAAAGGGATAAAGAATTACCCTAAATTATTTAAATAATGAAGTAGGCTCATCTACACTGGTAGAGTGAAATGAAAGAGAGGGTAAAATTCTTTTAGTATATAATTTATTTACTTCATAGTATCTAATTTCTTCAAAATTGCTTTGAATCCGCTCCAGGAGCTGCTTTCCCTGTGCTTGACTCTGAGGCTACTTCTATAAAACGGGGATGAGACTTCCTTCCCGGTAGCTCACAATCAGTTGAAAACCCCCTTGGCCGTAAAAAGAAGGGCTTAAAGACTCGTCTGACAACGCCATACTCTTTTCTTAGAAGGAAAGAGAAAGACTACAAAGGGATAAAGCTGCTTACTAGTCTGGATCTCCTGTGCGTCAAATTAGAAGGAAGGCATATGGAAGAAGGTCCGAAAGACCTATGAGTTCGCCCAAGAGCTGCAACAAGGACAAAAAAAGTACTTCCTGGGAAAGGGATAGTCTTACCTAAGAAAGGAGCTAGTGGGGTGGAAGATGAAAAGCTAGATGTCGTCAGCTTTCCGAGTGAAACTAAGAGAAGGAGACAAGTAGGGAGCTAGTCGAAGTGCGGGAAAGTCTATAATAGGGTTAGCGGCTAGGAGTTCTGCCCGGGGATGATGTTGATGCTGGACCAGCTTCTTTACCCGATGATCCAAAGATATTCCAAAAAAACTAGGACCTGAGAGAGTTCCCCCGTTGGAAGGCGAATAAGAGATCCAGTTTTTTCTACTTGTGGTGTGCATGACCCGAACAAGGAGATGTCTAGCCAATCAGAGGAGTTGTTGCACAGCGTCCAGGGGCTTCCACGCCAGGAAAGAGAATCACTCAACAGTGGCAGTGCCAATTCGGTTGGAGATCTTTGTCCCAATTCCGAAGATTCCGATTCGATTTCTCCTGATCCAGCTTCCATACTTTCATCTGCTACTGAGAACATTATCATTGCCTTTTGATTTGGCACTTACTAGCATTGGTCCAGCAGTGACTTTGTTCTTCCCGGCTGAAGCGTTCGGTTCATTAGATACTGAGAAAGACTTTTTCCTTATAAGATAAGTGGGATTCCCAGCTATCCTTCCATCCGCCCTTTATCAAGCTACAAGTCAGTTTGCCTGGCCCTCATATGGATGAGGACCTCGAAAGCTCAACCTCCTTTCGTAACAACTTCCCTGGTATGACCTTCGCGAAGAATAGAACCTCAATCTCTCTTAAGCCATCTCCACGAAAGCTTGACTGCCCGGCCAATTATCATTGCCTTGAACAGCCTCACCTCCCATCACACATAAGGGGAGCAGGCTTCGCAATCTTCCATATGTATCTTGGAAGACCACAGCTATCTAGGAACGAATGATAGAAAGGAATGTCAGGTGGGCTTGCGCTGTAGAGAAGAGTTATTGTTGAGACAGAGATTTTTCCTCGGAGAGGAGGCCCAACAGGGGGCAGTGGCTATTACACTTTCTTTTTAAAAAGAGATTTGAAGGGATGCTACAATCTTGTCTAGGCAGGAAGGGCTTTTTTATTAACACCATTGAAAGGTTTTTTTTCATGAATAGCATGAAAGATAGGGGCCTTATTGACCAAGCAGGAACCGGGGAGAAAAGTTTCATTGATTCATCTATCTCAAATAGGGAAAAAACTGAATCAAGAAGGGGTCAGCTGAGCTCGAAAGGGGTAGCCGGTCGTCGGCTAGGAGCTCTGGCCGGCAACGAAGCTAAAGCTTCACACTGGTCCACTCGCAACTTACACGGCTAAGTTCCAACTCTATGTTGATAAGAAAAAAGAAAATCCCCTAAGAAGAAGACTTTCCACTATTCCAACAGAAAGGGCCTATTAAAATGCTCCATAGAGAACCCCCTCTGTCTCGTTCCCGTCCAACTCACCGGGAGATCGAAGAGCGGTTTGCGCTTTGCGCCCCAGCCCCCAACACTAATAGATGCTTAGATACCTGCAACTGAATCTGTAAGCGGCGCAGGGCAGGATGGACGAGAAAAGCGGCGAGAAGAAGACAAAGAGAGGGAGGGGGGACCTGCTTCTACTGCCTTCCCTTTCTACTTCTAGACTGGTTCGTCGGCGGGACAGCGAGCCAAGATCCGATTTGTCAATCGCCGAATCCATGCCATGTAACCTGGCAAAGGAGAAAGAGACGATGGCAACGCACCTCATACAAGAGGGAGGGGGTCCGAACAGCCTTGTACGTACGCCGCCCACGCGAAGAAGTTCTTCTCTAATTCCAAAAGGTCAAGCCACCATTCTTCAGTGATGAGCTCTAACGAACAAATATAGAAAGATTATGTTTTTTCCCAGAGAGAAATGTCTTTCCACTAGAATAGAACAAGTCCGCTGCGAGCCGAGCGAACTACATTACTCAACCGAGCCGAGGCACTATTCACAAAGTGGAACTTTATACTCTCTTTACTAAGCCAACCGCCCCTTCTCCTATACCTGGCTGCTTCTCGCTCACCAAAGCGTACTTCGTTTCCCGGG
Organism: Eucalyptus curtisii; assembly: GCA_017140595.1. Lineage (NCBI taxonomy): Eukaryota > Viridiplantae > Streptophyta > Magnoliopsida > Myrtales > Myrtaceae > Eucalyptus > Eucalyptus curtisii. The sequence goes on from CM029502.1 coordinate 13,787,963, forward strand.
ACGAGCGGCTCCTTCTTTCTTCCAACTAATTGGTAATAAAGCGGTTTTTCCCTTAGGTTCTTCCCTGACCTTAGATGGAGAAAGAAATGCTTAAGGAAAAGGCGCTCTCGAAGCTGACGCGTCAGTCCTCTCTTATTGCCTTCTTTGAACCGGCGTAAGGAGGTTCAGTCAAGTATAGTATAGTGCGGCTTAGGCTTCTAGTGGCACAAAAAAAAGACAAATTACTATGCTAGTTCACTCTAGAAGACCTAGTCTTAGTAGTCGTATAGATTAGTTAGATTTGTAGAACAGAAGAAGAGCCTTGACTTGATATTCTATTAGTAAAGCGTTAGCACCCCTATAGAGTAAGGCTCTCTTCTGGATAGCTGCGAAGCCTTCCATGTTGGTATGGAGACTTTGTTTGCTTCCCGTTCGCTGAACAACCCCCCTGTTGCAACACTTAACTATGCTTCAAAGGAAAGGGCGAACTCCACCTATTTTTGAGCTATTGAATTAGGCGATCCGAAAAAAAATCTCTTTCTCACTCCCCTCTATCAGAAAAGGGGGCGTCGGCTCTGAAATGGTGGTAAGGCAAGCTGTATGTATCTAGGTAGAAGTAGACCTCGAGCTCCGGGGCAACAAGGGATAGGGCAGGTTTGGAACCCTAACCCGAAGGGAACTATATCCAACATCTGGGTCAGACTATCACACACGAGACTCGCCTGGGCTATCATCGAGACCAACTCACTTCTCTCTCCTTAACGTCTGGTACCATTGCCCCGCCACTCTGCCTGTCTTCTTGTGGCCGGGTCGGGTCATTCTTCACTCCTGTTACAAGGGAGACCTCTCTTCGCATACCGACCCTCCAGTTAGTTCCACTTCTGGGACGAAGCTGAGCACTCGGGGCATAAGGGCCCGCGGTGATTATTAACATGCTTTTCCAGCCCATATCTTCCCACCTCCGGTCACATGAGCTTTCGAGAGCCCGGTCCGGATCTAAACGATTTTTTATGTATGTCTCATGTCTTTCAGCTCAGCGGGATCCAGAGAAAGACAGACCTACCCACCAGTTCTAAGTGGCAAGATCAATCAAACAAAATTGGATCAAGAGAAGAACCAGTTTTCTTCTTCAACTATATCCCATCGTATACATCGTAATAGAACCTAATTTTCAAATCAGAAAGTACCCTCTCTATTCTTAGGTAGGCCTGCACGTTTTAGGTTTTCCGGAAGGAATGGAATGACTAATGTGATGTGAAACCTCCACAAAGAAAAAGCTCCTTGGACTTCCCTATCCGTATGGCCGGCCAATCCGTGACAACCCCACAACAAAGAGTGAAATGCCAAGCCCTTTCTCTATTAAAGCAACAAGCATGCGCTCAAAATACCTCCTAAACCCTCTCCCACCTTTTCTATCTATCCTTAGAAGTAGGGTAGGGCGAGTGTCCTACCTAATTCAATGATTAGAATAATGAAGAAGGGAGAGGTCTTCAAAAAAACCTATACTCCCACTTTCCTTTATTTGAGATTTCCAAAAGATGAGATTTCGCACCAAAATTGGTTGGGCCCCAAACGAAACATAAGAGTAAGCACTCATGCTTTCTTTATGGGGAGAACCGCATCTATTGAAAGGAAATGTTTCGGCCTGCAGGAGAGGCATTTGACTTTCCTTTTGACTGAATCACTACAATCAGTTGAAGGAGCTTTCTCCAGGGAGAGTTGAACCAACACGACAAGGGCGTAACGAACGCAAGGTTTTCACCCTATCCCTGACATTGTTCTCCGAGGATGTCCCCTAGGCGAAAGGTGCCACCACTCTCCTTGTTCTATTGTTCTGATCAAGACAAGTTGGTTGGTTTGTTTTTTATGCGTGATGGGGTGAGTGATTCTAGAACGGAAATTTTTTTATGAGGGGATTTTTGTGGTTAAGTGTATGGAGTAGTGTATAAGGGGAAGAAATGAAAAGGAATAAGGACATAGAACGACCTCCTTCAAAGGTATAAAGGCGATGCCACCAACCGAAGAAGAGGATCGAGATCTACGAAGTTCACCACCAAGGCCTAAAGCTTCCACCAGCCAAGGATAAAGGACTTCGGGATAGGAGAAGCTCACCACCAAGGCCTAAAGATTCCACCAGCCAAGAATAAAGGGCTTCTTGGCTCACCACCAAGGAGTGATCTATGCTCCAAGGATAAAGAGACCGAAAGGAGTTATCCACTCTCCAAAGGAGTTCACTCAAGTAGAGCAAATCTCACCATTTTCATTGATCAAATTCGTCTCCCATACATTGGATAGTTTTCCCCTATTTATAAGAGGATTTTAGACATAGGAAATAAAAAAAAAAAAAACAGACTTAGGAACTTAACCTTCGACTCTTGAGCTACATAAAAATAAAGACACCTAGTAACTTAAGAAAAGCCTTTATTAACACGGGAACTAAATGCCTTTAATCTTCGGCCTTCCGCATTCTCGAGCCTTTGGCTTTCCATATTCTTGAACCGCATTCGTGAACCTTTAGCCTTCCCAAAATTCGAGTTCCTCCCTTGACCAAAAAATAATCCTCTTGAAACTTCATCAATTGGTCATACAAGACATTTAAAATGGCCTCCCTTTGATAGTTATCAATATACCATAAAGTACCGATAAGTAATTGACATTATTCATTCAAAATGATCCACCGAAGCACATAATGTCCAATTTCTTTATTGGCTTGGATAAGCATCGAAGGTTCTGAGTTAATTGATGGACCGACGTTGGATGCTCCCGCATCATCCTCCCCGGGTTGTTTGAGATTTATCCTCAAATCTGGAAAGTTTTCATCCTCTAAGTAAGGAGGAAGGTCTCCCACGTTGAATGTTGCCGAAACTCCAAATTCTCCAGGAAGGTCAATCTTGTAAGCATTTTCACCAATTCGCTCAATAACTTTAAAGGGACCATCAGCTCTAGGCATGAGCTTGCTCTTTCGTCGAAATGGAAATCTCTCCTTCCTCAAGTGAAGCCATACAAGATCACCCGGTTGAAATTGAGTCTTCTTGCGATGTTTATTAGATTTCTTCTTGTAAGATTCGTTGGCCTTTTCGATCTTGGATCGAATTTGCTCATGGAGCTTCTTCATCGATTCAGCTCTTTTCTTGCCATCAAAGCTTACTTGAGAATTAGATGGAATTGGAATCAAATCAATGGGTGTGAGAGGATTAATTCCATACACAACTTCAAATGGCGATCGACCAGTAGTATAACTCGGTGATCGATTGTAAGCAAATTCAACATGCGCAAGCTTTAAATCCCAATCCTTTAACGATTTACTCACCATACCGCGAAGAAGAGTGGTTAGAGTACGATTTGTTACCTCCGTTTGGCCATCAGTTTGGGGATGACAAGCTGTGCTGAATAAGAGTCTTGTACCAAGCATTCTCCATAGAGTCCTCCAGAAGTAGCTTAAGAACTTTGAATCACGATCCGACACAATGGTCTTTGGTACTCCATGAATGCGAATAATCTCTTTGAAGTATAATTCAGCAATATGAGATGCATCATTGGTCTTGCGACATGGCAGAAAATGAGCCATTTTAGAGAATCGATCGACGACCACCATGATAGCATCTTTTCCTCTTTGAGTTCTTGGTAAAGCCACAATGAAATGCATGCTAACATCTTCCCAGGGCTGCAATGGGACCGGAAGTGGAGTATACAAACCTTGCGGGAAGTGACTTTTTGATCTTTGACATGTTGCACACCTTGTGATAATAGCATGCACATCGCCACTCATCTTTGGCCAATAGAAATGCTCTTGAAGAACCTCAAGTGTTTTGTTAATACCAAAATCACCAGCCAATCCTCCACCATGCGCCTCTCGAATCAGCAATTCGCGAAAAGAACTGTTCGGCACACATAATCGATTTCCTTTAAAAAGAAACCCATCTTGCAAAGAATATGGACCTTGAACTCCCGCTTGCAATTGTTAATAATGGATGAGAACTCCGCATCTTCAGAATAAAGTTCTTTCATTGATTGAAATCCAAGAATCCTAGAGTCCAGAACAGCAAGCATAGAATATCTTCTCGATAACGCATCTGCTACAACATTTGTGTGCCCAGGTTTATATTTTGACACAAAAGAAAAGGATTGAAGAAATTCTACCCATTTTGCATGTCTCGAATTAAGCTTGCGTTGGCCGCTAATAAACTTCAGCGCCTCATGATCAGAATGAAGGACAAATTGCTTTGGCCTCAAGTAATGACTCCAATGATCAAGAGCTCGGACAATGGCATAGAACTCTTTGTCATAAGTTGAATAATTCCTCTTGGAATCGGTTAACTTTTCGCTGAAATATGCCAATGGTTTTTGTGCTTGCACCAGAACGGCACCAATACCAACTCCGCTTGCATCACACTCAACTTCAAATACTTTATCAAAATCAGGAAGTGCAAGAATAGGGGACTCACAAAGTTTCTGTTTGATTACCTCAAAGGCGTTTTGTGCAGCCTTTGTCCATTCAAAAGCACCCTTCTTCATGCATTCAGTTATAGGAGCCATGACGGTACTAAAGTTTTTGACAAAACGTCGATAGAAAGAAACAAGTCCATGAAAACTTCTTACATCAGAAATGGACTTCAGAACTGGCCAAGTCTTCATAGCTTCCACCTTGGCTTGATCAACAGAGATTCCATCTTCGGAAACCACATAACCAAGAAACACAATGCTTGGAGAGAAGAACTCACATTTCTCCATTTTAGCATATAGTTTTTGTTCTCTCAAGACATCAAAGACCTGTTTTAAATGAGGGATATGCTCCTCCTCGTTCCTGCTATAAACAAGAATATCGTCGAAATAAACAACGACAAATCGACCAATAAAGGAACGAAGAACCTCATTCATAAGTCTCATAAAGGTACTTGGAGCATTAGATAATCCGAATAGCATAACCAACCACTCATAAAGGCCTCCCTTGGTCTTGAAAGCCGTCTTCCATTCATCACCTTCTCGCATTCTGATTTGATGATAACCGCTCCGCAAATCTATCTTTGAAAACACAGAAGAACCATATAATTCATCAAGCATATCATCAAGTCTAGGTATAGGGTACCTATACTTAATGGTGATGTTGTTGATGGCCCAGCTATCAACACACATTCGGTATGTACCATCCTTCTTAGGTACAAGTAGAGCAGGAACAGAACAGGGACTCATGCTTTCTCGAACGTATCCTTTGGTAATAAGTTCATCGACTTGTCTTTGCAACTCCTTTGTTTCCTCTGGATTGCATCGATAAGCTGGCTTGTTTGGTAGTGGAGCACCGGGGATCAAATCAATTTGATGCTCAATACCTCTAATGGGAGGTAATCCAGGTGGCAAATTCTCCGGGAACACATCTGCAAATTCTTTCAACAAACAATGCATACTTGGATGTATGGGTCGCTCTATCACACTCTTTTTCTCAACCACAAGCAAAGCAAATACATTCTTTTGTTTGCTAATGGCTCTCTCAACCCGTGTTTCACTCAAGAACATATTTTCCTTACAAGTGTCTCCCTCCCCAGGTTGATTATTACGTATCGAAGAAGGATTCAAGGGTAAAAGAGTAATGTATTTGTATTCTTTACGAAAAGAGTACGTGTTTTTCCGACCATCATGCATAGCATTTATATCAAATTGCCACGGTCTACCCAAAAAGAAGTGGCATGCCTCCATTGGAATCACATCACATACAACCTCATCTCGATAGTTCTTCCCAATCCAAAATGATATAAGAGCGCGTTTGGTTACCTTGAGTTCATTCCCTTGATTGAGCCATTGCAGCTTGTATGTTGAGGATGTTTCATTGTTGGAAGTTTCAGCTTGTCGACAAGAGTTGTCGAAGCAACATTGGTGCAGCTCCCACCATCGGTGATCACCGAACACACCTTTCCGTTAGTAGTTTAACGGGTGTGAAATATATTCTCCCTTTGCTCTTTATCAGGAGAAACTTCGACATGCAATGCTCTTCGGATGATCAATAGCTCGCCATCATCGGCTTTCTCCACAACTTCTTCTTCCCGATCAGATTCAGAAATATTGCCCTCAGCCTCTTGAAGCGCCGAATTGATCTCCTCAATTTCTTGAAGAGTCATAACTCTCCGATTTGGACAATTTGCTTGTAAATGCCCAAAACCATGGCACTTAAAGCATTTCCTTGCATCACCTTCAAACTTCTTTTGGACTTCTTTGGAAGGCTCTGCAACTTTTCCCTTGCCTTTGTCTTTTGTCGACGTACTCTCGCCCTTGCTTGAGGAAGCACCCTTAAAATAGGATGTCGCCTTTGTTGAGGTTCTGGAAGAAAACCTCTTGCTCTTCAATTGCTTTTCGACTTTTATGGCTAACTTGCATACGTCTTCAAATGACCAATAAGGTTGAAGTTCAACCATATCAGCAATTTCTCGATTCATGCCGCCAAGGAAACGAGCGATGGTTTGCTCAGGAACTTTACTCCTCATTTTGAGTTGTTCAAACTCACGAATGTATTCTTCAACACTCATCCCTTGTTGTTTAAGGGAATTCAGTTTGAGGAACAGATCTTGCTTATAGTCGTCGGGCAAGAATCTCTTCTTCATCAACTTCTTGAGTTTTTCCCAAGACTTGATTCCGTCTTTTCCTTCACTTGCTCGTTGATGCTTTAGATTCTCCCACCATAGAGAAGCATATTTTGTCAGCTTTAGGACAGCAACCTTACATTTCTTTCACTTGCTCGTTGATGCTTTAGATTCTCCCACCATAGAGAAGCATATTTTGTCAGCTTTAGGACAGCAACCTTACATTTCTTCTCATCCGAATAGGACTTGAAGTCAAAAATTCGTTCAGTTGTGTGTAGCCAATCCACAAAGTCGTCGGGATTGAGATTACCGTCAAACTCAGGGACCTCCACTTTAATGTCCCTTTCATCCTCCTTATGCCTCCCTCTTCGTCTTCGTCTTCGAATTTGAGATTCAGAATCACTAGAGTGCAGAATCGTTCGGTTGTCTCCAGTGGACTCGAAATCACCATCAGAATTTTGACGAGATTCAGAATTGTCACGTCGATGCCGTTCATTGGGACGCCTTGCTGGCTGTCCTTCTCTCGCCGGATTCTCTAGAAGATTGAGGACTCGCTCCATTTTGTTGCTGAAGATTTTGGATTGCGCGATCTCGCCTTTCATTGTGCGCCTGTTACAAAGTCAAGCCTCTCGGAACTTGATCATCCATAAGGAATTTGTAATAGAAAAAGAAAGGAATCACTCAAATGGGTTGAACCTTGGGCTCTGATACCAATCTTTGATGCGTGATGGGGTGAGTGATTCTAGAACGGAAATTTTTTTATGAGGGGATTTTTGTGGTTAAGTGTATGGAGTAGTGTATAAGGGGAAGAAATGAAAAGGAATAAGGACATAGAATGACCTCCTTCAAAGGTATAAAGGCGATGCCACCAACCGAAGAAGAGGATCGAGATCTACGAAGTTCACCACCAAGGCCTAAAGCTTCCACCAACCAAGGATAAAGGACTTCGGGATACGAGAAGCTCACCACCAAGGCCTAAAGATTCCAGCAGCCAAGGATAAAGGGCTTCTTGGCTCATCACCAAGGAGTGATCTATGCTCCAAGGATAAAGAGACCGAAAGGAGTTATCCACTCTCTAAAGGAGTTCACTCAAGTAGAGCAAATCTCGCCATTTTCATTGATCAAATTCGTCTCCCATACATTGGATAGTTTTCCCCTATTTATAAGAGCATTTTAGACATGGGAAATATAAAAAAAAACAGACTCAGGAACTTAACCTTCGACTCTTGAGCTACATAAAAATAAAGACACCTAGTAACTTAAGAAAAGCCTTTATTAACACGGGAACTAAATGCCTTTAATCTTCGGCCTTCCGCATTCTCGAGCCTTTGGCTTTCCATATTCTTGAACCGCATTCGTGAACCTTTAGCCTTCCCAAAATTCGAGCTCCTCCCTTGACCAAAAAATAATCCTCTTGAAACTTCATCAATTGGTCATACAAGACATTTAAAATGGCCTCCCTTTGATAGTTATCAATATACCATAAAGTACCGATAAGTAATTGACATTATTCATTCAAAACGATCCACCGAAGCACATAATGTCCAATTTCTTTATTGGCTTGGATAAGCATCGATGGTTCTGAGTTGATTGATGGACCGACGTTGGATGCTCCCGCATCATATATGGATCCACAGATCCATGTGTCTATATAGATCCTTTGTTCATGGATTAAGGAAAATGCGCAAAAGCTCTTTTTACCTCTGCCATTCTATGAGTCTCTTCCTTTTTGCGTATGGCATCGCCACTCGCTTTGGCAGCATCTATTAATTCGGAACTTAATTTGAAAGCCATATTTCGACTCGGACGTTTTCAAGACGTTCCTATTAACCAATGAATGGCAAATGCTTTTCCTTATGTGGATCCTATTTCAATGGGAACTTGATGAGTCGATTCGCCTCACGTCTTGCTTTTATTGCCATATCTGGAGTTACTCCACGTATTGCTTGACGTAAAATGGATGGTGGATTTGTTTCTGTCTTGTGTTGAATCTTTTTCATGGCTCGATAGATAATTTGATAAGCCAATGATTTTTTTTCCGTGTTTCAGAATACGGTTAACCAACATGTTAACTAATCGATTATGATAAATTGGATCGAATTTTGTAGTTTTTTGTTCTGCACTACCATGATGTGACATTAGCGTGAAAGGGATTCAAGAATCAGTTTTCATTTTATAAAGGCTAAAATAATTTATTTTGGCTTTTTGACCCCATATTGTAGGGTGGATCTCGAAAGATATGAAAGAAACATCTCCCTCCAAGCTGTACATACGACTTTCATCGAATACAGCTTTCCACAGAATTCGATATGTATCCATGAGATCGAGTATGGAATTCTGTTTACTCACTTGAAATTGAGTATCCGTTTGCTACTAGGATTGGAAATCCTGTATTTTACATATCCTTGAGTTTCCGAAATAGTGTTAAAAAAAAAAAAGTGCTTTGAATCATTGCTATTTGACTTGGACTTGTTCTAAAAAAAGTCGAGGCATTTGGAATTGTTTGTTGACACGGACAAAGTCAGGGAAAACCTTTGAAATTATTTCAATATTGGACCTTGGACATATAATAGTTCTGAATCGAATTTCCTTAGACAGAAGATCTTTTGTCTCATGGTAGCCTGCTCCAATCCCCTTATGAAACTTTCTTTATTGGGTTAGCCATACACTTCACATGTTTCTAGCGATTCACATGGTATCATCAAATAATACAAGTCTTGGATAAGAATCTACAATGCACTAGTCCGCCCTTGTTGACGATCCTTTACTCCGACAGCATGTAGGGTTCCTCGAACAAAGTGATATCTCAAACAGCGTAAATCTCCAACCCTTCCCCCGCTTACTAAGACTACAGAATGTTGTTGTGAATTATGGCGAATACCAGGTATATAAATTGTGATTTCAAATCCAGAGGTTAATCTTTGTCTGGCAACTTTACGTAAGGCAGAGTTTGCTTTTTTTGGGGGTGTTAGTAGAAAAGTTGACAGATAAGTCACCCTTACTGCCACTCTAGAGAATCGTACATGAGATTTGCACCTCAAACGGCTCGTTCAATTTTTTCGAAGTCACTTGGTTACGTTTTCAGGTTCCAATTGAACACTTTCCATATTAGATTATTCTCAAAGGAGGAGATTCTTCTTTTTACCAAAGATCTGCGGATCCAATCACAATCTTATAATAAGAACAAGACATCTTTCTCGATCAATCTCCTTGCCCCTCATTCTTCGAGAATTACAAAGATCTCTTTCAAGTTTATTTTTATTTTATTTTTATTTTTACTTTTTTATTTCTTTTTTTTATTCCCTTCCATCATTCGTTACGTCCCATAGGTTTGATCCTGTTTTCTCATTTTCTTACTGAGCAAAGGGTACGAAAGATTGATTTTTCGATCAAAAATACTATGTGAGCGAAATCTTCCGCTTTTTTGTCTTTCTCGAGCCCTATCCCATAGGTAAAGCCTTTGAATCAATAGAGAACCTTTTCTTCTGTATATGTATGAATCGATATTATTCCATTGCATTTCCTTCCCGATACCTCCCAAGGAAAATCCCGAATTGGATTCCAAATTGACGGGTTAGGGTGAGCTGATCCATGCGGTTATGCACTCTTCAAATAGGAATCCATTTTCTGAAAGACCCTAGCTTTCATGCTTTGGTGGGTCTCCGAGATCCTTTCGATGACCTATGTTGTGTTGAAGGGATATCCATATGATCCGATTGATTGCGTAAAGCCCGCGGTAGCAAAGGCACTGGGGTAAGTATGCAGAAAAGACAGTTCTTTCCTATTCTATTAGTATTAGTTCGTGATCCCGGCTCAATGAGTCCTTTCTTCTGTGATTCACTTTTGGCAGTAGTCTTACATTTTGTTTCTGTAGACCGAGGAGAAAGGGGGCTCAGCGGGAAGACGATTGTATCATGACAGAAGCAAGGACATCGACATCTTTCTTTCAAATATAAGAATACAAGATGAATTCTGGCAATGAGTTGACTCTCGTGTTGATATGAATGAATCATCCTTTTCGCGGAGGTAAATCTTTGCCTGCTAGGCAAGAGGATAGCAAGTTACAAATTCTATTTTGGTAGAACATGTATTTCTATTACTATGAAATTCATAAATGAAGTAGTTAATGGGAGGGTTACCGTTATCGTTTTTGTAGTGACGAATATTGTATGTTTTCCTAATAGAAGAAAAGGAATTTGTCCATTTGTCGAGGTATCAAAGGCGTACGGAAACACATAAGAACTCTCGAATGGAAATTGAGAAGAGATGTAACTCTAGTTCCTTCGGAAATGGTAAGATCTTTGGCGCAAGAAGAAGGGGTTGACCGGTATCATCGTGACTTGGTTCTGATTTCTTTATTTTTAAGACTACCGCTTTTCCTACCCAGATCGAATAGAACATGCTAAGGCAAATCTTCTTCATGTAAAACCTGCATGATTTAGATCGGGAAAATCGTACTGTTTGATGAAAGCGTGTCCCATGGCTCGAATCCGCATTCAATCCTATTTCCGATAGGAGCAGTTGAGAATTCAATCCATTTTTTTCCATTAGTTGCGTATCCGTAATAGTGCGAAATGAAGGCCCAGCTCCAAGTTGTTCAAGAATAGTGGAAAAGTGCCGTTGAGTTTCTCAACCCTTTGTCTTAGGATTAGTCAATTCTATTTCTTGATGGGAGCAGGGAAGGGATATAACTCAGCGGTAGAGTGTCACCTTGATGTGTTGGAAGTCATTAGTTCAAGCCTGATTATCTCTAAAACCAATGCTGGTTTTTCAATTTTGACTTACTCCCCCACCGTAATCGATTGAGAATGGATAAGAGGCTCGTGGGATTGATGTGAGGGGGTAGGGATGGCTATATTTCTGGGAGCGAACTCCAGGCAAATATAAAGCGCATGGATACATGTTATGCCTTGTAATGAAAGACAATTCCAAATCAGCTTTATCTAGGAACAAAGAAGCTATAAGTAATGCAACTATGAATCTCATGGAGAGTTCGATCTTGGCTCAGGATGAACGCCGGCGGCATGCTTAACACTTGCAAGTCGAACAGGTAGTGGTGTTTCCAGTGGCGGATGGGTGAGTAAACGCGTAAGAACCTGCCCTTGGGAGGGGAACAACAGCTAGAAATGGCTGCTAATACCCCGTACATTGAGGAGCGAAAGGAGGAATTCGTGTGAGCAAGGGCTCGCGTATGACTAGCTAGTTGGTGAGGCAATAGCTTACCAAGGCGATGATTAGTAGCTTGTCCGAGAGGATGATCAGCCACACTAGGACTAAGACATGGCCTAGTGTCCTATGGAAGGCAGCAGTGGGGAATTTTACGCAATGCGCGAAAGCCTGACGAAGCAATGCCGCGTGGAGGTAGAAGGCCCACGGGTCGTTAACTTCTTTTCCCGGAGAATAAGCCATGATAGTAACAGGGGAATAATCATAGGCTAACTTTGAGCCAATTGCCACGCGGTAATATAGAGGATGCAAGCGTTATCCGGAATGATTGGGCGTAAAGCTTATGTAGGTGGCTTTTTAATTCCGCTGTCAAATCCCAGGGCTCAACCCTGGATAGGCAGTGGAAACTACTAAGCTAAAGTATGGTAGGGGCAGAGGGAATTTCCAGTGGAGCGATGAAATGCGTTGAGATTGGGAAGAACACCAATGGCGAAAGAAGTCAGTCGGGCCGACACTGACACTGAGAGGCGAAATCTAGGGGAGAAAATGGCATTAGATACCCCGTAATCCTAGCCGTAAACAATGGATACTAGCCACTGTGCGTATCGACCCGTGCAGTGCTGTAGCTAACGCGTTAAGTATCTCGCACGGCTGAAACTCGAAGGAATTGACAAGGGCCCGCATAAGCGGTGGAGCATGTGGTTTAATTAGATGCAAAGCGAAGAACCTTACTAGGACTTGACATGCCGCGAATCCTCCTGAAAGGGAGGTGTGCCTTCGGGAATGCGGACACAAGTGGAGCATGGTTGTTGTCAGCTCGTGCCTTAAGGTGTTGGGTTAAGTCCCGCAACGAGCGCTACCCTCGTGTTTAGTTGCCACCCTTCAGTTTGGATCCCTGAACAGACTTACCGATGATAAGTCGTAGGAAGGAGAGGATGACGTCAAGTCATCATGCCCCTTATGCCCTGGGCGACACACGTGCTACAATGGTAAGGACAATGGGTCTTGATCCCGCGAGGGTGAGCTAACTCCAAAAACCCGTCCTTAGTTCGGATTGTAGGTTGCAACTAGCTTGCATGAAGCCGGAATCGCTAGTAATCGCCGGTCAGCCATACGGCGGTGCATTCGTTCCTGGGCCTTATACACACCGCCCGTCACACTATGGGAGCTGGCCATGCTCGAACTCGTTACCTTAACCGCAAGAAGGGGGATGTCGAAGGCAGGGCTAGTGGCTGGAGTGAAGTCGTAACAAGGTGATGTGATGGACTCCTCTGAAAAACATTGGCGCACGTGTAAACGAGGTGCTCTACCTAACTGAGCATGGTAGAGTCGTGGAAGCACCTCTTTCTTCCCTATTTTGGACCTTAGCTCCACGGAACAATATGCAGTACGGCTGGATCACCTTCGTTTCAGGGAGACCTACTGCTAGGTCGAAAGAAGTTGATAGGATCCCCTTTTTGACGTCCACATCCCTTTATTCGATGATTTGTTTTAGTTGCTTTCATGGAGAGTTGATAACGTCTTTATTTAGGAGCGATCTGTTCATCGAACTCGAAATATCGTAAGAGAAGAAAAAGTGACTTTTCTTCATACGCCCAAAACTCCCATGCTTTCCGTTGGTCAACAACCAACCAAAGCTCTATCTAATTCTTCACGACTCGTACAGGAAGGAATCTCTTTCTGTCTGTAGGGAATCATTTTCTCTCAATCCATCAATATGTTTGAAAAATTTCCACCTTTTGTCAAAATTTGGAAAAGTGTCATTTTCTGGTTACCAATTCCAATTGCTCTTTGTGGGGTATTCCTCACTTGTGATGTATTCCTCAGAAGGAGCTATTGTGATGCAGCGGAACCATGGCAATTAGGATCTCAAGACGCAGCAACACCTATGATGCAAGGAATAATCGACTTACATCATGATATCTTTTTCTTCCTCATTCTGATTTTGGTTTTCGTATCACGGATCTTGGTTCGCGCTTTATGGCATTTCCACTATCAAAAAAATCCAATCCCGCAAAGGATTGTTCATGGAACTACTATCGAGATTCTTCGGACCATATTTCCTAGTATCATCCCGATGTTCATTGCTATACCATCATTTGCTCTTTTATACTCAATGGACGAGGTAGTAGTAGATCCAGCCATTACAATCAAACTAATTGGACATGAATGGTATCAGACTTATGAGTATTCAAACTATAATAGTTCCGAAGAGCAGTCACTCACTTTTGACAGTTCTACAATTCCAAAAGATGATCTAGAATTGGGGCAATCACGTTGTACCAGCCAAAACTCATCTACGTATTCTTGTAACATCTGCTGATGTACCTCATAGTTGGGCTGTACCTTCCTTAGGTGTCAAATGTGATGCTGTACCTGGTCGTTTAAATCAGATCTCTATTTCGGTACAACGAGAAGGAGTTTACTATGGTCAGTGCAGTGAGATTTGTGGAACTAATCATGCCTTTACGCGTGCGCCCGGAAACATAGGCCGACTGCTGAGCCCACTCTGGCTCAGCCGCACCACCCCCGGTGCGAGCCACCCGAGAAGAGCAAGCTATTACAGCCAGCGGCTGGAGCTGTAGGCAACCGAGGTGATGCGTGATGGTGTGAGTGATTCTAGAACGGAAATTTTTTTATGAGGGGATTTTTGTGGTTAAGTGTATGGAGTAGTGTATACAGCGAAGAAATGAAAAGGAATAAGGAAATAAAACGACCTCCTTAAAAGGTATAAAGGCGACACCACCAACCAAAGAAGAGGATCGAGATCTACGAAGTTGACCACCAAGGAGTGATCTATGCTCCAAGGATAAAGAGACCGAAAGGAGTTATCCACTCTCCGAAGGAGTTCACTCAGGTAGAGGAAAGCTCACCATTTTCCTTGATCAAATTCGTATCTCCCATATTTAGACATAGGAAATATAAAAAACAGACTTAGGAACTTAACCTTCGACCCTTGAGCTACATAAAAAAAAAGTCACCTAGTAACTTAAGAAAAGCCTTTATTAACACGGGAACTAAATGCCCTTACTCTTCGGCCTTCCGCATTCTCGAACCTTTGGCTTTCCATATTCTTGAACCGCATTCGTGAACCTTTAGCCTTCCCAAAATTCGAGCTCCTCCCTTGACCAGAAAATAATCCTCTTGAATACTTTAAAATGGCATCCCATTGATAGTTATCAATATACCACAAAGTACCGCTAAGTAATTGACATTATTCATTGAAAACGATCCACCGAAGTACATAATGTTCAATTTCTTTATTGGCTTGGATAAGCATCGATGGTTCTGAGTTGATTGATGGACCGACGTTGGATGGTCCAGCATCAGCTCACCCCTAATACAAAGGATAATCGAGCATGAAATAACAAAGACAAAGAAGAATCAAATAAGAAGATACCACGGTTGCCCGAAATATAGGATCAACAAAAAGTAAGAGTTTCTATCGGAGCAATGTTGAAGCAAAACCAATGTCAACCCATAATAAGGATGATGGTAGTTCAATGGATGTAAAAGTTAAGAGCTTTCAAGGCACAATTGAAATGTGTCAAATAAGATACGACAAAATTTGACATTAAAAACAATGTTGGTTGTGCCTTGGGTATGTTTAGAAATTATTGAGAAGAAGCTATTTGGAAATCAGAAGATGATGGAATGAGCATACCATAGGGTATATTAATTTTGATAGTGCTATATAATCTATTTCAGTACAGTTTTCAAATATGGTTTGAATGAACATGAATGGAGTGAAAGTTGTTTGCACTCCCTTGTTTCATATGCAATTTCTTTATCAATCTCAACACCGGAGACATGATTCCCGCTATTATGACCTGATAAAGTACAATATGAGAAAAAAGCAATACAATCCCACTACTAAAATTTTTCGCTCATTCATTTTTATACGCAATATAAACAATTGTTTTTAGGAATATGTTTTTGACGTCATTCATTTTCCGCAAAGCAAACAGAGCCAATAAAATTAATGTTGATCCAATAACATGTAATAGTAGGAATAATGTGGGACCAACTTTCACGTAATGAAATTAGTTTGAGAACCATGGTGATGTATGCTTGATAGCATGGATGATATGTGCTTTACTTGTGATATCTTAAATGTCTTGCCTGTTGCATTGTGTAGTTTGATGGATCTTTACTGATGAGCGGTTGTACTCACCCCGTTTGGGGAACAACATTTCAGACTAGATCAGATACCTCTGCTGCCACTACCACCGGTAGATGGATCGAGTGTTTGGAGATGACTGAGAGGAGGAGGATAGCAAAGGAAGGAACTTTTGGACGCCGACACTAATCGATGGACTTTAAGTATACGACTATTGGAGAAGATGTCGGTCTTCTTTTGAAGTATAGCCGAGTATAGAACACTGCGGCATTTTGATGTATCGATGAATGATGTCCATCTGGTTTAAGTAAATAAAAGTTTTCGGCTTTTACCTATAAATGTTTAGTTGGTGTGCATCGTTTTCTGAATATAGGGAAGGGAGTTGATGGATGTGCTTCCACCATATAAATTGCGTAGGGACAGATCTAAAGGATATAAACCCCCGGGATTTATGAATTATAATGAAATTCCTTGGTATTAGAGTAGTGAACAGTGGTGACCCTAACGGATCGGGGGTCGTCGAGGGGTGCCACACAGAAAACCTGAAAGTTAGAAGCGTGAGTTCAAGAAATCTCGATCGACGGTATCGTACGCCTTTTAAAATTCGACTTTGATGGCACATTTTGGTAGATATGGCTCTTAGTGGAAACCAGAAAATCATTTAACACATCAGTCACTCGATTGGCAAGGACTTTTGTAATAACCCTATACATGGTATTACAACACGCAATAGGCCTATTTTCCGTGACAGTTGAAGCATTCAGAACTTTGGGAGAAATGAAGTCCTTAACTACGTCTAACACGAGCGACCCAACTGTTTCCCAATTGGTTTTGAAAAATTCAACAGAGAAACCATCAGGACCCGTGGCTTTACACCTTGCCAGAGAGAACAGTGTTTTCTTTATCTCGACATTACTAACCGGACAGGCGATAGAGCAGCATTGCGCATCCGAGAGGGGCCGGTGGACAATCGTCTTCAACTCTTGAAGAGAAGGCTTAGAAAGACCCACTTGAGGTGAAAGTAGCTCAAAGAGATAGGATACAAACACTTGTGGCACGAGAATAGGGTCTATGATGATGGAGCCGGATGGATCATTCACTAAAAGCACGTGGTTATTGAGTTGCCTATTCTTCACAGAGTGTTCCGATCACCCTCCATTAGCCATTTCACTCGAGACTTATGACAGTAAAATGATTCTTCTTGGAGACGCAGTTCAAAAAAAGAACGGCGGTGAAATTTCTCGAGGTTTGCAAGTGAAGGCGAAACATTGGTACTCCCCTCAATGGGCTATCCCAAACATGATTGATATACGTTCAGAATTCCAGGTGCTTTGACCAAAAGTCAAAGTATTGAAAAGGCTTTCTTCTTAGCACCGGATCAAGAACTCTGACAATCATAGGAAAGTGATCGGAGATCCCCGAGTTCAGAAAAGAAGCTTCAGAGAAGGAGAACTGTTGGTTCCATTTAGAGTTAATCAAAACCTGTTCAGTCTTTCGCATGTTCCTTGCAACACCAGCCGATGTAGACTAGGTAAACCTGAGGCCAACATAACGAAGATCCAACAATTCAGTCCGTGCTAAGCATAACCGAAACTCATCAAAATTAGGAATCCAAGAATTTGAACCCCCAACCCTATTCGAAGGATCTCTTATGGCATTGAAATCACCGGCCACAAGCCAAGTTGAGTCCTGCAAGACTTCATTGTAATGGATAAGATCATCCCACAAGGTCTACGCAGCACAAAAGTATGATCTCCATAGACCGCCGAAATGTAACAACTCATGCTAGAGATGTTGAACGTAAGGTAACCATGAAGAGCTTGCGCATTAGAAGAGAGGGGATCAAAAGCAACAACATTAGGGTCCCAACCGACCCATATTCTGCCTCGCGGAGAGTAGTAATAGTTAGCCGTCCACTTCCATCCTTTTAATAAGGTCGAGGAGATGGAATCAAACAAAGGTTCGACGACCTTTGTCTAAAAAATGCCAATGAAGCACAAATTGTTCGAGTAAACGAGCTTCCTGATCTCAGCTTGTCTAATAGGACCGAGAATACCCCTAACATTCCAAAACCCAAAATACATATTTACAATAGGATAGGGAGAGAATCACCTCTTTTTAAAGGCCTTCCGACCAGTAGAGGTCGCGTTGGTGTTCACTGAAGGGGGCAGGTTCGGTGGCGGAGCAACAGTTGCTCCTGGAGACTTTCTGGGCCTAGATCTGAGCACCATGTAAACTAGGAACTACCAATTTCATCGGAGCACTAACCAGTATCCGAGTGGCAAATCGAGTCTGACATTTTTAAACAACCATCAAGCTCCTTGGAAGGGGCCTTCAAGAGGCCTTTAGAAATCCGCATAGGTGGAAGGAGTGTTGGTTTACTTGGTGCCGAAGTCTTCAACTTCAATTGCTGCCCTCCTTCACTATGTCGAGCTAAGCCGAAAGAATCCGCCTCTTTAGTTGCAGGTTGCTTTTTCTTCTTCCCTTTTACTTGTTGCCATCCCTTATCAGCTGAAGATTGAACAGTCAGAAAAGGAGTCGAAGGCGAAGAGGTAGGGCCACCTTGCGAGCAACAGCATGATATGTTCATCAACAAGGTCTGCAGTCATGTGCCGATTCGAAGTTGTCTCGCGTACTGTCTTTAGTCTGTACATGCTGAGGGGGATTTGCATGACCTGGAGACAAAGCAGGAGGAGTAGGGGCCAAAGACACATCTTTTCAATAGAATGAGCAGAACGTGGATTGCATTTATGGCCAAAAATGCCACACTCCGCACAACCCGTGGGTATTCATTCATATTCTATATCAACCACGCATGATTCACCATGATGAACCACCTCAATTGATTCACACGAAGGCTGCTTTGCGCTGATTTCTACACAAACTCTAGCATAGCCTAACATTTTCATCTGTTTCATTCCTTGGTCTACATAGAGCGGCTTCCCAAATGCCCTAGCAACTTTGCTAAATTGCCTGTGAGGAAAAAAAGCAACAGGAAGATTTATAAGCTTTACCCACACGGGAACGGTTGATGAACATCCATCCTCAGCTCTAGGCCCGGCCTCCATTGTTGAAGAATCATAGGCACTTTTCAGACGGTAAAAGGCCAACCTTCTAATACATTCCTCCCTTTCCATTGGCTATAACTTCAACCAAGTGCCCCAAGCTTTCTTGAAAGCAGCTTTGAAGGGAATTTCCCTACCAATATAGTAGCCAACAAGACAATCTTGAAGTTTAGGATCGGTGGCTTGAAGATCTTTGTCGGTCATTTGAATAACCGGTTTATTATCAACATAACTTGGAGGGCAAAACTCCAAATCATATCCTTTGGTTGACACGCTAGCCACAGCTACACTCGCCCAAGTACGAAGATTGGAGCTCGTTGAGGTTGTTTAGAACCCGATCTGCCTCTACTCCTACCCCTCGGCCCACGTTGAGCTTCGGGAAATCGAGCACGGGCAGAAGCATCCTTCAAACCAGCAGGGGCCCTGGGCGGTAACACCCATATTCTCGTTCACGGGACCACCAAAAGAGGATGGACCAACATCAGGATGGGGAGGGCTACGACTACTAGACCCTGGCCCCTCATTTTGGGCCGAAGCCATTTCGGAATCATAGCAGCACAGAAACGAAAATCGCAGAAACAGGGGAGGAAAACCCTAACTAAAAACTGGCCTTCGAACCCAAGGAGGAGCACGTACCAGGCCAAGCTTGAATGGGTTTTGAAGAGGCCTTCAAGGCGCCACAGATCCCCAGGAATCGGCCTCAACGAACGGTCAACACTTCGGGAATCAGTCACGCAAGAAATCGGATGCACAGAGAAAAAATCGTTAGTTTGGGAGCTTCTCATGAACCTATCCCTTACACAATACCGTCGCCCATTGTTTCTAAAGAAATTCAAAGAAACGGAAGAAAGGGGCGAAGGTGAGGAAGAAACAGATGTAGAAATAGAAACAACTTTCGAAACGGACGGGACTAAACAGGAACAAGAGGGATCCACCGAAGAAGATCCTTCTCCTTCCATTTTTTCAGAAGAAAATGAAGATCCGAACAAAATTGATGAAAGGGAAGAGATCTGAGTGAATCAAAAGGAAAAAACAGGGGATGAATTCAACTTTCAAGAGACATTCTATAAAGACGACCAAGTTTATAAAACTTCTTATATGGATGGAAATACAAATAAAGAGAATTTGAAGTTAGAAATATTTAAAGAAGATCCTTTTTTTATAAAAAAAAAAAAAAAAAAAAAAAAAAAATCCCTCTTTTGAGTCCTCTTTTCGACTATAAACGATGGTGTGGAGTCCAACTTGGAAGGCCCTGTTGACTCATCGTTGAACCTTGCAAATCAAATATGGCAGAAACGCTTAAAGCTTAAGGACAAAGAGTTGATGCAGACTCGATTTGTGTTTACATTACTGTCTTATGAGTTGCTAGCTTTTCCGTTTTTATTATTAGGTGTTCATTCGCTAGGCCAGCAGTGGTCCCAAGGTTCTTTGTGGTGCCCACGAATTTGATATCCACTGGAAAAAAATAAGAAATTGTTCACTAGTGTCGATATCGATTGGTTCGAAAAAAGAATCAGACCAACTCTTGCATCAGTGGATGAGATGGGTATCCAACCAATTACTGGTCATCTAGGTTGTCATGTTGGGGGAGGGGGAAAAGACGGATATTTGCCATAGGTAATTATATCAATCAGAGGTTGTCATGACCAGTCCATCACTGGTTGGCTGAAGTTCTACGTCGCATCTCAATGGATGGAACCTTTGAACAAAGCCATCCTATAGACAGATTAGTTGGCGGTAGGATTTGTTATTCCTTCGATTTGAAATCAGCCAAGGATAGATGGCCGTTGTTATTTCTCTTCGAAGTTATGCAATTCCGATTTGATCGGTCGTTCAATTCTAGCCTTGTTAATTCAACCTTGGTTCGGAACATATTTGTTAAGCGAAAGTTTTCTCAAATAGCGTTTGTGGGTGAAAAACGGTGAGGATCTCATGCGTCTTGGCTTCTGTTTGCACTATCTCATCATCTTTTGATTTGGTATTGTGCAGTCTAGGTGTAGGTGTATCCAGTGTTCGCTTTACTAAGTACGATGTACTCGGGGATGACGTTGTCATCGATGATAAGGAAGTGGTTAAGGTCTATGAGTTTTCTCTTGGAAAATTAGGAGTAACAATATCCTATCAGAAATCCCTGACTTCAGAGAGCGCTTCTGCCGAATTTGCCAAGCGCATACTCATAGACCTTAACCATTTCCTTTTCAGCGATGGCAACGTCTTCACCGAGTTCGAGATTGAAGTGTGGACCTAAGTCCTATCTCAATCAAGAGCTTGATGAATTCCTATCATCCATGTGGGATCATGGCCATCCATCTTAAGTACGGAATGAAGCGATTTAGTACACTTGCTCATATAAGTGTTGCTGGCTATAGAGTCTTGGTAAAATTGGATCATACCGAGTCTATGCACACCGAGCGCATCCTATCTCTGTGGACAAAGATGTCCTTGCCATTAGAATTGTGGCTTGGACGGGGTCGTCCTTTAAATCCTTATTTGAGGGGCGTGATCATTGACTTCTTAATAAAAGAAATGAGGCCAAGGGATCTTTCATTACCTCCAGGTGCTCTATTTGTGTGCAAGCAGGTATGAAAGATTTCTTAGAATGGTCCACCTTAAGAGTATGGTTTCAGGACTGGCTACGGTACTGTCGATGAAACTACTCTATCCTAGGGAACCCTTATGGAAACATATGAGATGCACCTATTGTAAATAGCAAATGGAAAATGACTTGAACAGATCCTCATCTTGTTCGATTTGGTCTTCTGTGGAAGATTTTCGCTATGATTGAAGTTAAGGGACTAGATTTTCAGTTACCTATACTCGAAGGTTCTAGTTCACCATTATCTGGTTATCCCTTGGGTGGGATCTCTTGTACACACTTCCTAGGAAAATCGTGTGGTTGTGTCCAACCGCACGCTGGAAGAGGTGTAATCCATCCTAGGGGCTAATAGCCCTTTGATGGGTCGTCCTCGACCAATGAAGTCCATCTGGTAAATGTATTTTTCAATAATAAAAAAAAAGTTTCGTAGTCATCCCAGGAATTTCGTTGGGTTCATGTTGGCAATTTCTGATGTGAATTCGGCGGGTTGTCCCCCCTTCCTACGGGTTCTCCCACCGCCCCAGTGACACACCAACCACGCCCCTTCCCTTTCTTCGATCATCAAGCCCCCTGATCCCTTTCTTTGTCTTTCATTCCCCCTGAACAGAATAGCCCCATTCTTTCGAATTCAAATAAGAAAATATGTATGAAAAAAGGTAGGTTAAGGTTACGAAGGTCAGCTGGTTAAGGAAAGCTCAGGTTATGAAATCGCTTAGCCGATAATTAATGAAATTAATTAGGTAGGGGTGAGGTGTCGGTACGGAGTTGCGTCAGATGTAGATAAAGATTAGGCTAAGGGACAGACTTCATCTCTTCTACTCTCTTCACTTACACCAACCACTTCTGCTGAGTCTAACGAAGCTCAAGTGCAATGCCTTCCACCGTGGACCGACACTACGCAAAATTAAAAGGAGAAACTTTGCTTACTTTCTCATAAACCTTGATTTTGCTACATGAATAAGAACTTGGAATAGAGGAAATCGTTTCGTGTTCCGCGTCAAAAGTAAGTCGTCTTTGCCCAAGTTTGAACTGCAGACAACGCTCCAATGGTTCCATTCCTTCTTACTTGACTTCTTGGTCAACCCAACCCGAATGGGAAGAAGAGGGTCGACCAAACAGCGGGTAGCTCCACTTTCTAACGCAGACGAATCAAGCATTTTAGAAAGAGCGAAGGACGCAGTAAAAATCAAGGATGTGGGAAGCTACCGCTGCAAGCTTATCCTTGACTTTTTTTTTAGAGCATACCACTATTGAATTTAAATTAAAAAACAAAGGTTGTTGGATGAAATAATCGGAGTTATAAATGGTTACATCGCGGAAACCAGATAAAGTCGGGAACCGTAGGTTACCTATTGAATCAAAGTAGCGACGAGCCTAGTACACGCGGAAACCGACGGCTTCATTTCCTCGTCGCTCCTTTCTGGCAACTAGCTTCTCAAGTGGGTGGCTTGGTAAGCAAGCTACCTTCAGCATCAGTGAAATTCGTATTAAAAATGGGCTGGAATGGTGGATTTGGAACCCTACTTCAATGGAAAGCGGGAATCACCCTTTCACAGCCGCTCCTCTACATCTACCTTTCGCCCAACGTGATAACGAATGAAGACAGAGAATTGCGTATATAGGAGGCGGAAACTGATGCGGGAGCATCCAACGTCGGTCCATTAATCAACTCAGAACCATCGATGCTTATCCAAGCCAATAAAGAAATTGGACATTATGTGCTTCGGTGGATCGTTTTGAATGAATAATGTCAATTACTTATCGGTACTTTATGGTATATTGATAACTATCAAAGGGAGGCCATTTTAAATGTCTTGTATGACCAATTGATGAAGTTTCAAGAGGATTATTTTTTGGTCAAGGGAGGAGCTCGAATTTTGGGAAGGCTAAAGGTTCACGAATGCGGTTCAAGAATATGGAAAGCCAAAGGCTCGAGAATGCGGAAGGCCGAAGATTAAAGGCATTTAATTCCCGTGTTAATAAAGGCTTTTCTTAAGTTACTAGGTGTCTTTATTTTTATGTAGCTCAAGAGTTGAAGGTTAAGTTCCTAAGTCTGTTTTTTTTTTTTATTTCCTATGTCTAAAATCCTCTTATAAATAGGGGAAAACTATCCAATGTATGGGAGACGAATTTGATCAATGAAAATGGTGAGATTTGCTCTACTTGAGTGAACTCCTTTGGAGAGTGGATAACTCCTTTCGGTCTCTTTATCCTTGGAGCATAGATCACTCTTTGGTGGTGAGCCAAGAAGCCCTTTATCCTTGGCTGGTGGAAGCTTTAGGCCTTGGTGGTGAACTTCGTAGATCTCGATCCTCTTCTTCGGTTGGTGGCATCGCCTTTATACCTTTGAAGGAGGTCGTTCTATGTCCTTATTCCTTTTCATTTCTTCCCCTTATACACTACTCCATACACTTAACCACAAAAATCCCCTCATAAAAAAATTTCCGTTCTAGAATCACTCACCCCATCACGCATCAAAGATTGGTATCGAGCCCATGGTTCAACCCATTTGAGTGATTCCTTTCTTTTTCTATTACAAATTCCTTATGGATGATCAAGTTCCGAGAGGCTTGACTTTGGAACAGGCGCACAATGAAAGGCGAGATCGCGCAATCCAAAATCTTCAGCAACAAATGGAGCGAGTCCTCAATCTTCTAGAGAATCCGGCGAGAGAAGGACAGCCAGCAAGGCGTCCCAATGAACGGCATCGACGTGACGATTCTGAATGTCGTCAAAATTCTGATGGTGATTTCGAGTCCACTGGAGACAACCGAACGATTCTGCACTCTACTGATTCTGAATCTCAAATTCGAAGACGAAGACGAAGAGGGAGGCATAAGGAGGATGAAAGGGACATTAAAGTGGAGGTCCCTGAGTTTGACGGTAATCTCAATCCCGACGACTTTGTGGATTGGCTACACACAACCGAACGAATTTTTGACTTCAAGTCCTATTCGGATGAGAAGAAATGTAAGGTTGCTGTCCTAAAGCGGACAAAATATGCTTCTCTATGGTGGGAGAATCTAAAGCATCAACGAGCAAGTGAAGGAAAAGACGGAATCAAGTCTTGGGAAAAACTCAAGAAGTTGATGAAGAAGAGATTCTTGCCCGACGACTATAAGCAAGATCTATTCCTCAAACTGAATTCCCTTAAACAACAAGGGATGAGTGTTGAAGAATACATTCATGAGTTTGAACAACTCAAAATGAGGAGTAAAGTTCCTGAGCAAACCATCGCTCGTTTCCTTGGCGGCATGAATCGAGAAATTGCTGATATGGTTGAACTTCAACCTTATTGGTCATTTGAAGACGTATGCAAGTTAGCCATAAAAGTCGAAAAGCAATTGAAGAGCAAGAGGTTTTCTTCCAGAACCTCAACAAAGGCGACATCCTATTTTAAGGGTGCTTCCTCAAGCAAGGGCGAGAGTACGTCGACAAAAGACAAAGGCAAGGGAAAAGTTGCAGAGCCTTCCAAAGAAGTCCAAAAGAAGTTTGAAGGTGATGCAAGGAAATGCTTTAAGTGCCATGGTTTTGGGCATTTACAAGCAAATTGTCCAAATCGGAGAGTTATGACTCTTCAAGAAATTGAGGAGATCAATTCGGCGCTTCAAGAGGCTGAGGGCAATATTTCTGAATCTGATCGGGAAGAAGAAGTTGTGGAGAAAGCCGATGATGGCGAGCTATTGATCATCCGAAGAGCATTGCATGTCGAAGTTTCTCCTGATAAAGAGCAAAGGGAGAATATATTTCACACCCGTTGTACTATTAACGGAAAGGTGTGTTCGGTGATCACTGATGGTGGGAGCTGCACCAATGTTGCTTCGACAACTCTTGTCGACAAGCTGAAACTTCCAACAATGAAACATCCTCAACCATACAAGCTGCAATGGCTCAATCAAGGGAATGAACTCAAGGTAACCAAACGCGCTCTTATATCATTTTGGATTGGGAAGAACTATCGAGATGAGGTTGTATGTGATGTGATTCCAATGGAGGCATGCCACTTCTTATTGGGTAGACCGTGGCAATTTGATATAAATGCTATGCATGATGGTCGGAAAAACACGTACTCTTTTCGTAAAGAACACAAATACATTACTCTTTAACCCTTGAATCCTTCTTCGATACGTAATAATCAACCTGGGGAGGGAGACACTTGTAAGGAAAATATGTTCTTGAGTGAAACACGGTTGAGAGAGCCATTAGCAAACAAAAGAATGTATTTGCTTTGCTTGTGGTTGAGAAAAAGAGTGTGATAGAGCGACCCATACATCCAAGTATGCATTGTTTGTTGAAAGAATTTGCAGATGTGTTCCCGGAGGATTTGCCACCTGGATTACCTCCCATTAGAGGTATTGAGCATCAAATTGATTTGATCCCCGGTGCTCCACTACCAAACAAGCCAGCTTATCGATGCAATCCGGAGGAAACAAAGGAGTTGCAAAGACAAGTCGATGAACTTATTACCAAAGGATACGTTCGAGAAAGCATGAGTCCCTGTTCTGTTCCTGCTCTACTTGTACCTAAGAAGGATGGTACATACCGAATGTGTGTTGATAGCCAGGCCATCAACAACATCACCATTAAGTATAGGTACCCTATACCTAGACTTGATGATATGCTTGATGAATTATATGGTTCTTCTGTGTTTTCAAAGATAGATGTGCGGAGCGGTTATCATCAAATCAGAATGCGAGAAGGTGATGAATGGAAGACGACTTTCAAGACCAAGGGAGGCCTTTATGAGTGGTTGGTTATGCTATTCGGATTATCTAATGCTCCAAGTACCTTTATGAGACTTATGAATGAGGTTCTTCGTTCCTTTATTGGTCGATTTGTCGTTGTTTATTTCGACGATATTCTTGTTTATAGCAGGAACGAGGAGGAGCATATCCCTCATTTAAAACAGGTCTTTGATGTCTTCAGAGAACAAAAACTATATGCTAAAATGGAGAAATGTGAGTTCTTCTCTCCAAGCATTGTGTTTCTTGGTTATGTGGTTTCCGAAGATGCAATCTCTGTTGATCAAGCCAAGGTGGAAGCTATGAAGACTTGGCCAGTTCCGAAGTCCATTTCTGATGTAAGAAGTTTTCATGGACTTGTTTCTTTCTATCGACGTTTTGTCAAAAACTTTAGTACCGTCATGGCTCCTATAACTGAATGCATGAAGAAGGGTGCTTTTGAATGGACAAAGGCTGCACAAAACGCCTTTGAGGTAATCAAACAGAAACTTTGTGAGTCCCCTATTCTTGCACTTCCTGATTTTGATAAAGTATTTGAAGTTGAGTGTGATGCAAGCGGAGTTGGTATTGGTGCTGTTCTGGTGCAAGCACAAAAACCATTGGCATATTTCAGCGAAAAGTTAACCGATTCCAAGAGGAATTATTCAACTTATGACAAAGAGTTCTATGCCATTGTCCGAGCTCTTGATCATTGGAGTCATTACTTGAGGCCAAAGCAATTTGTCCTTCATTCTGATCATGAGGCGCTGAAGTTTATTAGCGGCCAACGCAAGCTTAATTCGAGACATGCAAAATGGGTAGAATTTCTTCAATCCTTTTCTTTTGTG
Organism: Eucalyptus curtisii; assembly: GCA_017140595.1. Lineage (NCBI taxonomy): Eukaryota > Viridiplantae > Streptophyta > Magnoliopsida > Myrtales > Myrtaceae > Eucalyptus > Eucalyptus curtisii. The sequence continues at coordinate 13,815,027 of CM029502.1, forward strand.
TCAAAATATAAACCTGGGCACACGAATGTTGTAGCAGATGCTTTATCGAGAAGATATTCTATGCTTGCTGTTCTGGACTCTAGGATTCTTGGATTTCAATCAATGAAAGAACTTTATTCTGAAGATGCGGAGTTCTCATCCATTATTAACAATTGCAAGCGGGGAGTTCAAGGTCCATATTCTTTGCAAGATGGGTTTCTTTTTAAGGAAATCGATTATGTGTGCCGAACAGTTCTTTTCGCGAATTGCTGATTCGAGAGGCGCATGGTGGAGGATTGGCTGGTGATTTTGGTATTAACAAAACACTTGAGGTTCTTCAAGAGCATTTCTATTGGCCAAAGATGAGTGGCGATGTGCATGCTATTATCTCAAGGTGTGCAACATGTCAAAGATCAAAAAGTCACTTCCAGCAAGGTTTGTATACTCCACTTCCGGTCCCATTGCAGCCCTGGGAAGATGTTAGCATGGATTTCATTGTGGCTTTACCAAGAACTCAAAGAGGAAAAGATGCTATCATGGTGGTCGTCGATCGATTCTCTAAAATGGCTCATTTTCTGCCATGTCGCAAGACCAATGATGCATCTCATATTGCTGAATTATACTTCAAAGAGATTATTCGCATTCATGGAGTACCAAAGACCATTGTGTCGGATCGTGATTCAAAGTTCTTAAGCTACTTCTGGAGGACTCTATGGAGAATGCTTGGTACAAGACTCTTATTCAGCACAGCTTGTCATCCCCAAACTGATGGCCAAACGGAGGTAACAAATCGTACTCTAACCACTCTTCTTCGTGGTATGGTGAGTAAATCGTTAAAGGATTGGGATTTAAAGCTTGCGCATGCTGAATTTGCTTACAATCGATCACCGAGTTATACTACTGGTCGATCGCCATTTGAAGTTGTGTATGGAATTAATCCTCTCACACCCATTGATTTGATTCCAATTCCATCTAACTCTCAAGTAAGCTTTGATGGCAAGAAAAGAGCTGAATCGATGAAGAAGCTCCATGAGCAAATTCGATCCAAGATCGAAAAGGCCAACGAATCTTACGAGAAGAAAGCTAATAAACATCGCAAGAAGACTCAATTTCAACCGGGTGATCTTGTATGGCTTCACTTGAGGAAGGAGAGATTTCCATTTCGACGAAAGAACAAGCTCATGCCTAGAGCTGATGGTCCCTTTAAAGTTATTGAGCGAATTGGTGAAAATGCTTACAAGATTGACCTTCCTGGAGAATTTGGAGTTTCGGCAACATTCAACGTGGGAGACCTTTCTCCTTACTTAGAGGATGAAAACTTTCCAGATTTGAGGACAAATCTCAAACAACCCGGGGAGGATGATGCGGGAGCATCCAACGTCGGTCCATCAATCAACTCAGAACCATCGATGCTTATCCAAGCCAATAAAGAAATTGGACATTATGTGCTTCGGTGGATCATTTTGAATGAATAATGTCAATTACTTATCGGTACTTTATGGTATATTGATAACTATCAAAGGGAGGCCATTTTAAATGTCTTGTATGACCAATTGATGAAGTTTCAAGAGGATTATTTTTTGGTCAAGGGAGGAGCTCGAATTTTGGGAAGGCTAAAGGTTCACGAATGCGGTTCAAGAATATGGAAAGCCAAAGGCTCGAGAATGCGGAAGGCCGAAGATTAAAGGCATTTAGTTCCGTGTTAATAAAGGCTTTTCTTAAGTTACTAGGTGTCTTTATTTTTATGTAGCTCAAGAGTCGAAGGTTAAGTTCCTAAGTCTGTTTTTTTTTTTTTATTTCCTATGTCTAAAATCCTCTTATAAATAGGGGAAAACTATCCAATGTATGGGAGACGAATTTGATCAATGAAAATGGTGAGATTTGCTCTACTTGAGTGAACTCCTTTGGAGAGTGGATAACTCCTTTCGGTCTCTTTATCCTTGGAGCATAGATCACTCCTTGGTGGTGAGCCAAGAAGCCCTTTATCCTTGGCTGCTGGAATCTTTAGGCTTTGGTGGTGAGCTTCTCCTATCCCGAAGTCCTTTATCCTTGGCTGGTGGAATCTTTAGGCCTTGGTGGTGAACTTCGTAGATCTCGATCCTCTTCTTCGGTTGGTGGCATCGCCTTTATACCTTTGAAGGAGGTCGTTCTATGTCCTTATTCCTTTTCATTTCTTCCCCATATACACTACTCCATACACTTAACCACAAAAATCCCCTCATAAAAAAATTTCCGTTCTAGAATCACTCACCCCATCACGCATCAATATATCTTGATTGGAAAAGAAAGAATTGCAATTGATCGATATATTTCTTTAAACAAACAAAAAAGAAACGAAAAATGAAACATAAATCATGTATCAACTAAGCCCTCTCGGGGGCTTGCTCAAGAATAAGAAAGAGAAATCTCATGTAAATATCATGGAATAGGGTTTGATCCTATTCATGGGGATTCCATAAATATTCCATTCCAAAAATAGAAAGTTGGAAACAATTTGAACTTTTTCGGAGATTGGAGGCGGTTACTAATTCATATACAAAATGAAAACCTCATTCTCGATTCTACGAGAATTTTTCATAAAGCCTTTCATTTGCTGCTCTTCGATGGAAGTTTTATTTTCCCAGAATGTATCCTGATTTTTGGCCTAATTCTTCTTTTAATGATCGATTCAACCTCTAATAAAAAAGATATACCTTGGTTCTATTTCATCTCTTCAACAAGTTTAGTAATGAGCATAACGGCCTATTGTTCCGATGGAGAGAAGAACCTACGTTTATCTTTGAATTTCTCATTTTACTATGTTCAACTCTATGTATTCCTCTATCTGTAGAGTACATTGAAGGTATAGAAATGGCTATCATAGAGTTTCTCTTATTTGTATTAACAACTACTCTAGGAGGAGTGTTTTTTATGCGGTGCTAACGATTTAATAACTCGACCCTCTATGTCAATCATGCAAAATCCTCCATCTACTAGTGTTGGCTATTGACGAAAAAGTTGCAGCTCCTACTCTTCACGCACGGGCCGTCACAACTATCCCGGTGCGTCAGGCAGCAACATCCCCCGCATCACTCTGTCTCGACGAACGTGAACAGATATGAACTCCTGTATGACCGGGCCCCCAGCCAGGCCCACATCATACATCACTAATGCACGAACCCGAATAAACGTCAGACCAGGGATGGTGGGACAGTCGATCTCCACACATTCGACCTCCACGTCCGAAGGAAGGCCGTAAAAGACGCCCCGCGTGACAGCAGGGAGCGGCATCTTTCTAATATGAAATGTTGGTCCCCAAAGGGGTGAGTACAGCCACTCAGCAGGTAAAGGACCAAATAAACCACTCAATGCATCACACAATACAATCATAACAATCATAGCATAAGACATATCGTTCAAGCATCCATGCATAATTTACCTTGGAGCCATGCATATGCCATCATACCACATGTACACACATCCTCATGTAATCATACCATCATGCCATAGGTGCACATACGTCCATGCACTTACCATCATCATTTCACATATACCATCATGCCATAGGTACACATCGTCCATGCACTTACCATCATCATGTCACATATACCATCATGCCATAGGTGCACATACGTCCATGCAACCATCATCATGTCACATATACCATCATGCCATAGGTGCACATACGTCCATGTACTTACCATCATCATGTCACATATACCCTCATGCCATAGGTGCATATACATCCATGCACTCATCATCATGCATCCATGCATACATATGGCTGTACCATGCATGATTCAATTTCAATTTCCAAATTTTATCTTTTCATTTTGAATCGCCACATTTCTCTTTTTCCCGGGACCAATATTTACATCCTACATTTATCGCTCGCACCCCAGCTGGCATCGCGAGGAACCTCCGGCACAAACCTCCGGGCATCCATCACAATACCTGCCAGGCATCTCGTACCCCAACCGGCATCACGAGATATCCTCGGCACAAACCTCCGGACTTTCGGCCCCCACGCTCCGGGCATCTCGAAACTCCCGAGGACCCTCCGGCATTCAGCCATTTAAGGCCACCGGGCATCCGGCCTTTACCCTTCTAGCCAGGCATCCCGACACACTCCCGGGGCATCGTCGGCTCACACCTCCAACGGCCTTCTCACTTATCTTAGTTCACATTTTCAATTATAGCTCAATCTCAACATGGCATATGAGGTGATGGCAAACAAGATCATTTTCATCATTTGATTCTTATATGCATTTCCAATCATCATCATACATGCAGCAAGATACAACCACTTATGACAATACAATCCATGGGGTCCATACAACTTAGAATAATCCATACATCATGTCCTTTTTGAAATTTATCAAATTCCAGCTTACACAATTTCGGAAAACATATAAATTAAATATCCATATGATCTTCAAAAATCATAAAATCAGAGTATGTAATAGACAAGACATAAAGGTAGCAATTTCATGAAGAACACGTGCCCAAAAAGAGCTTCACACAATAAGATATGGCTCACACAATACCGCATGCAAAATTCGGGTAAAGTCAGATTGCGCAGTTCTTTAAATATTTCGATTAAAATACCCGAATGACCTCCAAAAATTATGAAATTTTACCAGGTTCTAGTCAAGACCCTAAGGTAGATTTTTCTTGGAGACATCTACGCCAGATTCGCTCTAGGTAATTAACTATAGACGGTCGAAGCTCCTGTTCCTAGTACCGAACAGTCCAGTTTAGCTGTCTCCGAAAAATCGAGGTTTCGCCTACTTATCTTTCTCCATTTCCTCTGAAATTTTGATATGTTTTGCCTCAAGAGGTCCACTACAACTTTCAGTAAGGGATCTAGGTAAGATTCTCAAAGGATAGTGGCCATATAGTCCACGAAGTCTCGGGAGTCCAGTACCATACTTCCAGATCTGCCGTCTTCAAAAGAAAATCGTTTCACTAGGCTCCACTTGCTCCTTTTACCTCAAATTTTAGTATGTTAATCTTCAAGACGTTCTCTACAACTTTCGTGCAGAAGTCGAAGTGAGATTCTCGGTAAAAAGTAACATGCAACACTCAAAACCACCAAGAGGTCGACAAAACAGTTCCAGATCTAACGTTTTCGTAGAGGAAGGGTTTCACCCCTTAAAACTCAGCCATTTTGTCTCCAATTTTAGTATGTTATACTTTGAGATTTTGTCTACAACTTTCATTAAGAAGTCAACGCCAAAATCCGACTCAAAACCCACATGCAAGCCTCTACAACATTCTGGGTCAGGCGGCACACTCGAAAACAGAACACATTTTCAAGAACAAGACACTCAAGCTTCGGTTTCTCACACCCTAAATGTCCGAGATTCACCACCATTCAAACACACAAGCAAGACACAACATGCAAGAGCAGAATATAGATCCCAACTTGCCTTCAAATCAAGCAAACAATGGCACACGGACGGCAACGACGAGCGGACCTCCCCTTCGCGCGCTTGTCCCTTTCTCTCTCGGTTCCTCACTCTCTCCCAACCCTCTTTCTCTCTCACTTGGCTTGGGCGACAACCCCCATAACCGGTCACTCCTTCCTTTTATTCCCCCTCTAAACCATCATTAGCCATCATTAGTAGCCACCCAAGAAGACCAATGGATGAAGCCTTCTTTTTGCCACTTGGCAAATCCCATGCATAACGGGCTTGGAAGTGGGCCGGCCACTCCCCCTCACCTTGGTCGACGGCAGCCCTCTCCATGGGCTTCATGGGCCGGCCTTTTGGCCCATTAAAGGTCCACACTCTTGGGCCTAAGGCCCAAGCCTAATTATATCAAATTCGAACCCCTTTTTAAATACTAATTAAATCCTTATTGAATAAAAGTACTATAGTGTATAAATTAAATAATTATACACTCGCAATCACAAATCCATAGATTCTAACCCAAAATACATATGGCCAAAGGTAGATCATCCCTTTCCAAAAATTTATCCATTAAATTTGGCCATAGTCCTTAATACAAGACATTAATTTGAGCACCCCTAATGACCGGTAAGGAATTCTCGGATGCCACATACAATACTTGAATTCTCTATGTAGATGCGATGCACTTTGGGCGCTGCTTTATGGATTTATTAAATGACTTGTTTTTACATTGAGAAAAGTGTTCCTTACATAGGATAATACACGGTGAGGTGAGAGCGACTCGCCAGCTTATCCTCTGATGGTTTTAGACCGGCCTAACTTCGCTTGTCAGCTTTAGTCCCTGTTGAATCGGTTCTATTCGTTGATTTATGGTTCCACCCTAGGACTATTCCTTCAGTCCGAAAAGCCAAGCCACTGATGCTACTGCTGCTAGATCAGCCGATGGAGTGCAAGGTTACCGGGTCATTATGTCGGTTTTAAGCCTTTGGCAACCGGCAAACAAGGACCGTTCTGAGCAGCAGTAAGGCGCATAGCAAGCAAGAAAGATGGGGTAGAGGAGCTACAAGAAAGCGAAGTTTAGTTTATAGGTTTAGACTTGTGACTACCTTAGTGTGCTTTTGGTAGCAGCAGCCATACCAACAATCTATCTTTCGTAAGTAAGCACTCCCATTACGGTGCGAGATCTGCCAAGCTAAGCTCAATCACAACCCACCAGCTCAAACAAAGGCTGGATCGGTTCACTGAACGCGAACCAAATCTAGCAAGTACTCTAGCAATTAGGTACACGAAAGCCCAACTTTAGGGTCAACGAAAGCACAACACTAGGTTGTTCAGCACAACGATCTACATAACCTCTTCTGATAGAGTCAACTCAAGTCATGAAAAGGAAAGTGGAAGCTACAGTTCAAAGGGCTTCATCCCAAAAAAGTTCTAGGCACAGAGTTGGAGACTCTCTTTTGAAAGCATACCATGACGAACGCCACAGGTCCCTCTAGAAGCCATGATCCATGGGATGCGCAAGTCCACTAACAGAAAGAGAACTAGACGACTCAAACTCACCAGCTCACTAACGCAATCTCTGAACAGGAATTTCGTCATAAGTCTTAATTGCTCTGCTGAACGAAGGGAAAGCTTCAAGTATGATTTTACAGCTATATAACATGGAAAAGTGGGAGGAAGTGAAAACCAACCATCTCTCGGAAGCCGGCATAATAGAGTATGAAATGGTCGTTCTCGTAGACAGGGCTTTCTCTCAATCGAGTGATTGCACACAACCAGCAGTACCGCATTTCGCTTCTTTTCTAGGTCTAGGAAAGCCAACCGATCCCCTTCAGTTGACCAACGACTATCAAATCTAGATAGAAATAGGCAGAAAAGGTTCACGAATCCCGGCTTTTATGCCGGCTTGAATCAACTTCAGCAATTCATATTGGAGAGTGGTCAAGGAAAGTTCTAGTATTGGCCCACTTTTCATTTGAGATTACTAGCTCCAACAAGACCAGGAGAAAGAGAAAAGAAGCCTTCCCATACTATAGATGAGATACCAAATTTTGCAATTCAATCCCTTCTCTTTGAAAGAAGAGGCAAAAGTGCACTAGTAGACGACAGGTAGCTAAACGAAATGAAAAGAAGGCAGAGCTAAGGCCTGTTAGAAGGAAAAAGTTCAAGTATCAAACTGCCTATACATGAGCGGACCCCGCTTATGGACTTTCAGTGCCAAATAACTGCGTTCTAGACGCCTCTGTCCTCTTCTTCCAGACTATGTCTTAGTAGCACTTGTTTGAATTATTGCTATTTCATTTTTTTGCCCAAATTAGGGTCTCTTTCCCGAGGAGAGTTGTTCGATGTGTGGATCGCAAAGCGAATCTACGTTATACGAGGCGAGAATCTCCAATATCACTACCGCTTTCCCTGTCTAATCTCTTGTTGAAGTCCCACGCTTAAGGCTGTTAGGAGCCAAGGACTTTACTCGAATTTCGTGTTCTTGCCGAGGAGAGTCCTTCAGTGTGTGGATCACAGAGCGAATCTACGTTATACGAGGCGAGAATCTCCATTATCACTACCGCTTTCCTTGTCTAATATCTTGTTGAAGTCCAACGTTTGAGGCTGTTAGGAGCCAAGAAAATTACTCGAGTTTCGTGTTCTAACTATAGTTCATCAGGAACGCTGCTCCCTTTGCAATCCTAGGGTGTACAGATTGTGGCACCCCCGACTTGCCTAAGGTTGCCACAGGTACTCATTCTTTAATTACTCGATCTCATATAACTATGACTAGAAATTTTTTTTTTTTTTAAACGGTCCCAGCGCAGTTCATCAGCAGAAGCATAAACAAGTCTCACCGTCTCTCCCTCGAAAAACAATAATGTAATGCACACCAAGTACACACCAGAAGAAAAGATAAAGGCGATTCACTATTATTTATATTTTCACGATGGATATTTCGGGTCAGTACAACAAAAGGCCAAGATTTTTAACTATACTTGGCTATTACTCAAAAGAGGACTCGACCCCACATCGAACATGTATAACCCTCCATCAACAAGCGTCGGCTATCTCCAAAAAGTGTCAATTCCCACCAGCTATACGAACCATCACACCCAACCCGGTGCATCGGGCGGCGGCGGCGACAGCATCCCTAACATCACTCCATCACGCCGGACATGGACAGACAAAAACTCCTGGATAACCGGGCCATCAGCTCGACCCACATCGTACATCACCAAGACACGGACTCGAACAAACACTAAATCAGGGGCATCGACACAGATGTGCTCCGTACACTCCACATCAACATTAGTAGGTATGCCATAGTAAGTACCGTGTGCAACTGGTTGCAAAGGCATCTTTCTAATCTGAAATGTTAATCCCCAAAAGGGGTGAGTACAGCCACTCAGCAGTAAAGATCCACCAAACTACACAATGCGTCATGCAGAACAATCAAGAATAAAACACATATCTTTCATGTGTTCAAGCATACCTTATCTTACAGCCATGCATATCGTCAAGCAGCCATGCATATATCGTTATACAACGTACATATATCACCATGCCATCATCATTGAACAATCATGCATATACCACTATACAATGTACATATATCACCATGCCATCATCATTGAATAGTCATGCATATATCACCATACAATGTACATATATCACCATGCCATCATCATTGAACAGTCATGCATATATCACCATGCCATAGGTGTACATCCATGCGCATGATTTCAATTCTCGATCTTTATATTTCAAATACATCACATCCTTTCCTTCCCAGGGACCAATGTTTGCATCCCGCAATTCATCGCTCGCATGCCACCTGGCATCGCGAGGAACCTCCGGCACACACATTTCGGGCATCTCGTACCCCAACTAGCATCACGAGGTATCCCCCCGGCACACACCTCCGAGGCTTCCAGCACACACCTCTCGGCATCCTGACACTCCCGGGGCATCCAGAACACACACTCCGGGCATCCTGACCCTCCCGGGGCATTGTCGGCTCACACCTCCAACGGTCTCGTTATTTTCTCAATTTATATTTACACATGTATTTCAATTTCAACATGGCATTTGATGCAATACTATCATGTGTCTAAATCAACTTTTCATGCCATATAAGATGCCATATGTCATCACATATGCAGCAAAATCAACCATTCAAAGTATTACATCACATGGACAAATTTACTTATTTTTAAAAACGCATCAATTTTACGGATAAACGAGAATGCATTGCTCTAGTTAAAACTCTAGAAAAATTAGTAAATGGTATTAATAAAGTCTGAAAACCTGACACATTATAGACAGGGCCTAAAGGCAGATATCTCATGAATAACACCACACCAAAAGAATCTCACACCAAACAGTACGGTCCACGCATCTCAATTTCCAAAATTCCAACATTTCAGCTTGCACAGTTTCGGATGTAATTTAAATTAAATACCCAAATGAACTTCAAAAATTTTCAAATTTTGACATGTTATAGACAACACCAGAAAGTGAATATCTTATGAAGAACACTATAGCAATAGGTCATCACACAAATTATTATGAACCAAGCATTACAGCTTTCGAATTCTCGGCATCACAGTTTGCACAGTTTCAGAAATATTTTCGATTAAATATCCAAATGGACTCAAAAAATTCTGAAAATTTAGCAAGTCGTAGTTAACACCGAGAGGCAAATATCTCATGCAGAAATCGAAACCCAAATCGTTCTAGATTAATAGATATAGACACTTAATTTCCCCCGTTCGCGGTGTCATCTTTTCCCCAGATTATCATTTTTTTTTTCAAAAGAAACTCGTTTCACTGACCTACATATGTTCGTTTCTTCTAAAATCTCAGTATGTTATTCCTCAGAATATTACCTACAACTTTCATTAAAAATCACGAAATCGTGCTAGGTTGAGGTAACGTTTTTCCCAGATCCAGTTTCTTCAAAGAACAACGGTTTCACCGACCTATTTTTGTTCATTTCCTCTAAAATTTTGATATGTTCTACCTCAAGAAGTACACTACAACTTTCATTAAGAGATCAAAGTGAGATTTTTACAAGAAAGTTACTTTACAGACCACGAAATCGTTGATGGTTAGAACAACGAATTCCAGATCTAGTCTCTCCGAAGAAAAATCATTTCACTAACAAGATTCCAACTAAAAAGTAGCATGCAACACACAAATTCATGGATGGTCGAACTGGTCTTTCCAAAAACAGCATGCATGGCCAATGAATCTCTTTGTATAGTTCCGACATTTCATCCCATCTACCACGACCAAGGCTTACCATCTACTACACATCCACACAGCAATGCAAAGGGTAGGTTTTAGGACTTCACTTGCTTTAAACTCAAGCACAAACAGCAACAAGAACGGCGGCAAAGCGGTGGACGAACAGCGGCGAGCTAGGCGGACAACCCGCCTCCTTCCTCTCGCACGCCCGCTTCCTCTTTTCCTTCCCCTTCCTTTCTCTCCTCTCACTCTCGGACGACACCCTCTCTTTCTCTCCCTTTCCTCGCTTAATCCGCCCACTTTTCCTTCTCTAATTTTCCTTTCCTCCATCATTAGCCATCATTAGTCTTGCATGGCTTGACACTTGGCTAATTTCAAGGGACAAATGGGGAGGCATGCAAACCGGTCTCTCTCCCCCCCCCCCCCCTTCTTCGTGCGATAGACGGCCCCTCATGGGCTCTATGGGCCGGCCATTTTGGCCCATCTTAGGCCCAACACTCTTGGGCCTAAGACCCAAGCTTAAATAAATCCAGAATTGACCCTTTTAAAAACTAACTAAATCCCTATTAAATCAAAGTACTAAATTGCAAATTCAATGGCTATACACTTGCAATCATAAATCCATAAGTTCCACTTTATAATACATATGGCCAAAGAAAGAACTTTCTTTCCCAAAATTTATCCATTAAAAGATTGGCCATAAATCTTATTGCGAATCATGGATCAAAAGGCTACAAAATACAATAACAGTGTTTTCATCACCTATCCATGGCTCATGGCATACTTAGGGATTTTTTATCAAATTCTAGGATGCCACACAGACACTACTCGTTCAGTTATTCATAGCATTTTACTGATATTTGTACCTATACTGATTAGCAGCTCCTTGCCACCCCCTATGAGTGAAAAGGAGTTAAACGGAACTTATCTCACTTCTTCTATTAAGCATTGTAGCTTGTCGATAGAGCTAGTGAGGTGCTAAGCTACTAGTTCGATTTCCTGAGATAGATGATTTATTGAATAGAGGGCCAAATAACTACTAATATTGAGGAAGAAAAAAGTAAAGCAAAACTAAAGGCGAATGGGGTTCCTGACCAATGAGCAGGAGTTCTCAAAAATTTATTCCGGGTGTCCGTCGAGTTCTCTCATGTGGTTCCCGTTATCCTCTGGATGCAACGTAAGTTCGACAAAAATGGGGTGAATTCGGGAGTCTTGCGAGCATCTATTACTTTTTTGGTCCTGGGCTGACAATTCCTAAGGGAACAAAAAAAAAACGGGGTGATAAATTCAACTTTCCGAATGGAAGTTAGTGCCTAGCTGGGCTTAGCCTTAGCTACGACGGCAAGCAAGCCGTTGATTCTCTTATAATTAATAAGGAAGGAATAGGGGCCGCATCGATCGAGGAGGAGCAGCCAAGGAAGTCTGTATAGCTGTTTAAAACAACGGGTCCGTCTTCCTTCCATTCTTCGGAGCTGTCCCTAACCTGGCAACGGTCATAGCTGATCCAGTGAAATGAGTCCATTTATTTTTTGTTAATGAGCCGATCTTACTAGAGCAAGTTATGAAGTGCTTTCCTTGGGGATGGAATGTGTATAAAGATTGATTGAAGAAGGCCTTTCCTATTCAAGAATGAAAGAATAGGGAACTGCTACAGGTGAAGTAGCAAAGCTTTGTAGACACGGCTGATCGCTCAATGCTTATGAACGAAAAAGTGTTTGTTTGTCGATTAGGTACGGGCTACCTAATTCACTGGAGGACCTCTGAAAGGGCTTTCTAGTTGATCACTAAGCTTGGCATTCCCCTTTCTTGCTCATTTATGTTATTGACGTATTTTGCAGCGCTGGACAATGGACTCTTACTTGGCCTAATTAGGCCCTTCTTCAAGAGATCACCCACTTATTCCTGATTCAATCTTCTTAGAAGTTCGGGCATCTAAACTCTTGATTTAGTGGGGATGCTTTTTTTCATCGAAACCCTTGCGATAGATAAGGTAGCTGAAGTGCTTCCCATGTATGACATTCCAAAAAGCCAAAAAGCGGTTATGAGAACAGACCGTCGTTTCCAAAACTCTCGCGGACTTCTTTTATTTTCACCTTAAGACGAGGTTCTACCGTCAGGTAGAAGTGGGCAACTACTCGGTAATTCTCAGCCTTGGGATTTCGGCCTTGATGCTGGATATTATAGTATCGATAGCCTCCTTTCTTGTCTGAGTTGCCTGATGCTCGAGCTTCTTGACCTCTCATTTGTTCGAGTTTGCCCAAAAAGAATTCATGCCGAGCACGAGTGTGAGAGACTTCGTGAAGAAATCTGCAATCTGAAGATCGGACGAAACAAAGGGCTGGCTTTTAATCCAAGCACTTCTCGCTAGTGAAGCGCCCTAAATGAGTAAGGCCACTTCGTTTATTATGTACACTCAGTAAATACAAGGTTGGTTGCACTCTGAATAGGGCCATTATTGTCACAATGAAGAGGCGTTGCAGTGGTGAGATAAATCCCTAGATCTGATAGAAGCCTGCGTAGCAAAACCACTTTACTGGTGGCTGTAGACATAGCCTTGTATTCCGCCTCTACACTGGATTTGGATACAGTGTTTGGCTTTTTGCTCTTCCAAGAAAAAAGAGTCTCAAAGGAAGACAAAAAGTCCAGTGGTGGAGCGGCGATCAATGGGGCAGCCTACCTTTTTAGGAGTAGGGGCTTAAAAACGACGTATATAGTTTTATCTGGCACGACCACTTATAGCACGAAGAAGCTGCGTCCACTGGCCTTTCACTTAGATGCTTTGGCATGTAACTCATTTCATTCGAGTAGTTTGGCAAAATCATTAAAAAAAGATCTTCCTCGTAAGCAAGCATTCACAATTCGATTCAGTGATGCGAAACTAAGCTTGTGGTAGGACTGTGTCCCAAAGCCTTGCACGTTCACCTACGAAGCTTCTGAAAAGGTTTCCAATTGGATTACATCTCCTCGGTTTGTCCATCGGTTTGGGGGTGGTAGGCACTAGAGAAGTGTAGTGTTGTTCCCATGATCCTCCATAACATATTAAAAAGTGACCCGCAAAACGGGTGTCTCTATCGGAAGTGATAGTTTTAAACACCTCATGCAATCTAACTACTTCTCGAAAGAACAAAGTGGCAACATTAGAGGAATCGGTAATGCACTTACATGGGATGAAGTGGGCCATCTTGGAGAAACGGTCAACTACCACAAATATGAAATCATAGCCAAATCGAGTCTTAGGCAAACCAAGAACAAAGTCCATTGAGATGTCCTCGCATGGAGCATTGGGTATGGGAAGAGGTTGGTAGAGGCCGGTGTTTTGCCTTTGACCCTTAGCCCTTTGGCACACCACACAGCTTTTCACATACTTTCGCACGTCCCTTTGTTATGAAGGCTAACAGTATCTTTGACAAACTAGAGCCTCGGTCATGTCTTGCCCAAAATGGCCACAAAGTCCACCATTATGAAGTTCAGCTAGAACTTCTAGGCATAGAGATCCCTCGGGCACACATAGTGAGTTACCTCAAAAAAGATAACCATTGAAGAGTGCATAAAGGCTGTTTCGAGTATCGAGGAGTTCCTCTATCACTTTTGATAAGTAGGAATCCGAACCATATTTCTTAGGTAGTACTTAGAACCCGGTAACTTGATATGATACTGTGGACAACAAGGTATGTTTGCGGTTGAAAGCATCGGCTACCTTGTTAGCTGCCTCGGACTTGTGTTGACGGACAAAAGTGAATTCTTGCAAGTAGGAAACCCATTTGCCATGTCGAGCATTCCACTTCCTTTGTTGGTTGAGGTACCGGAGAGCTTCATGATCCGGGCCTTAGAAGGGCATTGAGATCAAGGAGATCGTGAGATCAAAGTGGATGTTCACGATTTCCATGACCGATTGCATCCTGAGGACTTTCTTGATTGGCTAAGTAGCGTAGAGAAGTTCTTTGATTGGAAAGAACTATCCGAGGTGTGCGAATATGAAATTCCTGAGCATTGGCCACGCCAACATTTTGTGGGTTCAAGTGCAAGCAAGGCGTGAGTGGAAAGGCAAAGGGAAGTACATGGGACAAGATGCGATCGAGGTTTCGGGAGAAATTTTAACTCGCCAATTAGACCCAAAGCTTGTTCCAAAGGTTCCACTTCGCTTTAAATTAAATTATAGTGGGGAGAGAAGCATACAGGAAAGCCCCTACTCCTAAGATGCGGAGTTCTACCAATTGTTTATTTCGCTATGGCATGAACTAATCCGACGAGGAATCCCTTGCTTGACAGGGGTTCAGGTTAGAAATCCAAGATGAAATCCTGATGCATCGGATGTGGAAAGTGGCCTATCAACTAGCTCTAAAGTCCGAGGAAAAGCTAAATAGAAGGACCGTAAGGAAGCGCGGAAGGTGATCATCGAAGTTCATAGGAGATCGACGTCTACCAGCGGGCGGGGAAAGAGACTCCTTTTCCCTTCCCTAAAAATAGTTGAAACCCTCTTCTAATAGAAAGTCAAGGCTTTGGGCAACGAGCAGGATGGAGCCGTGCCTTGAGCATTGTACAAGTGCTTAAGGCTCCTTCGGGCCATGGCCACAACTATTATAGTTGGCAAGGCTTGTAAGCAAGCTACGAGCGCCTATTGGCAAGAACTAGGCTGGGCTTAGTTAGTAGGGGCCAGCAGGCCGGGCGGACGAGAACCGTCGAACAAGCGAGTCGACGCGCTGCAGCCACTACTTTTGCTCCTTTTATGCACTTATGAACTCCAGGAAACTTTCTTGATTCCAGCGCAACTTATCCTTTTGGCGCTAATGTAACAAACTTCGGGAGTGTCCCGACAAAGCCAACATAAATCATTTCGAAATAAATTAACATAAAAGACTACTAAACTACTTTTAGTCGATACGTGGTATCTCCCTTATATAGGGAGAGTTTGGGCCATGCATTCGAAGATCTTGGGAAACTCCATTCAAAAAATGGAATTCGCTTTGGTCCCTTATTGCAACATCCCCGCCTTGGAGGTCAATTTGATCCCGCATGGCGGTTGAAAAATCCACGAATGCTTCTTCCGGATTGTAAGCCGCACTCTTCTCTAAGGCAGGATGTTGAGGAAGGATATTCTCAAAGTCAAGTAATCGATAAAATTCCCTCTGAGAGGAACAATTATCGAGTTCAGCTTTGATTTTGGACCAATAAAGCAATTCGGTTGTGCATGGCTGCCTCGAACCCCCTACTGTGGGTAACAGGCCAAGGCTCCTGTAGCACCCGCTCCTCGAAGAAGTCTTCCGCATCCACGAGGAAGAGTTGGAAGAGCCCGAATCCCCCAAGGAGGCCATCATCATGGTACCATATTGTGTCTCGACAATCATGACGGTCCACACACCGAAAATCACAACAACAGAGACAAGCTTACTGAAATAAAGACCCATGTGAAAGAGAAAGTAAAGTCGCAAATAAAAGGAAAAGAAAGATATGAAAAAAAGAATGGAAATATAAATGATAAAGACATGGCGAAAGCCGTACTTTTCATTGAAATGAAAAGAATACTGATGAAAGAGTAAGATCACTAACAAAAGAAGTGTTCCAAAAAGTACGAGATGAATACCAGTGAGCGTTATAGCCCTTCCTTCTGAACCTAGAAAACGTCCAAAAAGAAAGACGGAAATTAGATTGAAAAAGGTTAGAATAGCAGCAAATAGAATTTTGCTAGCCTGCATATCCGTGGAACTCCATCTCATTTAGAAAGCTTATCTCTATCTTTCAGAAACTGAGCGGGAAGTGGTTTAGGAAAGGACTTTCGAATCGGATGCGCTCACCCAGCGAGAAAGGCCCTGATCCTGCCAACCAAGTCCAAATCAAAAAGAAAGAAAGGAACTTCGTATATTGGTAATTCTCTAGGAGTCATGTTTAACCTCGCCCATCAAGGTTTTTGGTGTGGCATCCCAAAATTTCATGGCAACCTCTGAATGCATTACGACATGTGGAAAAGTGAATGGTTGTGTCGTTGAAGTATGTTGTGGCCATTAAACCGAAGAATTGTAATAGATTAAGGCCAAACACTTTAAAGGAAAGATATCTTATATTCTTGGGTTATCAAAGTTGGTGCTATAGGATAATTTGATGATGAGAATTTTGTTCTCGGCTATGCACTTTATGGATTTGATTTTTATGGATTTATGTTGCAAGCTTTATGGCCAAGTGAAAAAGTGTAATTAAGTAATTATATGATGGGAAATTAGGTGATGATTAAAGGAAAAAAATTAGAGAAGAATGGGTCGAAATTTGAAGTCCAATACCAGCCGGACCATTCGGCCCTTTTGGCCTGGCCCGCAAAGCTCAAAAGAAAGCAACTGCTGTCGACCAAGGGGAGGAGGCCCAGCCCATGAAGCCCATTGGGCTGTCGACGGAGGGAGGGGTGGCCCATGAGAGGCCCATCCTCTTGCATGGCAATTAGCAAGTGGCAAGGGGGAATTACCCAAGTGGCCCCTTGCATGTTTTGTGATGATTACATGTGGCACCCCTCGAACGGCCCCCAATCCGTTAGGGTCGCCACGCTTCCCTTTGCCTTTCACTTTCCCTAATAACACGTCACTCTGATACCATTTCAATTGCAGCGGGTCCATACAACCTGGGGGTTTACATTTATTATTATTATTATTATTTTTTGATCGGTCCCTTGCGCAATTCATATAACGGAAGCATATCCAACAACTCCCTTCCCTATATTCGAAAACGATGCACACCAACTAAACATTTATAGGTAAAAGCCGAACACTTTTATTTACTTAAACCATATGGCCATCATTCATCGGTACATCAAAATGCCGTAGTCTTCTATACTCGGCTATACTTCAAAAGATGACCGACATCTCCTCCAACAGTCGTATACTTAAGGTCCATCGATCAGTGTCGGCGTCCAACAGTTTCTTCCTTTGCTATCCTCCTCCTCTCGGTCATATCCAACCACTTGATCCATCTACTGGTGGCAGTGGCAGAGGGGTATCTTATCTATTCTGAAATGTTGGTCCCCAAAAGGGGTGAGTACAACCACTCAGCAGTAAAGATCCACCAAACTACTCAATGCATCAAACAGAACAATCAAGGCATCATACAAAGCACATATCATTCATGCATTCAAGCATAACTTACCTTGTAGCCATGCATATGTCATCATACCATATGTGCATATATCTTCATCCACTCATCATCAAGCATTCATGCATATATCACCATGCCATATGTGCACATACCACCATGCACTCATCACTAAGCATTCATGCATATATCACCATGCCATATGTGCATATACCTCCATGCAGTCATATCATCCATGCTATCAAGCATACATCACCATGAGATCCATTCATGCCTTCATGATCGCATTTTCAATATCAAATAGCATCAATTTATTTTCATAAGCCGATCATGCATCGTGCCATATGCATACACCCATGCACATGATTCATTTTCAATTCTTATCTTTCACAAGGATATCATCAGTTTTTCTTTCCAGGGACCAATGTTTGCATCCCACAATTCATCGCTCGAACCCAACCAGGCATCGCGAGGAACCTCCGGGCATGTATTCAAAATACAACCGGGCATCCGGCCCCCACATTCCGGGCATCTCGCATCCCAACTAGCATCACGAGGCATCCCCCGGGCACAAACCTCCGGGCTTCCGGAATTACGTACCGACATACCACCAGGATTCCCCCCCCTCTGGAATTACGTACCGTATACCTCCGGGCATCTCGAAACTCCCGAGGACCCTCCGGAATTACGCCACTTGGCCACCGGGCATCCGGCACCCCCACATTCCGGGCATCCCGACACTCCCGGGGCATCGTCGGCTCACACCTCCGACGGCCTTCTCATCACCACAATGGATATTCCCATACATCTCATTTTCAATTTCACATTTGATGCAACAATGCCAATGATTTGACAACAACCCCTTTAAAATCATATAATATGCCTTGGAAAAAAATATTATTTGATGCAATGGTTTTTGAGAAACTTCATTGAATTCATGAAAATTCATAAATCTTTTGATGTCATATGATATGCATGAATGTCACCACATCATTGCACGAATGAGAATTCAAGGTATCACAATTTATATAGCAAATCAATAACCTGTAAATAGAACAGCTTTTCAGCTTAAATAGAATGTGTGCTATTTATGAACAATTCTGGAAAATTAGTAAACGATGGAAATTAATTCTGAAAATTTAACAGATTGTAGATAAGATCTAAGGAAACACATTTCGTGAAGAACACCATATCAAACAAGGCTTCACAGAATACGTACAGATCCGTATATATCACTAAAAAGGGTTTCTAACATGTCCCATGCACACTTTCGAAAACAACTTCAATTGAACCCTCAAATGGGCTCAGAAAATTCTGAAATTTGGACACGTTGTAGTTAAGATCTATAGCTACAAGTTTCATGAAGAAGCCGAAGTCAAATTCGTTCCGGATTAAAAGTTAAAACCAGTTTACTTTCCTGTTTTTCGGGTTTATCTTTTCCAGACTATCATCATTCAAAGAAACTCGATTCTTCGACTTATGTATGTTCATTTCTTCTAATTTTTCAGTATGTTATTCCTCAGAATATTAACTACAACTTTCGTTGAGAACATATGATCAAATTTTGACCAGATGATTTTATAAAAATCACGGAGTCTTACTGGGTCGAAGTAATATTTTCCAGATCCGGTTTTCTCAAAGAAAAACGAAATCAGATTACGCAGTTCTTGAAATATTTCGATTAAAATACCCGAATGACCTCCAAAAATTATGAAATTTTACCAGATTAGATTTGAGTCCCTAAGGTAGATTTTTCATGAAGACATCTAGGCCAGATTCGTCCTAGATAATTTACTATAGGCGTTCGAAGTTCCTGTTTCTAGTACCGAACTGTCCAGTTTAGATATCTCCGAAATATCGAGGTTTCGCCTACTTATCTTTCTTCATTTCTTCTGAAATTTTGATATGTTTTGCTTCAGGAGGTCCACTACAACTTTCATTAAGGGATCCAGGTGAGATTCTCAAAGGATAGTCACCATTTAGTCCACGAATTCTCGGGAGTCCAGTACCATACTTCCAGATCTACCGTCTTCAAAAGAAAATCATTTCACCAAGCTACACTTACTCGTTTTACCTCAAATTTGATTATGTAAATAATCAGGATGTTGTCTACAACTTTCGTGAAGAAGTCGAAGTGAAATTATTAGTAAAAAGTGACATGCAACACACAAAACCACCAAGAGGTCGACGAAACAGTTTCAGATCTAGCCTTTTCGTAGAAAAAGGGTTTCACCCCTCAATACTTGTCCATTTTGTCTCAAATTTTAGTATGTTATACTTCAAGATGTTCTCTATAACTTTCATGGAGAGGTCGAAGTGAAATTCCAAATAAAAAGTCGCATGCAACACACAAACTCGCGGACGGTCGGACTGGTCTTTCCGAAATCAGCATGCATGACCAACGAATCTCCCTTCAAAGCTCCGAAATCTCATCCCATCTACCACAACCAAGACTTACCATCTACTACACATACACACAGCAATGCAAAGAGTAGGTTTTAGGACTTCACTTGCCTTAGATTCAAGCACAAATCAGCAACAAGCAAAGGCAAAACGGCGACGAACGGGCGGACTTCTTCCTCGCGCGCCTCCCTCTTCCTCTCTCGGTTTCCCTCTCACTCTCTCGACAGCTCTCTCTCTCAATCTGCACTCTCCCTCTTTTCTTTATTATTTTTTTGATTAATCAATAAGTTTAAAATGGACAGATGGAAGATGCATGGACAAGTGGTGAGTAGCCTTTTGCATGCTAGAGACACATGGAGAATTCCTCACGCCACTTGTAAATCTCCATGCAAAGGTGATGGCCCTCAATGGGCCGGGCTTGGGCCTTCATGGGCCGGTCGAATAGGGGGCTGGCGTGGGCTGGTTGGATGGTCTTTTGGGCCTAAAGATCAGCCCACCCTCTCCTATTCCTATTCCATTTAACCCTTATTTTAATAAACACCTAATTTCAACTTATAAGCCCACAAAACTTTACAATTTAAATCAATAAAATTCTACTTATAAAGCGCACCACCAAGAATAAGATTTCTATTATCAATTGCACCTTAATAAAATCCTTGGATCACTTGAAGACACATCTCCATCCAAACAATTGTCCACTATAATGCTTGGCCTTAAATTAATTGAAATTCAATAATTCAATGGCTAATACAAAATCCAATAGCACTTCCATTACCTAATCCTTGACTTTAATTCTTCTAGAGATTGCCATGAATTTTTGGGATGCCACATTACATGCTAATCATGAGGGGGAGGAAAAGAAGAAGGGGCGGATTGAGCAAGGGGGGGGGTGTGGCATCCCAAAATTTCATGGGAACCTCTGGATGCATTTCGACCTATGAAAAGGTGATGGAAGTGTTATTGAATTATGTTATGGCCTTTAGACCAAAGAATTTTAATAGATTAATGCCGAGTATTTTAATGGAGAATTATTTGGGTAGAAATACATCTTATGTTAATGGATGATCAAGGTTGGTGCTATAGGACAATTTGATAAAGAAGACTTTGTTCTTGACTATGCACTTTATAGATTTGATTTTATGGATTAATGTCACAAAGTCTTTTGGCCATTTTATTATGCAATTAGGTATTTATTTAAATGAGGATTAAGATGTATTATTAAAAATAAACTTGGGCCATTTAAGTTTGGACTTTAGGCCCAAGAGTGTTGGCCTAAAGTGGGCCAAGAGGCCCGGCCCAAGGAGCCCATCAAGTGGTCGACCAAGCTGGCCCAAGCCCGGCCCATGAAGGCCCAAGACCGGCACAAACCTTGAAGCCCATAAGCCTTGCATGTGAGCTGCTAAGTGGCATGGAGGAGGAGCCAAGTGTGGCTGCCCTCATTGGCTTCCTTGGGCAGCTTCATGCAATCAAATGATTGCAAATGACTGTAGGGGAAGAAAACTAAAGAGAGAGAGAGAGAGAGAGAGAGAGAGAGAGAGAGAGTGCTCGTGTGAGGGAAAGAGAAGAACCGAACATAATTTTGAGTGAGTGAGAGGGAGAGTTCGAGCAAGGGAAGCAGGCACGCGCGAGTACGGGCCGTGAGGGGAAAGAGGAGGACCGTCTTTTGCCCGTGCCGAGCTGCCGCCGTGTGGCATCCCAAAATTTCATAGCGACCTTTAGATGCATTACGACCTATGGAAAAGTGATGGAAGTGCCATTGGATTATGTTATGGCCTTTAGATCAATGAATTACAACAGAACAAGGCCGAACATTGAATGGACAATTATTTGGTTGGAATATATCCTATGTCCATGAGTGATTAAGGATTTGTATTAAAGGATAACTTGACAGGAAAATTTTTATTCTTCGCCATGTACTTTATAGTTGGATTTTTATTTATTTATATTACAAAATTTTATGGCCATGTGAGTATTTGAGATTATGAAATTAAGTGGGGATTAAAGTAAATTGTTGAGAGCAACTATGGGCTTATTTAGTATTATTTTTGGGTCATTTAAAAAGTTGGATTTTTGGCCCAAGAGTGTTGGGCCCAAAATGGGCCAAGAGGCCCGGCCCATGAAGCCATAGGGCCATCGACCCAAGAAGGTTTGAGGAGCTGGATTTGCATGCCCCACGCCATTTGTCTTCATGGTGAGGACACTTGTCTTCCTCTTGGAGCCAAGTGTCAATCTTCATGCAAATCAAATAATTACCTAGCTAATCATGAAGGGGAAAGAAAGAGAGGGAGAGTGGGCAGATTGAGAGAGAGAATCCGAGAGAGAGTGTTCGTGCGAGCGAGAGAGTGAAGCCGAGAGAGAGAGAGAGAGAGAAGAGGAGGTCCGTTCACCGCCGTTCGTTCGCTGCTTTGCCCGCTATTTTGTGGCTGTTTGTGCTTAAGTTTAAGGCAAGTGAAGTCCTAAAACCTACTCTTTGCATTGCTGTGTGTATGTGTAGTAGATGGTAAGTCTTGGTTGTGGTAGATGGGATGAGATTTCGGAGCTTGGAAGAGAGATTCGTTGGTCATGCATGCTGATTTCGGAAAGACCAGTCCGACCGTCCTCGAGTTTGTGTGTTGCATGTGACTTTTTAGTCGGAATCTTGCTTCTATTTCTTCATGAAAGTTGTAGATAACATCTTGAAGTATAACATACTAAAATTTGAGACAAAATGGACAAGTATTGAGGGGTGAAACCCTTTTTTTACGAAAAGGCTAGATCTGAAACTGTTTCGTCGACCTCTTGGTGGTTTTGTGTGTTGCATGTCACTTTTTACTAATAATTTCACTTCGACTTCTTCACGAAAGTTGTAGATAACATCCTGATTATTTACATACTCAAATTTGAGGTAAAACGAGTAAGTGTAGCTTGGTGAAATGAAATTCGATAAGGGGCTTTTTTTTCAATGAAACTCCATCGCTATTATTCATATATGAATGGAAAATAGATATATTGTTGATATTTGTAATAAAAAAAAGGAACTAACTCTATCACTTTTATTATGATAAGTTCTGATTATCGATAAGTTATCATTATCATGAGTTACAGTAATTATATTATAAAATAAAGTGGAAAACTTGTTTATATTTATTATAATAAATAATCATAACATAAGCCGTCTCTTGAATTGCCAAATATTCCTATTTTCCATTATTCCGATAGAGCTATGCTCCGGGTATTCCTACCATTTATTCTTATTGGTTACTCTTATAACTCCTGCCTTCGTCTTACCTAATTCCAGATATGGATTAACTGCAATTGCTATATGGTGTACGCGATTAATCAGTTTTTAGCATTAATTAGTCTCTTTGAACTCTTAAATTAAAACACTGGAAGGGAATCGCCATCATCTTTGTAAAGGACGGGGATTTACATGTATTGCTTATGTCCAATTTGCTGACATTAGCTTGACTTCACTCACTTCAGAGACAGAAAAAGAATTAAAAAAAAAAAGGCCCGTAGCGCTTGAAAGCTGAAAATCTGATACATAAAGAGAGAAAGCGAGTGGAATAAGACTTTCCTTTTCTCGGCCATTTCTCAGCAATAGATACCAGAATGGAAGCAAGCAACCCTCGGGGAGAAGAAGAATAGTGGTAGAAGCCAAGCTTCATAGTGCTTAGCTACTTTCGCCTTCTGCACCACTAGCGCTACTACTCCTAGTGATAGAAAGAACATCCTCTTTTTCGCAATGAGGCCCATCTCGGACCGGTGACGTATTAAAATCATTTGGATCTTTGGCTTATCTCTTACTTGACGGATTCTATTTCGGCTAGTGGCATTGTTGTGACGATAATTAGGAAAGAACAGTTGATTGGCTCTGATCAATACCATCTAAAAGTGCTTGCTTCATCCATTTGTGACATTACCGGGTATTCTTACTAAGTTTCGCCTCTAGTGACTCTTTGAATCATGCGCATGGCTCCATGTCGGCATTTTCATTTGTTTGGAGGCCTAACGAGTGCTAGGAGTGAATGTGTAGCTTTGTCTTCTATTATTTCATTTCGAGTGAAAGAGAACTCCCAAAAGCAGCCATTCTATTCTCTTGAGAAGAGCTATTTTCCCTTGTTATTTCAAAAATGTGTATCACCATACTGAATCTAGCGCAACGCAAGGAATAGCAGAAGTTGGCTACTTACTTAGGTAAATCAGCTTCTTCTCTAAGACCTAAGTGCGCTGTCGAGGGAGATCTTTCAAGAGCACATCTCGGATAGGGAGGGATCGGAATTCCCCTCTTTGAAAGAGTTGCTTGTACTAAAGTTTGGAGATCAACTAAAGTTTGCAAGTAAGCAAAGGGAAAGCAAATATTTATTAGCCGCAATAGGTTGATTGCTTGCAAATGATGAATTCTGGGATAAAGATGTTCAAAGAAATTATCCCCCTTCTTTCTTCACTCGTCTTAGAGGTAGTTACCGTCCCGTGGGGGATCGCTACGCACCTTAGGCTATTAAGAATCGCGTTTCGTCTGGTGTTATTACAGAATCCTAGATGCGGAGCTTGCCGGGTAAGATGCTGACTTTGCCGGCTATTTCCGATATGGCTAATTCCTATTAGCCTAGTTGGAAAGTGCGGAGCGATGTGGCCATCTTCCAATTGGTCCACCTAGTCCCTTAATTAATGACCCGTTATATTTTGTTAAATAAGCGTTACAAGTCTCCCAATAAGCCCACATTATTGTCCTGAAACAAACCGATTAAGAAGCATTTATGAGGAGTATTACTTGGTCATCAAGCCTTAAGATAGGGTAGAACTATAGCTAGATAGATTGGAACACCTCAAGAGGGCAATTAGGGACTTGAATCCAAGCTGGGCGTGATTCACACCTTCTTACAAAGAAAAGCAGTTTTGACCGATTTTTGAAATTAATGTCATTGCCCAACCAAATGGGCTTGAAAAAATTATTAAATTGGAGTATGTTATAAAGAATACCTGAATTAACTTTTTTCATGAAGCTAAGTCTAATTCGTGCTGTAGAAAGAGCAGCAAATCATCAAACATACCCCAAAAATCTGTCCATCCAGTAGATTCAATGTCCTTATCTAATTCTTTTCAAAACTCTTTGAAATTTTTATATGTTTTGGACATAGATGTCTTTTAAAATTTTCATGAAGGAAGCATGTTCAAATTTGAAAGGAAAAATTTTATAAAAATTCGAAGAGGCAACCTGGTCACCATTTTTCCCACATGAAGTAGGTTCAAAAATCAAACTTTTCCGTACCATTTCAAAGTATGTTATAGATCAAGATGTTTTGAACAGTTTTTATAAGAAAGTTTCTTCAAATTCGAACCACAAAAAACTCTTACAACTTTATCTTCCAAGATTCTAATTAACCCCTATGCTAGCTTGGACATCTTATCCTGATTATTAATTGACTAAAGCCCGAAAGAGATAAGGTAGACTTATCTTGGTTAAGTTGGACTTGTGGGCCCCAAAGTCCACATTTGGCACTTAAGTTCTACGATAGTAATAAGCCTAGGCTCTATGATCTTCTTTTTCCACAATTCCCTTAAGGTGTTCACACTTTTTCACATTAGTTCTTTCAAGAAATTTTGACTAAGTAGGACTTAAGTGCTGCTTTCCTTAATTCTTCCAAGTCCAAATCTAGTCTTATCCTTTACAGTAAAGTCTTAGCGCACCAAGTGTCCATGCCTCTTGATTTACCATGTGACACGCGTTTTAAATGCAACCTGAAAAAAGATCTAAGTTTGTGAAGGTATTATTATTACGTAGGGACTTAATCGAGTTCGACCACGATCAACCACGTTATTTAGCCCAGGTTCGTGCCTAGCCATGCCAATACGAGTCGGATGTAATTGGGCTTGATCGGCCAAATCGAGTTCGAGCTCCCTTTTACCGAGAAAAAGGGGCTTCATAACTGATTCCTAAGGTCAGGCATTGGTCCGGTCGATCGGTCCTCTGATCGATTCATGGGCTAGTCTATGGGCCAGTCCCTTTTGGCTAGGTTTGTGGCCAATCTTTGGGGCCGTCGACTAGTTCCGTGACTGGTCTTGTGGCCAGTCCAAGGTCCTACATCACAAGTCATGGTCAAGACAACATTGAACATTGTTGAGTTCTTTCGATCCATGGTCGATTATCGATTGTCATGTAATCGTGTGAGATTGATCAATTCATCCCGACTTACGGTCGCCTTGGATGGACTAATGATTGTCCATTGCAAGTACAATGGCCGAGTGGAGTCACCCGTGACCAACGCGTTGATTGGGCGGAATTGAGCCATGACTATTCACCAATCTTTGATTGTACGTAATCATCGTCGACCGATCTTTATGGTCAAATAATCATTCTATGGTTGAATACTCTATAACTAGACCATTTGATTCATTACCGGCCTTGAAGTCGGCTCATGGCCAAGTTTTGCCATTGGTGTATTGGGCTTTTGGCCTACTGCCAAAATGAGGGTCGAAATTGAGGATGTTATATGTATGAAGAGCTAGAAATTACAAAAGATGGTTTCTCCATTCTCAACCTACTTGGCCTCATAAACAAGTGCTTTCGAGTTGAAAAGTAGTTGCAATCAAGAAGTTAAAAGCTTGAAGCAGACAATGGGAGAGAGAATTTCAAATAGAGGGTGAAATCATTAGTCACATCCATCACAAACACCTCGGTCTTGTTGGTTACTACATTTTTTTGTGTTCACGAAGGGAATGTATTTACATGGTGAGTATGACTCCTCCTTGTTACTTTGAAAATATAGGGGTGGAAATATCTACACACAAAGAGTAATAGCGCTCTTTATTAATGAAAGTATTTCAAATTTAAAATATTTTTAAAAAATAGTTAGGGATTTTTTTTTTTTACAGAAATTTCATAAAGAATTTCCCTTTAGAGAGATTACTACTCATTTAATTATAAAAAGTGCTTATAAATTCAATATCTTATATCTCATTCAATGGACACGCCATGTATGGAGCTCAGAAGTTGATTAAGAACGTTGTAGTGGTTGTATAATTGGCTAATATCATTATAGGGAAAATTGTCCAACTATGGCTTGGGCTATGCGGATAGAGATTGCTTTTGCTTCTGCAAGAGTGTTGGCATATCTGCATGAGGGACGTAAGTTGATGTTCCAAATCTTATTACTTTGATAAGTTTCAGAGTCTTTTTTTTTATTGAATTCATTACCCAAGTAATCCTAAAATCATTTGCCCTAATTCAAGGCTGCTAGTATTCTTCCAAACTCTAGTTTTGTGGCAAAGGTATAACGCGCTAGTACTTGATCATTATATAGTAATATTGGTCACCATTGTTCATTGAATTCACAACTACATTATTCAGTTATTTCCTTAAATCATTGATTTACATTTGATGGATTTTATGGGTGGGCTGCCCATATTGGGCTAAACCAACCCATAACCTTCAAATATGCAACTCCCTTGGCATATATTATGCATACTTTTGTTAATTTTGGTTCCATTGATGGTTGAAGTAATTAATTCCTCTCTAAGCATATATTGGTCATGCCATTTTATTCCTGATGTAAATTTACCTAATGTTGCTAGTTGGTTCAGAGTAACCACTCTCCAAAACAAATATGAGTTAGGGATGACATTAGGTCTTTCGTGTAAAACATTTACGTATGAAGAGCTAGAAATTGCAACAAATAGTCTCTCCACTCTCAACCTACTTGGCCTTAGTGGTTTTGGCTATGTACATAAAAGAGTGCTTTGGAGTAGAAAATAGTAGCAACCAAGAAGATAAAAGCTAAAGGTGGATAATGGAAGAAAGAGTTTCAAGTAGAGGCTGAGATCATCAACCGTATCCATCATAGACATCTCCTTTCCCTTGTTTGTTACTGCATTTTTTGTGTTTATTTGTATGATGAGTATGCCTGCCCCGGTTACCTTGAAAATTTAGGGGTGGAAATAGTTGCACCCAAAGAATAATAATGCTCATTATTAATGGAAGTATTTTGACTTGAAAATATATATATATTTTTTAAATTAGTTAGGGATTTTTCAAACATAATTTCATAAAGAGTTTCCCATTATATAGATTACTACCCATTAGTTACAAAAAAAATGCTTAATAAATTCAATATCTTATATCCTGTGTAGCGAACATGCCATTGTCACGGTCCACGAATCCTCCCGTACTCGTGACACTTGTGAGTGGTGCTTGGGGTTATCGAGTGAAGAGTGAGGAATCAGATGGGATGGACACAATTGGTCTGTCGGAGTGGCGTCAAGACCGTTGATGCTAGGAGTTCTAGGATAGAATGATTATATTACTTAGGAGCTCTAAAGGCGGGATTGGCCTCCTGTGCTCAAACTGGTCACGGCTAATGCCGCTCTCTTGATGAGGCCATGGCAGGCCGAAACCAGTTGTTAAGCCCAAAGGGATTTGCTATCTCACTCGATGCACTAGACGCCCGAGCGAAGCTCAGCGTGATACGATCTAGTACAAAGAAGCTATTCACCGTATTGTTCAATGGAACAACTATAGAAGGAAGGCTGGCCTAGCGAGTTTTGCTCGTTAGGCGCCGCACAGGTCATTCCGCAGCCAACAAAACTATTGACCCTTGACACCATGCATGGAGCTCAAATGATACAGAACATTATAGTAGTTGTAATTGGCAAATATCATTGGAGGGAAGGATCACCAACAATGGCTTGGCTTATGTAGACCGACATTGCTTTAGAATCTGCAAGAGGGTTGGCATATATGTGTGAAGAACTTAGTTGCTCTTGGAGTCATTTCTCAAGCAATCTCAAAATCTTTCATCGTGACATCAAGGCTACTAATATTCTTCTAGACTCCTATTTGTGTCAAAGGTATGACGTGCTATTGTTTAATCATAATATGGTAATATCAATCATCTAGGCTATTTATTAAATGCATAACTGCATTATTCAATTAGCTACTTAAATTATTGATTTACAACATATCTTGAAAAGCAATTGTTATAAAGCACTCGCACAATGTCAATGAGGGTAATGATAGATGATTGGGCAATTTACGATGAAAGTTGTGATATCATATCAGATTAGGACAAAGTCGGTCAAATTTTGGCAAGACACCTAAAATCGCAGCTGAAAAATTAGGTGTCCACAATGACATTGGCAAGTGTAGCTTTACATGGAAGTGCTTCCAATGTGATTCTTGAAAGTAGAATTATGTGTCCCTCATGTAAGATGGGCTTCCAAATGATTCACTGGAGCATGGAGTCATTGTTGTCGTCAACAGTGATTCATACTAGCTGATGTGTTGCTAGTTTGACAATGAATTTTCTAGTAGAATTAGGACACGGAACCAACCAATCTTCAGATGGAAAACAAAGGCATCTAGATTAGGGTGATGGCATGGACCGAGGCTGTCAAAATAGGTCATAAACCCATAGTCTAACCTGCATTATTAAAATTGGTCATAAATGGATCACTTAAAGTATGGGTCATAATGGATTTTATAGTTAAAAGCTTAAAATAGATGGGTTTTAGTGGGTCAATTATAAACCCACTTTCAACTCGGCACACTAAGCCCTTTTTGGTCCTTCTTTGCCAGTCTCTTCTCTTTCCCACTTCGATTTTGTGACTCTTGATCTTCTCTATTCGTTCGCTTTGTTTTCACCTATCACAACCTTCCCAAAGGGGTTCCCTTCGAAGCCTCAACGAAGATTTAGAGGTAATTGTTCAAGAGACTTTCATATGGTGAATCCCAAAGTGACAACTTGAACACATAATCTTTAAGGGCATCCATAAGTCCATTGATCAAGAATATGGACTCTCCCCAATTCATACTACACGTGACACAGATTATTCTTAAGTTCTTTATAACCTAGGCAATTCTAGGAGTCGCCACTAGTCATTGGGTCGGCTAGCATGTGACATCCTGAAATTTTGATCCTAAAATTTACGAGTAAACTATTACTTTTCGAAGGAAATTTGAAATGGGCAGGGTGATTTGCCCAGTGAGCTTTGTGTAAGCCGAACTTGTGGCCTAGAGGGCCGAAGTTTTTGGCTTAGCTTTGGGCTGGCATGAGGATTGTGGGCCATGAATTGGACCCGATGAGCCGAACGTGCATGAGAGGCCCAGTTGAGGTGAAAATGTCCAAATTTTTGTCAACATAAGTCTTCTGCAAACTAAGATGGTTGCGGATGTTCAAGGACAATTTCTTACAGTCTGAACGGTAACATTATTCTCATGTGACGTATAGAACTATTAAAGGACCTATGATCTTAGAACATTAGAAATAGCAACTTGAGGAAATCTAATTAGCCTAGATTATTCCTTATAATAGTCAAATTGTGAGCATATATGAGTATTATTACTAGATCTTTAGCCTATGTTATTAGTGGAAATCCTTAGAATAAAATGGCTTAATTTAGATGCCCTAACCTCTCATGGTGACTGAACCGTTGGGGGTAAAATAGGGAATTAACCTTAAAAATCTAGTTAAAGTAAATTTCCTTAAGGCACATTAGTCAAGTAAGAAAGACAAAGCTTGGATCTTGCATGCAAATGGGACAAAGTCGCCTTCGGCTTCCCCATGCAAGAAGGACAAGGAACCCTTCGATTTCTCCCCACCCCTACACCCTTTTAATCGTAGTCTCATCATCATTGCCTTTTCCCCTCTCACCAATCAGCCTTCATGCAAGCTAAGGAAGCTTGCATTGCACACCAAAAATCCCATCATCTCAAGCCTATCTTTTCTTCTTCCTCTCCTCTTCACCATCGACTCCTTCCTCCCTCACTCAAGGCGCCCCTCATTTTCCTCTCCATTTTCTTCCTCGTTTTCTTGTTGTTCTTCAAAAGACCAGCGAGCCAAAGAGCATCTAGCCTTCAAGACATCACAAGAAAGTTATTTTTTGAGTTCCAAAACTAGGCAAGGGAGAAGCTAGATATTAAGCTTCGACATCTTCTCGGCGCTCGAGGGCGGATTGGTTCAATTTAGTGGATTCTCAGCTATAGGAGCTAGTTTCTTGGATAATCTTAACTTGCATGTGTTCTATGATGAGTGATATGCCTTGCATGTGGGTTTTCTTGAAGGTTTTGGGTGATAAGTTTGCATGAGGTGTGAACTAAGGAGCTGAGGTAAGTTTTGCCGAGAATCTGTTTTACATTACCTTTTGTGCTTGTCAATTTTGTGGTTGGAGATGTGGTGCAAATTTGTAGAAGTTTTCTGCACGAAAAGTGCTTTAAACATCCTCATCTATAACATGCATTTTATTCGGAATTTTCGGGATTAGAAGAGCCAAGTTACAAGCCTCGATTCATTTAAGTCAGTAAGCTGTTTAGTGTTGGAATCTGTGACCGTTGAAGTTCAATGAGTTTTTATAAAATTTTGTGATTCGATTTTTAAGATGCTTTCTTAATAAAATTGGTTCAGTACATCCTAAAGTACAACATCGTTAAATTTCATGGCGAATGGAAGAGTTTTGGACATTGAAGTAAGCTGATTTTTAGAACGTATACTCTGATCACTAGGACTATTTTGGTGGTTGTTTTGTGCAAGTTGCTGCTCTTATGCTGGAAGGAACTGGATTAAGCCTTCTTCATAAAAATATTGTTTTAAGTGTTAGTTACGACAATAATAATTGGAGTATTTTTGGTGTCATTTAATTAACTTTCTAGAATTAATCATAGAGCCGTGCGGGCGGGCTTGGTTTTGCCAATAAGCGCCATTGGTGGTCTAGTTGATATCTTTGACATTCCTCTTCTTGGAAAACTTGTATTTTGTGATTGTGGGTGCCTTGATATGCTATGGACCTTTGCTTGATGGTTGTGCATGAGTGATGCCTGCCATGTATGTGAAATAGTGTACTTTGAGTTAGCACATGAGCATGTTGTGTGGAAGTGCATATGTGTGCTGGTAATGATATATGTGTGCCTTAATTCAATATTGTGGTGTGGTGAAATGTGTGAAATGGATTAAATCAAGAGATGTTCCATCGGTCAATGACCCGATAATGCCCCTGGGGAGTGGGCATGCCCCAAACTATGTGGTCTGGGATGCCTCGGTTTAAATCACAAGGCTAGCGACCCATGGATACCGCAATGCCTCGGAGGGAGAGGTCCAAGTGACTCGAACGGACCGACCAGCGTCTCGATTTAAATCTGTCTTGAGAGTGGAAATAAATTATTCACACATTGAGATTAATCTACAAGGCGTGTGAATACATGTGATGGTGTGAAGCCGTGTGCTTGTTGCGTGCGTGGGTTCATGTGTACCCTGTGATGTGAATCTTGTCCACTTTAACATGTTTGGTCCGCATGATTTCATTAGTATTATATGCCGCCATAATTGGAAATGCCTTTGTAGTCCACTATTTTGAGCTATGTGAGGTTAGAATCTTGTTGTTTGATGTCGTGCTTTATTCTTTACTGGGCATTTTTCTCATCCCTTATTTTTCCTCTCAAAAGATAAGCAATAGATGTGCCATCATTGGCGACTTATGGTACGTCGGTGCACATGGTGGGTGCATATCGAAACTTACAAGACCGAGAGTTTGGCATCACCTTAACCCCTTATGTTTGTACATTTTGTATAGATGATGGACGCCCCAACCCATTTCCCATGTGTTTTCTATTCGTATACCCCAACCTAGATGGGCAGTTATATGGCCCCATCCGTTTCTAATGTAATAGGAATGGAGGTAGGAGGGATGTTGTATTAGAAAGTTAGGCGGTAGATGGGGAAACTTACCGAGTAAAGGAGTTAGGCACCTTTTTGACCTTTCCCAAGTGTTTTCTTGTTTTCCTCATGTAACTATGCATATGATGAATGGAATGGAAGGAAGTGCTTATGAAACTTGCTTTTAAGTGCAACACCTTTATATTAAGAATGTAAATTGATATACAATTTTCCGTTTGTGTGAAAAGAAGAAGAGACTATGGTCTAGGCTCTAGTGAGACACATAGAAACCAAGTGAGATATGGGAGTATATTTCTTTTTCTACACAACCAGAGTTCTCAAAGACTTGATTACACTAGTTGTCTAATTAATGCACTTTCGATACCTAAATTTGATCATTTGTTCACTAAAATGACCAATCTTTTAACAATTTTAAGTCCTCATATTTTCATCCACTAATGTCATTCAATGTTTGTATTCATTATGCTCCTCGTGATTTAACCAATATATTAAAAGTGTACAATCAAGTAAAATCGAAATTGAAATGTACAAACAGTGACCTAGAATTATCCGTAAAAGAAAGCAACATTGTAAAATCTTTATCGTAAAACCTTAAAAACTTATTCAATTTTGAGTTAAAATTTTTGCTTTAAACCTAAAATGTTTATTAAAATCCTGAAAACTAGGTGAATTCTAATTTTTGAAAATATAACTAATTATAATTCTAGAATTATCACTAAAATCTAATAAATTTAACAAAAATCAAATTGCTAAAGCTTTTTCCAAAAAAATTTATCTTTTGGATTATTTATTTATTTATTTATTATTTTGAAAATTGGGAACTCGGATCGGGTCCTTTGACCCGGTCTGAATTGGGTCTCGCCCGGACTCTATAAGTCCTAGTTGGGCTTGAAATTCGGGGTGGCCCTCCGAATATGGCCCTGTTCTGATGGGCTCGAGCCATCGCAATGGCACACTTTCAATTTTCCCTGATCAATCTAAGCTCAAAATGAACTCGGCCCATATACACCTAGCCTAGCCTTATTAATGCCCAGCCCATATTTCCTTTTTCCTTCCCGATAATTCATCGAGAGTAATCTTCTCCGGATGGACGATTCGCCGGAGATTCACGTCTGCAACCCATGCCACCAGCCACCGCCGGATCACTTTTCGTCGGTCATCCATTCCGGCCGTCACTGTACTTCCACCGACGATCATCATCTCCGGCTATCACAGTCAGCCACCATCACATACCGGCCGCAAACTCAGGACTTCCTCTTCGATCAGCCATGAGCCATATCAAACACATACACCAATCCAAGACAAATGAACACACATGCTAGATAGCAAATTATAGAGATCTAACACAGCCGCAGTCAATCGCAAGCGTCGCTGGAAAACAGACATTGGTTCGAAACTCCAACTCATATGCTCATGGACGTCGGGCACCCCAACACAGGAGAACACGATATGCATTGAAGAGGAAAAACATGGCATCAGCTTCAGTTCAACAATCAATGAAGTAAATGTGAATCAATCTTAGATTAACCACTATCACACGGCCAATTAGACATAACTCAAGCTTAATATTTCTCATGAACAAATCGTCGAACAGGTAGCGTGCACTTCGAATACGAATTTCAGATTCGGATTTGATGCAATTCCTAACCTAGACATGGTATATCAAGCTCTAAATCAGCATGGATCGTCACCAAAAAAAAATCCCAATTTCATATGATTTGCTCGAAATGCCGTAAATAGGACTCGATACTTTTGGCGTCAATAGAGTAGGGCAAAACGGAGCAGAGGAGGAGTGCCTACCTGCCTCGTGGAGCGAAGTGGAGTTGCCGGAATCGACGTCGACGAAGCTTAGTGAAGGAAGGTTATGTACTCTACAGCGATAAAAACGACACTGACGGAGGAGGAATATAGGACAGGAATCGAGCCCCTGTTCAGTCCCGGCCGAGAAAAACCAGAAGATCCTCCGAAATTTCGACAAACAACTCTTGAAGATGGACGATTGCTTCGATCGATTGACGATGAACCGCGTACTGGAAATCGTCGCTTTTTCCCTCTTCCCGCGAGTTCCTCTCCCTCGCCCATTGGGCCGGGTGGTTCAATTGGGTTCCGACTAGACTGGCGAATTGGGCCGAGTATATGCACTAATCGGATTCTCATTTTCTCTCATTTATTTATCTACTTAGGCATTGTTTGATAACCATCTAAATAGTACCCAATTGTGATTTCTTGTTCCCGGGAACAATTTGGGAACAGAATCACGTTTGGTAAAAATTTTGTTCCCGGAAACAAATTT
The DNA here is from genome assembly GCA_017140595.1 of Eucalyptus curtisii. Lineage (NCBI taxonomy): Eukaryota > Viridiplantae > Streptophyta > Magnoliopsida > Myrtales > Myrtaceae > Eucalyptus > Eucalyptus curtisii. Next base: position 13,850,045 of record CM029502.1, read on the forward strand.
TTACTTTTTTGTTCCCGGAATTAGATTTGGAATAGAATCAAGAATAAAAAAAAAGTTGATTTTTGTTCTGAAAACGAATCTAAGAATCAAAACCAACTCTTCTTCTTCTTCTTCTTCTTCTTCTTCTTCTTCTTCTTCTTCTTTTCTTCTTCTTCATCGACTGCCATCCCACGGTTGCCATCCTCCGCCGTCCGCCCGCCGCCGCTGTTCACCGTCAATTGATCCGGCGAGCTCGCCGATGGCCAAGCGGGCCTCGCCCAGCCTCGCCGAGGGCCAACGACGCTCCGATGAGGTCGCCGACACTCGTCTGGCCGGTCGCTGGTCTGGCGACTGGCCACAAGAAGAAGAAGAAGAAGAAGAAGAAGAATATAAAGAAAAGGGAAAAAAAAAGAAAAGAAAAGAAAAAATAAAAAAGTAAAAAATTATTTAAAAATTAAAAGAAATTGATTTGGAACAGAATCAATGAGCACGATACCAAACGCAGTTCTATTCCAAAATCAGAAATTTTGGACAGTTACCAAACGGCTTAAAATGCTTAGAAATTGATCCTGGAACAAAATAAAAAAGAATCATTTCTAATCAAAATTTGTTCCCGGAAACAACATCGTTACCAAACGCGTCCTTATTATTACTTTGCTATTTTTCTACTTTTGTATTTTTACAAAAAAAAAATGTATTGGTGAAATTTGGGTGTCAAGACCATGCCAACGTTAAATTTTCTTCAACCTCTAGCTTGTAATAATTGCACTTTTAAGGAAACTCAAATTTTCATCACACCTACATTCTGTCCATAATCCATTCCCTAAACTCTATTACTAACTTGTCGAGTCAATACATGGAGTGGCCCATTCTTCAAAGGAAAAAATTTAATGAGAAAAGTTGGTAAAAGTGGATTTGAGGTCAGATCGGGATTAGGTCAGATATGGGTCACTTAGGGCACGTTTGGTAACGTTTTGTTCAAAAATTGTTCCGGGAACGAAATAGAAAAAACTATTTCTATTTCCGGGGAATAATTTTTGAACGGAAGAACGCGTTTGGTAACTACACAAAATTTATGTTCCCGAATAGAAAAAGAACAGAAACATGTTTGGTAAACTTGGATAATTTTTTTGTTTCTTTTAATTTTTTAATATTTTTATTATATTTTTCCCTTTTTTTCTTTTTTCTTTTTCCTTTTTTTTTCTTTTTCAGTGGTCGGTGATCGGCTGGGTGACGTCCAGCGAGCTCGCCGGAGCCTCCCAAGCTAGGGTGAGGCTCGGTGAGCCTTGTCGGTGGCCTAGCAAGATCGCCGCTGGCCAGGTGAGCCTCGCCCAGGCAGCACGAGGTCGGCCTCGCTGGGCCATTGCCAGGCGACGTCGTCTTGGAGGTGGCTCGGCGAGGTCAAGCCTCACCGGTGTGTCGGCCTCCCCGGCCAGGCGAGGCCGAGCCTCGCGCGGCCACGGTGAGGCCGAGCCTCACACGGCCATGGCGAGGCTCGGGCCAACGAGCCTCGCCGTGGCTCGGCCTCTCTGGGGGCCGGCGATGCTTCGGCAAGGTCGCTGGCCCTCGTCTGGCCAGTTGCAATGCCGGCCATGGCCAAGGCCGGTGACCAGCAAAAGGAAGAAGAAGAAGAATAGAAAAAAAAAATGAGAAGAAAAAAAGTGTTTCCCAGAAGTGTTCCCTGGAATAAGAAACAAGTTTTTTCTACTTATTTCTGTTCCAAATTTATTCTCGGGAACAAAAAAATAGATATTTTGTTCCAGGGAACAAAAGTGTAAACAAACGCGTTTCTGTTCCTTTTTTGTTCTCCGGAACAAAAGAACAAAAATTTGTGTTCCGGAGAATAGAAATACATTTAAACAAACGTGCTCTTAATTTACATTGAATATAAAATGGGTCAAAACGGATTAAATTGATCAATTTAGATTAGATTATTTTCGAACCCGACCCGCTTGCAGATCTATCATGAACAATGCCTGGCCAAAAGAATGGATTCGGTTTGGGAACATCCCAGCTTCTCTAACTCCTTTCGTGTGTGTGGGTTGAGAGACACTTCATTTCTTAGGCGTGGGGCACCCGGGGATGTCCAACCTCAATGGACCAAATCATCTCCTTCCAGATAGACTACCCTCCAGACCAAAGTTCCACGAGAAAAGGCTTTCTTGGAGTGGCCATGTCTTCGAAAACCCAAACCACCGTCTTGCTTCCGCTTGCCAAATGCATAGCTTTTATGAGCAAAAAGGCGTTTGCTTTGTCAGGGCGGACTCCCGGTACAACGACTGCAATTTCACGGGGGGACATTTTAGGCATTTGTCCTCGATTTAGGTTGGCAATCACATCGATCTACGTGTGTGCGTTAACTTTTACGAGTTCATGAATTCAATTCACGTCGTGAACAAACCTCTCAATAGTTTATATTATATTACTTAACTGCAACATATGTCATGTGGAGAGATTTTTTAATTATCAGCTCTTATTAAACCCCCTCATCCTAACGTCCAAAGGAAGTCGTTAGCATTGATCGATCCTCCCTATCCTATTATTAATGAATTGAAATATTTTGTCATAAAACTATTTTTTGTTGTTCTTTTGTTTTTATTCTAAACTCATGGAAGTTGTTCAAAAATATGGTGGGGGCAAAAGTACGTAATTTTATCAAAATCAACGTGGCATTACAGTAATTTGACTTCCATGTTGTTATTCTGATTCAGGTGAAATAGAAACATCCCATCCCAAAGCAAGATTAAATTGGTAAAGCTGTTGATTAACGTGTCTCCCCTTTTCTTTTTCCTATACACATGACATTTCCAAGTAAGGAGAATTTGCTACAATTATTTGCCCTCGGTTTTCGAATCGACATTTTGCATACTAAATTTATCAAGTTTAATCTTGTCTTTCGGTCATTTCAATGCTCATAGAAGCAAATGTTCTATGGTTCTGTTATGTTTTACACATGCACTATGCAAATCAATTACTGAAGGGTTGGTTTGGTTCAAGCTCATTCACTGGAAAAATGAGATTGAGATTGAACCGAACTCTCGACCAAACTAACCTTTTCAGTTCGAATCGCCCAGTTAGTTCAATTTCTCAATCTTATGATTTTCCTAAGTTCGTAATGATTCTTGACCTACCATGCTAACTCATATTTTGTCTCATTCTCCCAAAGGGAATCGTATACGTGCCAACGCTTTACTTCATTCCGTTCGACTTTTAGCTAATCAAAGCTCTCCCGGTTCCTTGCTTTACGCATTGGCCTTCACCCTTTAAAGTAGCAGAGTTTTCTTAATTTTTGCTGATTGATAGATGCAAGTTATTGTGGAAAATGATTGGAGAAGTGTATATAGCAAGAAAGCATGGTCACTTTCGAGAGGTTTTGGCTTTGAATGAGGTGGGGAAGGGCAACAACAACGGCGGAACATGAATACATGCTTAACGCCTATGACAAGGATGGTCTGTCCGAACTATTGAAGAATACAATTGGCTTTAGGCTTTGTTGATCTGAAAATTGAGAAGCATCGAGCCTCACATAGGGCAGATTTCATGCCGGATACCACTGATCTAATGGTTCGGATGCATCGAGCACTCATAAACTAAGTTCCGGCTAGATGGGGTAAATTATGTTGGTGATTCCTATAAATTGTAAATGTTGATTTGGTTCATGGTACAGCCGGTCAGGTGAAGAATTTTACTCCTGAAGTACTTCCAACAAAATTTGAAACCCAAGACTAGAAAAAGAGGAAACTTGCTATCAAAACCAACACATTATCGGTTAATTTGATGCACAGCAATATTCTTCCGAGCAATTTTCCATAAAAATCTTGGATGTCTACCTCTATGTTTTGTTGCTACTTTTACCGATATTGCTAGCATCCTAATATAGACATCCTGCTTAAAGCATACTTAAGGAACGCAAAATGATATTTGTATTAAGAAATTTAAAAGAAAAATTGTCTAAAAATTCTCAAAGTAATTGTATGATGATCAATTTAGTTTTAAACTTTTCAATTATGTCAATTTAATCCTGAATATTTTGTCAATTTGACAATTTAATCCTAAACTTTTTGATGATTTACTAATTTAGTCCCTTAACAGGAAATCATTGACAAGATGGTCTAGTCAACTTCGGCTGTCTTATGTGATGCGGTCAATGCTAAACAAAATAATTTTTATTATTTTTAAAATTTTTTGAATTTCTATTTTGTATTTTATTTTCTTTCTTTATTTTTTTTTCCTTTTCTCTTGGCCTATGGCCGATCTCAAGGATGATTGGTGACCAGCCACAAGCAAGGGGCGACGAGGCCTCGCAAACCACAGGTGATGGCCGAAGAGGTGGGCGAGGGCAACCCTTGCCAACTACGAGGTGGCCCTCGCTCGCCTTGCCTGTAACCAATCTCCAACCATCGCTGGAGATTGGCCATATGCCAAGTGAAAAAGAAAAGGGAAGAAAAAAATGAAAAATAAAAAGAGAAAGTTCAGAAAATAATAAAAAGTTTAAAAAAGCACATAGAAATTGTCCAAATCAGGCCAAAATTAGCCAAATAGATTAACTTGGTAAAATATCAAAAACTTTAGTATTAAATTGGCACAATTGAAAAGTTGAAAACCGAATATGCTATTCTACAATAGATTTAGAATTTTTTAGACAATTACATCAAAATTTAACCATAAATGATGAGAAGATTTTTTTTTTTTTAGTCGTGTGTTGAAATATGTGAGACTCATACTTTGAATGATTAGTTTTAGGAACTAGAATTCAGTGCGTAAGGTCATGATCTCCTTTTACCACATGAGCAATGCCAAATATATTATGAAATCTCGTTAAAGCTTGTTTACTTAGTAGCGATTCTTAATCAAGTATATTAAGAACATTACATCTCCCAAATGGATTGCTTTGTATTCTTCTATGATCCCCTAGTTCATAGAATTTCAATCCGTTAACAATAAGTCACATTAGCTTAAGACTTTGTTAGAAATAACCCCCAAAATGGATGTGAGTAATCTCAAATTATATGGATGGCTGATAAGATTCTCCTAAAAGCATAATAATTATGTGATGAATGTGTAAAGAAGACTAAACTTCTGTTATTGTTAATTAACGAGTGTTATAGATATCGCAATAATAGTTAGTAGTCCTGCTATTGACACGACGACACCATTGAACATCGAACTGTTAGGAATCCCATGATAGAGCATGTATTCCTATCATCAGTTTTCAATCTGAGGACAACACCTAAGCATCTCCTTCCTCTTTTTTCCAGTCACAGATAGATGATACCCGGATTAGTTTTCGAGCACCTCAACTAATCTACTTCCCACAACAAATTAATGCTGTATTCCCTTAGATGGACCTGATGTATTCAACTTTTAATTCCTAAAGTACTCCCAAGAAAGCTTGACTCCAAGTCCATAAGGATAAGAACAAACTCTCTTGCCATCAAAGTCGGCACTTTATTAGTAATCTCCTCTTTTAATATGCAATGGAAACATCAAGCCTTAAACAAAAAAAGATGTATCAACTTGTTCTGAGCTCTCCACAAACCAAAAGTATCGATTGGTAGGGATTATCTTTAGTTCTGCCCCCTACAAAGTTCAAAACTCCAATCTCTAACATCATTCCTATCACATACCCCCATCAAAAAGGGAGCTTCTACTGTCCAATCGGGGAAGATATCTTAACCCGATCGTTCACGGGTATTTTATCATAACTTTTATACAAAATACCATGACACACAACATTGGGGTTTACTCTTTTTGTTATCCAAAACTATCGATTGGTAGGGATTAGATCCCCAAGGATTTGAAAAACAAAAGCCGACACCACCCAAGGAACATGCGGCTCCCCCACATCACATGGCGTGGGAATTAAAATAAAGTTAATCTTTTATGTATGAGTGAAAAAAAGGATGTGGATCCTCTGCACAATTACCCCCAAAGTGGCATAATTCTCCACCCATGTTGAAAATGCAGATATTACCTGCTATTGATGTGTAATTTAGTTATATTACGGGATTTTCTCTAATTATGTTTTTATTTATACCCTAACCGTAATAAATCTCTTTTATAAATACGTATCATAAAACCTTAATCGGATTGAGCCATCATAAATACTCTTTTATTTTCTCTCTACTCTAAACATCAACACCTGCAAGGATGGAGAGAAAAGCTATGGTAGATTGTTGCTTGTGCCAATTCTACACAAAATCACAAGGCTCTTAGGTCGTGGTATACGGCTATCGTCAGATTCTTGGATTGTACTTTGATAGTGAGTGCAAAATGGAGGAAGACGAAGATAGTAAATGTGTGTTTGGTAACATTTTTGTTTCCACGAACAGTTTCTTTTGAGAAATATTTTTTTCTATTTATGTTCCGGAGGAAGTCTACGAGTATTTTAAGGAGTTTAGTAACTATATAAAATTTATATTTCTAGAATAAAAATACGTTTGATACGACCCCAAATATTTTTGTGACTTAGAATTTCTTTTAATTTATTAATAAGTTTATTTCTTTTTTCTTTTTTCTTCTCATTCCTCTAACCGATCGTCGGCCTTGGTCATGGCCGGTCAGCGACCGGCCATTGGTTTCATCGCTAAGAGAGACTTCATAGAGATAATCTATCTTAGAAGCATTGGAAACACGGAAATCTGAAAGGGTTGAAGAAGATGGAGATGCAGCGAGGGAAACAGGTGCTTCTAGTATTTCTGGATCTATCATGATGTGAAGAGTTTTTCTCAGCACTGGATTCACCTACTAAGCGCATGGAACGAATATGATTACAAACGAGACCATGGCTCCGATACCATTGAATGGACCCTTATTCCGCTTTTGCTAAACCCACCTCATCATTTTCTCCCATCCACTCCATTCGCCAACTCATTCGCCAAACTCCAAAGGAAGTAAAGGAGTACGTCCAGTCCTCCAAGTTTGACCAATATCTCATTCCTGCCACTGAAAAGAAGTACTTTGTTACTCTCCAAATTCCTCCAGAGTTTCCCAGACAGTGGATTCAACAAGGATATTCTCATGTCCACTATGGGGTTGTTCATCTTGCTCTTACCTTTCATGGTCGCAAGGGCTTGCCAGTCGTGGCAAGAATAGCGTTACTGGATACTCGATTCCTAGAATACCGGCATGCTTGTATTAGTACTGTCCAAACTACTTTGAATGTTGGAACAGTCTTTGTGACTCTATATCCAAATTTCAATATAGCTCTTTCGAATCCCCAGTTGCTTTCTTTTCTGAAAGTTCAGGTTCAGCTCACTGGAGCTCCTCAAACTGCTGACTCTGTTGCTACAACACTGCACTACCAGATGGTTTATCGAGTGCAGAACCAAGCTCTTAATTTGAATTTCCATAATGGAAATGAAGATGCTTTATTCATTTCCATGCAGAATGATCAAGCATCCTGCATTCATGTTCCCAAATAGGTCCCGAAGGAAAAATTGGTCAAGCTCCTTCTAGAGACTTGGATCACCAACTATGAAAAGTTACATCAGAATAACAAGCATTTCCAGTCATCGAACTCTGAGTTCATCAGAAAGAAAGATGGAACTATTTCCATCAAATTTGGCAAGGAAAAGGAAGAAAATCATTCTATCTTCCAGACCCTTTTTGTGACATCCAGATTTTTACAATTCTGGTTTCAATTGAATAAGTCGGGCCTTTCATCTGCGCGCCTATAGCTCTCTTCTCTGAGTGGGCCACTCACGAGATAACTAGTCTATCGAATGAAGCCGTTAAGGAATCGAACGCAATAGACTTGAGAATTCGACCGAACATCGTTCGCCGATCTTGCTAATCACAAGTAGGGTCATTCTGACCTGGACCGATTAGAGAGTCGACTCGACAAAAGCATGTGATTAAGTGTGGGTGATTCCACCTGATTGCACAAATCTTGTCGATCGACACTAGACCGATTTCTCTATCGTTTTGGTACCCTGTGTCCGTATTTGAAACCTTGAGATTTCTACGACAACCGAGAGTCGCCAATGTGTCGAAGATGTACTTTGTGGCTTGAAAATAATAAACCACGAGTCAATTGCACGAAAATTCCTAAAAGCTACCCGGTAGGTTAGGACGCGCTAAAGTCGCGCCAAATTGAAATTAACCGAGAAATTGAACTCGATTTCGAAATTGAAGGTTGTTATGTCACAATTTATTTTAGGAACGTCGACTCATCTCCGGAAGATTTTTCTACAAACCGAGATTTTTGGCGGAAAAGCAAAGTAAGGTCGTTTTTGTTCGGGAAAGTCGAGGGGCGGTTTTGATCGCATCTTTGGGATGCAAGTTGGATCAATTGACGGGGAAAAGTCATGAGATGGACGAGGACACCTTGATGGATTTATTTGGGCTTCAATTGGATTTGTTTGTTTGAGAATCGAATGAAATTGAATGAGATTGAAGTGGGAATGTAACAAATTCGTATGCCATGGGGTGCATGACATTTTAGACCATTTGGCAAGCTTGAGGAAGCTAAGGTGAGGAAAATGGCTGAGGGTGAGGGCCAAGGCTGGTGGGGGCGAGAGAGGAGAGAAGACAGTGTTGGCTGGGGGGCTCTTGGGGTCCTCTCTTCAGCTGAGCCTTCTTCCTCCTCAAGCATGGCTTTCTCCATTGATGAGGTGTAGAGAGAGCTTGAGAAACCAGAGAACACAGAGCAGCAGCCCCCTTGCCGGTCGCACCAGCGCCCAAGCCACCGGACCTCTTTTCTCCTTTGTTTTCCCCCTCGTTCCAGGTTTCTGCTCCAGCCGACCTTTTGCCAAAGATCCGTATAAAAAGTTAACTTCCCGGTTGAACCAGTGAATGAGCCACCCATCGCTACGAAGAGGACATCCAGACCGTTCCAACAAGCCCAACCTCGCCCTGAACGGATCCGTCGTCCGTCCGGTACGCCGTCGTGAAGTTACCGGTCGCCGGTCCGTCGGTCCGCCTGGCAGTTTGCCCGGTTTCGCCATTTCAGCGTTTTCTTCCGTTTTTCTTCCATTCCAACCCTACCTCCACCCATACCAACCACCAGCAGGTCCCCCTTAACCCCCGAGTGCTGCCGATTGCCGGTCAACCCCTCACCGGAGCTCCGGCCAAGCCCGTCCAGCTCTGTCTCTCCTCCAGCAGTCCAGTTTTTCAAAGTTGCAGAGGGAGTCCGAGATAGTGGTTGCTGTTCCGGCCCCGGATCCGCCCCCAACCAGCAGCGCACAGAGAGTGCAGAAATGGGTATTGCAGCAACTGTTTGGCCCGTTTTGGCCCCCTTCCCGAGCCCGGATGCTCGGCCCGCTTTGAGGAAAGTCGATCCTCGCGTCGACCTCGTCGTTTTGTGTGAGTTTTGCTCACTAATGCCTTCTTAGTTTTCTAATTATACTTAAAGGTTGATTAGTGTTAATTAAGTGTAATTAGGTGGTTAGATTAGAATTGATTAGCGATTATTAGTTAATTGCATTGCATATTAGTTAGGTGGTTAGTGTACTTAGATAGAGAATTGCCTATAGTATTTATTGGATGCTTCTTGGGATTTTTCCCGACCCTTATCGGGTGTTAATTAGGCAATTCGGGTCTAAATGGAATTTTTAGGAATTAAATATTAATTTTCGAAATTAATTAATTATTTATTTATTTTCCGGAAATTCAACTAGGATGGCCAGTGATCGGGATTTTATCTTTGATGATCGTGGTGCGATCTGTTTATTTAATTGAGCTTTATATTGTGCTAAATGGAATTTCTTGTATTTATTTATTTAATTTGCGAAATTAATTATTTAATTATTTATTTTCCAGAAATTCAACCGAGATGGCCGGTGACCGGAATTTCGTGCTGATTGTCGTGATCTTGATCTGTTTATTTAATGGAGTTCTACGTTGTCTGAATTAATTTAATTGTGGATTTTAGGATTTATTCCTAAATAGAATAATCTTTGGTAATTAATTGGAAAATAACCGGCGTCGGTTGACATGCGCCAAAAAATATTTTGGTGAACCATTAAATAGTGGGATTTTCTAAAAAGAAAAATATTGTATTTTGGTAAGGCCGACCGGTACCCACACACGAGTATCTTTATCGGGAATGATAAGAATGGTGATTTGATTATTTTCAGATACTATGAAAGTATGGCTAATAGCTTCCGGCGAGCTATTATATCATCTATCGCCTACAGCTTCCGGTGAGCTAAGATCGTTTTATCGACTTGTGCGAGCACGATCTATACATATATCACCAGTGGGAGCTAAGATCGTTTTATCGACCACTTGTGCGAGCACAATCTATATATATTACAACTTGTGCGAGCTATTATATTATCTATCGCCTTCGACTTTGGTGAGCTATTTATCTGCTACTGACTTTGGTGAGCTATCTATCTATACTGACTTGAGCGAGCTACCGTCTATATATTACTGACTTTGGAGAGCATATGTCGTATTAACGATTTGGATTGATAGACGGTAATGAATGATAGATAAGATCTTGAATGATAGATAGTATGAAAGGATAGATAGTATGAATTGATAGATGGTACCAATCGTATGGTATCAATTGGATTGAAATGACCGTGAGTGGTCTTGTTGGTATGTAATTGACTAGGTCGATTTGATCGATGCCTCGATCAGTGATGTGATTGCTTGGATGTCTATTTGATATGTGCTAATATGCAGGTGGAATCTGAGGCCAAGGTAAGTCCTTTGACTCATGTTGTGCATAGGCAACCCTAAGGTGTATTAGTTTACTAATCGGGTCTTAGGGGTAGAACTTGCTAAGACGTAGTCTCATCCCGGTTTGGGGACAACATTTCAGGACCCTGATGAAGAACCCGAGGAGAAAGGACCCGAAGAGGAATACCTGAAGGAGAACCCAAGGATGATCCAGAGGAGGATCCTGATGATTTTGGCTATAGAATTTATTTGAGTAGAAACCAACCTTTTTAGCATGGCTTGTATATGTATATAAGGGTGTTGGTTTTAAGGTCCAATTTTCTAGTCCTACTTGTATATCCCATTGCTTTATTGTTTGGGGATTTTTATAACCGCTTCCGCATGTGCATATGAAAATGAAAGGGTCGGCGATATGTAGTCCTGGGATATCGCATTTTAAAATCGACCAAAAATGAAGGATGGTCACGTGACCGAGGGTCGGGGCGTGACATCCCCCTTTTTGTGGTATCAGAGCAATGGTTGGGGATTGGAGTGATAAGGTGCGATGAGTCATGGGATAGTAGTAGGAAAGACCTTTAAATTCATGACTGGTGCATGTCTTTGATAGCCGATTAGTAGAATTGTTTGTCGGGTGTGAATTGCTTGCTTTTAATTATTGTGGATTCGGAAGGCAGAGTGTCCATCACTTTTCATGATTGAACAATGTGCTCCTAACTCAATTTCCGAGCCAGATCCAAAAAAACTTGTTCAATATTTCAAAAGTGATGGACACCATGTCCATTACTACAATGACCGGTATGGTCATTGTTTTTTGGATCCTGTTTGTCAATGTTCCTATTGCACAAACTCTCCCAACGAGGTAGATCCAAATGCAAAACCTCAAAGGAAACACAAAAAGCCAAAGGATGCTATATACCAAAAGTACTTGAACGGAGACCCCTCCGTTGGCCGAGTGAGATCTGGCAAGGCTGAGTCTCACCTGGGTACCGCGAAGGCATTGGCCTCGTGATGGCCGAGCGAGGCTCGGCCTTGCCCGGTTTGGGCTAGGTCGAGCCTCGCCCAACCACGACGAGGCTTGGGGGGGGCTCGTCAATGGTCGACGAGCTCGGGGTGACCTCGTTGAGGGCCCGCAAGGTTGCCCGACCTCTTCTAGCCGGTCATCGGCCATTGCCGAGATCGGCAATCGGCTAGGGGAAGAAGAAAGGAAGAGAAAAGGAAAGAAAAGAAATGGAAGAAAGGAAGAGAAAGAAAAATTTGTTTCTTGAGTTGTTCCTGAGAATAAAAATAATTTTGTTTTTGTTTCTTATTTCTGTTTTAAAATTATTCTCAAGAACAAAAAAATTATCAAATACATTTATATTTTATTTTTATTTCGAAAAATAAAAGAATAGACATTAGTGTTCTCGAAGCGTTGCCAAGTAGCACTTAAGGCAACGCATGATAACGTTTCTATTTCTTAGAATTTCTGTTCTTTTGTTAAAGAACAAAAAAAGAATAAAACTCGTTTGTAACGCCAAGTTGTTTTTCTATTGCGGGGAATAGAAAATTGGCCCATGAATAGATTTGGAGCATAAACGAGAAATAAAAAAAAAATTTGCTTCTATTCCTAGGAACAATTTCTAGAAATAAGTTAATTTCTTTTATTTTATTATTCTCTCTTGCCGCGGCCACCTTCAATTGCCCAATGCCACCGCCGACCGTCGGCCGCCATCGCTGCTTTTTGCCGCCGACCGCCCGCCCACCGGCGTCATTTGCCGACCACCATCAGATACCCATCGGCCGCCCCCTCTCACGGCGGCCAGCCGTATGGCGCGACAATGCGACGGTTGGCGGTCGGCGATCCATGAGCAAGAATAAAAAATGAATAAATATAAAAAAGAAATTGTTGTGTTATCAAACGCATTTTTATTCTTTTTCTATTCCAAAAGTAGAAATTTTGTGTAGTTCTAAACGCGTTCTTTTTACTCTTAAAATTATTCCTTAGAATAAAAATAAAAAAAATTATTTTTGAAAAAAAAACTCTTTCTCCAATCAAATCAAGAAGCTGTCATGTGCAGCCTAAATCATCTATGCTCATGAATCTGCAGAGTTCGTGTCAATTTTTTTCACTTGAACAGGTCAGAATGTGGCGGTGCCTAGAGGGAGAGCATTCGTTCCATAAATGTGTCCCGCGACACGAGGACGGCGTGGAAGGGACGAAAGTCAAGTCGCGACCGTGATGAAGCTAAATTCCAAAATCATCATCACCACTCTGCTCTGTTCGCGTGGCACAGTCCTTCTTTTATGGCCGAAGGAGGCCCCACCAAAAAGGCACAGCTGTATCAAACGTCCCTATTTCGCCAAAACGCACCAAATCCAAAGTGCCAGCCAGCACAGAACATCCGAAAAGGCCACCTAACATAACACGCAAATCAAGGTCTCCAGCAGCTAAAGTAGATCGCTCCCGCGTCCGCCTCACCAAATCATTCCATTTTCCTTCTCGTTGAAGAACAAGGAGATGAAAGTGGGAAACACAAGGGCCATCCAGGAGAACAAGCGCCATATTGTTTTAAGCAATATGATGGCATCACGTCAGTTATCTAACATCACCTTTCAAACTTGATTTCAATGAATAAGCGAATAGAATAATATCTTTTAATTTTAATCGTCATCTTTTGAGTTTCAACTATCGATAAATATAAACGTGTCAAGCTAAGATTTATTGTACTATATCGTAAGATTGAAGCTTAACTTTCCATTCAGGCAAATTTAAAGTGAGACAGCTAAAGCATCGAACTTGGAAAAGGGAAAGTTCGCGTGTGTGAAAATGATAGTGAAAAACACGTAGCATGGTAAAGCAAGGAATAACAATCAATTGCCAAAAAGTGAATCAAAAGAAGGAAACACCCTTTAGAAACGAAACAAAATTATAAAAAGATATATCTTAATCTACGTTTATTGTGACACATCTACCATGAACTTATCTCAAACATATACTTATATAGCATATTTACTCTCTGTCAAGGTTTCGTCAATGATGATAGAAGAAAAGCGATATTGACATGACATATATGTGACTTAAGTGAACTAAAAATGATATTTATTTTGATTGAAAAATCATCTTACAAGACTTTGACGGAAGGGACATGTATCACATAAATATAAATTTGAAGTTTTTGATGTCACAATAAAATGTTAAAGGCAATTACGTTAACTATAACTTATAGTTGAGGTCTTTGATATCATAAATAAAATCATAATAAATTTGTTACAATGGTTATAGTTTAGGATTTTATGTTATTTTTTTCCTCTTTATAAAAGAAGGAAACACACTCCTTTACTTTTTCTTATGCACCAAGTGAGAGTGCAAAGTTCTCGTTGCTAAGAAGGCAAACTCGTTCAGTAAAAACATTCCGAAAGCATCTTGATTGATCAGTCGAACAATATCATTTGTGACTTGGTCAATGATAATTCTTCATTGAATAAATTACAGAAAAAATCATAGGGACTGTCAAATCATGTGAGAACCGTTGTAGTCGCACTAACCGAGCCATGAAAATTTCAAGATCAACATTTTACGACAAGATCTATTATTCACCTGATAAGAAAATAAATTCTGCGCCAATTTGCCACCCGGCATCACATGCACCTCCTGCGCCAAGTGGGCCCCCCGGCCAGACTGTGTCGCCCGCCCCGTTCTGCTCTCGCGAATTTCGTTTGATTGCGTCCCGTTGTGGGCCCCCCCGATTTATTGGAACCTTCTTTCCTCCTTTTCGATCCAACGGCTACGACCGGCCCCACTCACGCGCTTGGGCCCCACCGCCCTCCCAACGGCCCAGATTTCATTAGCCCATCAAATCACCGCATTGGGCCTATTTATGCTCTGTGATCAACACTCTCACTCCCATCTCTCTCTCTCTCTCTCTCTAGCTCTCAAGCGATGGATCAGAAAAGCGCAATCACACTCGCGTTACTCTGCATCGTTCTCGCCGGCGTCGGTGGCCAGTCTCCGGCGTCCGCGCCGACGAAGTCTCCGGCGACGCCCGCGCCTGCAGCCGCGCCGGTCTCCGCCCCGCCGGCTAAATCGCCCGCGAAGGCCACGTCGCCCGCTCCCGTAGCTTCGCCGCCGGCTTCAACCCCGACGGCGGCTCCTTCCCCTCCGAAGAAGGCGGCGGCGCCGGCTCCTGTCGCCACCCCGGCTTCCCCGCCGACGGTCGAAGCTCCGGCCAGCTCTCCTCCAGCTACCGCGCCGGTCAGTTCCCCGCCATTGCCTTCTCCGGCCAAATCGCCTTCGGCGTCTTCGCCGGCGACTGCTCCGGAGAGCTCTCCTCCGGCTCCGGTGGAGGTTCCCGCACCGGCTCCGAGCAAGAAGAAGTCTAAGAAGCACGTGTCGCCAGCTCCGGCGCCGGGATTGGTCAGTCCGCCCGCGCCGCCGGCGGAAGCCCCAGGGCCGAGCGAAGACGCGACCTCCCCAGCGCCATCATTGGCCGATGAGGTAACGATCTTGCTGTTCTCGTGCAGCGCTTGTACTGTTCACTTCTTTGTTTCTATTTTGAGGTCTTTTTGCCTGCTAAATTTTCCTATTCCTATATACTTCAATGATCTTACTTATATTATAAGTTTTGTTGCAATTAATTAGATCTTTGCCATTAAATAAATATTTTATCACATTGAGAGCTTCTTGTTAGGCATATTTATGTAAGAAATATTCGAGTTTCAAGATATTGATTACATATCCGCATTCTGAAAAGAATTTCATAATTAAATATATCCTATTTTATTTAGTTAATCACTAGAGCAATTATAATTTGGAAGTTGATCTGAGGCGAGTGTTCGGATGTATTATGAATGAGGTGCACAACGGACCTTTTTAATCAATCAATTTACAAATCAATGTATGGAAAACCTAAGGCCAACATATCTAAGCATTACATTAGCTCGCGAATTCACAAGAAGCATTTTTGAGGAAATTATTTTACAAACTGTAAAGTTAAAAAGGCATTATTAGGAGTGGAAATCGAAATTTTTCTAGAAAAATTATAGGTCTTTTCAAAGTGTCAGTTGCCAGGCGTGTTCTACAGTAACTTCAATTATTAGACATGTTTAATATAAACTAGTTAAATTTTCGAAACATTTATCACAACATAACATAAAAAGAATAAATACTAAAATTACCAAATTTTCTTAATTATTAATGAATACATTCAAATCACTCCATCATGAAATTCGAGATAAAAAAATCTAGGTTAATGGAATTTTCGAAAAACTGATTAAGCATATTTTATAATTATATATTCAATTGTCAAAATATTAGTACTACATATCACAAATACAATAACTGTATCAATAATTTTTAATATGATGTGTTGGTTTCCAATTATGGTTGGAATCTAAAGGACAGAGGTGAACTGGCTTCTCGTGCTTCGTGCCGACGCGGAAACTTTGGCTTTTTCTCACCAGAAGCATAATGACACTTTGCTTAGCCAGTCAGCTCTTGTCCAAACTAAATATTCGACCCTATTTAAAAAAAATGCAATTGTATCCCTTAAAAATATTTGTTCTCCCATATTTTATTTCTCTCTGTCTCTGTATTTCGATATACCCAATTTTATCCGACACTAATTTCTCGAAATTCGGACTGTATGGTATGGCAGAGTGGAGCAGAAACTGCGAGGAGTGTGAAGGCATTAGTGTCGGGGTTGGCGCTGGGATGGGCTGCGCTTGGATTGATTCTCTAGAGACGTTGCCATTTTACAATTCGATTTATATGTTAGTGATCTGATGTTGTTGCTCTGTATGATATGAAGATTTGCCTCACATTCTACATTATTTATTTATTATATGTTATATGAGTGCCTCCTTGATCCCCGTCTGTAAAGTAGTCGCTTAATTTCTTTCGACTGAGACGAATTTATGAATTGATTTGGGCAGAATTGTGGCCTAGCCATGTCATGTGTTGGGTATCGGGAAGTGGCTTCCCTTGTACCGTTTAAAGTTTGTTGCATCGCCTAGTAAATTCGTATTGAAGATCGGGCTTTGCATAACATCATAAGGTGACCCCAAGAGTGTAATTAGAGAAAGTGACCCGATTTCAAGTATGGATGATAGGAACTAAGGGGAGTTGATGGCGGTGTTTTAAGAGGGTTGTAATTGCTCGTTCGGAAAACAATGCTCGAATTGGTGGGATGTGTTGAATTGGATTTATCAGGCTTGAGTGGTTGAGAGAGAGACAATAGTGTGATGGGATGATGTGATTGACAAAACAATTTTTCTTATGTTGCCCAATCCTTCTGCGACACCAATGGGGCCTCGGTCTAGATGATAAAGGGAGTTAACTTCCCCCCTTTGTGGTTTTTTGTTCAAGTCGTGTTAAACGCACTCCGGAAATAAAATTATGAATGCATCGCATCTATGTAAAGGATTGTACTTTTAAGATCGCATGAGATGGACCATAGATGCTCACAAAAAGTGATCTGTACATCATATAACCCACTTTACCCAAAAAAAAAAAAAAAAAAAAAAAAAAAAATCGTGTTGCAACTTTTTAGGATGGCTACTTCGCATTATGGTAAATTTGGATGTCTTTTTGGCCACCATCCACATAACACAATAAATGCGATATGCAACGTCTTTCAATCTCCTTATTAACAATCTAACCAAAATAATATGGATGACACAATGAAAGCATATATTAATAGCATAGAAGATTTGATATTTTTTTTTCTCATAACATGGGACATCACTAAGAAAGTATCTTAAGTGATCGTTGAAATAGTGGCGTGACATGACGTAACTATATGATTCAAACACTCGCATGCCATGTAACCACCTTCTCTTTTGAATTTTAAAATGACTCAACTCTCATTGGCTTGTCTCTCTACATCACTAACATGTCACATTAGGGGTGAGCGGTTCCAAGTTCCTTATAGGTTCTGGAACCTAGAACTTACCATCGGGTACATGTTTCTCATTTTTTGGAACCTGAAACCTATCTTGTCATGGGTTTCAGGATCGGTTCCAAGGTTCAACTGGTTCTTTTATATATATATTTTCATCAAAATGAAAATGAATGCAACAATATAAACAAGCTTGTCATTCATCAAAGAAAATACAAAACGAACAGAACTATCAATAGAGGAAAATGAATCCTTGGCAAAGAACTTAATTAAATAAAAGTAGAGGTGAGCGGTTCCAAATTCCATACAGATTCTAACTAAAACTTAGAATCTATCCGTTGAAATAGGTTCCTCAATTTGGGGAATCTAGAATCTACTTGTAGAATCTAGAACCTAAAACTTACCATGTCACAATTTCTAGGGTCAAGGTCTACTCATGTTCCACGGGAAAATTGTCCAAATAGTCTTAAACCTATTGCACTTCTGCTAATTTAGTCTTAAACCTTTTAACTTTGCCAATTAAGTCCTAAACATTTTCACTTCTTGCCGATTCAGTTCATCCGGCCAATTTTGGTAGGAAAATGCTGACGTAGATGCTGGCGGTGCCACGTAGGACCACCGCGCTAACGTGACAATTTTTAATAATATTTTAATATTTTTGTGATTTTTTTTGAATTTTATTTTTTTTTTTTTCTGTTTTTTCCCTCTTTTTTTTCTTTTTTTTTTTTCTCTCTTTTTTTTTTTTTTCTTTCTTTTTTTCTTTTTGGCATTTTTCTTTACTTTTTCGATGGCCAGCCACCAGCCACAGCCAGTCGGCTGGCCTCGCCCGCCACTAGCGAGGCCCGGCCGGGCGAGGAGGAGCCCCGGTGAGGGTCACTTGGGCGAGGCCGACCCTCGCCCAGGCCTAGGGCGGCCTCGCCAGATTTGGCGAGGGGAGCCCTCGCTGGGGCTCACCCTCGCCCAGGCAAGCGTCGGCCTTGCCCGGACCAGATCTGGCAAGGCCAGCCCTCGACCCTAGCCAGCCGTCGACACCCGTTCCTCAGCATCCGCCGGTACAGGGCGAGCACCCCGCAAGGCCTATCGCTCTCCGCGAAGCCCCGAATGGCCATATGACGCATTCGGGTCGTTGGCGCCGCACAGGATCCTGGCGTAGTCTCCGAGGTCTCGAGACTCGGAGAGGGCGTAGAAGGCGACGAGGCGGCTGAGGGAGAGCCCATCGGAGGCCAGGCTGGTGGCGACCATTTGGGCCTAGACCTGCATGAGCTGGGACAAGGAGCAGCACCCGCTCCAGCAGGGAGAGGAGCGGGTCCGCGAGGACGGAGGCGTGGGTGGTGTTCCAGCTCGCCGGCCGGCTAGCCAGGGGCGAGGGCCGGCCTCGCCGGATCTGGTTTGGGCGAGGCCGACGCCGCTTGGGCGAGGCCAAGCCCGGCGGGGCTCCCCTCGCCCGGATCTGGCGAGGCCCGGCCCTCGCCCGGCCGACCCTCGCCCGGGCAACCCTCGCTCGGCCGGGCCTCGCTTTGTGGCGGCGAGGCAAGGATGGGCCGTGGCCGGTGGCCGGATGAAAAAAAAGGAAAGAAAAAACCCAAAAAGAAAAGAAAGAAAAAAAAAAAAAAAAAAAAAGGGGGAAAAACAAAAAAAAATTAGAAAAATAAAAAAATATTAAAATATTATTAAAAATTGTACACGTCAGGGCCGGCGGTCCTACGTGGCACCATCGACATCCACATCAGCATTTTTTGGCCAAAATTGGTTTGATGGACTGAATCGGTAAGAAGTGAAAATGTTTATGACTAAATTGGCAGAAGTGCAATAGGTTTAGGACTTTTTGGACAATTTTCCCCATGTTCCACCTATATTATTATATGGACTATTACAATTCACTAACCATAATTTATATGTAGACACACGAAAAATATGAACATTAATAAAGTAAAATTATTAACCATAATATGGAAACTCGAATTAGTACTTCTAGATTATACACTCATCATCGAATGGTATGGAATATCAGAGGATCACACGGAGACATGAACCAAGAAAATATTAAAACTTGTTTAAGGTTTTAGGTTACATGTTCCAAGTTCCTCCAACTAATAGCCTAGAACCCACCCGTTAAAATAGGTTCCTCGTTTTTTGGAACCTGGAACCTACCCTATATACCTTGAAACCTAAAATCTACAGGTTCTCATCAATTCGGTTCTCAGGTTCCAGGTTCTACCCTAGAACCATGCTCACTCCTATGTCACATAACAACAACACGAGGTATCATCTTTTTTTTTTTTTTTTCAAATTGACCAATTCGTATGAATACATGCAAGCAACCTCATTTATTTGTAGGTTCTACATGCAAGGTGAAGGCTATGGCCGCCCAGTGAGAGACATTATTCAAATACAATATCTGTCACATTCAAATTAAATCACCTAATAAATGATCTACCCCTTAGATTTTTTTTTTTTTTAATAACCAGTGTATCCGAACTCACAACTCAACTAATCTCCATGGATACACATGCAAACCACAACGTCTACATGCATCGAATAAAGTTTCATTCACAAATAGTAGATATGGCCCTCAAGGTTAATATGAGTAGATATTTGCGATTTGAATGTAGAATCTGTTAAATCCGAACAAAGTATTTAACCACTCACTCAATGCCTTAGACACAGACAAAACTTGCAACTCCAATATATAAGAAATAGAAAGGACTAGAGTATATTATTGAATCTTTTGGACAAAATTTATATGATGTTTTATTTATGGATTTTTATTAGATCCATTGTAGATGTGATAAACAGCTTACACATTCACCTTGATATGTTAACACGTAAAGTGATTTGATTATAAAATAATTTCAAATACACATATCACTTATCCAATTGTGAAACTTGTAATCTTTTTATTATGCCGGCAATAGATTTAACAATACTCCACTTTTTATTGGTAATTCTTATTGGTGTTTGTACAAGATATATTTTTATATATCTTGGTTACGATACGGGCTATCTTGGTATAGCAAAAACAAGGCCTCGGATGAGATTTCATGTCCATTAAAGCCCATATAAGCCACGACCTCACATAGATCCATGTGCGTCCATAGTGGACTCAGATCCATCAACAGGGAAATTAGCCCGTATCTTAGAAGAAATGCACGGCAGCCAAAGATTTAGGTATTTGAAATTGGAGGTACCTCCATCAGAGATGATCGTTCGGCGGGCTTGAAAATTGGATCTATCATTTAAAAGATCTTATAAATTCTAATTATTAGTTGTAAATTTGAATTGTTGATACGATATAAAGAAGTTGTACATCTATACATGGAAAGCGAAAAATATTTTAAGATTTGAACTTTTTCAGTAAGATTACTTATGAGTTAAAAAAATTCAAATTTGAAAATTTGAAATACACGAGAAATGAAAGAAACATTTTCAATGATGCTTTTATTTATTAGTAGAATATTTATAAAATAACTGATTGAGGCTTAATACGTTAAAAATAGGAGACTCTATTTATTTTATAAAATAAGATATGTGTGTGTGTGCAGAGGTGGGGGTTGTTTTACTAAAAAGGTGAAATGTCATTTAATTGATTTTGGATGGAAAAGTTAAGGGTTGAAAATTAAAGGAAATTAAAGTGCATGTACTTAAACGGAAGGTTGCAAGAACGTGAATGGTATTTAAAACTGGAAGGCTGCTGGAAATGTAAATTTAAGAGGACAGTAAAGACAAACATGCATAAATTGTGCTGTCATTGATTATATGTGTGCGTTTTTCCACAAACATTACAGCGTAGGCTTTTTATATCCTACTAACAGCATGTATTACAAATGATTTCAGATTGTGAATTCATACGCAACATCTTAATCCTATATGCAATTGTCAATAAGAAGTCACAAGCTCTTGACTGCAACACTATTTCCTATGTTGCCCAATCCTTTCGCGACATCAATGGAGCCTCGGTCTAGATAATAAAGGGAGTTAACTTCTCTCCTTGTGGTTTTTTTGTTCAAGTCGTGTTAAAAGCACTTCGAGAGTACAATCATAAATGCATCATATCCATGTGGAGGATTATACTTTTAAGATGGCATGTTGTGGACCAATCGATGTGCATGAAGACTAATGTGTACGTCATATAACCCACTTTACCAAAAAATAAAAAATAAATTGTTGCAACTTCTTAAGGTAACTACTTCACGTTATGCCAAATTTGGTTGTCTTTTTTGCCACCATCCATATAATACAATAGATGCAATATGCAACGTCCTTCTTCCGATATTCTTATCAATAATCTAAACAAAATAATATGGATGATGTCGGGAATATAGGATTCCCAAAAACCGGATTCGACACTAAATCGAACCCCTAAAACAAGTGCGGAATACGAGCCCGGGAACATCACATGGATCACCGATCCTAAGGCACATCACAGAATCGAACGTACCTTGTTAGCCACAGATTAAACACCAACGCTGATATGAGGAAGAAAAACTGATCCCGTTCGATCCGATGACGTCAATTCGCCTTGAAGGGAAGAGAATGTCGTCTCTTTTGTTACTGTTTTTTCTTTTGGAGGGAGAGAGGGAGGAGGAACATACATATTGTCAAAAGGTGCGTTCCTCCCTCTCTTTTCCCTCTTAAATACATCATCTCCAAAGGACGTGTCCCTTCGGTAAAAGATGTTCCCCCAAAAGTTACAACCCTTCAACATATCCCTCCATCCATGGGCCCTAATCTTGTGGGCCATGCTTTTAGGCCCAACATGGGCGGACGGACCAACTTAGGCCCATCACATTAATTAATAAATAAAACCATCATCTCCCACTCGCACATGGTGGGCCGAACATGATTCTCTTTACCTCTCTTCAACATTCATACCGGTGAATAATCCGTGCGATCAAAGATACTTTGAGAGCTCGTTGCCATATATCTCGTTAGGAATATATAAGCTCATAATGGGCATCACACTCGAGTATATTTAGTATGCACGATACCTAGATCGATCGATCACATTTATATCTCTCTTGATCTCTTTTAAACAATGATATATATATATATATATATTGTATTCACAATTATGATTATCCCAAAGACAATCATAATTGGTCGACCAGTGAATACAAAACTACAATGTGATTCTCCAAATTCGATCTTCCTCTTTCCTTCAAAACTCTCAATTTCAGTTCAGCTTGCTTTTTTAGAAATGTCCCATTAGATCGAATCAACTCATGACCATAGGCAACATCCTAAGATAGCAAACACTAAATAGAAATCTTGAGAATAAGTAAAAGTTATGAGGGCACTAAAATTAAGGAACTCTTTTCCTCAAGAGTCTCACACGGCATAAAAGTTGAGATCAAACTTTTGCCACTCTTATTAGTCGTCTCATGCATATGTAGTATGAAATACGTATTACGGTATTAACTCCTTTTCCATGGAGCGTATGTCTAAACCTTCAATACCGTACGATGATAGTTCGGACATACTCAAATGTCTAACTTGAGTTCACGTATCTACTCATTCACAAAATTTATCAGAACTCACATCTGGCATCTTAGACAGATAAAGTAAAATATGTGGGGTATTTTACTTTCGGACATAGTACATATCATGTCATCATCTTAACACTTAGTTAAGGCAACATATATATTTTAAGCTTGAGCTCTCGATTATCACCTAGATAATAAGCTTAAAAACCGTCTCATCTCTATTTATCACATAGTAAATAGAGGCGATTACCCGTGTGAGTGGGCTAATCTTATATCTGTCCGACATATTTTCTCAACTTAATGTAATGCACTGAGCATTAAGATGCATAAAGGTCAAACAAAGATTCATAGGCATTAATAATAAAAAACACAAGTTCATAAATGTGAACAACTCAGGGAAATTACAATATCCAGTACATCAGACTCTACGCAATCCTAGAGATTTTATATTACCACAAAACACATCTCTAGGTATTGGCTTTATCATAGGATCTGCTACCATTCTATGCGTAGATATGTACTGTAAGTTCACATCCTTTCGTGCAACCATATCTTTGACAAAGTTATACTTGGTATCTATATGTTTGGTCTTGCCATGATATTTTGGATCTTTGGTGTACGCTATAGCTGCTTGGCTATCACAGTTAACCAATAATGGATTTGCAGCTTTCTCAATAACACTTAAATGATCCAAAAATCTCTTAAGCCAAACTCCTTCTTGTACCGCTGCTGATGATGCCACGAACTCAGCTTCCATCGTGGACAAGGCTATACACGTTTGCTTCTTACTGCTCCATGATATGGCGTCATTGTTTAGTAAGAAAGCAAATCTAGAGGTAGATTTCCTTTCATCTAAATCTCCTCTCCAATCAGCATCCGAATAGCCTTCAAGTCGCAGATCCTTTCCTTGGCAATTCAGCTTGTAATCGGCAGTTCCCTTCAGATATCTTAGTATTCTCTTAATGGCTTTCCAATGTGCTTGACTTGGATTGGATTGGTATCTACTTACCATTCCAACTGCAAAACATATGTCAGGTCTTGTACACATCATAGCGTACATCAAACTCCCAACAGCACTAGCATAAGGAACATGTTTGAGTTGTTCCTTCTCTTGTGGAGTCCTTGGACATAATCTATGGCTCAATCATTCACCTTTTGCAATAGGAGTGTCTATGGGTTTACAATCATGCATACGAAATCGTTCAAGAACCTTATTTATATATCTTTCTTGCGAAAGAGATAACGACCTCTTCGAATGATCTCTTGAAATCTTAACTCCAAGAATGTATGCAGCCGTACCCATATCTTTCATCTCAAAGTTGGAAGATAACCAACTTTTGATGGTATTAACAAACTCCATATGATCACAAATTGATCTTTGGATCTTTTGATATATACACAATGATCCTCATCAATCATTGTAAAATCATATGCCATTATGGCATTATGAAAACGTATATACCACTGTCTTGACGACTGCTTAAGGCCATATATCGATTTCAAAAGTCGACATACATTTTCTTCTTGGCCTTTTGTAATGAAACCAACAGGTTGTTCTATATATATTTCCTCATCCAATTCTCCATTGAAAAAAGCAGTCTTTACATCCATTTGATGTAATTCAAAATCCATACTTGCCACTATTGCCAGAATAATGCGAATCGAGGTAAATCTCACAACAAGAGAAAATATTTCCTCATAATCAATTCCTTCCTGTTGATTATACCCATTCACCACAAGGTGAGCTTTATATCTCTCTATCGAGCCATCAACTTTACGCTTTATTTTGAGAACTCACTTGTTCCCAATAGCTTTGCGTCCTTTTGGAAGATCAACCAGTTCCCAAACATAGTTTGACTTCATTGACTCTATTTCCTCTCCCATTGCATGCATCCATTTTTCCTTACTATGGCAACTTAGAGCCTCATGTATATTTCTTGGCTCATCCTCATCTTGTGGGGCAATCATAAAAGTTTATTCTTCAATGTCAAAACGTCGATAGGGAATACTTTTACGACTTGCTCGCCGTATGGGAGATTGTACACTTTGCACATCATTCCCCATTATGCTCCCACTAGGATTAGATAATGATGATGTCGTCTCATCATGTGGTTGTAATTGAGAATGAGTTGAATTCAATTCATCACTTCTCATATTACTCCCACTTGGACAAACTCCACTAATATCATTATCTTGATCCAAGGTTTCAAATAGGGAGTAATCCTCACCTATTTCGCCATTCTTAGGAAATTCATTCTCTAAGAATGTGACATCCCGTGATTCAAATTCAGTTATACTCCCACTTTCCTGCTCACCTATGAACACATACCCTTCCGAGTGTTCGGAGTATCTTATGAAAATACTTTTCTTTCATCTAGGACCCAATTTCCCAAACTTGTGAGAGGGCTCATGAGTATAGACAGCACAACCCCATGGCTTAAGAAAACTTAAGTCCGGTTTTCTACATGTCCATAACTCATATGGAGTGGAAGTAACTGATTTGGAAGGCACCCGGTTAAGTATATAGGCAGCAGTTAACAACGCATCACTCCAAAAAATGATAGGTAAGTTAGCATGCGCCATCATGGACCTAACCATTTCCAGTAGGGTTCTGTTTCTTCTCTCCGCAACACCATTTTGTTGAGGAGTATATGGAATAGACAACTGTCTTTCTATTCCTTTTTCATCACATAATTTTCTGAACTCCATCGATAAATATTCTCGACCTCGATCGGATCTCAATGCTTTTATTTTCTTGTCTAATTAATTTTCTACCAAGTTCATAAACCTTTTGAAACAACTTAATGCTTCAGATTTATGAGAAATCAAATAGACATATCCGAGTCGAGTATAATCATCTATAAAAGTGATGAAATAAACAGCCCCATGCCTTCCTTTCACATTCATTGGACCACAGACGTCAGAATGGATTAAATGCAGAGAAAATTAAGCTCTTTTACCTTTTCCAAATGGTTTCCTTGTCGTTTTCCCTACTAGGCAATGCTCACATATGGGCAAATCGACTTTTTCAATGTTGCCCAACAAGCCCTCTTTGGCTAGTCTATTCATACGTTGTTGGCCAATATGACCAAGTTTAGCATGCCACACATTCACATCATTATTATATGAATTAGGAGACGTGAGAAGGGAATAACAAACATTTGCATTAACATAGTCAATATCTAATACAATGAAACCATCCAGAAAATAACCACAACCATAGAAATTTGTATCCAAAAACAAATCCACACCTCTATTATGGAAGTTCATATTAAAACCTAGCTTGACCAACACTAAAACATACACTAAATTCCGACGAATCTCCGGAGCATACAATACATCATGTAGGAACAAAGTGCGTTCACCACGCATGTTCAGTTGGTAGATGTCAATTCCTTTTACTTCAGCTCTGGAGTTGTTTCCCACATAGATCCACTTAGTTCTAGTTGGTACTCGTCGGAATTCCACGAATGATCATCTATCCTTCGCTACATGGTCTATCGCTCCTGAATCTACAGTCCACAAAGGATTAGACTCAATCAAGAATACATAACTTGATACATAGGCAAAGTTCTTAAAAGCACAAGGGGTGTATACCTTCTTTGGCTCGCGACAATCGCGAGCATAGTGACCCTTCTTGTCATAATTGTAACACTTCACCCTTGTCAGCTTCTTCATTCGAGGATGCTTTCCTCTTTCATGTTGGTCAACCTTTGGTTTCTTCCCTGAAGCACTTGGTCTCTTGCCTTTCCACCTCTTGAACCAGTTAGGACGTTTGCGCTTGGAGCCCGAAGCTCCATTTGAGCTAGAACCATCGTTATATATTTCAGTTTCCGGCTTAGCCACCAAGAGGCGGTCCTCTTCCAGCTCAAGATGGCACACTGCATCCTCAAAGACTTTGATATTCTCATTGTGGGTCAGGTGCACCTTCTTATACTCCCAACTTTGAGGCAAGGAACGGATCATTGCTTGCACTTGCTGCTCATCAGTCAGGACATGGCCAGCATCCTTCAGCTCATTTATCATGTTTGACATCTTTCTTAAGTGTTGCTTCATGGTCTGACCATGAGGCTTCTTGTAAGAGTCAAACCTAATAGTGAGTTGCCTCAGTTTGGTCACCGAAGTATGACCAAATCTTGCTGCCAACGCTTCCCACATTTCCTTGGCATTCACAAAACGCATGAACTCTCGCATGACATCATTTTCCATGCTACTCGGAACGTAATGCGAGCAAGGGAGTTCTTCCTTTTCCATGCAGCAAATGCATCCTTATCTCTCTTGTGTTGTGCGGTGTTCCCATCTTCAAGCTCTTCCATGGTTAGGTTAAGAGCTTCTAGTGCCTTTTGCTCTTCCAAAGACATATTGGATTTTCATGTGCCGATTTCATAGTTGTCTCCATTGAGCTTTTCACCTTTGTTCAGCTCGGCAACTATGCTCTTTGTGGCTGAAGCCATTGATCTGAACACATTTGATATATATGCACGAATAATTAATGCCTATCATTTATGCATCCATTTTGCACAGACCCATCATATTAATGAACAATTTCAAGTAAGGTTTCAGAATCAAAAGGTCACTATGTTTCCAATCATCCTCCAAAAAATCCTAACTTAAAACTATCATTAATATAATTGTCTTATGCAAAATAAATTCTATGAAGCTACAAAAAACTTCTATGAACTACCCACAGCAGTCAACAATAACAGAAAGCAAATAATATTTGACATCCAATAGAATAATAATGCTTTCACATAATACAACTTATATATCAGTTGCTACATCAACAACAACCAGGTAGTAAAACGTTTACATAAGGTATCCATAAAGTATACTAAAAGAAAGATAGCTCGAAATATCTAAACTCAAGTCAATATATGAACTAGGAAAGCTCCTTTTTTGTTCAATTTCATGATCTTTTCTTTTGTAACAATCAGCTAATAATCATCTATAAAAGCCATCACAATACTCCTATATGAAGCGGCTTTGTTGACATCCCATATGCGATTCAACACTCCTTGCCATTCTGGTGGAAGAGTGCTCATGAAAAATCGCACCATCTCAGGTTGTGGCATGAGACGACCATTCCATATGACCTTTTGAATTTTCCCGTTGACTTCAAGAACATGATCTATTATGTCCCCGCTCTCCCATCGATAATTATTCAAATCGGCTATCAACCTTGAAAGCCTTTCCTTTTGTTCGTCGGTAATTGCGCGAATAGGTGTGCGCAACTTAAGGAGAGGCATTGTTCTTGCAACAAATGCAGAACAAAAAGGGATTACATATAATCCACATAGACATAATTGAAAAAGAAACACATTATTTTTCCTTTTTTTTTATTTTATTTAAGTCAACGGTCAAAGTCGACGGTCAACGGTTGTCAACGGTCAACGGTCAGCCGGGTCGGGCCGCCGGGTCGGACGGACCGACTCGGCACGCGACATCGACGCCCCCACGCACATTATGACGCGCACGTGCGCGGGTCGGCCGTGCACGCGCATCGACGCCCACGCACGTGCGTCTTCGAATCGGCGCGTGCGTTGCACGCGCCGATGACGCCGGTTCATTCCAGCCGCCCGTGGGGGCGCGTCCGGCGGCGATCCGCCACTCGTCTTGCTCATTTCGACAAGACCTTTGACCCTACGCCATCAGAAACTAATTTTGACTTACGTAAAATCGAAAAATGGATGAATAATGCTCGGGTGTCGGGATTTTTCCGTCCCCGATCGGTGTCGACCGATTTTTCATGAAAATTCAATCAAAAATCATTTACAAACATGAAAAAGGGATCGGGAAAACATGAAAAGGGATCGGGAAACATGAACAATGGCTTTGATACCAATGTCGGGAATATCGGATTCCCAAAAACCGGATTCGACACTAAATCGAACCCCTAAAACAAGTGTGGAAGATGAGCCTGGGAAAATCACATGTATCACCGATCCTAAGGCACATCACATAATCGAACGTACCTTGTTAGCCACAGATTAAACACCGACGCTGATATGAGGAAGAAAAACCAATCCCGTTCGATCCGATGACGTCAATTCGCCTTGAAGGGAAGAGAGTGTCGTCTCTTTTGTTACTGTTTTTTCTTTTGGAGGGAGAGAGGGAGGAGGAATGTACGTACTATCAAAAGGTGCGTTCCTCCCTCTCTTTTCCCCCTTAAATACGTCATCTCCAAAGGACGTGTCCCTTCGATAAAAGACGTTCCCCCAAAAGTTACAACCCTTCAACATATCTCTCCATCCATGGGCCCTAATCTTGTGGGCTAGGCTTTTAGGCCCAACATGGGCGGACGGGCCAACTTAGGCCCATCACATTAATTAATAAATAAAATCATCAGATGACACTGTGAAAGCATATAATAAGGTAACTACTTCACATTATACCAAATTTGGGTGTCTTTTTTGCCACCATCCATATATGCAATATGCAACATCTTTCTTCCAATATATCCTTATCAACAACCTGAACAAAATAATATTGATGACACAATGGAATCATCTATTAATAACATAGAAGACTTGATGTTTTTTTCCTTATAACATGAGACATCCTATTCTTCTACTTAAGAAAGAATCCTAGATGACTTTTGAATGATTGATGTGACATGACCATATGATTCTAACGCACACTCACATGACATGTAATCACATTCTCTTTTGAATCTTAACACTTATTGGCTTGTCTTTCTACCTCACTAATATGTCACGTAACAACAACATAAGGTATCATCTTTTTTTTTTTTTTTCAAATTGACCAATTCGTATGAATACATTCAAGCAACCTCATTTATGTGTAGGTTCCACTCACAGGGTGAAGACTATGGCCACCCAAAATACTTTGAGTGAGAGATGTCGCTCGAATATGAGATTTGTTGCATCCAAATTAAGTCACCTAATTAATCACCTACCCCTTAGACTGTTTCTTTTTCCTAATTACCAAAGTATCCGACCTCACAGCTCAACTAATTTTCATGGATACACACGCAAACTACAACTTCCACATGCATCGGATAAAGTTTCATTCGCAGGTAATGAGCATGACCCTCAATGTTAATATGAGTAGATATCTATGATTTGGATACAGAGTCTATTGGATCCAAACTAAGTATTTAACCACTCACTCAACGCCTCACACACAAACAGAACCTGCAACTCTAATATATAAGAAACATAAGGGACTAGAGGATATTATTGAATCTTCTAGACAAAATATATGTGGTGTTTTATTTATGGATTTTCATTAGGGCTAGAGTCGATGCAATAAATAACTTACAACATTCCCGCTGAATTGTTGACACTTGAAGTAATTCGGTTATAAACTAACTCCAAACGCACATGTTACTCATCCAATGATGAACTCGTAAGCTTTTTATTACGTCAGTGATAGATGTAATAATACTCCATTTTTTTAATTGGTAATTATTATTGGGGTTTTTACAAGATATATTTTTATATATTTTAGTTATGATATGGACCAACTTGGTAGAGCAAAAATAGGGCCTCCGGGTAAATTTCATGTCCATTGAAGCCCATATGCCATGACCTCATATAGATCCATGTACCTGTGCGTCCAGTCCACTAATGGAGTGGACTGAGGTCCATCGACAGGGAATTTGGCCCGTGTCTGAGAGGAAATGCCCGGCAGCCGAAGATCCAGGTGATTGGAATTGGAGGCACCTCCATTAGAGATGATCCTTGGGCAGGCTTGAACATTGGGCCGAACATCTAAAAGATCTTACAAAATCACGATGTTACGAAATTTTCGAATTTTAAGTTGTAGATATAAATCGTTGATACGTTATAAAGAAATTATACATATATGTGGAAAGAGAAAATTATTTTAAGATTTGAACTTTATTCAAGAAAAATTACTTATGAGTTAACAAAGATTGGAATTCGAAACATTGAAAAAAAGGGGAAATGAAAGAAGATTTTTCATTTATGCTTTTGTTTATTAGAAGACTATTTATAAAATAAATTATTAAGTTTAATACCTTAAAAATAGGAGACTCGATTTATTTTATAAAATGGGATATATGCGTGTGTATGTTTCACTCCAAAAGGTGAAATGTCTTTTTAAAATATGATAATTTGAATTTTTTTTTGTTGGTCCTACTCTCTACTTCTATTTTAACTCTCACTCTCAAATTTTGTTGTCGCCTCCTTGCAGGGCGTGGGAGTCGAAAACCCACTCTTGAAACTTAATTCGTCCCCACCTCAACCCCCTGAGAATGTGGGAATTCGAACCCCCCACCTCCCCCTTCCAAGTTGGAAGGGTGGCCACTGGCCAGTGGTTATAATTTGAATTGAATTGACACACGTGAAATGATAGAAAAGTTAATGGTTGGAAATTAAAGGAATTTAAAATACATGCACCGTAAACGAAAGGTTGCAAGAATATGAATGGTATTGGAAACTGGAAGGTTGGTGGAAATGTAAATTTAAGAGGACATTAAAGACAAAATGCATAAATTGTGTCATCATTGATTGTGCGTGTGTTTTTTTCTTTTTTCTTTTTTCCCAAAAAAGATTACAGTGTTAGGCATTTTTATATCCTACTAACATTATGCATTACAAATGGTTTCGGATTGCGAAGTCATATACAACCTCTTAATCCTATATGCAATTGTTTATAAGAAGTCACAAGCTCTTGACACAATCTCCTATTATGTAGTGATGATTATTTACAAGAAATTACAGTTCCCAAGAATACGAGCATGACCACTCAGTGGCTATGTGCTCGTATCGATTCATTATCTTTGTCTTCGAGTATTTGTAGGTCTCCATTCTCTTCATTAATTGTGCTACCTAAACAATTAATTAAAATCCGAGATTGCTTCAATCAATTTCTTTTAAGTTCTTAGTAGGACTCTTATCATCAACTTTCCATGTTATGGGTTGTCGATTTCCTTCGTCGTCGACAAGTTTGTAATTTGTTGATTGTTCTTGTTCATTGATGATTTCTATTTTGACCAAACTTTAGCCGACCGAGCTCACTATCCATCGATGACAATAAAGAGCTGGTCATTTTTCGGTATTAATAACGTGCGTCTGTATCTCGAGATGAAAGATTCACGTTTGCTTCTGGACAAGTGGAGTGTTTTTGAAATTTGAGTGGAGATCTAGCACGAATCTTCGCAGGAATCGACCTCGACTCTTAATAATGACTTTGAACAACTGGCAGACAACATGTCCTCGTGTCGAGGGCAAACTTAGGTAGAACAGAGGAAGCCATGTTCACTATTTATTTAAGCAAGTACAACCAGCTAATTTGTCCCATAATTTTGAAAAAGGAAAGAAATGATTCGTACTCAACGATGAAAGATTGCCGCTAATTGTGAATTACTGATTAAGCTCGGCCAATGAACGTATTTAAATATCTGTCTTCTCTCGTCTTCACTTTACGCGATTCAACAAAATAAAAAATGAGCTCGAATATTTGGAAGTTTGAGTAGCTCAAAAGCCTAAACATGCGATTATGTTTATAAATAAATAAAAAATGTTAATATATGTTCAAAGTCGAAAAATTTTATTAATGTAGCTAGATTAAAAGAAAATGACACAATCGGTCCCTAAATTTTAGCTTAATGTACAATGTGGTCCTTAAATTTTAAATTTATTAAATGTGATCCCTAAATTTTGGCCCGATGTGCAACACCATTGGTCAAATTTCAATTTGTTCAATGTAATCCCTGAAATTTTGATACATTTTCAATTTAGTTCTTGGACGGACAACATTGAATATTTTCATATAATCTAGGAACTAAATTGAATATGTATCAAAATTCTAAGGACTGCATTAAACAAATTAAAAGTTCAATGACGTCATTACACATTAAGCTAAAATTTATAAATCATATTGAAAAAAATTAAAAGCTCAAGGATTATATTGCATATTAAATCAAAATTCAAAGATCATTTGTGCTATGACCCCCTAAATTTGTAACATAAAAAGAATTGGAATGTTTATATTTTACTTTCAAAACCCCAGCTCGAGCCTTGCTCTCTCTCTCTCTCTTCTTTTTTTGGTCGACTAAGTCGTGTCTAATAGATTTCAAATCTAAGTGTCCAAGTAGAATATTGAGCAATTGATGATTTGCATTAATATTTATTTGACCAGAAAGGAAAAAAGAAAAAAGAAATTCGTGCATAGTAATTGCATGTGGCAGACCTCCATGGGAAGCTGCATGGGGAGCTTCCTCACTCGCGAAAACATGGTCAAGAAATATAAAGAATGAGAGTCAAGAAAGACCATAAGATTCTACGAAAAATTCCAAATCCAACCCTCATTTTCTTAAATAAAAATATAAAGTGAATCTTGTGTAAAATAAATACCCGAAGTGACCATATCAATCACAAATAAGAATTTGAAGTGGTCATAATAATTTCAAATAAGAGCGCGACCTCGCCGATTGATGATCGACTAAATATTTCGACCAATGAATGGCATTTTCATTCAAATGCAATGCTTGATTTTTTTTTATATTTTATTCTTTTCTTTTCTTTTTTTTTCCCTTTTGGCACCCATGAGGGTGGCCTCACCCGAGGGTGGCACTCGCTAGATCAGGCGAGGGTGACCCTCGCCCAACCCTCTCCAAAAATCGCTGGTGGCTAGCCATCACTGGCCACTAATAAAGAAGAAAGAAAAAAAAATCAAAAAAGAAAAAAAAGGAGGAAAATATATATATAAAAGGCGAAGGATGAAAATGCCTTTGACTAGCCGAAAAATTAGCTCTTTTTTGAAATGATATAGTCACTTTAGGTTCTTATTTGAAACAAAATCCATTTTAAATCCTTATTTAAGAAAATGATGACACTTCATATCCTTAATAAAAAATAATGTCCACTTCACATTTTTATTAAAGAGAACGATGGCACTTCAAAATCTTATTTAAAATTTTTCCCAAGATTTTAATAAACCCAGGCAAGCATGCATTTACATTTGCATGTTCCTTCCACTCTACTTACAACCTGCTTCCAATCTGTTTGAAGCTGTACCGTGAATTCGAGATTTACTCCTTTGTTTTGATTTCTTTTTCCTATCACTGGGATCTCACTCCATTATGAAAAGCAATTTCCACAGGTCTTTCTGGTTCAGCCCCTTTTGACAGTCCACTCTCCATCTAAAATTTAAAAAATTAAAATTAAAATTTTTAAAAAATATTGTGACTACTATAAGAACCCTCCTGGAGCGCTTTACAATAGCATCACCTCCTAAGAAAGCCCCTTTGCTCTTCATCATCTCTTCATTAGCCTTCTCTCTCTCTCTTCCCCATTTTCCTATTTAGTTCTCGCTATTGTTGTCGTGACGAAGAAATATGAAGATTGCTTTTGCAACCCTCCTCCTTGTTTCTCTTGTTCTCAGCTCCTCAATCCATGCCAAGGCCGGCGATCTGAGCCTGCAACCCTCTCCGAGTAAGACATACACACACATATCTATGTGTCTGTAACATTCTTATTCATGAAATCGACATGATTGTTGTTGTTTTTTTTTTTTTTAACTTTCAATTCCGAGTGCCTCTCTCAATGACTGACTCTGGGATAAGCCGAATTCATGTAAAAGGAAGAAAAAAGAGATGAACTTCCTAGTGCTAGCAATTGCCCAATGGGAGCGTGCATTGAGTGCTAGATACAATGATCGATTCGATGTGCACATTGGAGCGGATTCCAAATCATGCATTTTCTTTTTGTTTCGTCCGACAGGTTCATGTGATGACAAGTGCGCCGTGAGGTGCCAAAAGTCGTGGCGGAAGGACAAGTGCCTTAAGTACTGCGGAATCTGCTGCCAGAAATGCCATTGCGTGCCGTCAGGGCCGTACGTGGACAAATCGGAGTGCCCCTGCTACAGGGATATGAAGAGCCCCCAGGGCAAAGACAAATGCCCTTGATTCATTTTATTCCTTTTTAATCTCTTCACGTGGTCGGTTCTTTAGCTTTAATAAAAGCGGTCGCATCCGAGTCTTTACATTGGCGTCGGGGTTGGCGCTGGGATGGGCTGCGCTTGGATTGATTCTCTAGAGACGTTGCCATTTCACATTTGATTTATATGTTACTGAACTGATGTTGTTGCTGGGGTATGATATGAAAGTTTGGCCTCTACATTACTTGATTATTATATGTTACATGAGTACCTCCTTGATTTTAGACCACTTGCTCATGGTATACTATTATGTCTATACAGTAGTCGCTTGATTTCTTTCGATTGAGATGAACTTATGAACCAATTTGGAAAGAAATGTGGTTTCACCTTGTCATGTGTTGGGAGTCGGGATATGGCTTCCGATGTCTCGTTTAGAGTTAATCCCATCGTCTAATAAACTCGTTCTATAGATCGGTGATGGGAGAACGGTAACAATTCGAACAAAATTAAATTAACGCAGCGGAATAAAATAATCTTCCTTCTTGTGTAAACCTAATAGGAATCGATATAGTAGAGTAAAATAAATATCAAGCACGTGAACACAAAATGATTTTTTTACGTGGAAAACCTCCTCGATGTGAGGAGATCAAAAACCATGGGACCGGAGTCCACCCAAAAATCTTCATTATCAATAAAATTGGGTGAACAATGTTCTTCTTTAGCAAATACTAGAGGTACATAGCATCAAAGACCTCAAGAACATAATTCTTGGCAATACACATGAATTTCATAAGATATCAAGAATAAATCTGACAAAAAACGTAGGTTTTGATCAATCCACGAAAAACCTGATGGAGGCAGCTTCAAACGAAAATCAGATCGTTCAGATTCGAGAAGATTGCGCCACAAACATGGTGACAAAATTTCAGCTCAATCGGACCACGAATCGACCTCCGATGCTAGCGTGATGTAAATCAGATATTGCATCAACCCCCAGATTTTCTGCTTTCTCTTTTTCTCTTGTTACTATTTCCTTTTGCGGCTACCACTCTGAAAGATAGTGAAAAACCATATTTCTCCATATAACTTATTATATGGGCTCAAACTTTTTTTGGGCTTGCAACTCATTGGACTTCCTCCACATACGAGTGAACCCAGCTAACAATCGGGCCTTCCATAACGTCATAAGATGACCATGAGAATGTAATTAGAGGAAAGTGACCCGACTTCAAGTACAGATAATAGGGGATGAGGGGGAAGTTGATGAAGGAGTTTTCAAAGAGTTGTAATCGCTCATTCAGAAAACAATGCTCAAATTGGTGGAATGTATCGAATTGGATTCATAAGGTTTGAGTGGTCGGGACAGTAGTGACTACAGTAGGCATGGGATAATGTGATTGACAGAACAATTTTTCCTTTGTTGCCGAATCCTTTTGCAACACCGAGGGGGCGTTGATCTGGATGATAAAGGGAGTTTACTTTCTCAAAAAGGAGTCTGAAAGTAAAATCACGAACGCATTAGATCCATGTGGAGGAATGTAATTTTAATATTGCATGGCGCAGACCAATCGATGCACACAAAAACTGATCCGCACATCATATAACCTTCTTTACCGGAAAAAAAGTCTTGTCGCAACTTCTTAGGGTCACTACTTCAAGTTACGCTAAATTTGGGTGTCTTTTTGGCCATCATCTATATAATACAAGAGATGCAATATGTAGTGTCCTTCTTCCACTTTCCTACAACCCAACTAGAATATAACCGGAATAATACAGATGATATGATTAAAGTGTATATTAATAACATAGACGACTCGATTTTTTTTTTTTTCATAATATGGGACATCTCACCCTTCTATTCGAGAAAGTATTATAGGTCACTATTGAATGATTGATGTGATGTAACCGATTCTAACACCCGCATGACATGTAACCATGTTCACTTTTGAATTTGAAAATGACTTAACTCGCATTAACATATCTCCCCACGTTACTAACATGTCATGTAACTACACAAGTTATCAATTTATTTATTTTTTCCAATTTGCCCAATTTCTATGAATACATGTAACCACCCTCACTTATGTGTATAGGATAAGGTCCTACTCATAGAGCAAAGACCATGGCCGCCCAAAGTACTTTAAGTGAGAGACATTATTTGAATATGAGATTTGTCGCATCCAAATTAAGTTGTCTACTAAATTGTGCACCCCTGTATTACTAGGGTATTCAAACCTTGTAGCTCAACTAATCTCCATATGTACGCATGCAAACCGCAACACCAATGTGCATCGGATAAGGTTTCATCCGTAGGGTGGCAGGTGTGGTCCTGAAGGTTAATATGACTAGATGACTCATTCATTGGAATATAGAATTTGCTAGATCCAAACCAAGTAATTAACCACTCACTTAGCATCTTAGACAGAATTGGCAAATCTGGCATATAAGAAACAAAAGGGACTAGAGTATGATTGAATCTTCTGGACAAAATATATATGTTCCTTTATTTATGGATTTTTGTTAGGCCCACTGTCAATGTGATAAATAACTTACACATTCCCGTTGAATTGTGGACATGTGAAGTGATTTGGTTATAAAATAAGGGTGGTGCTATTGCCACTCCTATATGACTAAATCCGTCCTATTTTCACCAAAAACACAAAATTGCCTTCTATCGGTCCGATGTGATTAAAATTGATGGTTCCAAATTTATTTACTTTCCTTTCTTTTAGTTTTTTATATTTATGCGGGATTTTTACTTAACATAATTAATAATTTCATATGTTTAGTTTTTATTTATTATGGATTTTCCATAAAGGTACTTTTTTTTTATCATTAGATATTACTTCATAGAAATTTGTTTTGTCGAAAAGAGAAATCTCCAATAAACCTAGTTCTTTTCTACATGTCAATCAACTTTATGGATAATTTGTTAAGTAGATGAAATTTAATTACATCAAAACATTGCATAAGTAAGCTTTTTTTTTTTTTTTGAAAATCCCAATTAAATAACATTAATTTGGATTGGCAAAATTAGTATCATCCATGAACTGTTTACGAAAAAATACCAAGATGTCTCATTATGCATAATGTTTTTAGTGTACTCCTAGATATTCTTGTAACGTCAGTAAGAAAAAAGATAAATTATTTAATATAGTAAATAAAGAGACTTCATATATATCTTAAACTAATAAATTAACCAAAAGTTTACCAAGGAAGTGATCTTTTGAGATAAGAAGGACAAAAAATAAACAAACCGTTATAAGATAAATCATCAATAAGAGACTTCTTAGTTTTATACTATATGAAATAATGTCTTTTTTTCTTACAATTTGCAAGATAATTTTACAAAGAGTATGAAAATATTATAAGAATATTTGAGAATGCACTTTTCTTTAATACAATTAGAAAACAAAACATG
Organism: Eucalyptus curtisii; assembly: GCA_017140595.1. Classification (NCBI taxonomy): domain Eukaryota; kingdom Viridiplantae; phylum Streptophyta; class Magnoliopsida; order Myrtales; family Myrtaceae; genus Eucalyptus; species Eucalyptus curtisii. The sequence goes on from CM029502.1 coordinate 13,888,303, forward strand.
TGAAATACTTAATTATTGTAAATCTCCTAAATAGAAAAAGAAAACATAGATAAAAGAAGGTGTGCTCCTTTGCTTTAAATTGCAATTGAAAGATTTTTTTTTTTTTTTGAACAAAAAATTGCAATTGAAAGATTAAAGGTATATTTGTATTTTTAGTATGATAGGGATGAATTTAGTCAATTAAGGAGTGGAAATAATGCCGTCCTGAAATATCTACAAACACAAGTGTCGCTCATTCGATGGTGAACTTGTAAGCTTTTTAATACGTGGCGATTGATCTAAGAATACTCCATTTTCTATTGGTCAGATATATTTTTATATATTTTGGTTATCATATGGCCTCGGGTAAGATTTCACCTCCATTAAAGCCCATAAGCCACAACCTCATATAGATGCATGTACCTGGGAGTCCGATCCATTAATGGAATGGAGCTCGAATTGAGTCCATCCACAGGGACTTTGGCCCTGTTGTTTCAAAATATTTGAATCGTTGGTTATAGATATAGGTTGTTGATAGGATATAGGGAAATTTTAATATGTACGGGGAAAGAGAAAGCTATAATAAGATTTGAAATTTTTCTATAATTCATGAGTTAAAAAAATATTCAAATTTGAAAAATTGAAATACATGAGAAATGAAAGAAATTAATATTTTACGCTTTGTAGATTAATTAAATATTTATAAAATAACTTATTGAGGATTTGTTTCGATAAGAATAAAAAGATTGTAGTGCCTTAAAAATAGGAGACTTTGTTTATTTTATAAAATAAGTTATAATGCATGTACGTTGTGTGTGTCTGACTAAAGAAACCGAAGTCTCACTCAAAATATGATGAATCAAACTGAACTGACAAGGATTAGTAAAAGATCCTATGTTAATTTTGGATGGGAAAGTAAATGGTTGGAAATTAAAGGAACTTAAAGTATAGGTTTTAGTAGAAGTGAGTATGATTCCATGGTAGAACAAGAATCGGATTGGTGGGAATCACCCCAATTCTAGGTTCTAATATATGTAAGGTAAGTTCTGGGTTTCAAAAACTAGGAAACCGATCCAACGGATAAGTTATAGGTTCTTGACAAAAGCTGAAACAATTTTTTGTATTTTTCTTGTTCTATTTCTTCGTGCAATCCTGTAGTATTCCATTGTGTCTAATGATGAGTATAAAATATATAACCACTAGTTTAAGCTTCCATTTCTGGCAATATTCATGATTAAAACTTCTACTTTGTTAAATTTTTGTATTATTAGTGTGTCTAAATATGAGTTATAACAGCAAGTAATAGCTATTAGAAGTGATGATTCACTGCTATCATTCAGTTAAGAAGATAGGTAAAACTTGGATAGATCCTAGAACATGTGACGGGGGTAGATTCCAAATTCAATATGTAGAGTAGATTCCAGAATATTTCATAATAGGTTTTGACAGGTAGGTTCCAAGTTCCATGTGAAACCTAGACCAACCTTAGAACCACTCATCCCCTAGGTATTAGAAACGAAAGGTTGCAAGAATGTAAATGGTACTGGAAATTGGAAGGTTGCTGGAAATGTGAATTTAAAAGGACACTGAAGACAAAAAAATGCATAAATTGTGCTGTCATTGAGCGAGTGTGTTCTTTCACCAAGATTACAGCTGGGCTTTTTATATCCTACTAACAGTATGTATTACAAACGGTCCGAATGTTGAATCCATAAATATCCTCCTAATCCAATCGGCCATGGTTAAGAAGAAGTCACAAGCTCTTGACACGATCTCCTATTATTCAGTACTAACTATCCTTGAGAAATTACAATTCCCAAAAATATGAGCGTGACCACTCAATAATTTTGTGCTTGTATCGTGCCACCATCTCTATCTTCAAGCGTCGGCAAGTATCCATTCTGTTCATTAATATACTGCCTAAACACTTAAAAAAAATCCAAGATTGCTTCCATCAATTTCTCTTAAATTCTAACTAAGGCTGCTATCATCAACTTTTCACGCTATGGGTTGTCGATCCTGTACTACCGACAATTTTCTAGTTTGCCGATTGTCTTGTTAACTGGCGACTTCTCTTTTGATCAAACTTTACTCTTATCGACCAAGCTTATTACTCGTCGATAATGAAGAGTTTTTTTTTTTTTTTTGGCGTTAACAATGTGCGTAAGTATCACGAGAAGAAAGGACAAGTGGAGTTGTTTTGAAATTTGAGTGGAGATCCAGCTCGGACCTTCGCAGGAATCCACCTCATCTCTTAATAATGACTTTCGACAACTGGCAGACAACATGTCTTCGCGTCGAGGACAAACTTAGGTAGAACAGAGGAAGCCGTGTGGACCATTTTGTGAGTAAGTACGACCAGCTAATTTGTCCATAACTTTTTATAAGAAAAAGGAAAGAAATAATTTGTACTAAACCAAAAAAAGGTTCACGCTAAATGATTAAATCACGACCATCTATCTTCTCTCGTCCTCGCTTTACGTATCCAACAAATCAAAAAAAAAAAAAAATTGAGCTCGGTTCTTCTGAAGTTTGAGTAGCTTAAGAGCCCAAACAGGCGATTTGTTTATAAATAAAAAATTCGTTGACATGTGTTCAGAGTTGATAAAAATTTTAACAATGTGTAGTTAAATTTATATAATATAAAAAGCTCGTAATGTTTATCATACTTTCAAAACTCGAGCCTCTTAATTTTTTTATTGATCAAGTTGAGTCTAGGACAGTTCAAGTTCGAGTGTCCAAGTAGAATATTGAGCAATGACCAAGTTGCATTAATATATGTTTGACCAAAAAAAAAAAAGGAAGGAAATTCATGCATGCTAATTGCTTGTGGCAGACCTCCATGCGGAACTTGCATGGAGAGCTTCCTTGACTCGCAAAAACATGGCCAAGGAAATGTAAAGAATGAGAGTCAAGGAGACCATGATATAGCAGTAAAACCCGTGCAAGCACGCATTGCATTTTCCTTTGCATTTGCATGTTCCCTCCACTCTACTTACAACCTGCTTCCAGTCTGTTTAAAGCTGTACCAACAATTAAAGATATAATCCTTCTTGTTCAATTGCGTTTCTTCTTTCACTTGGATTCTTCCTTGGTTTCTCACTCCATTTTGAAAAGCATTTTCCACAGGTCTTTCTGGGTCAGCCTCTTTTGACAGTCCACCCTCTATCGAAAATTTAAAAGATTTCTTTTTTCTTTTTTTTGAAAAAAAGACCTTTTGAGAACTACTATAAGAACCCTCATAGAGCTCTTCACAATAGCATCACCTCCTAAGAAAGCCTTTGCTCTCCATCATCTCTTCATTAGCCTTCTCTCTCTCTTCCCATTTTCCTGTTTAGCTCTTGCAATTGTTGTCGTAACTAAGAAATATGAAGCTTGCTTTTGCAGCCCTCCTCCTTGTTTTTCTTGTTCTCAGCTCCTCCTTGCACGCCATGGCCGGTGCTCTGAGCCCACAACCTGCTCCGAGTAAGACATAAACACACATATTTGTGTGTCCATAACATTGTTATTCATGAAATCGACATATCTGCCTTTTTTTTTTGAACTTTCAACTCCGAATGCCACTCGCAGTGACTGGCTCTAGATAAGCGGAGTTCATGTAATGGAATTAAAAAAAAAAAAAAAAAGCTACCTAGTGCTAGTATATGTACAATGGGAGAATGCGTTTAGTGCTAGAGACCGATTGATTAGATGTGCACGTCGGATTGGATTTTAAATCATGCATTTTATTTTGTTTCGTTCGACAGATTCATGCGACGCCAAGTGCAACATGAGGTGCCAGAATGCGGGAGTGAAGGACCGGTGCCTCAAGTACTGCGGACTCTGCTGCCAGAAGTGCCAGTGCGTGCCGTCGGGGACGTACGGGAACAAATCGGAGTGCCCTTGCTACAGGGACATGAAGAACTCCAAGGGCACTGCCAAATGCCCTTGATTCATTTCATTCCTTTTGTATCTGATTAAAGTTCATTTCATATTTATTCCTTTGATTATGTAATATCGCATTGTCGAAGCTTATTGGATCATTTTCTCCCTCAATAATAATAAATATTTGGTTGGTTTTCATTTCCTCAGTTGGATTTATTAATGACCATGTTTCAAATTATAAAAAAGTAACACAAATGATCTACGGACTTTGATCCAATGTACAACTTTTAAATTATTCAATATAGTTCACAATTTTTTTATAAATGTTCAATTTGATCCATAAACTATATAAAATTGTTCAACAGTCTAAGGGCCAAATTGAACACTTACCGAAAGTTTAAAAATCACATTAAAAAAATTAAAATTTTAGGGACTACATTATACATTAAGATAAAGTTCAAAGATCATATTGAACAAATTAAAATTTTATAGATCATTTTGCACATTAAGTCAAAATTTAAAAATCATTTATGTCATTCTTCCATAATATATAATGGGAGTCAAATTACATATGATGAATCACAAAAAAATTGAAGCAGGGTTTGATGAATACCTTTGCATTGATGATAATCAAGGACGGTCCTCCAATGAGCCGCTATTAAAAACTCGAGGAATCTTTAGATTTGAAGCGTGCGCTGGTGGGGCGGTGTCGTATTGGGATTGGTGTGGAAGCTGGTGTAGAAAGGTCGCTAGCTGTGAGAGATCCAGCAAGAAGGGAAGATTTTTTTTCCCTTTGGGTCGTTTACTTAGGTCAAAGGAAAATGGGAAAGTTAAAAATAAAAAAATAAAATAATAATAATAATAATAATAATAATAATAATAATAATAATAATAATAAAAGGAGAGCACGGAAAGTTCTGCACGGCAGCGGTGAGACTTTTGCTATACGCCTCGGATTCGATCGCTTTAATTAAAGCTGAAGAACCGACCATGTGAAGAGATTAAAAAGATTAAGCAAACATGGAGAATCTTCGTGGTACCGCCCAACTCCTTTTTTTTTTCTTATGAAGACATTTTTCAAAACTCTCTAAACTTGCAGGTGGCATGTACATGCACGTGATTTCACTTTGGCACAATCAATGTAATGCAGAACCAGAATTTGCATGATATGCATGCTTCTACTATTACAGTTCTAGAAAATTATCTTTGAAAGTGGCATGTATAAAGATGCACTCCCCCTAAGTACTAGAGTGTTTAGGTTTGGTTCTCCGGTTCTCGATCCAATCCGATCCGGCTCCTAGATGGAAACTGGAAGGTGAACCGCACGGTTAAAATCTTAATAATTTGAAATAGGAAATCAACTCATTTTCATTGATATTTGGAACCGGAATAGTTCTCATGACTGGTTCAGACCAGTTCGGTTTGGTCCGGTTATTAGTGCTACTTGAAATCCATGGTCTCCTTTACAAGAACCCATGACCAAGGTTGCCTAGTGTATAGTCCACATCCCTGAATTTACTGTCGATTTATAAGAAAATGGCTTGAATCGAGCAGCCACTGGATAATGTCCGCTAGGTGGTAACCATTGATACGTTGTGTGTATTGAGAAGAGGTAAATCCAGCCACGTCGTGTAATATTCCCACCAAAGACATAGAAAGATCCTTATTTCAATTTAACACTCCCTATTTTTGTTAATTTGAGAAGTTCAGAAGGCCTCCACCAAGCTCGCCGCCTCCGTCGCACGTGATCATCATCGGTTGGTCGTCACTCTCTAGAGTTCAATCACTGTCGCTTGTCACTGCCTCTCGATCTCCCTCTTTCCTTGAGTCGCAGGAGAGTGTGAGGTCCGTGACCTGAGGAGTTGGGGTTGTGATCCTTGACCATGCTCGAAGGCAACCAGCGACCACAAATCCGAGGCCTCTGGTGATCGTTGATGACCTTCATGACAATAGATAGAAGATGGTGGTTGAAGGAGGCGGTGGTCAATCGTTGCCATGACTCGGTGGACAACGATAGCTTGTGAGAAATACAAGGGAGCTCGAGTTAGCCATGACTAGCTGAACAACCATAGATGACAGAGACCGCGACTTGGTGGACAATGACTATCGAAACGGTTGTCTCGGTGGCCGTGGCTCGGTGGCATCTGCTTTTACAGAAGCTGTTTTAGAGAGAGAGAGGGGAGGTAGGGGCGGTCAATTCTGAGAACGGAATCAAGAAACTACCTCACAGCTTGGAAGTTTGGAACAGGCCGATTCCCGGTATTACTTGAGAACCAGTTTTCTTTTGTAAAAAGCACATAATTGATGTTATATAATATTATTTTGGTCCATGACTAGGAAAGGTTTATTAGCTAAGTGGTTGTGTGTGCTTACTTTTAATTTGGAGATCGTGGATTACATTATCCCTAGTTGCATCTCACTATTTTTAAGTAAGGTATAAAATTGGTTTGACCTTGGAACCGACTTGCTTGGTTATTTCCCAGGTCAAACCGACAGTTTCGATATAAGCATAAAAAACCGAACAGGATAGAGGTTGATTCCAAGGTACAGAACTCAGAAACGAACCAGTTCTTCCAGGAACCAACCTGAGATCGATTGGGTAAAGCCCGTTTGGTCCGATTTCCGGGTTTTATAGGCTCAGTTATTCACCCTTGAGAAGACGTATGGTCAAGGGCTTTTTTGCCCTTTCCTTTTTTGCATGTGATTTATTATCATGTACTTGTAGGCGTAGATTTACTTCTTACATGGGCAAGCGGACTCTAGGACTCGGTTCAATAACAAATTGGCTGAAGAGATCTGTTATTAATATGCGCTGAGCATCACTTCCGCTTCAATCCTAAACTCATGCAGTTCAACGCTGATAAATATCATCGATTGGCTTCCTCTCCAAAATGTCATCTAGCACTCACTGGAGTTTTGACTACGGCTTTACATAGTCACGTAAAACTTAGCCAAGCCCCAAGTTCATCCTGTCTGTCTGTGCTTTTTATGCTACCAATGTAATTTCTCCCTACGCAACGCAAGGAGCAGTCAATCTCGCATCTGAAACAACCTTAAACGGCTTGTATCATCTACCACTACTACCACCACCACCTTCTTTTACAGTTTAAATAAATCACTATGGATCAAAAAATGGCGTAGAAGATGCTAGTTATATAGATGAGACCGATATACAGTAACTTAGTCATCTGAGAATAATGTTCACAACATCATATGTGAGAAAATGCTTAGAGAGCACAAAGAACTGCACAATGCCGAGAGACAGGTTCATATCAAACCTGTGAACAAACACTTGCTAGGCTCCACGCAAAGGGTACCTGGAAGTGGAGTACCAATAGGACGGCCCATTCTTTTCAGGATTTATCTGCGGCATCCATTGTCTGGGGTGACGTCAGCCACTTTCTGAGACCACCCAGCTTTTCAAAAATTAGTCAAATGGTTCTGGTATCAAGCACTCACCAGCAACAAACCTCTGTTACACCCTAACTAATAAGACGTCTACTAACTATTACACTGAAATAAATTTGCTTTAATATCATCATACTAGGAAACAGAATATAGCGTCAAACAATCCCCTTCATGATGTCAACAGTGAACCCACTGAATACCATCACTAGTCTACTAAACAACCACTATACAACAGAGCTCAGAGGAAACCGATGCCATAATAGTATCCTAAGTATTAGTATAACGAACATAATTCCATGTCGGACACCACTGAGAGCATAAGGAAGATCATGGATGAAGAAGAAAAGTTACAAGAGACTAAACCCTGCATAATGTGAACGAGGAAAGACTACACGATTCTCTCTGTTATCCACCAAGTTCAAAAAGATGCAAGGCACCTTGAGGAGACGAGATCACAAGACGAATACTTCCATCAACAAGAAAATTGGTCACTTATGAGTCATTTACTAGCCCACGTCATTGCAAAGATGAGGATCATATTACAAATTTTCAATCCACATTCACAAAGGACGTATTAGAGGACAAACTAATATCCTCCACGAACAATCTTTTTACAAATCATGCTTTAATCCAAACACCAATTCTCACGTGCATTATTTGCATAATCAAATATACATTCTACACTCATAAACTTGCCTCAAAATCTATGGCAAAGGTGCAATTAGCATTAGCCCCTCCCGGCATTGCCATGTCGTTGATTTCTGAAATAGGTGAGAAGTGCCTGCGCCTGCAATGGGCCAAAACGCCTTCAGAGGTGGCAAAACTAAAGTTGGAGCCAAGTTTAGGGAATCAGTATATAATCACTCTCGTTAATAAGACGAGCAGCAGTAAGTATAAGATGCAGTACAGACTTACCTTCTCTTTAGCTCTTGGGGTGCCGGACTGAGACAATGCCACCAATGGTGGGACAGCTCCCTCTTGAAGCACCTTACTACAGTGTCTGTTGCTGTTGGTACAAAGCTGCAGAAGAGCAGCAGCAGCATTTTCCTTTCCTCTTGCAGAACCTAACTCAACAACTTCAACTAGAACTGGAATTCCACCTTCCTGTCCAATTGCAGTCCTTCCCTCGTGAATTGTGGCAAGATTTGCCAGCACAGCTACTGCCTTATCAACCATCCCTGCAGCCGGGTCCATCAACTCCACAAGGTACTTTACAGCACCAGCTTGCACAATACGTCCCTTGTTCTCATGAAAGATGGATAAGTTGAACAAAGCTGTGGCTGCATCTTTTTTTCCTCTTGGAGTACCGTTGCCAAGCAAATCAACCAGAGGTTCAATTGCCCCCGACCTTCCAATTTTGACTTTATTATCTTCGATCACAGAGAGACTAAAAAGAGTGGCAGCTGAGTTCTCCTTGGCCTCGGGAGTCCCCGTCTGGAGAACATGGATCAAAGGATCAATTGCATCAGCATTAGCAATTGCAATCTTGTTGTTATCATTTATTGACAGATTAAGAAGTGCTGTGACAGCATCTTCCTGAATCTTGGTGTCTGGTGATCTGAGCAAACCCACCAACAAGTTGATGGCACCACAGTTTGCGATTACAATGCGGTTGTCCATGTTGTGCTTAGCCAAAAGTCGAAGTTCAGCCGTCGCTTCTCCTTGAGTTTCAGCTGAATCACTTTTCAAGGCATCAACAAGCTTTCGAACTTTAGTTTCAAGTTCAGAGAGATCAGCCCTTGCTTCAACAGCAGGAGAAGAAACGATCCTTGGACCAAATCTATCTGGCTGCCGACGCCATATTGTCTGGCTTCTCGACCTTGTCTCTACAATTCGAGGAGGAAACTCTGGTTCTCGCGGTGTAGTCGTAACATTAGCAGGAGACTGTAGTTCAGGTTTCATCTCCCCAGAAGCGTCACTACTGTAGCCTGTCATATTAGTTGATCCATTTGCATCTCCAGATGATCCTCGAGGCCTACTTGCACCAGAATGTGCACTGGATGCTGAAACAGTTCTCTTATGGTTCAACGTCCTCTCATCAGCACCAATGCCATTGGAGAATTCACTCCTGTTTGGGGATGTAGACACTTGGAGAGATGAGTCACTAGCACCTTCTTCAAAGTTAACCGAACTTTCTTCAGAGGCCGCTAGAGAAATTCTTCCAATATCCAAGCCCCGTCCACCTCCAGCAACAGTTGACAACAAAGCATCTGACCTAGACTGGGGATGTGATGGAGAATTCACATCCTGGGGAACTCCACTAGATGTAACAAAGTTCTTAATTGGTGAACCAATGTGCCGGACAGACTCAGGTGACACTGGGGGGTTCCCCCTGATATGTGGTTCCCTGATTGCACCAGACTCTGCATGGCTATGCAGTGGTGAAGGTTGGTTTGAGCTCACAGATTTCATAGGATCAGGTAACTTTACATTGTTGGATTCACACCAATTAGCAATTAGTGCCTTTACAGTATAATTCGGTATTAGATTTGTGTGACTTAATGTTTGCCGTGTCTTTGGACAAACTGTGAGCCCAAGGTCCAGCCATTTCCTGATGAATGCCCTTTCATATGTTTGCCCTGATGCCACAATAACTGGATCTGTCATCAGCTCAAGAGAGAGAGGACAGCAAAAATCTGCTGGTATTGGGACAGGACTGGGGATCTCAGACTGCTTTATCAACACAAGACTATCATGCATACGTGTGATAATAGTAATCAATTGGTCAAAATAATCCACCTTACTGGTGTTCTCAGATTGCTCAGCATTCTCCTTCAATTTTTCAAGGGCAACAGCCTCAATCAAGATCTCCTGGTTTGACTTTAAACTAAAAATTTCTGCAATTCTCAAAAGGTCTGTAGAGCTGGGACCAACACCCTTTGCTTGATCCTCTATGGCTTTTCTAATGACTGAACATGCTTGATCATATTCTATATGCTTGATCTTCTGCACGCAGTGCTACAACCATCCAAAAAGGAAAAGAATTGATTAGCCAAGATCAATAAACATTAGCTATTAATTAGCAGGTCTGATAAATCTGGTATATACAATGCTACATCCAGAAGATTGGCACTGGAACTCGTGTGTAATTGATTTAGTAAATACAATTTCTATCTTGAAATTCGTGTAGAAAACATGAAAACTTAACCACAGCAACTCTACAGAGTATTACCTCCAGTGACACTGAACTCAACTCATCAGGGAGGTTTCGATCAGCAGATTTCAGCAGCTGGAAAGTATCAAGGCCAGCACTTTGAATTTTTGATATCAAGACTTCTACTCGAAGAATCTACAAATATAAAATGGAGATGAATGAGAAAGAAGAGAACCCACTTCCTATATCAATACTTTTCAGGTCAGGAATTTCAGAATTTCCAGTAAAGGAAAGAAACCCCGACAGCTTTCCATCTCCGTTCCATAAAAAGTGCGAATATCAGGTGACCAGGAGGTATGATTTGATCATCACAGCAGCAAAAGCTAATTTCTTTGCATAACTAGTTCAAACTGGAGGATTCACCAAGGAAGAGAAAGCACAGAAGCCTTCATAGGCTAACACTGCGTGACCGTTCAGAGATATCAATGAAAAAACCAAGGTGTTTCCATTAAAAAGGACCAAAAGCACTTCCAGCTGAATCAGGAAATCAACAAAATCGACAATAAAAAATTATCTCTGCCCTGAAGCATAACCCTTGCAAGAACTAGTGTCCAAACACGTGAATTAGAGAGAATTTGAGCTGTTTTGAACAGGCAAACAGAACAGAGGTTCAGTTTGGCCCACCACCAAGCTTCTTATGCCCCGATTATTCAAACAGATGGCATCTTAGACAGAGATGACTAAACTAAAGTAAAATAATGATGATGGAGTGGAGCCAGCACAACAAGCTAGGTGCAGCTCCAATGAGCTTTGGAAGAATAAAAAGGATTTGCAGGCAACAAGTGTGCTGGTCATGCTAAGTCCCTTTAGATCAACTCACACAAGTCCGCTAAGATCCAGTCATTCTTTAAATTTTAAACAAGATCTTGCAGTGACACATACCAAAGTATTGAACTCTCTCAATCTCTCATGGAAATACACAATGCACTAGCAATAGCATGCCTCACATCACACCTCACATGACAAATATCTTTTTTCTTCCAACAAAAGATCCTGCATTGTTTCTTAAAACATCAAGCCTCTTTACATAAACGTTACTCTGTTCTGTCCCTTTAATGGTATGACCATAATAGGTCTTCTTATCAGCACTAATTTTACCATCATTTCCATCAGATGCTTTTACTGAAGTGAACCAAATTTAATATCGCAAATATTGGACTCAAACGAAGCAAGAGAAATGCATGAAATTATCATCAGGAAACCAAAACTAAAGCTCAAGTTACCAACCAAAAAAAAAGTTGTGGCTTGATTTGCCCAAAGTGCTGTGCCTATAAAGAAAATGGAAAGAAATTGCTTGGGAAGCAACAAGAGGCACAGACTAATGCCAGAGAACAAACATTAGCCAAATGAACTCATCATTCTAGCATCATCAAAATACAAGCAAGAAAATTGGCGCTTACAAAATCAACTTTACTCAACAATGGCTGCCAGCTGTCAAAGAGCTCCCTCAATGCCTCCACAGATTGATGAATCTCTCCAAAAGCCTTATTAAGTGACTCGTTAGAAGCTACTTCAGAGCCAACGATGACATCAAGAATTGGCTTCACCAGCTTCAATATTTCCTCAGCCTTTTTATAATATTTCTGAGCTGGTTCCAAGTTTATGCTATCAGAAGATGATAAATGAAAATATAAGGAGATATTACTTAGTAGTGCCTTCAACAGGGATATCTCCATAACACCTGAGGCAGAAAACAGTCACACAAGGACCAATTACGTTAGGGGTGAAAAAGAAAAAGAAGAGCAATTTAGCAGCAAACAGTTTAAATAAAGTACTTTATCAATTACAAAATCTTTCAACCAATTAGTTCAGAAGCTAACCCTATCTTTATGTCTTAATATCCAAACAGATTCTGAATTAATCTCACGTTAATAAGCAAAGGACATTGAATGATCACAACTTTTGACTCCTTTTTGTCACAGGCTAAGCAAATCTGCCACAAATATGCTATTTTTTTTAACCATGCCTGATCAATTTCTAGGCACAACCAGGTCCATTCACCATGGTGACACTGAGATATGCAGACAATGAAAGAAGTAGAACAATCGAATCGACTCATGCCTGGAAATGGCAAAAAGAATGAAAGAAGAAAGAAATTACAGATAGCACCATGAAAATTGACTGCAGATTAAACGAAGACAATCTGATCAGCAGGGTTACTAAAACTGATTGTTGGCCTGCGGTTTGCTATCTCAAATGCACATTCTGTATCGAGGATCTCCAGATGTCTGTTGTTGAAAGAAAGAGAAGAAGAGGTGCGAAGGAAGAGATGGAAGAAACTGATTCAAAACCTTAGAGCTGAAGCTGAAAACACGAGCTTTTTCTTTGCTAGAAATTGCGGAAGACCCATAAGTCGTAAGGATCCGAAGATTTACTTATTCCAATTTGATATTTTGTGTGTGCGCGTGCTGGGAGGGTTTTTCCGGGGGGGTGGGGGTTAAAGCAATAAAACATGGATAAATTTTTTGTATAATTGTACACGTGTGAGTTTATATATTAATCAACAAAGTAATAAAAAATGAGTGTTGATTGTTACATTATTATCTGAATGTACCTGTTGTATGAATATTTATTGTGCAAATAGCCAAAAACTATTGGAATTTACATTTTATTATATATCATAAGTGATCTCTTACTTACCTGCTTCTCATAATGCTATCAACCATTTATTTTCAAAGTACATCGTTCTAAGATTAGATGCTTAGATTGACAAATTTCATAAAAGAATAGTTTTATGTTACTTAATCATGAATGTCAAAAGACTGAGTCTAGAGATAAAAATTACCTAAGATATCTCCTAATAAAGGCTTCTAGTAAAATAAAAAGAAAAGCACGATATGAGATATAATATTCCAAGAAGCCTTTGACTGGAATACTTGAAGTTCATACCATATCGTGAAAAAGACCATGCAGTTACTAGTATTTCAGACCTTGAAAAACAACCTAAGCTCAGCTATGAATAGCTTTTGCATTATTCAGCTTGATTTGAGCTTCAGCATCAGCTAATTCCTAACTAGTAAGGGCTTGTCCCACATGATGACTTCTTTCTGATTATTGACATTAGACATAATTGCAAGTATGTTAAGCAAACAGAGAGAAATTGATTCCAGCACACCAAAAATGATATGTACCTTTCTCCAGACTCCAATGGATTCAAATAATGAAGTAAACTTAGTCACATAGCACTTAAAAGATCAGACGCATGATTAAAAGAGAACTCTGGTATCAACTGCCCACAAAATCATTTCCATGTTCACTCTGACTTCAGGTTCTCCAGCTGCCACCTGGGTAAAAGCATATTTTTAGCCTCAAGTTTCCAATTGGTATACTCAGAATGTAAATCTAAAATTAAATCCCCACAGTCAACTACATTGTAGAATAATAAGTTTTTGTTTTACAATTAAGTACCAAAAAACTCATCCATGTTCCTAACTAGGCCGACCAGCCTTCAACCTCTGATGCAAATCAGCTTTCAATTAAACTAGAGATTATTTGTTAGGTTCCCAGGGGCAGATAAAATGTACTGCACATAAGATTTAGACCAAGGATGAAATTAACCATTTATCACTCAGATAAAAGCTAGGAAGCTAATAATTTTACCCAGTCAAGGACTCACGAGATATTCTAAGTTCTGCATTCTAGCTCCAGACTGACAATTTTCTAATCAACCTGTGTGTTTCAAAAAAGATTCCATTAATCTACAAGCCTTAATAAGAATTTGGCACTCTATCAACTTGGTAGAAGAAGAAACATCTAGACTTCTCCTTCACAAGAATAAATTGACCCAAAGTTCTTAATATTCCAACTACTAGCAATTTCTTGCTATTTTGCACCATCAATGCACCAAACTGAAATCTGACACCCGAGTTCTTTATGCTATTCATTATAGTTTATCAGCCTGCATTATCTTATCGAAATTATTGAATGTTGATGTTTCACATACTGAAAACGCCTCAGATAGGTCAATCTTGTCATATTCCATGGTGCAAAAGCCACTTTATCTCAAGCAAGCTCATTAGTAATCATACCTATTGTTGTTTGCCATTAACCCACTGCTGCATATCCATCTTAATAGAACTGATTTTGACACATAGTGCTAGTTGTTCTGCTCATTCAGATGAATTAACCCCTATTTTGTATTCAAGTGATGATACAATCATGTACTGACAATTTTGGTACATTGGAGACTCTGATCCACTTGTCTATTCGACGCATCCAATCCAAATCAAAAATGATCACAAGAGCCCACTCCTAAACCTTTCATTTATGTCTAATTTCAAGGAAAACTCCCTCATGGCTTAACTTCAAAATATCAAATCCACACAGAAGTGTCCAACATCCCTTCCTCAGCCCCAGGACAGCACTTACAAACGTATAGCAGTACTTGCATATTGTTTATATCTTCTTCAAACTATATACGGTTTTACCAGAAGAGAAAATTAAAGCAATCTGAGTTACTAGAACAAAACATACATATTTTGAGCAAGGCGAATATTGCAGTGGATTTGCGCACCATACATCAAGTGAACAACAAATGATGCAACCTACATAACCAACTCTCTCTAAACATCCAATTTAGAAAGAGTCAACAATTTCAAAAGAAAGAGTACTTAGCAAAACAAAAAATCACAAGAAATATTATCCAAGACAATCTATGAGAGTTGAAAGTAGATATTTCACAGCTCTCCTGCACAGAGTAAATTCAAAGTGTCCTGAACCCCGTTTGCAACTTGTGCACTAAAATATCTACATCACAGAACCTCTGGTTTCATCCACCACCCAACATAGCAAGTCTTCCCAACATCTCTAAGATCATATGGGGTTAACTACTACTACCCCCATCACCAGCAAAGGCCAGCCCACATGCTAAGAACAACACCGAAACACGGCTAGACCTTATAAACTGTCGAATGCCTACATCACTACACGGAATAACCCATCCGCCGCAAGAATTCGAACTGCTTTAAAAAGACGGCGCATCATTTCTTGACGTTCTTTCGAGAACCCGAAACCCCGCGCGACGGCGACTCCACACGCGTAGTAAGGACCAATCCAATCCTCTCCCCACCCTCCCAGCACAGCCTACCACGGCAAGAGCCAATTCTCCACAGAAAGAGACCGAATCGCTCCCAAGGAAAACAATTCGAGCCCCGCGCAGCTCAAAACGGAGCGAGCTCGAACGAAGAGAGCGACCTCAAACAGAGCCCTAAAAGATCACCCGCCTCCCTCCTTCACCACCGCCATAGCCAATCGAATTCGGAAAAAAAAAAAATCAACAGGAAAATTCGACGAAGAAGAAGGACGCCGAAGCTCCTCGCGGATCAAGAAATCGATGGAAGCACGGACCTGAAAGGAATGCGGAGAGAAGGAGACCGCGCGAGGGACCGAGCTCGAAAATGGCGGATTCGAGCTCTCCTTTGACCTCTCTCTCTCTCTCTCTCTCTCTCTCTCTCGATTTCTCTTCCCCAGTTCGCCTTTTCCCAGTCCAAAGCTTCCGACATATTCTTTATTTATTTATTTTATCTTGACAAAAGTTTTATCATGGTAAGGTTGAGAATTACTTGAATATGCGAATCATATTTAACAGTATTTATCAGTAACATTTAATTTTGTTAATTAAATTTCATGGAGATTTTTTAATATAACTAATTAAAAAAGTTACATTTTCTTATGTTATGGCTCTTCTCCGATTATGAAGAGTCCAATTATTTCAAATTTAATTTACTCAAAAATCATTTTGTGATAATATGTGTACATCTCGTTTTAAATTCTAGTACATATTATTCTTGTACCTAATTGTTTCTCGAATTTTTTTTTAATTTGGATTATATGTCATGGGCTCTCATAGGAGGGGATGCATCCTCTTTAGTTTTCTTTTTTTCTTTTTGGATGGTTTCTTTTCTCTGTCTTAAAAGTGTGGCATTTTCGTCCATACATATTTGAGCGTTAGTTAAGGAATGTTAATCTTTGATGCTGTTCTTTGGTATAATATTGAAAATTTAATATTAGGGCGGTTGTTAATTAAGTAGCCGCCAAAATGGTCGGGTTTACCAAATTTAGCTACAGGTGCGATTTCAAAAGAGCAATCGCACTGAAGTCTTCCTTTTGCTTGCGTCGTCCCGTTCACATTTTACCTGCAGCTGCCAGAATAGTCAACTCCATGCTTTAAATAAAAAAATTATTTGGATATTTATTCTATCTTATTCTATGTTATTTTATTTTATTTTGTTTTGTTTTGCTCTTATTCGCCTGCTATCTTGCTTTATTCGAAAAAAAGAAAAGAAAGAGTCTTCATGTTGCACCGTGTTGACAATTGTCCACGTCATGAATATTTGTTGGGCCAATAGTCCACAATCGTTGGTTAGGTTTTGAATTTTCTTATTTTCCTTTTTCTCGTTTCTTGTATTCCATTTTGCTTTCCCTTCTTCTTTAACCTAACTTTTATTTTCTCTAGAATTATCTTTACGTATTTCTTATTTTTTTTCTTTTGAACAGCAAGCCAAACTTAAATTGTCAGCGTTCATACCATTTATTTAATTATTTGGTATCGTTTGGGGATGCCGAACATGGTGGGCAGAGATCCTTCTAGCGAAGTAGAGATGTTGGGAAAATAAAAAGGTTATATTATTAGTTTTTAGGCTTTGTTTATTTTATGAAAAATAGATAATTTGAAAAACATTATGCTAAAAATGATCATCTATATCGATTGAAATAATTAGCTAATGAAAAATATTTTCATTGTCGATAATATAATATTTAAATATTTTTATGGATGATGAAAATATTTTTTATTCATTTATTTTATAAGTGATACGAGTGAGTATTTTTAGATAAATATTTTTGAATAATTCATTTTTCATGAAATAAATAGTCTTAATTAGTAAAAATTCATTCACTTGATTTAATATTACGTTCTTCTATTGGAGCGATAACTCTTCATAATATCAATCTGCAAGTGAAAATGTATGAAAGAATATGATTGGCTTGGCTATCATACTTAAATCAGTACATATTCTAGAGTTATTAAGAGTAGCCCAATCTTACATTTCTTCTTTTTTTCTTTTTGGTCAGACCAATCTCATATTTCAGTATGTACGAAACTGAGAAAATTTAAGATTTAAAGCTTCCAACTGGGTATCAAATTAACATTTTTCAATTTAATGGGAATCCTAAAACACCTGAATCAAATAGTGATCTTTACTTCACCTTCTTATTTTCACGTGGAGGGATCTCTGTATAAATCAAGATGAAAATAAAAATAAAAATAACAAGTGCAAGGACATGTTCGTTTTACCTTTTAGGGCCAAAGTAAAACAATGCTGGAGTGGATTCAACTTCAATCATTTGTTTGTTCCATTTTCTTATAATATTATGTTGCTTTTCATTGTAATTTAATGTTTTTCAGTACATAACTCTTTTTCATTGATCCACGCCAAAAATTAGAGTTAACTATTAACAAAAGAGAAGTCTTGACTTTCCATGTACTTATTTCTATATAAGAAAATCCCTGAAGTTATCCCTTTAAAAAAAATGTTCATAATTGTCTTTTATTTATTTATTTATTTATTTTTTATTTTTGCTATTCGAAGGTGATAGATAGAAAGGTCAGAGAATTCCAAATCAGCATATGATTCTGGATCATTTAAGAAGGATTATGAGTAATTAGAAACTTCCAAAGTCATGAAGGAGGTTCTCCATGTAGTTTAACTGATAAGGACCTTCTTTTGCATATCAAACTAATTAGAAGCTTCTAAAGCCATGAAGAGTTTTCTCCTTGTAATATAATAGATAAAAATCTTCTTCTTCTTCTTTTTGTCCTTTTGCATACCAAACTAATAAAAGGAATATTTGTATTAAAAGTCTTAAAACTTATCACGATAGTGTAATTGAAATCTAAAATTTTTAAAAGTGCAATTAAATCCTAAAACATATCGCTAAAGTGCAATTAAATCTTATGACTTTTAAAAAGTGCAATCAAATTTTACATCTTATCAAATTGATCTACTCAAGTCATTTTTTATATTGCATTTCGTGAAAATTTTAAGATTCGATTGCACTTTTATAATAAATTTTAAAATTTGATTGCACTTTTTGAAAGTTTTGAGGTCTCAATTACACTTTGTGATAAATTTTAGGACTTAATTGTATTTTTTGAAAGTTTTAAAACTTGATTGTACTTTCGTAACAAATGTTAGAATTACTAGTGCACTTATCTTAAGTATAAATAAATAATCTATCTACTTTCATTAGGAAGTGCATGAAGAAAATTGCCAAGATGTTTAGTACTCGCTCAAAGCTCCTCGAGGAAAGGATAAAAAATATTATTGCTCAGACTCAGAGAGCAAAATGCAACAACCTAAAGAGTACACATGGCCAAATCTTCTGGACTCTTTTGAAAGAGTCCGTTGTTATATATACTATCCGTAAACCCGCGCAATTTGAAGATATGGAAATTTATTATTATAAGCATTACGCTCAATATGGTATTTTAATTTTTTATTTTTGTTGCAATAATGTCGGGACTTGGCTAGAACTGTAACAAATTAGATTTTTTTTCTTATAAAAAAATCAAAATCGACGCTCAATTTGTATTAGCTTTTATCTTCTTGGGATGGACATAAAAGAAAGAAGTCACATACCGAGAATCAGTTAATGTTGACAACAATGTTCCACAGTCCACTCGACAAACGAAAGACATTTTGCTTTTTAACACCGAGGAACACAAGCTCCGCCTTCTGTAACTTCACCGCCGCTTTCTAAGTGAGTACACCGAAAGTAAAAAGATAGCCCCTTTCATTGAATAGATGTTCAGGCACAAGCAAAAGGCCATCTCATCGTTTCTAGTCGACAATGGCATTTGTTAAAAAGGATCTGATCATCGGTAAAGAGAGACGACCAGAGTTTCTTTCCCATGTGCATTACAAAAGGGGCCGTCAAAGACACTTTTGTGTCATCGAAAATACAAAGTTAGCTCCGAGCATCAAACCATAAGTAACACCAGATCAACCGAACATGTGTTAAATCCGGTAATCATGAGTACGGTGGGTGTGAAGATGGCAAACCACCGCGCATATGAGCACCATATTTTGGCACGGTGGAGTTGAAAGAGGATGCTGCAAACCTGTCATGATGGGTGTACTGTAGTCCTTGATTACTAGCTTGATAAGCATACTCAGATTGCCCTGGAAGTTGATAATTTGCTGCAAACCTCACTGCTGGCCCCAAGTACGGCGCATTTTGGTTGAAGGCGGGAACTTGCCTACCAATAGCATTGGCTCCTTGAGGACGAGATTTATAAAATCCTCCATTTGACTTTAACTTTTTTGATTTTTGATTGCCCCCATGCTCTCCAGCCCTTTTCTTGTCGGATTTTGCTTTCTCTAATTGAGTGACTCTTCTCTGGAGGGGATCTAATTGGTAACTAGCCTCAAGTCCATAATCTTTGACACACTTGATCACAGCCTTGAGTGCCTCGAGTTCTTGTGCATTTGCTTGACTCTGTATGTTTTAAGATAGATAAATAACCAACAGATAAAAAATTGCCTGCAGTATATACTACTTGGGGACAGAACAAGTACCGATGCAATAGCACCACCCTCTGACTTTGCACCTGCCCCCTGCGAATTTCTCCTCAAGTCCTTCAAGTATGTCTTCAAGAGGGGCACTGGGTGAAATCTTTCAGTAAGCTGAAAAGCATGTATAAGATGTACAGCATCGATTTGTTGCCCGCTATTGATAAGGGACTCGACAACACCTGCACCAGAAGATGGTCTTAGGAGTGCAAAGATGGAATAGCCCACTGAGCATATAGATGAATCTGCTTGTCTCCTAAGCGCAATTTCTACCAACTGTGCCCTAAATGAGAAATGAGGGATATCTTACAGGCAATCCATTTTCCAGACCCCATGAGGTCTGTCAGTTGTGAGAAAACCAACCTGGAACTTTCTCAGTTAACCCAAGAGAACGGCAAAGCTCAGGTGCTTGCCTGAGGTGAGCAACTGCAGGAACAAGCTTGCAGAGTTCAGCTTCATCAAACTCTGAAGTAATATTAAAAGTCGAGAGGAGCTGCAAAAATGCTTCTGCTTCTAATGCATTCCCATTGGTAGCATTAGTGCCATCACTAAACAACTTAAGCTTCCACTCATCAGCAATTGCCTTGGCTTGCTGCTTTATTTTAGGGTTCAGAAGGTGATCAGCACCTGATTCAACCCCCGCCAAATAGGTGGCCATGGCATCCATGAAGGTAATACAGGATTTTTGCGTGCCCTGAAGGGCAGCATCCCTCCTATTTTCTGGTTGGTCTGTCTCATCTTGAGAGTAAAAACCCCCCAGAGAGTCCAGCACCAAACGGGCCGGATCTGTTGCACATCGTAGAGCAACAGAAAGTTCCCGACAAATAGCATTTAAGTTATTTTGCTTCTTCAAAGTAAAATTCAGAAGCCCTTTTGCATCCATCTGCTCACAAAATTGTATCAGCTCTCTACAAGGCTTGACATCAGTCAAGCCTTCAGCTTCATCAATATTACTAGGACATATATCCTCTTTTCTACTTGCATCACTAAGAGAGCCACTTACCTTGCCATCTTCGATATTGCCATCATCAGCTGCCTCAGCATTAGATTCTTGGCGATTCATGCGTGAATTTATGATGGCAGCAACTGCAGCATCTTTTAGCTCCTGCACTCGATCTAACATTTCCTGTTCCTTTGCAGCAACAGCCGCCTCTCTCTCTGCCCAAATTGCCTCATTTTCAACTCTTTTGGCCGCAATATCTGTCTCTATAACTTCAAGCTCATCAAACTTTTTTCTGAACATAGAATCGAGGTTGTGGAAGTGCTCCTCAATTTCAGTCCACGCAACCGTCTCCTCAGAAACACGCTTACAGGCTTCCAATTCAAGAAGTGCATTGCTCAGCTGATCTATCAAGGAAGTTACCGTATCATCTCCAGAAACTGGTTCGGTTTCTTCCATTGAGGGCAACTCTACAAATTCAAAACAGATGATCAATATTCTTTTCACTTCAGAACACAACTAATACATCTTGGTGACAAAACAAAAAGGAGCAGTGGGGTCTTAAGCTATGCCACTACTCAACCTTCGATATTTTGATGCCATCATGCTTTAGGACTGCCACAACAAAGCCAAGTACTACACAAACTCTTCAGAAGGCAGAGTTGCAAAAATTTTTCACCAGGAGTCAAATCTCCAATCCCCTTCCTTTATCAATTTCTGGAGACCAATCTACTAATTTACCCTATAAATTCTGGTTGAAATTAATAATAGGTTCATGTTAAAAATAGGACCTACTTGAGTTTGATTTGGCAATGCGTTACTCTAAAGAGAACTTTCACTCTATACATACCACAAACCTCCTTGAATTATTGAACTAACCTTGGAAAAGGGTTTGCTTTTCTTACCTAGAATTGTTTGACATTCAAAGTAAGAACGTAAGATCATACCTCAAAGTAGAAAATATTGTGAACCGTGCAAACTAAACAGGCAAACAAACATTTCTGCTCATACTGCAAGTATTTGTAAGTTCTCATGGTGTCCTGCTAACTTGAGTAAACAACATAACTATATCCTTTCAAATTGCATATTTTCCAAGCTCATAGACCAGCAGTTCCAGAGAAACAACATCAACCATCTCGCAAGCCACGACTTCACATCGACAAATGGAAAACAAATGCAAAAACTATTTAATCCTGCACATCTATTAAATCATCTACTTTAACAAGACATTATACAAAAAATTCTTTAAAATATGCAATCTCAACAAGTTCACCCCTTTCAAGCAAAAAAAAAAAAAAAGAAAACGACAACAACAACTTCACCCTTTTTCTGCACCAATTATGAATTATTAAGTACTTGATCTACTCAACCTAGAGTGCATGCCATGATTAGGTTAAGATTCGTTTCTCTGGAGTACCCATTTTCCCCCATTGATTGGGTCAAGATTTTCATCTAATGGCGTTACTAACTCTATTGATAAATTAGACCATCCATCACTTTCTCATTAAAGTTCCTTCTCCAAATCATTCCTTTTTGTTAAGCAACTTTGCAACTGCAAAGTAGCCAAAGACTCTAAACACAAGGTCCCATTTAAGCATGACTGGAGCTACACAATCTGGACAGCATGCTAAGGTTCTGTAAACTAAAACTTCTTCCCCTATATTTGTCATCCAAATGTTCATTGTTTTAACCACACCACTTTAATTGACCTAGCCTTCGGCAAAACTCCAAGTACTAATGAAAAAGATAATCAATTCAACTATATACGGGTTACATAACTTCATGAAAACTGTAAAGATTAGATAACCACATTGATGGACAACCACTGGATGATAATGGTATGGAGCTTTCTTTTCATCCAATTCAATAGCTAAAAGAACATATTTGACATAAAAAAATTAGCCATTGTGCATGATCGATAAGCAGGCTTTTCATTGGAAGCAAATTTGGCATAACAAAGAACACGTTTTATGCACTCCATCTGAATTGCAAATAAGAACATTCCTGTGACAGCATGATTTGTTTGTGTGATTTCTTAAAGTTGGCCAGCTGATGGTTAAAATATGAGAGAGAGAGAGAGAGAGAGAGAGAGAGAGAGAGAGACACACACACACACACACACACACACACAATGTTGAAATGTGCCAGACTGTTGTTTTCAACATGCAAGATGCAGATTAGCAACCACAAATTAAATTCATGAGAACATCCATTTCCTGAAAACATGCTAAATATGCTTGTTGATCTGGAATATGCACATACATTAGCTTTGTTGATTGGCAGTTGCCATAAAAAGAGCACATATTTCTTGCACCACAAAATGTGTAGGTAAGAGATATGAAATTCTGGTTAATGAGAAAGGACATCAATGTGTGGCAAATCAAGAATCTAAATAAAAACAAGAGGTTTAGCAATGGAGTTGCTGACTTAGCCAGAGAGGAGGGGACTTCTGTCTAGGAAGCCAATAATTAAGTTAAGGTAAGGTTGGATAGTAAGCCTTTATAATCAAAAGATGAGCAGAACAACGTTTTTCAGATTAATAGTTGAAGGGAACTTAATGTATCATACCAAAGTAGTTATTCCCAGGTACTCTATTCTGCCAGTGACACCCTGAGAACAAACCCCAAGAAGGAAAGAGGAGGGGGTTGCAGAGGGGGTTCCCGTATGAGATTGGGGTTTTATCATTGAGCTAAAGGAAAGGAAGCCTATCCAGTGGCCAGACCACCACAACACAAGAAGGTTTCCAACCAAACTCATTGCCCCCTTGTGCAGAAGACAGATTTTTTTCTGGTCTTCAGGACAGGTTTGAAATCCAAACCCAATGCTCTTCTAAGCTCACAATTAGCTCCACCTAGTCTAGACCAATTAAAATTGCAGGGAAGCAAAAAAAAAAGATCACAATAATTGCACAACATGGAGTCACAACTCGATCATGATATAGTCAAAAGGGGGTCTCTGAAGCGAGATTTCAATGAAAGGCCTCAAACTTGAAGCTGTTTCATCGTCATATCTAGCATCACGGATACAGTTACATGCAGTCCTTTAACAACTTACGTTCCAAAGACATGAAAAGGGAACTTGGAGAATCACATAGGAAAATTAAGCTCAGTAACATGTGAGCAAACCGACTCGTCACAAGAATCAGAAGGGCATAACCTAATGATGCCAGCCATTTCAGTCATTTTAAATGTGATGGGACCTCCGGCGGTTCAACTTCAACCAACAATTGAGCCAGCAGAGAGCACTTTCTAGGGTTTCTTTCTCCCACTCAATCCAAAAGCACGAAAAAGAAAAAATAAGGCAATCTTTCTTTTCCTTTTCATGCGTCCACAGCAAAAAGAATGGCTAAACATTCATGAAAGGGCAAATTTGTCCCATTCAACATTTCCTAAAATTCCGAAAGGATCAGTTCAAATTGTTCTAAAAGACCAAGACGAGTCCTAGTTCGGTTTCCCGCCTCCCGAATCATACACGCTCTTATAAATATGGACACAATAACAACACTTGTCACCACAGTTTTTCACTCGTGCAACACAGACGCAACTTCAACAAGCGCAATCATCTGAAAATGCATAGCCCATTGAGCCGGACAGACCGACTCATTGAGGTACCTAACATCTTCAACAGGAACCAAATCTTCCGTTCCTAATTCCTGTAAAAATCCAATCACGACCCAAAAGCAGAGTTTTCACGCTAATTTCTTGGGAAAGCAAACATTGGGTAAATTCATTCCCGCAATAGGCCGAGGAAGACAACGCAGCACAATGGACGAAACAGCGAAACCGCAAAATTGCAGGCGAGAGGAGAGAAACTGCGCACCTCGAAATGCAATTGAGAGCAAGCCGAAACCCTACAAATTGGGTTGCGGGAGATGGTCGAAGAGCGGGGATTTCCCTCCCGAAATTGAGCTGGGAGTCGATCGGAGACGGCGGCCGTGTCACTCTCAGCGGCGAATTATTCCGTCGCTAAGCTGGCGAGGCGACGGAGCTCCGGCGGCTCTGTTCCGACGAGGGTGGCGACCGAAGTGAATAGCCCAACGCCTTCACTTTACGAACGTCTGAGCAGGCAAGTACTGTTAAGGCAATTTTCATAACGAATTGCCCAAATCGTGTATGCTTTTCCCCTGAACTTGCAATTTTTCATTTTGTTGCACCCGTTCCTTCTAAATTGTATTTTGGGAAAATTCTAAAAGTACCTTCATTTTAATCCGAAAATGAATATTATTTTAAATAAAAATCTGAAGTACATTTATTTTCTCAAATAATAACTTAAAATAAATCTTATTTCAAATAAGAGGCTTGAAGTCCATATATCAATTTCAAAGAAGAGCCTGAACTAACCAAATATAAAGGACAATTTCGTCTTTTTAATTTTATATTTTTCTTTTCAAAAAACTAAAGAAAAAAAAAAACACAACCAGGGAGAGTGCTCTCTTCCGCTTGTGGCCACCATCCCATCGCTAGTGGGGTAGTGGCGAGGTCGTTGATGCTTGGGGGAGGGCTTGCAACCCTAATCGATTAAAGGCGAGGGGCGAGCCCTTGCTAGAGGCGAGAGAGGGCAGCGACCCTCTTTTAGATCTAGGTAAGAGTAGCCAGTCATTGTGCAGGCTTGGCAACCTTCGCCCAACGCCACCAACCTTCGAGGACACTAAGTAGAGGTTGCCCTCGTCGGCGTTGAGAGAGGGTAGCCCTCACTCAAACTCTCTTGGGCTAGTGAGGGTTGCCCTCGCCAACGTCAGGCAAGGGTCGCCCTAGCCGGCATCAAGTGTAGGCATCACTCGTTGGATCTAGCAAGGGATGTTCTCGCCCGACTCAGGCAAGGGTTGCCCTCACCCACCCAGGCGAGGGTGATCTTCACCCGATCTGATGAGGGTGAGGCGAGGGCATCTTTGCCAACCATCAACGGCCACGTGCGAGGAAAGAAAGAGGAAAAAAAAAAAAAAGGATGAAAAAAATCAAAAAATTTTTAAAAAATATAGTTACGATGTTTTGACCAAAGTACCTATTCTTCGATGGCGGGAAAAGTCTATGCAGCCAAAGGCCCTTATTTGAGACGATTTAGCCGCTTTAGACTTTATTTAAAATGGTTAATATCCTAAAAAACCCCAAACTGATATACGTGTGATAAATTTACCCAAAACTATTTTTTTTTATCATGAAAAACCCTAAATCAGTATATTTATGATAAATTTACCCTAAACTAATTTATTTGACCACCAAAAACCCCAAAACTAATACATTTATGACAAATATACCCTCTGTTAAATTGGATTAATACCACAAAAGTCACAAAAGTTGTAAACTATGACAAACGGAAAGTAAAATCTTAAACTGTCACATGTTATTCAGCTTAATAATTTAACAATAAAAAGTAAAGGAAAGTAACGAAAGGTAAATTTGTTAGGGTGTACTAGTTTGGGATTTTTAGTAATCAAAAAATTTATTTGTGATAAATTTGTCACATATGTATCAGTTTGAGATTTTTCAGGATGTTAACCTCATTTAAAATAATGTCAACTTTGGACCATTATTTAAGAAAACTAGGGTATTTCAAGCCTTTTTTTAAAATTTTCTTTTTAAATTTTTCATAACATGTACGGTGCACATGGATGTTAGAAAATTATAATGTATTATCTTCCCAAATTTTTTATGGAATTTTCGCCCTTGATTTCTATAAAGAAGAAGTTTTAAAAAAATAGTAGAAAAAATCCTATTAATAGAAGAAATTAAATATCGATTATGATATGAATGAATATATTAATAAAACTAGTAAGAGATTTTAAGAAAAGGAAAGAGGAAATGTCTCCATAACAAAAAAGGTCAAAGCACAATACCCGGATACTCATGATGCATTTCAAATATTTAATTAATGCAAAAAGAATTGAACGATCAATATTAAATTTAAAATATCACATTGGATATCGGTTAATCATTTTCATTTATGAGTTTGGATGTTATTTCCTTTTTATGATTTTTTCTTACATATTTTTATTCATCAATCAGTTTTATAATAATTAATCATTTTAAATATACATTATTGAGTAACCAATTTTTATCATTTTGATCTCTTTGTTACTAAGGCACTTTCCCTTTTTATTCAATATTTGTTCATTCAATTTCTTAAATTATCTTACTTTGTTCTGTCACATGACTATATCTATCAAATATTAGCAAATCTATAATTTTTCATATAATTACTGATACTTAATTATCAAATATCTTATATTCTGGAGTCATTTTAATTTTTCTCCTTCATCCCATGCCCTTGTTGGTAGGTTAAATTTGTAAACACCGTCCACGATTATATATTAGCGAAGTTTTCATGTAACCGAAATTTATCACTTATAACTCGTTAATCAGAGATGTGATTAGGTAAGATTTGTTGGAGTAAAATATAACCCTATCTAATTTCCTTTCCTTTTTTGTGCACACCGATATATGTGTGCCCTTCCATTTATTATACTTAATTTATTGTCACTCAAATAATTCAACTTCAAAAAGTGTTTAGATATATTAATTTATCTTCGGTATAACATGACATCTAACGCCCGTTTAATAATCAGTCAATTCCTGACTATTTCTATTCTTGGAACAAAAAAGAATCGAAAAAAACAAGTATTCATTTAGTAACGTTACCTAATTTTTTTAATTTCCGAGAACAAATTTGAAATAAAATCAAGGAGCAAAACAATATGATGACATGACCTGGTTTGTTACCCAACACTTCATTCGGCAAATCTTAATCCGACAGTTGACGCCTAACAACACACAAACGGATGACAAATATTTAAAAGGCTTGAATCCAACGGCTGACAAGAGGTACGGCAAATTTCCCCCGAACTATAGAAACGACCTTTTGACAAACATTTTCCGAACGCTCAGTCTCCCAACAAGTCTGCAAGTCTTAACTTTTTTGTGCTCTTGTTTCTTTGCACTTCCGATTATTAGGAACTTTATTAGCTACATATCATACATGTAAGACAGTAAAATGTCCACAAGTATCCACGCCAAAGATATTAACATCATACTACTGCGATGTTTTCCATTTCAGTAATCCTGTGCACAGCTGAAATATCGAATAGCCTAATCGTACATTTTGCTGGTTTCTTTGAACCCTCGTCTTGTTTTAGTCCAATGGCTCGGATTCAATTCTCTCTACACAGGTCCCTGTGAGAGCGTCTAAGTGAAAAAGGGCACGCTTCATCCGCAATGACACTGTAGATATGCCAATATGAAAAGGAGCCCTTGAATGACTTCACAGATAAAAGGCCGCCAGATAGAAGCAGTGTCTGTTAATGTACGCCAGGCTCCATAGATTGGACCGCTTTTAACTCTCTGTGGCGGTGACTTTCTTAGATTGTATGAGGTTGCGCCACGAGGAAAATGTGAGGCCCCGAGACACAAGGTACAGTATGAATGCAACGTAGGCAGCCGTGAAACCAGTCACGACAGTGCCGAACATGATGCTGGTTACTTCATTGGAGAAGAAGTCCAGCAAAAGATAGGCATTGATCACGATCACCAAAGCAGCCACAAGCCAAGAGACAATCTAGAAACAAGAACCGACGATCAGTTTCAGGGTTATTACCATGAGTACAATGAATGCTGATTCAAAGGGTTCATTAAGAGATGATTACTAATGTTTATTGACCCAGAGCGTGAGGAAAAAACGCTTTCTTGCAAATTACAAGTACTTTTTCAATTTACTAGTGAAATCTCATCATGCCTAACTAGCTATGGTACTCCACAGTTCCTTCATACAACATAGAAGCTTGCAAAAGCAGATGGCATAACAATAATTCTCTGAAAAGAGTGCAGCGAACTGACAATTGTTAAGATGATGAGACTCATCATGAAATGTTTGCGACCAAATCCACTAGATCACCAAAAGAGTTATGATTTCAGTATTTCAAAGATGAAACCAAGGTATCTAGAATGAGTTGCACCAGTGTCACTGTATATTAAAACTCACTTTACTGCATATACAGGCATATAAACGTACATGCATACAGCATGAGAATGGAAGTAACTGGAAAGAATCACACACTAAAGCATAAAAAATTATCTGTCACCATTAATGTGGAAGTAGACAGACAAGGATCCACGCAATAAGCTGGATTAGTAAGTTTGTTTAAATCTTATAATCCGTGGTAAACTGAACTCACGGTCAATCTGCCAATATAATCAAAACAAAAAAACAGGAAGGCTTTTTGGAGGCAAGCAGTTCACACATAAATATATATATATATATCTTAGGGCCACTATGAATGGGGCTACTATCCAGATAGGCAATCATTTTTCTGTCCTTCTTATGACTAACATTCATGCCTTTATGGTCTTTCTGTGGTCTATACTCGCATATTTGGCCTTCGTTTAGCTGCTACTTTAAAGGCAATAAAAGAAAGCAATTAAAAAATAGTGCATCAATCTATGTTGAAATGATCAAGATATGCGGCAGAAAAATGAAATGGCAGCGTACCTTAAGAACAGGGCCAATCTTAAAGGACCCCATGATCTGCTCCCTGGACACCAGATAGAGAAGAGGGATAAGTGCGAAAGGGATCTGTATCGACTGGAGCACGTTAAGCCACTCGTTCAGAACATCTAGCGTCTCCTCAGTATCGAAAACAAGAGCCACTATCATAGTCGGCACAATCGCGCAGCTCCGTGTGATCAACGCCCTCAACCATTTCTTCAACCGCAAGTTAAGAAAACCCCCCATTATAAATTGCCCGGCGTAAGTGCCTGTGATGGTGCTGCTCTGCCCTGCAGCTAACAACCCTATTGCCCATATGTACAGTATAGGGAAAAAGCCTCCCCCGTATTTCTCTTGGAGATACTGCCCCGCATTCACAAGACCAATGCTGTTGGCAATCGGCGTGCCGTAGAAACCTTTCGCGAAAACAGTCGTGACAAAGAGATTGATGATGAAGGAGATCACGAGGGCGGCAGTGGATTCTATTGAGTAATATCTCAGGGCTTCTTGGACCCTGCCTTTTTGGTTATGGTCAATGTCCCTAGATTGCACGAGGGCTGAGTGCAAGAACACATTGTGAGGCATGATAATGCAACCCACGACTCCCACAGCTTGCTTTATTGTTCTGGAGCTAAGTTTCGGGATCAACATGCCTGCAAAGAGAATTCGATTTACCATCTGTCCCCAAGGTGACTATTGCGCATCTCAGTTAAGCACAATCTGAGATGAACAATTATAAGAAACTATTTTTCATTACCCAAAAGCAGCTCAGTTCCACTTGGCTTTGCATCAGCAAACATCCAGGCAAATGACATTGCCATCGTTGCAATAAGGAAGGCAAAAAATGCTTCAAGCTTCCTCACTCCATAGTTCTCAAGTAACAGAAAGATAAAGCTGCAGCAACATTAATGGAGATTTCAATTCAGGAAGCATTCTACGTATAGATTGCATAAATCACCCCTATCAGAAAATTGCCATTTTCAGAAAATTTAGCAGGATCTAGTAAAGAGAAACAATGTGCAAAGATTAGGTCCGCTTTTCATGTTAGACCTTTTTCTCCCATTTCTCCAGGCTATTTCTTGATGGGCTGCATTTGCATTCAGACAGCAACTTAGGAACTTCAACTCAATCTACTATTGTCATTATTCATCAACTCTATTTACTCTGTAAATTGACCTGACTGATCAAAAAGTCACCACAAAATCCGACAACTCCTAAAGGGCCCAGGAAAATACTCAATTCAATTCCTTCAGAAACTTTGGCAGGTCATCAGAAAAAACCGGCAATTAACTCAGCAAAGAGACAATCCTCAACATGAAAAAGAAGAAAGAATCAACCCTCGGATAACTCCTCTCCTGCAGATAAAAGGAAAATAAAATCCAAAAAGCCTCCGGCACATAGCTCAGATTAAAGCCAAGAACAAGTCTCAGACCCCACGACAAACAGAAAGCTGGACGAAACAAAACAGTATAATTTTTTTCAAGAAAACACCACAAAACCGGAATTCCTCACCAACACCAAGACCCCTGTAATTCATAAAGCAAAGGCAAAAACTAACAAGCAAAAAAAAAAAAAAAAAAACCCATCTTGCAAAAAAAAAAAAAAAAAAAAAAACCAACTACGAAGTCGCCACAAAAACAAAAACCATAACGAAAAACAAGAACCGAAATCACGATTTCACTTCAATCGGGATGAGAAGCTCACCAATCAGCGGCAGTGATGACGACGCCGGCCCAGAGGGGCAAGACCCCATTGCTCAGAATCTTGATGGCGATCGCGCTACCGATGACCTCCTGTATGTCCGCGCCGATCAGGGCCAGCTCAGCCATCACCCACAGCACCATGCTCGCCCACCGCGGGTACTCGTCCCGGCACAGCTCGGCCAGGTGCCGCCCCGTCGCCACCCCGAGCCGGGCCGAGAGGAGCTGGACCAGGAGCCCCATGGCCGTGGCCCACATGAGGAGCCACAGCAGGGAGTAGCCGGCGATGGCCCCGGCCTGGAGGTCGCCCTCCAGGTTCCCCGGGTCGAGGAAGGCGATGCTCATCAGGAACCCCGGGCCGGTGAAGAGCCACAGCTTCCTCCATGAGAAGGGCGGCGCGCCGCCGCCGGCGGAGGACGGGCCGCCGGAGAGGGCGGGGTCGCTGTCGCCGGCGCAGACGATGTGGACCTTATCGGCGGTGTCGTAGGCGGCTTCTTCCTCCTCCGGGTCGGAGGAGGAGTGCAGAAGGGGCCGTCGCTGCTCGTCTTGCGGTGGCATGGCGAGAGACGGAGACAGAGAAGAGAGAGAGAGAGAGAGAGAGAGAGAGAGGGATGGTGTTTGTGGAAATTGAGGTTGCTTCTGGCGTTGGATTTAATGGGGACTGTTGATCTCTCTCTCTCTCTGCTCGGCTTTTATCGTTACGAGAAAGGGAAGCTAAGACAACTACCAGTCTCCCTCAACTCACTCGCTCGTTCATTCGTTTTCGTTTTTCATTTCGGTTATAGAGGGGATGCACAGTGAGGTTGCTTGTTGTAATTCCTATCGACATTGCATCAAAGGATAAACGCAAAAGTCCCAAAATTTGACCTTTCTTTGTCCATTTAAATCCTTGAAGTTTGTACTTTTTTGTTCGAGTTAGATCCTTCCATCGAAATGGAAATGGAAATGCTCAACATAAACTGACATTTGACCGTCTCATCGGCGCTGCCCGATTAAGTTGCTACTTATGTATAATGACTAGATATTAGAAAATATGAATAAATAAATCAAATTCTAAGAGAAAGAAAACGAGAGAAGAAAAGGAGATTGTAGTAGATAGTGGCCATGCCATGCTACTCACTACCAATAAGGGACAGTGAATCTTGTCAACTATTGCCAAGCTCGCGTGACCCCTACTATCGATCACTAAAGTCATGCAACCCTAGCCAACATCTTGAGAAGGTCTACCTTAACCCACACAAATTTGGTTTGAGTAGCGCAACCCAAGCTAATCTTGCCTTGGTCGGGGTCGTATGACCCCTTACGCTCAATCAAGGTCTTGTGCCCCTTGCTGTTGCTCCTTGAGGTTGTGTAACCCTAGCCAATAGCCATTGACATTGGTGACCCCTTGCGACTAGTGGTCAGGGTTTCAGCCGCATCGATAGCACTTTGCCTCCTCCCATTTGTCTTTTCTTTTTTAAAAAAAAAAAATCATTTTCTCTTAGTTTTTAAAATTTATATATCCTTTTAAATCCTTTATTCATTAATTATTATTTTGAAATGTCATGTAGATTGTCACGTCAACATCCTCGTCCATCATTTGGACAGAATGACCAAGTTGAACATAAATGCACATAGTTTCCAACTGTGGAGAAAACAATTTAGAAACCTGATTGAACAATTTGGAGAATTTTAAGGATCTCTTGTGCCTTTCTTCTAAATTAAGAAGAATTATTATTCACATGCTCTTGATAATTTTTTTTTAATTGTTTTCAATACGCTGCCTAAGGAGAACACTTCCTTATCAACAAGTAGAAAAACAGAGCAACTTCTAGCCGATAATTTCCCAAATTGAAGGAGTCATTTTAAAGTAGAATTTGATGAAAATAAATACAGATAATCTAGAGAAATGCGATGGAAGCTCAACACCTTCAAAATAAGGTAAAAGAGATCTATAAGCATAGAATCGTTGAAAATTTTTCTCGGACTCACTCTTACTCAAAAATACAAGTCATTGAGCTATAAGGTATAGGCCAACAAGTATCTTCAATTACTCATTTTCAAAATTTAAATCCAACCCTCCAATGCACAATTCTTCTTTACTTCATGCCCTCCTATAGTCCTTTGTATGCTCAGCAAACTTGTCTTAGGAATTCTTGACTCTCCATTGATTTTATTAATACCATACTCGCCTACAATTGAGATTCTCTCTCTCCTTTTTTTTGGCCTTCAAACCAAAGTGGAGAATATTTTCCACGTGAACAATTTCAGCAAAAAAAAGTGAACGGTTGATATGCAAATCACAAAAAGAAAAGTAAAACTAAATTGCTGAATATTCTTTTTTTCTAGTGGTCAATGCAAATGTTCGTAAATCGATTTATTTTTCTAATGGTTAATGTATGCCCACTCATCCTCCACTATAAAATATTGTTAATATTCTCTTACAGATGCCGATACCAATGCGTCGAAAACATATAATAAGACAAGGATGATTTATGCTGAATTAATGTAATATGAGATTGTTACCGAGGGACGTCGTCTAGTGATCAGAAGCAGGCCAATATAGGATTAGGTCCACCAGGTACTTTTGAATTTTCTTTTGGCTAGGTGACTTTATGTCAATAATGTTGGCATACAGTCCATGTTGAAAACTGGCCTGGCTTTGTAAAATTTTATGCATCTTATTGGGAGTAAGGGGTGTTTCTTTTTCTTTTTTCAATTATGGCGATATTTGTAAAGTGGGTTTGAAAGCATCTTTTCTTCTTAATTTGAAGTAGAAGAATACGAAATATTAGGAAAAATTATCCAAAAAATCTCAATCAATTCAATCTAAACCTTTTAGTTTGGTTATTTTAATCATAAATCTTTAGATGATTTGTTGATAGTTAATTTTAATTAATTTGATAAAAATTATTGATATTGGCCGTATATGTACTATCCATCGAGTAAAAATGGTTGTGTTGAAAGTCACGTCGAAAGTGACTGTTGAGTTCTCCGCATCGCCACGGCACTAGCTTGAATCTAGCCCATAATTGCTTCATAATTTCAAAACTGAAAAGCCCAAAAAAAAATTAATTACTTTTCCGTGATTAACCCACTTTATTCTTTTCTGATTTTATTAGTCATTTATACATTACAGGACATCACTCGCATCTTAGTCGTGGGCCCCGCGATGGCTCCCATTTTCTGGACTCGAGTAAAAAGCGACGGCGACACAGGAGAACGACGGCTTACGCAAAATAGAAATATCGGTACGATTAAAGATGCGAGGTCGCAAAACGACGTGGCGGATTGTGCCGTTTTGCCTTTTTCAGAGAATTTGACCGTGACGGTAAAGCTGCGTGTTCGGTGACCAGGACCCGAAGGAGAGCGCGAGCAAGGCCGAGTCGGAGGGGGCCACGTGTGTGGGCGCAACGAGCGCGCGTGCGCCCTGACCGTGCCCGGCCCGTGGCTGCACGGGCGCGTCCGTGCCTCTAGTACGACGAATTCTTTTCCCTAGAAAATTCCAGCCGAGATTCCGGTTTGCCTGGTCGGGCGGATGCGATCCCCGCGCGCCCTCGCTGGAGCGTAGGTCACACGCGCCCGCTCTTCGATTTTGTCAAGTGGAGGTTCCGAAACCGTTTAATGTAGGACCTAAAAAGATCGAATTTAAAGAAAATGTTTGGTACTTCCTTTAAATGCTTGAAAAGATATATGAGTATAAGATTGATAATTAAAACTTATGCTGCCCCTTAATATAAGTAGCGTATTCATGTTGATTATAGGAATTTCTTGTCCATGGAGTCATGGTTCTCATTTTTCAAGATCATAAAATAATAACGCGACATATCTTAATTGATACAATCAAATACCAAATCTTGGCTTTCATAAACTATTAACATAAATTTCTTTGGCCATATATCAAATCATGTAGCTCATAGCCAACAAATATTTCACTAGATGTTTTGGCTCATGTATCTTTAATTTTAAACCGGGCAAAACAAAAAAAGAAAGCAAGGAAATACAAAAATCGAAGGATATGATGCATTTTCATGAAAATAAATGACTTCTAAAATATTTTCCTGAAAATGATTTTTTTTTTTATCATCTATAAAAATATTTATACATAAATTATATCGTTTACATAAATGAATGAATGAATTTTTTTTATTGTCCATAAAAATATTTAGACATAAATTATTATCAATAATAACCATATTTTTCATTATAAGCGATACAAGTAATATTTTTAGAAACATGTTTTCTCAATTATTCATCTTTCTCAAAACAATCTAAGCTTAATAGGAGAGTAGGTGAACCAAATCTCACTCCTTATGTATTCTATAATCTATAATCTCACCGCACTCTCCAAGAATCCTCAAGAAGGCTTGGAAAAAAAACCATAATTTAATTTTTTTTGCAACTATACTAACTTTTGCACCCCAACAAAGAAAATACTTGAATTTCTAATACAAGCTCAACCTATCCACAGAGCAGGTTGGTGAACCCAAACTCCAAAGCGGGCGGTGGTTGCGCACCTTACTCCCAGCTCCTGCAAAGATTCCTTAACA
The DNA here is from genome assembly GCA_017140595.1 of Eucalyptus curtisii. Lineage (NCBI taxonomy): Eukaryota > Viridiplantae > Streptophyta > Magnoliopsida > Myrtales > Myrtaceae > Eucalyptus > Eucalyptus curtisii. The sequence continues at coordinate 13,923,924 of CM029502.1, forward strand.
ATTTAAAAGAGATAAAAGAACACGTGTGAGATCTAAAGTTCCGTGAACATCCAACTTTATTGTCCTAAAAACAAATCTCGTCCGAGCATGGGCAATGGCGCTTTTCAACAGAGACATTGTTTGCTTCTGATCTAAAATGATATCGCTGACAGGGTCAAAAGCAGCAGCTCTGATTGCTACTTTCTATGGTTATCATGTGAGCTCTTTGCTCTCTTTTTCTCTTTTCCCTTTTGGATTTTTGGGTACGTTGGCTCACATCGATGTTCGAGTCCCATGTACTCCCAAGCAGACATCTTGTGCTTTAGAGCTTTTGTCGATGTGCGGAAACTTCGCGGTTGGTGCGGACAGAATCTTTCTCGCTGCTGTCTTCCGTCTCCCTTGCGGCGAGGGAGGAAAAGAGAAGTGAAGTGGCCATTTTGGAAGCATTTGAGAGATCTTCATACGAAGTTCTAGTGATTCTGTCGAAGAAAATGAACTAGGTTTTCTCCTGAAACATGCCGTATGTAATTCACTCTTGTTCTGAGCCCTTCTTTCAGAAAAAAAAAAAAAAATCTGATTAGGTCGAATGTGCAGTTAAATCATGTTGAAAAATTGACTCAAACCATGCTTTATTTCATTAATATGGAGAGTGTGTTGAATCGCGCAAAACTCAAGATTTTGAGAATATATATTTCTTTAAAATTAATTACTCGTATCGTCTATAAAAATGAATAGATTAATAATATTTTCACCACTTACGAACATAGTTAGGTATAACTTATTATCGATAATAAAAAAAGATAATGATACAAATGATCCGTAAATTTTTAATTTTTTTAATGTAGTTTCCATATTTTTGGTAAATGTTTAAACTAGTTCCTAAAGTATATGAAAATATTTAATGTTGTTCATTAATTAATTCAAATTTAGAGACAATATTGAATATTTTCATTTAGTCCAATAACTAGTTTAAACATACACTAAAAGTTTATAGATCACATTAAACAAATTAAAGTTTCGGAGTAATATCGCATATTGGGTTAAAGTTCATTGACCACATTAAATAAATTAAAAGTTTAAGGATTACATTGCACAATGAGTTAAAGTTTAAAGATGACTTGCGTAATTTTCCATACTGAAAACATTCTCCGTTGACTAATTTTTCTTAATGATATAACCATTCATTTATAGGAAAATATTTTCCAAATTTTGAATTTTTCATAAAAACAAAGGCACCGTGAATGCACGGTCATTTTCTCCAAAATGCCAATCTGCCCATATTCTTTTTGACATGCTAACCATCTGTGCCATGAAGATGTTCACGTCAGAAATAAATCCATCAGTTCTACCTCGGCCATTTTGGCTACCCAGAAGGAAAAAAAAAATTGACGTAAAACATCAAGAAAATTATATTGTGAAATTGATTTGAATGTCCGTGTATATTTATTTACATATGAATCAAATGACACAATTTATTTACTTTGGAAAGTTGTCATGAGTAATTAGTGTCATTATCTCAAGATTCTCGTTTTAGTTGAAATCACACAATTCATCTATGTTATAAAGGGAATCCTAGGAATTACATCCAACCTTGAACCTTCATCTAAAAATTATATGAGAATCTCGTACTGGCGAAAAAGATAAATAATAAACGTATATAGCCAAAAAAGTGGATAAAATGGTAGTGTAAGTTGTTCAACAACACGATCATGTAAAACTAATATTTTTCATTTTAAAGATTTTAAGTTTCCTAAAGTAATTAAAAAATCTCACCTTTTCTTTCCTTTTGTAATTTTTTTTAATTGCGTCAAGGCAGGAATGTGTGTAGTTTTTGCTAGTTATTGATTATCTTAATCGAAATTTGCATGAAAGTTGGTGAATAAGCATTTTCTTTCCTCTCAATTTCCCTCACTTTCTAAACAAGATTGAGACCCTCTTTATTTGAGGGGTTAATTACATATGTTAATTTACTCTAGAAAATCGACACCTCATGACTAGACTTAATGAAAGGCTTAGATTTTTTATTTTTTATTTTTCTCATATTTCCTTTTTTCAATTCCCACTTTTGCCCCTCACTCTCTCTATCTAAGAACACTAAAAACCTAGCTTATGCTCGCCCACGATTTACTCTACCACACTGCCATAGCTGCTTTGTCCATCACTCCTAACCCTATCATCGTCATCGTCTTTCCGACTTGACCCGCCAGAAGCCTCTGACATGTTGATGATGGCACGACGATAAGGTGGCGGAGGCTACCGATGATTGAAGGTGGATGGGGAGAGAGAATTGGGATTTTTTTTTTTTTTTTGGTTCTTGGACATTTTCTTGAAGTAAATTCTTCACCGAGTGAGGGCATTTTGGGTCAATTTAGGGGAAATCTATACCATCTACACTTACGCCTAAATATAAAAATTCCCAACCCTTCTGAACAAATATACTTTCCATCTCCCCAACCCCCACACCAGAAGCACTGTATTTTACTTTCTCTTTTAACTTCATTAAAGTGCCTCGAGCTTCTTAAACAAGCTTTTGGGTTGCGTTCCCTCCTTGAACACATCCGGTGCTCTCTCTTTTTATTCCCCACATCTGGTGCTCCCTCTTCATAATCCACCACCACTCGATTTGCAGTCTACATACGTCATTACCCATTTGAAAGAATCGTGTAGAAAAGGGAAAGAAAAAGAAAAAAGGCCGAAAAGAAAAAGACGAAAAGAAATCAAAGCACAAGTCATCCAAATCCAGTTGAAAAGACTCGTGTTGCGCTCCCGGAAATGAACAGAAGATCCCCATCCCCACTTTGCCGTGGGGTCGCATTGATGAGAGAGCAAATGACCAAAAAATATGTTCTCTTGCACTTAGATGCGTGCGGGTCTTCTTTCGTTTCGCTTTCCTTCCCCTCCAAACGCCAGTTCATTTGGTAAGCGTGCACCAGAACCGGATATTACTTTGAGGAGATTGAGTGTGATTTAAGATTGGCATCGTTTCAAGTCCTCACTCGCCTTTTCAATTTGACAGTTGGCTCCGCATACTTATCCTTTGAAATTTAAGCTAGTACTTTTGCTTTGAAGTTATAGAGGAATAGTCATAAGCAATAATTACGAGTAGAGAATAATTAGACTTTTCAAAGTGGGGATAGGGATGCTTCTGTTCATTTCTTTGACCTAACAAACGATTTCTAATGATAAGGTAAACTAATATACAACTATTGTAACGTGACATGCAATTTTAATCAAATTACTCTATATGATATGTGATTTAATTAAATGAACCAAGCATGCGATTGCTAGAAGACGTGCATTTTATGAACCTAAATCTATAAGCCTGCACATGACATTTTTCTTTTTGTATTTTTCATTAAATTGGAAATTAATTGAATACCATAATTTAGATAGGTGGTCTATCCTAGAAAAGAGTCTAATTTATTATAAGATGATGTTATTGGTATTTTTTTAATATAAAATTCGAAATCCGAAAATAGTATAAATTGACTCTTTAGCTTAAGATATTATCCAGCTCAAACTAGGATTTTTATCAAGCCAAATCCTAATTTAATTTGGAATCTCATCTTGACTAGATACACCATAACCTAGAATCCCATCTATCTAGAAAAAGCCATCCATATTTATTCTAATTGATTTCTAAGAATATTATCTAATAAATATGCAATCTCACTTAAACATGCAATGTTATTTATTAAAATATATCTGCTATCTATTCTATTTCTATCCACATCTTTTTTTTTTTTTTTTGTGACCTTTTATATAAGATAAGAAATAGAATAAAATGCATGCAGATAGGATTGACCAATCTTCCACACGATCAAAAGTTGTATTTCAACCTGAAATTGGACTGTTGATCCTATGTATGCTGTGAAATTTCTGTTGATCCTATGCATGCTGTGAAATTAGGAAAATATCCTAATTCACAGAGGTTCAAAAGATTTTTGGATATGACAATATCAATGCAGCATCTAATTGAAATCACAATAATTCAATTTAGGCAATAAACGTCACAAAATCAAATTGGATAAGATTCTTCACTTAATTAAAAATATCACGAATCGGACAGCGGGATCATGGGAATTGTGGTGGTAGATCATTGTGGTGACCGACAATGCTCAGGGTGGCCGATGGTTGGGTCACAGTGCAGGCTGGTGGTGGTGACACGACGGCGATGGGCTCAGTTGGCGATGGTGATTTGACAAGACTTGTGGTGGTTGCTCGCGATACGATGCGGGGATGTTGGTGGACGAATCTGCAAAACATAGATGATGGCTATGGCGGTGCAAAGATGCGACGACAATGGAGGAAAGATAAACCGAACGGAAACTAGATAAATCGAATAGAAATAAAGATGTCGACGAGCGGTGAGTTCCCCATCGCGTAAGAGTAATGACAATTGGCGTCTTGAGAAAAGGCGTTGGTCACGTCCTAGGGTTGTTGGGTTCAGTAGCAGGATTGACGTTGGGGCAGCAGCACCAGGCGTGAAGGAGCGACGTCATGGTTGAGCAGAAGCTCGATGCTTGGCTAGGAGCTCGCGAGGTTGGATCATGGCAGGATGAGGAAGTGGCAATGGCAGCAGGGTTGTGTTGTGGTTGGAGATCGACACCAAAAGTAGCATAGGTCGTCAAGTTAGGGCAGAGCAGAGGATTGCATCGCAACTAGAGGCGTCTCGGCAGTAGCTCATCCCCTTCATCTCGGGCTCGGAAACAAAATAGTCACTAGGATTGTCATTAGCCATGGCAAGGTGAGACGCGTCAGAATGTCACGCGTGACATGTTTCCTTTCTAATTATATCTCATAATTATAATTACGCATGGGGAAGCACAATAAAATCTCACAACATCTCTTATGAGAGAATCACATGAGTTCAATGATATACATGCTGTTCTTTTTACAAACAATGATAGTAATTATCACAACAAAATACACAGTCATGGGAAAGGTTAGGGTCAATTAATACCACTATACTTATACTAATGAAACCACCAACCAACAAAAGGATTAATGGTTTTTGATATCATCATCCCTTCCACACCATATCCAAAGGAACCATCCGACATATCTAAAAATCAAAGGGCGAACCGAAGCCTAGTAAGTAAAATCTCTAAGTTTAAAGTAGAAGTTCACCTTTGCACCCGCCTTGGCAAAACAATCACAAACATTCGGAGCAACTTAATCAATGTATGAGCACACACCTTACCTTTTTTGCAAGTGCCCTACATGAATGCATGGTATTATCTACTCAATACACTTATATAACATATAATTTCTTGATGCATCAGTATCATTTAATGCTTTATCAACATGTAAATATGTATAACTAAAAAAGTTTATTTTTTTTTTTTTTTCTATACATAATTGTGTTGCAAATATATATAGGACTCTAAGAAGTAAGATACAAAACTCTAAGAGATAAGATACAAATGGTAACGAAATAACAAATATTCCCTAAATATTTGCTGACTCTAAAAGATAAGATACATAATGTAACAAAATAACAAATATTCTTTAAATATTTGCTGAATATTTTCTTCCCTTAACATTCCACCACAAGCTAATGGTGAGGGTAAACTATTAGTTTGGACCACAATTGAAGGAATCGGCACATAGGCAAGCCTTTAGTGAAGACATCTATAGTTTGTTCTTTGGTAGAATGTAGCGAACTACCAATTATTTCCGAGTCATTTCCGCATGAAATGGTAATCAATTTCCACGTGTTTGGTTTGAGCATGAAATGCAGGATTTGCGACTAAGTAGATGGCGGATAAGTTATCGCACCAAAGAGTGGGCGGCTCGGGTGGTTGCACAGGAAGATCGCGAAGAAGATATTCAAGCCACATTGACTCCGCCGTTGTATTCGCAAGACATTTGTATTCTGTTTTGGTGCTGGAACAAGCCATGGTTCATTACTTGTGAGACGACCAAGAGATGAGATTTGGTCCGTGATAGACACATAACTCACCAACGGAGCGACGGTCAGTTTGATTGCCCGCCCAATTGGCGTCAGAAAATGCATTGAGTTAAGTGGCTACCACTCGAGTAAAAAGAAGACCCAAATATGAAGTAACACTTGTAAGTCCTGTAGAATTGTCCATAATGTGATGCTTGGCACCTGAATCAACAAACCACGCCGAAGATGTGAGAGCAGAGGGTGGACTTGATGATGGAAAATACTATGGCAGTGAGTTTGGACTCGTCAAGTGGGCTTGTGCGGGTTGGATTGATCCAACAAAGCGGTAACATGTATTGGCCCTATAGCCTTGCTTGCCACAAAGCTCTACTCATTCGTTGCAGCGTCCTCCGCGATTTCTAGTTCCATAATGTGAGCCACGACCATGGGATATTTCAGAAAAATTCCTAAATTGATTAAAATCTACATGGAAGTTGCTGGACTCGTGACGGGTCTGCTAAGAAGGAGGTAGTCCTTGGCTGGTCTGAAAAGCTGCATGTGGAGGCTGATTATTTGTTACTGACGCTAGCTATACCCTTCCCTCGTGATTAAGAATTAAGGCATGAAGTTGGTCCTTTGTCAAAGACCTGATTTGAGTTAAAATGGAAATTGCGGTGTTGAGACCCTGAAAGTCAACACCCAAACCACGAAAGACTTGAGTATGATATTCATTAATAGATAAAGGCTCACCAATAGCAGCTAACTGGTCTGCGAGGCTGGTGGCTTCTTGTAGGAATTCTGTGACGGATTAGTGACCTTTTGAGAGTGATTGAAGCTGAAGCCATAAAGTGGATGCGTGAGCAATTGATTGAGCGGCATACAAGTTTGCAAGATACTTCCAAATACTTGCCATGGATGCGTGACTCCACAATTGGGCAACTATTGAAGCAGTCAATGAATTGATGATCCAAGCCAAGGCAATGGACTCTCAAAATTTCCAGTTTTCAAACGTTAAATTGTTTATCTGTGTAACAGCCTTTCTCAGTGCAATCTCCTCAACAGTCTCTTCTGGTTGAGGTTTGGTGCTGTCCAGAATGGACAGCAAGTGGGCAACTCGTAAATACGACAAGATTTGTGCTTTATAGATTGGAAAGTTCGTCTCAATTAGCTTTTCCCTAATACTTGGTGGTGACATGAGAGTGGGCTTGAGACGGTTGATGACGACATTAATGGTGGCGTCGGTGTAGATGAAGAAGAGATATTTCTTCAAACATGGATCGGTGAGGCTTTCGCCAAAGAAACTCTAATACCAAATTAAAAAAGTTTATTCCTTTTTTTTTTATACATAATTTATGGTGCAAATATAATATATATAAATGACTCTTAAGAGATAAGATATAAAACTCTAAGGGATAAGATATAAAATGTAACGGAATAATAAATATTCCCTAAATATTTACTGACTCTAAGAGATAAGATACAAAGATAACATGATAACAAATATTCCCTAAATATTTTCTTCTCTTAACATGTCTATTCATGAACATGCATAATCTTTTTCACTTTTCCTCCCAAACACTCTCAGAGCATTCGGACACAGGGGGCATCCCGATATATGGGGCATCCCAACTCCGAGCCATCCCGCAACATCTGTCCATGAGGCATCCCATCATACTCATATATAATCTTAAACGTGAGGCATCTTGACTCTCGAAGCATCTTGAAACACTCTCTTGGGCATTCGGACACATAGAGCAACGTCACCACTTCCACGTGGATGACGATTTTTTTTTTTTCAATATTTAATGTTTGTATGCTCCATCAATGCACATGAACATGTTCGACATCAACATTTAATGCATCATGCTATTTTACTTAACCATCACCAATTGAACATGTTCAACATCAAGCATCATTTCACATGACCATCATCGAATGAACATGTTCAACATCAACCTTCTATGCATACTTTTCTCAAATACAACGGATATGTATTTATTAAATAATGATATTTATTACATGAAGGACTAAGATATCTAGAGAACAAAAAGCATGCAAAGATTTTTTTTTTTTTTTTTTTTTTTGAAATTTGGTATCCCCTAAATTTGATAACTTCTAGATTAGTAAACCCTGAAACCAGTAACTCTCTAAGTTTGATAACTTTCCCAATTTGGCAAATTTCCCCTAGATTCGGTAACTACATGCCAAAATCGAATTTTCCCTCTAAAGTCGGCAACTTTCTCATTTCTTGCCCATTTAACACACTTTTCATCAAAATACCACCTATCATCAAAGAATTTACTCATACTTCTTAACATAACCATTAAAATAATCAATACACAACTCAATATACCATCATTAGAATTCACACAAGTGAGGAATCCAACATGTTATCAAACTTATTCATACATGATAATAAAACTCACTTAAAGTAAACACCGATCAAATAACCAAGTCAATCACTCATTATAACAATCTAGCTTAGCATTTAGAGTTTTCACTTACCTTGATAATAGCTTACATAAAATCAAAACTTTAGTTTTCCTTCAAAGTAAACAAAACTGAAATCAATGATTTTTGTCTTGAAATTGACAAACCCATTTATGAAGAGTAGGAAATTAATGAGTTTACTGGGATCTATCTTGAGAATTCTCTCTCTTCGATTTTATGCATGGCCATAACAAAGAATGAAAGAGGAGATGAGTTAATCATGGCCAAAGAATTTAATGCTCATAGGGTGAAATAATTAAATCTAAGAGTAGAAGGAATAAGTGTTCTAATAGAATATCTTCATATGGCCCTTAGCAGAATAGCTTGGGTATGTGGCACATTCTCATAAGCTAAGAGAAAAGATATTTAGGAGGGACTCATTTCCTTTGACCAAGTGAGTCATCAAGAGCATTTTGAGCTAAAGAGGCGTTCAAGTAAGAAGTTATTGGTGCCATAATTGTATGGCTCCATTGAATGACACGGGAAAGGGGGATGAATTTGGAAGATCAAACTTGAGTTAAAAGACACATGGCACGAATCAGAGAAGATGTGATTAAAATATCACACATGGCCACCTTTGGTTAGCTTGATCAAATAACCAAGGTTAAAATAATATGACATTGAGTTAAAATCCTTAGGTGCAATGATGAAAATGGTGCTTCAATCCAAAGAATACAAGTGGCCTAATATGAGTCCAACTGAGAGGTATTTTGAGAGAAGGCTTCTTAGCCAAATGAAATAAGTAAATCATCAAGACATAAATTGGCTAAGGTTGAAATAGATAATGTAATGCCTGAACTCATTGCTGAACTAAGTTCAATATCACAAACCAAGGACATGTGACTTAAAATACTTGGTGGAAAAATGAAGAGAGATGGTATAAATTAAAGAGGGACAAATGGCTTACTCGCATAACTTCCAAAGTAAATATTTTGTTAAGTTGCCATTCTAGTAAATCAATATGTAAACAAGGAAATCTTCATTTTTTTCCAAGTACTGATAAATCAGAAAAATATTTTAAACTCACTTAAAATATTTGTGAAAAATAATGGATGCTAGAAAAATCTCAATTAATAAATTTGAAACTTGAATATTGTCAATATTTATCACTAAGCTTAACGCATCAAATTGTGATGATTACGGTAAAGGAAAATTATCTTTTGCACTTCCATATGTCATAAAATTAACAACTTTCATGACTTCACACTAAATAACACTTATATTTATATCCTAAATACTATTACTCAACATAGAAAATTCCAGATATCACACAGGGCAGCTCCCTTAATAGGGTTGGAGGTGCGATTAGCATTAGTCACGCTCACCTTGCTAGTGATTCAGGTCGATTAAGGGTAGGGAAGTAGCAATGAGCCTTTGCTGCTGGACTCGTCATGGTCAGCCATAGACTAGCAAGGCTGGATCGGGAAGCAACAGGTGGCTTGGCCTAGGTGATGCGATTTAGGTTGTCGGAACAGAAGCTCAAATGCGATGGCTAGAAGTAAACAAATCATCATGGCTAGAGGATTGCCGCGATTGGGTTCGACGATGTGAGGAAGTGCAGTCGTGAGGGGGTTCTCGGCCGCCAACTCTCTTCCCTCTCTTTGATTCTCATGTGTGTCTCTCATTATGTGTTCTGAAATTCTAATTGTTGACCTCAATTATGAGGCATAACTTTGTATTTATAACGTTCACCTTATGTCGAACCTCAATTTCATGGGCTTATTTTAGGCCTTATTTAGGGTAATGGATAGAATTACTTAAGACTCTTCATCGATTAACTCTTAGGGGTTGCAATTAGATTGAATTGAGCTCAATTTGGTCCATATGCCCCATGTAATTTCCTGCCAAGGCTTGCTTTCCCATAGTGGCCGAATTCTGCCCCTTTGTGGGCTTACTTGGTGACAAGCTTTCCTTTAGGGCCTATTCTGATTAAACTCAAAGTCTTTAACTTTAATGGGCTAAACCGACCACAATTAAAGCTCTAATTTTCTAATTTAAGGCTTGAATTTTTCCGCCCCTAGCTCCTATGCTTCGACCGAGTTTCCAACACTAATGTGGGGCTGGTCCTCGCGGCTAATCTGGGACCATTTGCCTCTGCCCGTGCAATGCTTTTAGAGGTTAAATATTAATCCCTAATTTTCTATGTAATTATTCCTAAACAGTGAGCCAAGATTTAAATGTCAACATTTCCCTTTTTAAAGCCAAAAATTTGAAGAGAATGCATTCTTATTTACCTCAGAAAAGTCGCATGCAATAGACAGCCAAAAGAAGTGAAAAGGTATATCTCAAATTCTCAATTGAGCTGAGGCTTATACTTCGTCAGTCATATTATTCTATCACCTGCTGACTTGTGGGCTTCTACAACATTTGTTTTGGGCCTTAGGGGCCATCTGTACACTTGAAGTTCCCACGAACGGTTGACCTCTCATAGTGACCGACAGAACTCTCATCACCACTAACACAAAGTGGTGTGCGCAATCATTAATTTTAATCCTAATAACTCAAGCCAAGAACCAAAAATTTTCCACTGAAATCGTCCCTATAAAACACAAAAATCTCTAAAGCGTAATAAAACAATGCTTATCTCATGAGGAGAACCACTTCCTCACTTTCCTGATGGGTCTCCTGCAAACAGGGCAGGCCTTGCCTTCTCCATCAAAGATCCTGCAGAAGCCCAAGTTGTCATGTGAAACAGAAGTAGAAACCAGCAAGTGGAATTGACTCAGTCCTCAAAACCTAATGTTAATCAGGAGATTCTCCAAAATTTTAGAACAAACGTTAATTTTCTCACCTGACAAGAATTTCGTAGGGACAGGTATTAATTGTAACAGAAAGTGACTTTCACCGACTTTTTTGATTGTATATTATCCACTCCAGTTAGAAGTTTTGTACTTGGATAAGCATTAAAAAACAGAGCTGGAGTGGAGGGACATGCCCTTTTCAAGTTCTAAAGTACAGATAATGATGCCAAATCGATGTCTTTTTTTTTTTTTTTCTGTCATTTATAAGAGAAATTCATGTTGCCCAATTCGTAATAAACCCACTGATTTCGTGATCTAACTAAGGTGTCGGACAGAAGCCGCACAAGTAGATCAAACATGGAATTGTTTTAAACTTGTTAGTGTGGGAACCGAGTTGGCAGAGGACAGCTGATTATGTACACAAGCACTGTTCTTTTTTTAACCCCTAGGGTGGCGACTGGGGAATCAAATCTGTTCTGTGCGCCTAATCTATGCACAGACATCCATTCATCCTTTTTCCAGGTAAGCACATGTTCATTCTTTTTAACCATTAAGTGAAGGTTTAAACATGAGAAGGAAAGTTAAAGAAAAAGAAATCATCGATGATAAATCAATGTTTACCTCTGAGCACAGTCATAGCAGGTAGCACAATGGCCGCAAGGAACGAAGAAGCAATTCCTTTCCTCGTCGTAGCAAATCACACAAATCTTCCCATCATACAACTCCTCCGAGGAGCTGCTGCAGCAGCTGCCGGTTTCTATGTCCTCCTCACATGTCCCATACGTTGACTGTGGTGGCTTGAATACTTGTATTGGGGTCGTCTCCGTCACTACCGGCTCTCGTTCTGCAGGACTTTCGTCCTCCCAGCTGTCCAGGTATCTCATGATCGCGAAGAAGACGGACACGAGCAACGCTGTGAGATTTCGAGATGTGTTACCGCACAGAAATTATAAAAAATAAGGAAGAATTTGAGTGAGTGGAAATATGAACTCTCCAGTTACCCTCTTTTGATGTTAATCTCTTTTCTTTAATGAGATTCGAATCAAACACATCTAGAGAGTAACATTTTTGTGAGAAAACTCACCCAATACCGTGATGTAGGCGAATAACCGAGCCAAGAACGTAAATGCAAAGCACAATTCAGACAGCTCATCATCCTGAGATCGGAAAGGAACAAATCAGAAATCAAAATGTCTGACATAAACACTGTAAAGAATTAATGAATATCGGCTCAGAACTCCCAAACGAGGAGAGAGAGAGAGAGAGAGAGAGAGAGAGAGAGAGAGAGAGAGAGAATTACTCCTCCTTGGGCAGAGAGAGAGAGAGAGAGAGAGAGAGAGAAGCAATTACTCCTCCTTGGGCAGTTAAATTTGAAGGCTTTTCGAAGTTAAACTGAACTCTAAAGTTTAGATTAGCTCGATCCACCTACCGTGGAACACATTCTATCGCTCCTCTAGCCTTTGCTGCTGCCGATTCTCTGTTTTTCTCGAGGTTCAAATCCGGACCTGAAAAACAAACTTCCAAAATGGAAGCAAACATCATGTAATTAGATAGTTTCCTATAGTGCTAGACAGAATTCTGTGTATTGAGCAGAGAATTTGGAAAAGTGAAATGTAGCAAATCTCCTGATCTAGCATTTTACATTTATGTGGGCGCAAGAGCATTAATCAAACAATGTTAGTTTCCTTCATCTAGGGCCCTAGTTTGTGCCGTCCGTTTTGTGTTTGGTAGTTTTCAAAGCGGATCCAGAGAAGAAACACAACAGAGCCAAAGCAAAAAGGCTACCTGCATTTGCTTCAGGCCGCCTCCAATATAGCCATCGAGCTTACTAAATCTTTCTCAGAGAGCCCGCTCACGACGACAATGTGCACCATCTCAAGCGCCTCATACAAAGAATGCTGATTCAGAATATTCGTGATTGCAGACCTGGTGTTGCTTCTGATAAGTTGGAATTGGCTCGGTAAGCGGGGAAAAATAAGCCAAAGCTTGCTTCTTGCGTGCCCAAATGAGCCCACGATTCGACCAATGTCTGCGACTCTGAAAGAACAGAGCGCGAGAGCGAGAGAACTTGGAAACGAAAAGTGCGCCTTCGGGAATGATAAGAAGAGGAAGAAAAGAGAGGAAAAGCTTTCTCATTGGCGAGTACGCGATTCTGGAAGACCCAGAAAAAGGAAAGGAAAAGGGTTGACTTCTTTCATGGAGCATGGAAAGGTAGGTGATGGCTTCTTCATTCGAGTTCTGGTGCTCAACTACCAGACAGCCTTTGAGAGTTTGGCGGGCAACGGAATTTAAGGTTGTCTCTATGTTTCTGATACTTGAATGGTAGGTTTAGTACAAGGACCGAAGTTATAGAGGTAGCATTATAATATTCATTCGAGACAATATATCATAATCACATGCATCGATTACCTGTACCATTCAAATTTGGTAAGATTTATCGGACTTACAATTGTGATGGGTTAAATTCGACAATTCAAATGAATTTGCATAGCGCATAAGCTGGACTGGGTAATAAATATTCAAATGGTCCCGAGAACATGTACTTAGATGGGTATGTCCGTGATTGTGCCTCGTCCGATAATTGGGATGTTACAGCTATTATTGAGTCACCCTCCGTGCAAGCACATCTTCAGCTGTTCTTGCAAATGGGTCCCTCTCTCATGTTGGCCATAAAAGAAATGCTGCTGCGTATGGTGGGTTCATCCCCACAAGTCCCGGTTCTTTTAGTTAAGAAACAAAATCAGATTTGCTGGCTATTCCATTTTTTACAAAATTGATCGTGTCAGCATCACAATAATTAGTCTTTGCCTGCCCAAACCGACCACTTGGTATTCTAGCAGCTTAGGCTGACACCAAACAAGACCGACCAGTTCATTTAAATTTCCGTCCTGGGATCGTGCTGGAGCCAAATTGGTCGTCATTTCGGTGCTGAATCATAATCAGCCACAGCAAAATGTGTATGCGTAGGATAAAGCGCAGGAATTTCTAATCTGGAGCCAAATTCAGTTGATTGAGACGATCATAACCGTCGATATTACGGATCCCACGAGATCGACGCTTATCATGCGCTTGGTCCAGTGAATTCGGCTTCAGGCAAATATCAGCCAAAAACACGAGCCTCACATTTGTCAAGAGAATATCAGTGAATGTTGTAGTCTCTGGCTCCATTTCAGACAGCTTTTATCCAAAGTACTTAGTCAATTAAATATCTCTCGTGAGCTAATCTGTTTAGCCAGGATGATAAGTGATGATAGCGTCAAAGTGCGAGTTAGGTGTACTTAAAATAACGGATGATACTTGCTTTCCTATTCACATTCAAACCAGGAGTTCGGTTCTCTACTGTTTGCCTTGCAAAGGTGGGCGATTCCGTGTTCTGCGGTAAAATAGCCTTTTTCGGTGCCAAAAAGTTCTAAATCTTTTGCCTTTGTATCGATTTAGTCCTAAACCTTTTTTGGTGCCGATTTAATCCTAAATCTTTTTACGTTGTGCCAATTCAGTCCTTTCCGGCCAATTTTGGTCGGATTTTGGACTTATTTGGACACCGTACGGCCGACGTGGATAATTTTTAATAATATTTTAATATTTTAAAATATTTTTATATTTTATATTTTTCTTTTTTTCTTCCTCCAGCCGATCGCCGGAGCTCGGCGATCGGCCAGAGGCGATGGCCGACGAGGTCGAGGTCAACCTTGCCGGCCACCTTCTCAAATTACAAGTCGCGGGATTGCCCTCGCGAGGAGGGTCGAGCCTCGCCCATGGTCGGCGAGGCTCGAACTCGCCGGATTTGATGAGGGCGAGCCTCACCCGCCGGCGCAAGGCCGCCCTCGAGGCCAGGCGACGAGGGCGAGGGTGAGGAGGTGGCCTTCCGCTGCCGCGCGCCGTCCCGCCGCTTGCGCGCTTGTCCGTGCATCTTCGCCTCTCGCGCTTGTCACTTGCGCCCGCTCGCCATCCGTCGGAGCTAATCCAGCCGCCTACCATCGCCATCGAGCTGGCCTTGCGCGAGCGGCGGGGCTCGCCTTTGCTGGCCATGGGTGGGGCTCGACCCTCGCCGGATCCGGCGAGGGCGAGCCTGGCCGCCCCGGAGGCCGCCCTCGCGGCCCTCGCGAGCCTCGCCGCCCCGCGCGAGGTCGCCCTCGCGGCCACTGGCGAGGTGGTCGGTGAGGTCGACCTCGACCTTGCCGGCCGTCGCCTCTAGCCGGTCGCGAGCTCCGGCAATCGGCTGGATGAAGAAAAAGAAAAAAAGAAAAACAGAAAAAGAAAAAAGAAAAAAATATTAAAAAATATTTAAATATTATTAAAAGTTGTCCACGTCGGCGCCGATCAAGCCACGTCAGCCGGCTGGTGTCCAGTCAGCAAAATCCTGCCAAAATTGACCGGAAAGGACTGAATTGGCACAACGTGAAAAAGGTTTAGGACTAAATCGGCACAAAGACAAAATGTTTATGACTTTTTGGGCACTCCTCCCGCCTTTTTCCTCTCTCTGTGGATGATACGTTTAGGTCCACGGAAAGTTGTCAATTTGGTTGTCGACCGACCACGAAAGCCATCAAATGAGATGAATTTGATAATTTTTTCATGCAAGTTATTTTCTTATGGAAGATAAAAAATTTCTCACGATCTTATAATTTTGTCTGTGTTTCGTCATGAAATGTTGTCCACTTTGACTTGCGGACCTCATAATTTTGTCCTGAAAAGGGTTATTAACATATTTTTAGGGAAGGGGTTGAGGCCCCCCGCTTCAATCTTACTCATTGTGGGAAAAGCTTTAAATACACCGATATGAGTTTGCAATTAATTCAAATAAGAGTTGATAAATTAAAAAGTAGTTGCTGGATTTTTTTTTTTTTTGGTGCATCTTAGACAGTTTTTGATCTACCAGTTGGTCCTTTCAAATGCACTCGCTAATTTCAAAACATAAAAATTGGTAAGTCATTTTTAGTTAGGTGGGCATTTTCTATGACGGCCAAGAAATTTGAAGAGTTCATAATCAAGGAAAACAAAAGTTACTTAGTTATTGAAAAAGCGGGACAATTCAACGCAAGTCCTAAAACTTGTATACTTCATGCACTTGTGTTCCAAAAGTTTTACTTCGTTCGTTTAAATGACTACCACGTTACTAAGTTATTATTAATCCTTAACTGTAGTTAACTCATATAAATTCACTACAAAGACCGTGTCATGCTTAAATTCACCTCAATCATCAAAATTAAACTAATTGCCTCTAGTTCCAAATTTTTAGAATTTCATAATTGCCCCAATAAAGTTTCTTAGTTCACATTTTTTTCCACTTTTAACTTCCAATCTTTCTTGAATCAAGTCATACTAATTAAATTATATACCCCAGGCCATTCATTTTCTACATAAGACATATGAATATTTTATTTACACTACATGCAATGTCACAAGCTTTAGAAAATTATTAAAACAATCTCTTTTTGAATTAGTTATGGATAAAATTACCAAAAAAGTCATCAATTTATTACAATTGTGCTAATTCAGTCATAAATATTTTCTTTTGTCAATTAAGTCTTAAACATTTTTTTTGTGCCAATTTAGTCTATTCGTCAATTTTGGCTAGCTAGCGGCCTACGGTGCTAACATAGGTGTTAATCATCCTATGTGGCATTATTAGTGTTAATGCAAATAATTTTTAATAATATTTTAATATTTTTCGCTTTTTAATGTTTTTTTTTTTTCCTTCACTTCTTTCTTCCTCCAACTGATTGCTAGTGAGGGACCTCGTCAGCCTTAAAGAAGCTTGGCCATGGTTGGGCGAGGCATGAACTTGCTAAAGGCCGCACGAGGTCGTGGCCTTTGGCAAGGGTCAAACCCTTTCCCTGCCATGGCCAGGCTTGCTTGAGGCCGACGAGTGACTCGTGGTGACCAACTAGAGGATGAAGGAAGTGACAATAAAAATAGAAAGACAAATAAAAAATAAAAAAATAAAAAAATTAGAAAAATATTATTGAAAATTGTTAGTGTGGTGGCATAGGATGGCTAGCATTTGTGTCAGCGTTGACCAACTAAATTTGATTGGATGGATTAAATTGGCACAAATGTAAAAATTTTACGACTTAATTGCATAGAAAAAAAGTTTAGGATTGAATTGACACAAATGTAAAAAGTTTAGGACTTAATTGCCAAGAAAAAAAGTTTATGACTAAGTTGGCACAATTGCAATAGATAATTTTCCATTACATATGTAGTTAAGTCCAAATTTTGGGCAGTTAGATAAATTGCTTAGATTAAGCAATTAATTCTAAAAATAACTTAATTACTTATCATCATAAGGTTTCTGATTCTATTATCAAGCCTCAAATTTCGAATTTTACCAAATTAGTCCTCTAACTTTGTGAAATTACAAATTTGTCCCTAAAGTTTCTAAATTCGTTATTTTTAAGCGGTTTGATTTCCTTAAATTATCTAACTTAATAACCTACTAATTAATAGTCAAAACCATAAGATAATAGTATTCAAAGAGCCATCTCATTCAAGCAAATTTACCAAATATCATCTAGAAATGTTAAAATTATTAAATTGCAACTTTTGGGACTAATTTTACCATTTTCACATTTTTCCGATACTTAACAAAACCTTTTCGCTAAACATAAACACATCATGCCATTTTTAAAGGCCAAATAAACTCAGTCTCAAAACTTGGACTAAATGAACAAACATCAAATAATAAAGTTTAAGAATACCAAGTAGATAAATTTAACTCAGTTCCTAAAGGGAAGGCATGAACTAATTCAAGTCTTAATCACCTTGAAAGCACAATGAATGGTAATAAAAATTAAGAATTATCTATCTTTAAAAAAGAAAAAAAAAGTTTGATAAACAAAGGAAAATGAAGACCATGAATTTTTTACTTTCTATAACACTTAATGGATGAGATTAAATAAACAACTCAAATTGGAGAGACTTTGGAGCTTGTTGTAATTTGAGTAAGAACTTTTCTGTCGTTGCAAAAGATTGGAAGATGAAAAAAATGAGTGTCGGACACCTGGAGTGCCAAAACTTGGCACGGAGGGACACTTAAGTGCCAAAAGTTGGGAAAATGACACTTAAGTGCCAAAATCAAAAAAAAAAAAAAATAGATTACTTAAGTGCCAATCCGGCCAAAATGCTAACGTGATGATTTTCCGGCAAGGTAAGTGCAAAACGACTTTGTTTTGCACGATGATGTGGCTAGAAAATGCAAAAATGATGTCGTTTTGTCTTTGATGTGATAAAAAATTAATATAAAAATCAATTAAATTAAATTTAAAATAAATTTATTTAAAACATTTAAAATAAAAATAAAAATATTTTAAAAAAAAAGGTGGGGAGGGGAGGGGGGGGGCGAGGGAGACGGTTGAGGGTTGAGCCCTCACCGCCGGGAAGGGGCGACAAAGGAGGGGGGGAGGGTCGGCCGGGGTGGCGACGGAGGGGGAGGGTCGGCACGGGTCACCGGCCCTCGGGCGGCCGGCGGTGAGAGCCCCGGCCCTCGGCCGCTGCCTCCTCTCCCAAACTCTTTTTTTTTTTTAATAAATAAATTAAAATAATAATCATTATTTATTTTTATAATTTAATTTAATTAATTTTTATATTAACATTCGAATTTGCTAAAAAACGACGTCATTTTTGCCTTTTTTTGTTGAGTCAACATTCTGACGAGCCACGTAGACGAAAAAAATAATAAAAAATTGCTATGAAGGATTTTCGGTGGGGTTCGCCGGAGATGGCACTTAAGTGTCCAACTTTTAAAAAAAAGTGGCACTTAAGTGTCTTTTTTCTAACTTTTGACACTTAAGTATTCATTCGTGTTAAGTTTTGATACTTGGGCTGTACTTTTGCCCCAAAAAAATTGAAGTTGAAGATTTGAAGATTGAGTTGGCTGTGCCGAATGTAGCAAATGAAGGTGATTTGATTTTTATTTTTTATTTTTTATTTTCATTTTCGCCATTAAGAACAATTTATGAATGATGTTATGTAGCAGTTAAATTAAAAAAGTAAGAAGATGTAGGGAAATAATTGAGTGAGAATTGGCCTATTTAAGGTGAAGGATGAAGATATTTGATAGTTTCTTGGATGGTATTTTACAATTTGATGACTAAGTGGGGAATTCGATTTCCATTCTAAACACCAATAAGTAAGAAATATATTTTGAAATCATTAAATTATTAGCAATAGCTATAAAATGCTGGGGAAATCTTATCTCGTTAATTTTAACTTTGCTAATTATCCGATACGTTATTTAGGGTAAATTGGTCCCAGCAGCCAAATTCTATAGTGATATGTTTTTCACCGTCACTCTTTGTAATCAACTTATATTTAAAGATCTATTTATTTAAGAATACTGAAATTATAAACAACTCATTTCCTTGAATTTTAACTCATCATAAACTTCATCACCCTTGGCAAAATCACTCCAAAAGACAGCGGACATGGAAAGTATTTTCGAATTTTCCTAACGTCACAAATTCATTGAACCAATTGAAATTTTGCAAATGGCATCCAAATTTTAGGTGAATTATTTATTATCTTAATGTCCTAAATTTATCAATTAAGGTAGAGAATTTCGGATATCACAATATATGTCCTGTAGACAAATGAAAATACACATTCGAAACATTCCTTCTAACATGACCACGGAAAAGAAAAAGAAGTATGCATTCATTCTCAAATTAATAAAAAATACAGGAACTTAATTTCTCTCCAAGAGAGATTGATGCACGCGATCAGTCATCTTCGAGGGTACGAGCCTCTTTCGATCGATCTGGACTTCTGTGACTTGTATGAGTCAACAATAAAGGAGTGCATACTCATACAGAATGCGAGGCCCATGTTTCTTTCGCTCTTTTTCAACCCACTCAAAGAGCATTATGATATAATGGATAGCTAAAATTGGTTTGTTTTGTGAAATAAATAATTTTAAAATTAGATTTTTTAAATATCTCTCAAAAAGAGTGAATAAATAAAAATAATTTTCATTGTGCACAAAAATAATTAAACATAAATTTTTATTGATAATTAAAACATTTTCCATTGATAATATGCTCATTTAATTTTCTTTTTCAAATAATATATATTCACGAAATAAGCGGAGCTTAAATATATTGAGTTGATAGGTACTGCAAATCAATGACCCATATAAGTTGAGTGTCCGGGGTTCATTTTATAGCCTTCGAGATGAGACAAAATCTCAACAGGCTTTTCTATGTTTCCTTTGTATCTTTCCCATCTTTCAAAAAATATGTCAGCTGCATTCTTGCTAAGATTGAAGATATAATTATCAAATGTCTACAAAAACATGTTAAACTTAAATGTGCAAAATGACAGGTGATCTCTGAATATGCAAAATGACAGGTGATCTTTCCACTAGCAAATGGAAGAAAACATGTTATCTCATACCATTTAACAATCCTAAGCATGGAAGGGAGAGTACACAACTATAATAAAATTACCATTTTCAATTGTATAATATAATGTATAGAAAACAAATTAAGAGCACATGTACTTCAATTTGTACATATCAATGTCATCGTCCAATTTTATAACACATTAATTTATGCAATTTTAATAAACAAACAGGTATAAAATAAAGTAGCACCCAAATTTGCATAAATCAAGACCAGTTCACAGGAATTTTTCGAGACCAAAATGACATTCGGACCAGGTGCCACGCGCTCTTTGTGCCTGACGGTGCGACTGGGCTCCATGTTGAATGTGACTCCCTGGGACTTAAGCCGATTGACCACTAACGCAACCTTTGCGCCACCTGTTATCATGGGGTTTGCCCATGTTGCGCTTATGTGGTTATTCAATCCCATGTCTTATCGAGAAAATATTGCACACGCAAGATTTGCCCACTCAGCTTTAACACACTTCACTTAGAGAGAGACACATGTCAAGGGGCCCACCTGTTAGAATTTTAAGTTCCTATCTTTTTTCTCGGGAGAAGTACACTATTAGTGCCATAAGTTGTGTACGGCGCTCACTTTGGTGCCAAAAGTTTCCGTCAGATCACTTAAGTGCAAAAAATTTTGAAAAACGATCACTTTGGTGCCATCGCCGATTTGGTTGGCCGGAAATCCGACGTGACAGTTTTTTATTAATTTTTGATGCCGACGTGGATCGTCGGAGAATACAATCAGCATACAAAGAACAAAATGACGCCGTTTACCGTTTTCCCCCAAATAAGAAACCCTAAATCCCCAATTTAGACTAGAACGGGAAGTTGAAAACCCTAAATCCCTAATTCGACCATTTTGAGTGCATACTTCGATTTTCTCCCAAAGTTATCAGCCCGCTCTTACAAATGGAGGACAAAAGCTTCAGCAGCGGCTCACATTCCTATAAGAAAAGTGAATTAGATGGTGAGTGTTATTGTTATTGTGGGTTACCGAGTCCGAAAAGAACATCTTGGACTTGGTTGAATCTCGAGAGAAGATTCCATGGGTGCGGCAGATATAGAGAAGGCTCGAAGTGCCAATATTTCAAATGGGTTGATAGGAAATTCTCTGATCGAGCGACAAAGATGATATTGGAGTTACTTGAAGGCCGAAATCAACCTCCACCTACATTAATAGACGAGTTGGAGGATGTTGACTCAATGCAAGCTCAAATGAAGGGTTTAACATCTCTAGTAGACCATTTGAAGAGGGAGGTTTCAAGGCTGAAAATTGAAAGAAACTTTTATCGAGCGTTGATTGTGTTCTTATTCTCTTAGGTAGTTTATTCAAATGTAAAGTGAGTAATGAGAAGAAGTTTGTATGTCTACCATAGTCGAAGATGTGGAATATGCACTTGTATTGGATTATTTATAAGTAAAATGTGTTTTTGATTTACTGCAAATTTTGTATGGAGCAGAAGGTTTTGTTGTTGTAATCTATGGGTAGAAATGCAAGGTTGGACTTGTAAAGCATTAGTTGTGAGCACTTAAAAGTTTTGTTATTTAGTTGTGTATCGTCAATGTTTATTTTGGTTAGTTTTTGCTTCAAATATAATGGTTTGCTACATTTTTTATTTGGTAATGGTTTGTTGCATTTTTTTATTTGGTAATGGTTTGCTGCATTTTTTTTTGGTAATGGTTTGCTGCATTTGTTATTTGGTAATGGTTTGCTGCATTTTTTATTTGGTAATGGTATGCTGGTTTGCTAGTTTGCTGGTTTGTTGGTTTGCTGCAACTGCAGACCATGGCGAAATTAAAAGATGGTGACAAATTCACGATTGACCATTTCAGTGCCATAAGTTGTAAATAGTGATTGCTTGAGTGCCAAGTTTTTATAAAAATGATCATTTAAGTGCCAGTCGCGATTACAAAGTGATCATTTAAGTGCCAGTCGCAATTACAAAATGATCACTTATGTTGCACAAGTTTTTTAAAAAAGAACATGTTAGTGCCAAACGTCACTTGACTTGCACCTTGTTCTTGCACCAGTTGGGTTGCTGGTGCATCTTCTTGGACCGGCCCATACAAGTGTTGATGCAACAAGATGTACCAGCACCCAAAATGTTCTTACAACAGCACATATAACCAGAACCCCACAAATTCATTATAATCCACAACTTCAACCAGCAACAGTAACATTGCAGCAACAACAAAAATAAAATATACAACATAACTGACTTGCTAGCACTCTACCCGAAACCAACACGAGAAAATAGTCAATCCAATACTTGCCATTAACATTGATTGATTGTTTACAAAAGAAAAGAAAAACATGTCTAACTTCACTCCCTAATCACCGAAAGTTCAGCACCCTCTTAAAAAAAACAATGGCAATATGCAGGCTGCAACTACCATCAATGATATAATATCCAGCACCCTCCTAAAAAAAGAAAACATGAAAAGAGATCATGGCTAGCACCACATAAAAAGAGACCATGTCTAGCACCCTCCCATCAGTCAATATTGACAACACCCTGATCTCCTTTTCCTCTTGGAGCTTTGAATTGATTCATAATCTGAGTACGCTTTCAAACTGGATGTGCAGGTTCTTTAACTGGGCTTTCTGTCACCTCATTTTCCTTTTCCTTGTTTTATACGACGGCTATTTTTGTTCTAGCACGTGTCATGTGTTGGTCCATATCATCACTACTGCTCCCAATCATTGGTTGAGATGGAACTGGTGCTGGGTTCTTTTTGGATGGCTGTTTCGCAGCTATACCCGCTGTCTTTTTCTTCTTTGGAGCACTCTTCTTTGGCTGCGCCCTTGATTCTTGAGTTGCCCCACCTTGAGAGAGAAGTATCTCCGAAGTTCTCCCAGGCTACAAGAACATAGTTATATTGTCAACCAAATGGATTGAAGTACAACAAATTAAATGCATGAGGCCTCCAAATCTTACATTCAAAATAGTCATTTCAGTACGTTCATCTGTATAAATCCCATAACCATATTGCCTTAATCTTTTTCCAAGAACCCCTCTTGTTCACTGTGGTGCAGCATTTTCAGTAGCAACAATCCTTGTAGCAACCTTTGCAACTTGTGCGGTTGCTCGTCTTCTCACCTAAGAAACACATAACAGATGTAAATTTCAGCCTATAAAAGACCAAACACAGCAATGTACAACTTACAGGATATTTTTTTCTTATTTGCTTAATAGTGGACTCAGTTGTTGTTGTTACTGTCCTGCCCATTCCAATCCCTGTCCTTGCACTTGAGCCTACAACATGGCCTTTTTCTGGCCCTTTAGTAGGCCTCACAACAATGTATTGTATTAGGATTATGACCAACTACAACGAATAATTAGACATCTACTCATTTTCATGGTGAAAACAAATGGAGAAAACTTCTCAAATTACAAGTGCATGATAGAGGAAAAGCACAAGAGAAGCCAGTACACATGGTCAACCATCAAACTCTATCGAATAAGAATTGTAAAGCTACTGAGGCAAAGAGGATACTTACCTTACAGCCTGGCTTTCTGTTTGCCCTTTAGTAGGCATTACAGCAGGGCCTTCTGTCCTCCCTTCAATAAGCCCAACAAGAAGCTCTTCAGTAGGTCCTGTCCCTGGCACTGAATTAGCCATTACATTTTGCTATTGATGCTGCTTTTTCAGCTCACAACCTTTCTTATTGTGCCCTTCCTTGCGACAATAGGAGCATTTCATCTTTGACCCAGTCCTACTCATCCTCTGACTTGATGCCTCTTCCTGCTGCATTCTTCGTCTCTTTTTTGGCCTTCCTATTTGAGAGAGAAGTATCTTCGAAGTTCTCCCAAGCTATAAGAACATAGTTATATTGTCAACCAAATGGATTGAAGTACAACAAATTAAATGCATGAGGCCTCCAAATCTTGCATTCAAAATAGTCATTTCAGTACGTTCATCTGTATAAATCCCATAACCATATTACCTTAATCTTTTTCCAGGAGCCCCTCTTGTTCGCTGTGGTGTAGCATTTTCAGTAGCAACAATCCTTGTAGCAACCTTTGCAACTTGTGCAGTTGCTCGTCTTCTCACCTGAGAAACACATAACAAATGTAAATTTCAGCCCATAAAAGACCAAACACATCGATGTACAACTTACATGATATTTTTTTCTTGTTTGCTCAACAGTGGACTCAGTTGTTGTTGTTGTTGCTGTCCTGCCCATTCCAATCCCTGTCCCTGCACTTGAGCCTACAACATGGCCTTTTTCTGGCCCTTTAGTAGGCCTTACAACAATGTACTGTATTAGGATTATGACCAACTATAACGAATAATTAGACATCTACTCATTTTCATGGTGAAAACAAATGGAGAAAACTTCTCAAATTACAAGTGCATGATAGAGGAAAAGCACAAGAGAAGCCAGTACACATGGTCAACATCAAACTCTATCAAATAAGAACTGTAAAGCTACTGAGGCAAAGAGGATACTTACCTTACAGCCTGGCTTTCTATTTTCCCTTCAGTAGGCATTACAGCAGGGCCTTCTGTCCTCCCTTCAATAGGCCCAACAAGAAGCTCTTCGAGGTCCCGTCCCCGGCACCGAATCGCCATTACATCTTGCTTGTTGATGCTGCTTTTTCAGCTCACAACCTTTCTTATTGTGCCCTTCCTTGCGGCAATAGGAGCATTTCATCTTTGACCCAGTCCTACTCATCCTCTGACTTGATGCCTCTTCCTGCTGCATTCTTCGTCTCTTTTTTGGCCTTTCTATTTGAGAGAGAAGTATCTCCGAAGTTCTCCTAGACTACAAGAACATAGTTATATTGTCAACCAAATGGATTGAAGTACAACAAATTAAATGCATGAGGCCTCCAAATCTTACATTCAAAATAGTCATTTTAGTACGTTCATCTGTATAAATCCCATAACCATATTACCTTAATCTTTTTCCAGGAGCCCCTCTTGTTCGCTGTGGTGCAGCATTTTCAGTAGCAACAATCCTTGTAACAACCTTTGCAACTTGTGTAGTTGCTCGTCTTCTCACCTGAGAAACACAAAACAAATGTAAATTTCAGCCCATAAAAGACCAAACACAGCGATGTACAACTTATAGGATATTTTTTTCTTGTTTGCTCAACAGTGGACTCAGTTGTTGTTGTTACTGTCCTGCCTATTCCAATCCCTGTCCTTGCACTTGAGCCTACATCAGGGCCTTTTTCTGGCCATTTAGTAGGCCTTACAACAATGTAATGTATTAGGATTATGACCAACTACAACGAATAATTAGACATCTACTCATTTTCATGGTGAAAACAAATGGAGAAAACTTCTCAAATTACAAGTGCATGATAGAGGAAAAGCACAAGAGAAGCCAGTACACATGGTCAACCATTAAACTCTATCGAATAAGAACTGTAAAGCTACTGAGGCAAAGAGGATACTTACCTTACAGCCTGGCTTTCTGTTTGCCCTTCAGTAGGCATTACAGCAGGGCCTTCTGTCCTCCCTTCAATAGGCCCAACAAGAAGCTCTTCAGTAGGTCCTGTCCCTGGCACTGAATCAGCCATTACATCTTGCTGTTGATGCTGCTTTTTCAGCTCACAACCTTTCTTATTGTGCCCTTCCTTGCGGCAATAGGAGCATTTCATCTTTACCCTAGTCCTACTCATCCTCGACTTGATGCCTCTTCCTGTTTGCATTCTTCGTCTCTTTTTTGGCCTTCCTATTTGAGAGAGAAGTATCTCCGAAGTTCTCCTAGACTACAAGAACATAGTTATATTGTCAACCAAAT
The DNA here is from genome assembly GCA_017140595.1 of Eucalyptus curtisii. Lineage (NCBI taxonomy): Eukaryota > Viridiplantae > Streptophyta > Magnoliopsida > Myrtales > Myrtaceae > Eucalyptus > Eucalyptus curtisii. Next base: position 13,950,176 of record CM029502.1, read on the forward strand.
GGATTGAAGTACAACAAATTAAATGCACGAGGCCTCCAAATCTTACATTCAAAATAGTCATTTCAGTACGTTCATCTGTATAAGTCCCATAACCATATTGCCTTAATCTTTTTCCAAGAGCCCCTCTTGTTCGCTGTGGTGCAGCATTTTCAGTAGCAACAATCCTTGTAGCAATCTTTGCAACTTGTGTAGTTGCTCGTCTTCTCACCTGAGAAACACATAACAAATGTAAATTTCAGCCCATAAAAGACCAAACACAGCGATGTACAACTTATAGGATATTTTTTTCTTGTTTGCTCAACAGTGGACTCAGTTGTTGTTGTTACTGTCCTGCCCATTCCAATCCCTGTCCTTGCACTTGAGCCTACAACAGGGCCTTTTTTCTGGCCATTTAGTAGGCCTTACAACAATGTACTGTATTAGGATTATGACCAACTACAACGAATAATTAGACATCTACTCATTTTCATGGTGAAAACAAATGGAGAAAACTTCTCAAATTACAAGTGCATGATAGAGGAAAAGCACAAGAGAAGCTAGTACACATGGTCAACCATTAAACTCTATCGAATAAGAACTGTAAAGCTACTAAGGCAAAGAGGATACTTACCTTACAGCCTGGCTTTCTGTTTGCCCTTCAGTAGGCATTACAGCAGGGCCTTCTGTCCTCCCTTCAATAGGCCCAACAAGAAGCTCTTGATGAGTCCCGTCCACGGCATTGAATCGGCCATTACATCTTGCTTGTTGATGTTGCTTTTTCAGCTCACAACCTTTCTTATTGTGCCATTCCTTGCGGCAATAGGAGGATTTCATCTTTGACCCAGTCCTACTCATCCTCTGACTTGATGCCTCTTCCTGCTGCATTCTTCGTCTCTTTTTTGGCCTTCCTATTTGCTTCTTCAGCGGTAAAGGTAGAGGGCTTTCATGATTTGTTGGCTTCCAAAATTTGCTGCTTCTGATAGGCTGCATCATGAATTGGTATGAAGCAATGTATGAGCTTTTTTTATACCAATCATGTAGGTAATCATCTGGGTTTTCTTGCTTCATATGAATAGCACAAATGGCATGGGCACGGGTAATTCCATTCAGTTGCCAGGCTCGGCATGAACACTTTCTTCTATCCAGGTTGACAACATACTTATCCTGATTTTGAATAATCTCATATCCATTATCTCCATTCCAAACTGGATGGTAGAACCTACTAGTAGCAATGTTTGCATCCAATCTCTTCGCAATCCTAAGGCCATAGTCTCTACTCCATTTCGTAGCCTCATCTCTTTGCCTATGCAGTCTAGTCATAACCATAACTCGAATATCATCAAGCATGCGATGATTGGTTTACACCCGGCCTCTAAAATTCTACCATTGAAAGCTTCACGAGGTTGTTATCAATGATATGCATTTGAACTCTTCGCTGAAGAAGGCCCGACACCAATGCTTAGCTTCTGTTTGGAAGAGTGCATCAAAACCTTCCTTTGTCAACTGCAACAATCCTTGTTTGGCTAATATGAAATCAGCCATGTTCGTACTCTTTGCCATATGCCAGAACTACTTCTGCAGCCTATCTCCTTTGAAGTTCCTTGACTAGTTTGCATATATGTGCCTCGCGCACATTCTATGCTCAGCATGTGGCATCAACTCAGCCAATGCAGGAATAAGTCCCTACAAAAATTCAAACCAATAAATACAAGTCAGGAAAAATATGCAAGTGATTAGTATTAAAAGGGAGTAAATTAATTGACAATGAAATTACCTTTTGTTGGTCGCTCATGAATGCCTATCCTCCCCCATCGGTTATCTCAAGGTCAGCCATTAAATTTTTTAGGAATCAGGACCAAATATCCTTGTTCTCTATCTTCAACACCACCCAAGCTATCGGGAACATTTGATTATTGTCATCTCTTCCCACAACAGCCAACAACTCTCCCTTGCATAAACCCTTTAGAAAACATCCATCCAATCCTATAACTCTTCTACAACCAGCCAAGAAGCCCCGTTTGCATGCATCAAAATAGACATAAAATCTATCAAATCTAGGCCCAAGATCAAAGAGTGGCCTCTCCACAACCTCTACATATACCCTACTAGATGAGTTTTGAAACATGCATTCGCCAGCATAATCCCATACCTGCGCATATTCTTCCTTATACCCACCCATCAATATCTTCATCACCCTCATCTTAGCTCTCTTACATTGATTTCTCGACACATTAACCCCTAATTGCTCCTTGACTAAATGTTGAAATTGAGGACTTTTGATCTCGGGCATTATATTGAAAAAATGCTTTGATAACCACACACTTGTTACCCTTTTATTGTTAAAGATAATTGGACAAGTATGCTCCTCCTGGAAGGACCTAATTTGGAATGACCCATTCTTACTCAGCGCGCCATAGAGCTTCCACGAACAATTGGGTTGTGAGCACTTAGCTCTCACAAATTCCTTCGTGTTTCTAATGAATTGAACGCTCCTCTGTTCACCAATGGAGTTCTTCACAACAGCTTCCTTGAACTGTTTGGCATCGTCAAATCTCATGCCCACTGACAAAACATGTTTATCAACAGTCGGATCATAGCAAGGGTACTTACTTTTTCTTCGACGAGCAGGTTCTTCATCATCATTGTCAAGCTCATTTTCCGAACCAGTAACTTTATCGCCGCAGCTTTCTTCATCTTCACTTCTATTATCTTTAGCTGGATCTCCATCCCTATATACTGGCTCGACCTCTTTGCTGAAGTTGCAAGTTTTTTCCTCAGAAATTCCCTTCGCTTTTGTCTTGATTGTGCGAGTTCATCATCATCTTCGTCACTTGGCAAATTTACTAAAGCCAAACATTCATCTTCCGATTCACTAGATAAAGCAATTTCCCATTCTAATCTAATGAAGTCTTCATCGCCCACATCTTCACCCAAATCTTCACCCAAGATTTCGGGACATCTCCTGTTTTGTTCATCTCTATCAATATGACTTCTCTCCCTCTCATTTTGCCCTTCATCTAACCTAAACTCATCCCCGACCTGATTACTCGCTTGAACATGATCCTTCACTTCTCCTCCTTTAGTGGTCTGCTCATCCCCACCATCCTCATCCTCATCCTCACTATAATACTCAACATATACCTTAGCTTCTTCACCGTGAAGATAATGGTAAATGATATCCCTAATACCATTATCGTCATTAAAAAATCTCAACCCATCCTTCAATTCCTTCCCAGGAACACAGTAATGTAGTTTTTGCACTTTGCATCGTAAAAAATACACCAAATCCCTCAGAAAATCAATATATGATGGCTTCCAAACATTGACATAGATAGTACATTCACTTCCACCACTATATTCCCAATCTTCAGTGCCAATAACAAACTCTCCACCATAGCAAACAATGACGCCTACCTAATTCGTGTCTATGTCGATGCTGCACCCAATGAAAAAAAAAAAAAAAAAAAAAAGAGTCATTGTCGTTTTGTTGGGACCACATGACAGAATTAGCAACTTCACATGCAAGTCCTTGTCGTTTTGTTGTCAAGAAACAAATGCGACTAAATTCTCCCCAATTCGATGCATTTACAGAAACAAAAGAAATCGAATTAAATAAATATAGTGAGGTCCCCACCACCCATTTTTCAATTCAATCACATTCGGTCCCCCATAGAAGCAGTCCAATTAATTAAATAAACAAATTCGGTCTCACCACTGTTTCCCTCCGAGTCAAGCCCCTCCGTGCCTTATTTTTCATTCGGTCCCCACAATAGAAAGCGAACGAACCCTCAATTTTTCTATTCCGTCCCATAAAAATGACGTCCCCACCACTTTCCCCACTATTTTCCCCCTGAGCCGAGCCCTCAATTTGCCCTCCGCGCCCTAACTTGCCCGTCGGAACCCTAAATTTTTCACTAAATTGACCAGAACATGACAAACCTGAGTGAGCGAGAGTTGGGGACGTAGCCAGCGAACGGCCGTGAACGACGGTGCAATTATAGCGGTGCCCGAACGACGGCGGGCAAGAGACGGCGGGCGAGCGAACGGCGGGCGAGCGAACGACGGTGGGTGATCGACGGTGGGTGAACGATCTACGGCCGGCGTCGAGAACGGTATACGAACCCTATTTTACTCCCTCTTCAGGGACATCGTTTTTTGCTATGGAGCAACATGGCGTCGTTTCTTATGTGAATCCACGGTGGATGGCAAGAAACGATGTCGTTTCTTACGAAGAAAGGAAAACGGCGTTGTTTTATGCCATCCACCGTGGACAATCTTAAGCCACGTAATCATTTTGGTCGGAATTTCTTGCCGGTGGCACCAAAGTGATCATTTTTCCTCCGATTTGACACTTAAGTGATCCGACGGAAACTTTTGGCACCAAAATGAGCGCCGTACACAACTTATGGCACCAATAGTGTACTTCTCCCCTTTTTTCTCTATAGGATTTCTTCTTCTGCTATGTCAGTCGGAAGTAGTTCTTTCCTCTTTGGGTTCCAAGGCATCGATGAATACTAGTCGAGAAAGCATATGGCAAACCAGAAATCAGAGGAAAGCAATAGGAGCAAAGAATGATTCTTAACTAATCAAATAGAGGGGAGGTCAACCAGACAACCAAGAATTACTTTGAGCTTGTTGGAATAAAATCGTGAAAGAGGGGGAAAAACCTAACTTGAGTTTGTTGGACGTAGAAAATGGATTGTATCCACCAATGAGGTTTGGGGAGGCGATAGTAGAGGCGACATTGGAGGTGCAGTTTGTCGGACAAATAGAGAAGCAATGAGAGGGAAAAGAGGGAGCCCATTATTTTTTGAAATTTTTAAGGAAACTCAAAGTGGAGAGGAGAGACAAGGAAGAGTCAGTGGTCCATAGAGCAGAGTATAGAGCATAGCAGAGCTTAGGAGCAAGAGAGAGCGGGACGTCAGTAATGGAGGAACGGACGGAGAAATCACATAGAGAGAAAGAGATGAGCTTTAAAAAATTGCGAACTAGTGAGCCCCCTTGATCGTGTCTCTCTCTCTAAGTGGAGTGTTTTAAAGCTGAGGAGGCAAATCTTGGAGAACATATTAGATGGGCTGGCCCTTCACGTCACTGTGTACTGGCCTAATTTAGAAGTGACACGTGGCTCCATGTGCCAGTCGGGTCCCATCTTTCTTTTGAGTCAAACTTTTGCCTCCCCTATCTCTTTATTAATTGCTGCATCCTTCTTTGTGTCCTTCTCTCGCCATTCGCACAAAGAAACTCCCCTTCTCTCTTCCAAGAGTTTGCCTATCGCATCTCGAGCTTAGATTCGCTGGCTCCGGGAGGTTGCCTACACTTCCACCATTGCCTCTAGGAGCCACTCTCTTTCTCTCTCTTGCTCCTAAGAGCCCCGTTGGTCACAACTTCCTAGGTCCTGAGTTCTAACCACCTCCGCCCCTACCCCTACTATCACCTCATCCGGAGTATATCTTTTTATGCTATTACTTTTCAGTCCTGTATTTTTCTATTTTGAGCCTTTGGAGTATTACTATCTGTGTTCAAAATCTGCGGTTAAGTTTGATTTTTTTCATGCTTGTTGACTTTAGAAAAACCAAATTTCTTCTCGTCTTATTTCTCATCTTCTTTGTTGTTTGAGTTTCCAGATTCTTGAGTTGTCTTATGGTTTTCAATGTTGTTTGGTTTGCAATGTAGATTAAGATGGACTCATAATTAGTTGCGGGGATATATTGTGGAGGTCGAGCGATTCCATTCCATACTCTGTGATTGATATTTTGGTTAGTGCTCGCGCTTTCTTATGTTTTCTTATGCCATGATGATTCCCGAACTAGTTTGCATCATTTGGTGTTCTTTTTTCTTGAATAATATTGTTGATGGTTCCATGTTGTGTCATTTGGTGCATCTTGTGAACTATTGGGTATCTAGGAAGTTGAAATTGGGCTTATTGCATCCTCTTTGGCATTGACTAATTATTTTGAATGTGTCATGAAACTTTAGTTTAATCTTATGGAATTGGAAGTGTTTAAAATGGAGTAAAGAGTATTCTATTGTCTGTGATTATATTTATGATAGAGAATCAACTTCTCCCGTATAAAAAGGGTGGATTGCAAGAATATTTTTTTTTTGGATATGAAATTTTTGGTTGAGCTTAGTAGCTGTGATGATGCTTAGGAAAATTTGATTGATTATGGGTAGGGGTGAGCACGGTTCCCGGATAGAACCGGGAACCGGAGAACCGAACCGGAGGTTCCGGCTCGGTTCCCGGTTCCAAAGAGACCGGTTCCGGTTCCCGGTTCCGGTTCCGGTTCCCATGAGAACCGGAACCGGAACCGGAACCGGCCGAGTTTTAAAAAAAAAAAAAAAAACCTCACTTCCCCCACGTGATCTCCCCCTCCTTCCGCCAATTCTCCCCCTTTCCCTTTCTTTTTCTCTCTCTCTCTCTCTTTCTTTTCTCCCCTTTTTCCTCCTCATGTCACTTCCTGCCCCCCAACCTTTTTCTTTTCTTCTCTCTCTCTTTCTCTTCTCTTTCCCCCTCTCTCGGCCGGCCAAAACCCCCCTTCTTCTCTTCTTCTTCTTCCTTCCTCTTGCTGGCTCTTTGCTTCACCCACCACCACATCGCCGCCCCCACGCCCTACTCACCACCACCTCTTGGCCACCGAACCACCACCACCCACCACTCGTCCGACGAGCCGTCTCGCCGTTGAGCCCGACGAGCTGTCGCGCCGTCCGCGCTGCCCCTCGCCGCCATGAGCCATTGCCGCCGTCCCCAAGCCACCGTCACCACCTCTTGCCGCCGCTCGCTCGGCTGTTCAGGCCGTCGTTGCTCCGAACCGCCACCGCCTCCGCCAGAATCGAGCTCTTCCCCCCTTGGCCGTGGGTTGAGCCACGACCGCCGCCGTATTTGCCGCGCCGTCCGTGCCATACATTAGTCGGTATCCACCATACATCTGTGGTTGATACAATTACGAGTCTGGAAAAGTGAGAGTGTCCTTCGTTAAAGAAGTCTCGTTGCTTCTATTGTGACATCTGCTCCATCTCGGCTCGACAAACTCTACCGACGACATCTTTTCACTTGTTTTTATTTTCGTTTTCTGGACCACTCTATTAAGTGATTGCACATTAGATGCATTTGTTATGTTGCATCAGTAGTACGAGTCGTGGAAAGGGTCAAGCAACGTAGTCTGAGCTGATGGGGGATGGAGGAGGAGGAAACATTGACGGACGCCATCTAGCGCAAGTCCGCTTTAGGGATCCTTCGAGGAACCTTCGTCTCCGCCGGGGGCGTGTCCAGAACATGAACTGAAACCAGGGTGAAGAGTCACTCCCTCGGGAGCCAAAAGGTGGAGCGACGACATTTCGATCAACTAATCACGACAAGAAGTAGATCAGCCAGCACATGTTGATGGGTGATCCTTGGCCCTTTTTGTCAACGTCGTCTCATTGACAGTCAAGGAAAAGGACCTGATTTGTTCCCAAGGTAAACCCCGTTTCTTGTGTCTTTGGCAGTATATTTTGTCTTCTGACTCTGTAAGTAATTACATTTGCAGATAATGCCAGGGTCATTGTGAATCCAAAAGGAGAAATGAAAGGTATAGTTCTCTTCATAACGTGCAAAGGTTTTCATGAATTTACATGCTTTGATTCAATGAACTGAAGTGGAGAGTTATTGAGCAGTATTGACATATCCATAGAAAGGAAAGCAGTGATACTTTCACAGGACTAGGCTTCCTGATACAAATAGTGTGGTTTTAGAGGCAAGACGAATTTGACTGATGAAAGCTTTTGGCCCGACTTTTAGATCAGAGTCACTATTGTGGACAGTGTTTCTCCATGATCCTTGTATCTCATCCTCTTCTAATAATTTTCAGGTTCTGCCATTACTGGTCCGATCGGGAAAGAGTGTGCAGACCTGTGGCCGAGAATTGCCAGTGCAGCCAATGCCATCGTCTGAGAGTTGCACTTATCTTTTTTGTTCATGTTATTTGTTTTCATACTGTGGTTTGACATTGCCAGTGAAAGTAAACCTCAGATTGTCTCTTTTTGAAGTGTTGTCATGGTTTTAGAAGATTTAAGTATATCCATTTTAGATCTCTTTCGACCTGCAGCCCTGTTTATTTCCCTCACGGCAAAAGATTGATTGGTTTCCGGTCAAGTACAAAAGGTTGATGAAGTATTCTGATGCAATTGATGCAGATGGTGACCGTGGTCTTGATCTCAATCTCGGGATATCAGCTTCTTCTAGGGGAATGGTGGAAACCTTAGAGCCCTCAGGTGACATGCGTCACGGAAGTAGTTTGAGGGTAATACTAGGAAACATTATCTTGATTTCCTTTTTCTTTCGTTTATACTCTATAGCTCCATATATTTAATGAGGAGGCTCAGATTATTACTACTTTGTGACTTCCAATGGTATCCGTATCCACTAAAAATGCTTTTCAGGTAGGAAACTCTGCTGCATCCTGGGGTGATCTATCTGTTCAAGGTTTATCAATGACATATGGACAACCTGCTCCTTGGATTGGTGCTTGAACTGATGTTTCTGGGATTTTATGCATCGATCTAAAGTTCTGGTTATGATATGGAGGTATTCATGTACAAATATGCCAAGATTTTGTACATGCTATTTCTGTTTTATGTCTTTGCTTCATGAATGAAGCTTTAATTAATTCATAACCTTGTGGGTATCAACCTAGAGTTTTTTGAACAATGCTTGATGATGCATGTTGTCGCGCTATTTTAATCTTGTGAGCCTAACTGTCAATTGTTTGAAAAGAGCTTTTCAAATTTGAAAATGAAAAAAAAAAAAAGAGAACCTGTTGGAACTTGGAACCGATCCTAGAACCTGTAACAGGGTAGGTTCCAGGTTCTTGGTTCTTACGGGTAGGTTCCAGGTTCCAAAAAATGAGGAACCTGTACCCGAGGGTAGGTTCCAGGTTCCAGACGGAACCGAACCGGAACCGGGAACCGCTCACCCCTAATTATGGGGGAGGCTCTCTAATTTGTCCAAATCATAGGCTACTAGAATGTCCGTTGGGTTCGCATATATTTATGGTTCCATAGTTAAATTCTTTGTCGTTCTTTTATCATGATATCTTGAGTTGTTTCATATTTATAGTTTTGACATAAATCTTCTTTTAAATTCATTGTTGTTCTTTTGTTATGATATCTTCATTTGGAGTCACCTTCTCCAAACTCTGTTCACCATGTTTTTCCCCATTGGATGCATTTAATGGGCTATGAAGTTGTGAACGAAGATCTTAAAAGGTTCCCTGATTTTTGTTCTTTTGGGTTTTTCTTTTTTTGCTATTTGTGCTATTTTTGTTGGAGTTTTAAGAAGTTCAAATTAGAATCGAAATGCTTTTGTCCTACCAACATTGGGGGTCCTATAATATATCCAAATTTCCATAATCAGGTGTCTTCCTCGGAATTCAACATTTGTATTTTTATTCTACTAATTTGTTCAATATTTTTTTTTAATATGGATGCAACTACCATACATTATGCTACTAGGTATTATGAATAATCAAGCATCCTTTGTCCAAGCAACATTGGGGCTGGGGTGGGTTTCCTATAGTATATCCAAATTTCCATAATTAGGTGTGTTTCTTGGAGTTCAACGCCTGTGTTTTATACTAATTGATTCATTATACTAATTGATTCATATATATATATATATATATAATGCAACCATCATACATCATGCCATTTGGGATTATAGACTCAAAATGCCTTTGTCCAAGCAACATTGGGGGTCCTATATTATATTAAAGTTTCCATAATCAGGTGCGTTCCTCGAATTTCAACATTTGTATTTACATTCTACTAATTGGTTCATTTTTTTTTTAATATAGATGCAACTACCATATATCATGCCACCGGAGATTATGAATGGATTTTCTCCATTTGCTAATCAGGTATTTATAAATTTGGGTTATTATTCTAATGTTTGGCCAAAATTTGTTGGATATTCTAATAGTTATGTTAGTAATTTATCGTTTATAGATGTGGGAGTAGTACAATAGATCCCATGGAAGCATTTTGTTACATTCTATAGGGCTAGCAATGTTGCTAGGACAAAAGACATTTTGAGTTTGATTTGAATTTCTTGAAACTCCAACGAAAAAAATCATAAACTAAAGAAAGAGGAAAAGAAAAAAAAGTACAAAAATCGGGAGCTTTTTTAAGATCTTCATTCACAGCTTCATGGTCCATCATATGCATTTGACTAGGAAAAACATAATCAACAGAGTTTTGAGAAGGCGACTCCAAATGAAGATATCATAACAAAAGGACAACAAAGAATTTAAAAGAAGACATATGCCAAAACTATAAACATGAAAGAATCAACTCAAGAAATCACAACAAAAGAACAACGAAGAATTTAATTGTGGAACCATTTATAAATGTGAACCCAACGGACATTCTAATAGCCTATAATTTGGACAAATTAGAAAACCTCCCCCTGTAATTAATCAAATCCTCCCTAGTGTCATCACCCTAAACTCAACTAAAAATTTCATATTCAAAGATAACATTATAGCAATCCACTCGCTTAATTTGGGAGAAACTGATTCTTTCTTGTAAACGTAATCATAGACAATAGAATGCTCTTCACGCCGCTATAGACATTTCCAATTCCACAAAATTAAACTAAAGCTTCACAACACATTCTGAGTGCTAGAGAGGTGCGCAACAAGCCCAATTTTGACTTCTTGAATAACCTAACAATCCGCAAGATGCACCAAATGATAAAACATGGAACCACCAACAATGAGGAGAATAAAGAACACCAAATGAAGCAAACTAGTTTAGGAATCATTATGGCCCAAAAAAATACAGGAAAATGCAAGCACCTAACCAATATGTCAATTGCAAAGCATGGAATGGAATTGCTAAACCTTCAAAATATTCCATCGACAAATTTCAAGTCCATCTTAATCTACATTGCAAATCAAACAACATTATAAACCATAGACAACTCAAAAATCTGAAAACTTAGACAACAAAGAGGATGAGAAAAAGAAAGGAGTAATCAATGAAGAGAGAGAAAAGGGAGAGAGAGAGAGAGAGCTTCATGCATTTAATGGAGAAGAAGATGTAGTAATCAATGAAGAGAGAGAAAAGGGTGGGGGGCGCTGAGAAGGACGCAACAATTCATGAAGACTCTAAAGGAAAGATAAAAGTTTCACTCAAACAAAAGGTGGGATCCAGCCGACACGTGGAGCCACATGTTGCTTCCTGATTAGGCTGACACACGGTGATGTGGAGTGGTTGACCCACCTAATATTTTCTCTATCTTGCCATGTTAGCATCTAATGGAGCAACACGTGTCGAGAAAATATTAGGTGGTCCCGGACCGTCAAGTCAACGTGTCCTCCAACTATTCATGAGGCGCCACGTGGAGGCGTGAGTCCCCTGGACATCTTCTGCACAAGAGTTCTTCCCTCTCTCTCCTCTCCCTAGCTTCTTCCCTCTCTCCCCTAGCGTGCACCCTACCCCTACCTCCTCTCTCTCCTCTGCAACGCATTTACTTTTTCCTTCTCAAATGAAAGAAAGAGAAGCAAAACCTTTCTCTTTCCTCTCTAGATAGCTCGAAAGATTTGTTTTTCCTTGACTAAGGCTTTCAAATTTTGAATCCCAAATTCTCTCTCTCCACACTTGTTGTTGCTTCGGCGTTTGTCAAGCGGTTGTTCCCCCGTCATCTCTAACAAAGCACATTACTACCACCTTTGCTTTGGTGCTTGCTCGCTTCTCTCTCTATGCTTGTTATTGCTCTGGCCAAGGAGGAGGAGATCCAGAAAATCAGGAAGGTCAACTAGGCGCTGGAGGAGTGGGTGAAGTCGCCGTGTATGGAGAACCAGATTTGGAAGGACCTTGCCTAGAACAATGAGGCCACTGCCAACGCCCTCCGCACCAACCTCAAGCAAGTCCTAGCGTAGGTCAACAAGGACGATCGCCCTCGCCATTGCAGATTAACCACATCAAGGTCGTCCTTGCTCGAGTGCTTGCTCGCTTCTCTCTCCGCGCTCGTTATTACCCCGGCGCTCATCAAGCAGCCATTCCCCATAATTGCTGACGAAGCACATTAAAGCCGCCCTTACTCCAGTGCACGCTTGCTTCTCTCCGCGCTCGTTGCTACTCCGACGTTTGTCAAGCGGCTGTTCCCCACCATCTCTGACGAAGCACATTTGTTATTTTGTAATATGTTAATCTTTAATAGCTTTTTTTTTCTTGCATTAACTTTGGTCCTCTCTTTAGGGCCGTAATTGTTAGTCATTTGATTGATGTGAAATGCTCAACATTTGTTATTGCTTGCTGTATGTTCAACATTTTTATTTCTTCATAGAGAAGTGGTTTGAGAGGTTGTGGTAATAAAGTATGTTGGAAATTCAAAGCTTGTTCGTTCTCCATATTAGGTACTACTCAAGCACGAGCTAATTTGAGGAGAATATTTGAGGTGGAAATATGTCTAAATTGTGCTAGGAACCATTCATTACTTTTTTCCATCCGCCGCTTCATTGACGACAATTTCATTGATATGAATATTGGAAACATTCACTAGCAACTACCCAGTTAGAGAATCGAAAGAGACAAGTAATATTTGGCAAAGAATTAGTCAACTCATGAGACCAAAAAAAAAAAAAAAAATTATAATCGGAGAGATTTCTATCTAGGAAATATTTCTTCTGTTTTTTCCCCTTAGTTTTCCTAAGAGAGAAAAGTTATAAAAAAAAAACTAGTTTAGGATAGATTAACATGGACACTACCGAATTTAGGAGAGTTACAAAGAGGGCAAGTATGGAGGCAAGACCCACACACTGCACACAAACACAAGTGCTTTCATGGCAACAACAGCACGCTTGCCTCCTCCTTCCTGCACTTTCAACATCAAGTTGTCATTGCCCTCCCTCTCCTTTTATCCTCCTACACCTCCCGCTCTCCTTCTCCTCCCCACCTTTGTAATTGTTCCCATAGCATGACACAATGTTGTCCACCTTGTCCTCCAGGAAGGACCCGCCACGGGGGCGGTCGTCCTTACGGACATGTGCCACGACCTGCTTGAGGTTGGTGCGGAGGGTGTTGGCGATGGCCTTGTTGTCCTAGGTGAGGTCCTTCCATATCTAATTCTCCATGCAAAACGACTTCACTTGCTCCTCCAGTGCCCAGTTGAGCTTCTTGATCTTTTGGATCTCCTTCTCCTTGGCCGGAGTAGCAACAAGCGTGGAGAGAGAAGTGAGCGAGCGCCGGAGTAGGGGTAGCCATAATGTGCTTCATTGGAGACAGTGGGGGAACGACTGCTTGACGAACGTTGGGGCAACAATGAGTACGGAGAGAGAAAATTTGGGATTCAAAATTTGAAAGCCTTCATCGAGGAGAAAGAAATCGTTTAACTTATCTAGAGAGGAAACAGAAAAGGGTTTGCTTTTCTTTCCTTCATCTGAGAAGGAAAGACTAAATGCATTGTAGAGGAGAGAGAGGAGGCATGGATAATGCGTAGACTAGGAGAGAGAGAGAGAGGGAAGGGTGTAGGCTAGGAGAGAGAGGGAAGAAGGCTAGGGAGAGGAGAGAGAGGGAAGAAGCCTACTTTTGTGCAGAAGATGTTCAGGAGACCCACGCCTCCATGTGGCACTTCATGAATGGCCAAAGGAGATGTTGACTTGATGGTCCGGGACCATCCAATATTTTCTTAACACATGTCACCACTTGGTGTTAATTGGGTTACTGACATGGTGCTGATGTCATTATCCTCTTCTTCAGTTATAGAATTTGCCCAAAGCTTAAAAAATTGCAAAAGATATTCCATTGTCCTCCAAAATTTGTAAATATATACGTTGATGGAAAGGTTGTTTCAGATACTTTCTAGAGGTATCATTTTCTTCCCAGGAAGCTATTTATGCTAAAAGATATAACCTTGCAAATTTCAACCTTTTGAAGATAGGCCTAGTTTTCTCTTAAACAACGCATCCGAAAACAACCAAACTTTTCACATATGATCAACCACATATTGGCTACAACATATACGAAAGAAGTGCAAAATGAGTATTGGAAAGCGCCATATGTGCACTCGTTAGGTCCAAAACTTAGTATTTCGCTCAAAAATACTATTCCATGCAAATAATCAAATAAGTGCAAGGAAAAAAATTATTGTTTGCTCTTACATGAATGTTGGGTTTTGGGGTTAGTGAGATCATACCTTTTACATCCACGACCAATGATCGTTTCACTAATGCGCGTATTACTAGTGGTCGAAGGTGCAATCACAAATCGGAAAATGCCCAAGTTTCCATAGCCAATTGTGCCACTTGATCCGCACAATTCAAGTTTACTCTTGCATGTAGTGGTAGTGCTTTGATGGAGATATGGTATACTGTTCTTTGAGAAACAAAAAAGTAATCTTCTCCTCCTTTGTTTTTAAGATTAATGTGCAAATAAGAGATTGTTATCCCTAATATCCAACGGTCTCCTATTTAAACTCATGATGATTTGTTTCTAGGAGAGGAGTGCTTATCCAAATTACCCGTTCCCTCCTAAAGGAAACCCAAACCCAGAGAACATGGATCAGGTTTTGGGTCGACTCATCGTAGGCAGACTGGACCTAATATTGACATTATTCTAATAGACCGTGAACTTTAGTGAAATCTACTCCATATATAAAAGCAAAGAGAAAAGCATAAAAGTTTCTCCCTCTCACTCACCTCTTCCGCATTAGACATGGTTGCCTTGCCAGTCCCACCCTTGTGCCTTCCGGCTGCCATCACACAACGCCTTTAGCACGTGCGCACACACAAAGGACAAAAGTACTAAAAAATCATAAACCTATTGCGTTGATACTAATTCACTCATAAACTTTTTTAATTGGATCAATTTCGTTTTAAATCATTTCATATTGATAGCAATTCAATCAATTTAGCCATTTTAGGTTAGAAATTGCTGACGTGGATGCTGATAATTTTTTATGACATGACCAGTGTTGGTGAGGAAAATATTGAATATTTTAATACTTTTTAAATAAATTTTTTTAAATTTTTTCAAAATTTTTATTATTCTTTTCTTTTCTTTTCATTTCTTTTTGTCCCTTTTCCTTCTTTGCCTATGGTTGGTACTCAATTATGACTGGCAACCAGCCATAGGCGAGGGCATCGGGGTCCTCGCCTAGGCCGTGAGGGTCGAGCCCTCACTAGATTTGACAAGGGTGACCCTTGCCTCATTGGCCTTTGCTTGTGGCCCATCGTCAGCCATGGCTAAGTACTGGCCATAGGCCAGAGCAAAGAGAAGGGAAAAAAAAAGGACAAAAGAGGAAAAAAAAGGGAAATATTGATAAAAAATTTCAAAGAATTTATTATAAAAAATGACCATGTCAACACCAATCGTGTAATGCAAGATGACCGACGTCCACGTTAGGCATTTTCGGCCTAAATTGGCTGGATATACTCAATTGGCACCAATGTGATTATATTTAAAACTAAATTGATTCAATCAAAAGTTTTAAAACTGAATTGGCATCAATGTAATAAATTTAAAACTTTTTCAATACTTTTCTCCACACAAAGTGAAGCGAGGACCTTGATCGTGGTGGTCCTCACCCCAAAAAAGCTACAGTCACCTCGGGCAACCTTAGCTAGATTTGGGCACGCGCGAGGCTAGGGACCTCACACATGGAAGAGTAAAAAAGAAGTCAAAATCCTAGCAATAACTTGATAAATCAAAGACGATAGCATGTTTGATCGTTTAATAGCAACGCAGATATTGAGATTTATGAGGAGAACAAATTCGAATGACATACTTTTACGTCAACAAAGAGAAGTTACATAGACAATCCAAATACCTCAATGCATGGAAGTAAGCGACTGCAATAGAACTTCAATTTTCTTAACTGGCCTAGCATCAAATCAATGGCGTCTTTCCGGGGTCCAGCTCGGTGCCCTCGGGCTAAAATGCGCTGAAAGCACCCTAGAATCAAGAAGCTTAACAATCGGCGCGAAGCTCACGCACTTTGGAACCTTATATTGATTAATGGATGCACCCCTGGAGATGGCATAGTCCATAAGTTCCTCGAATGAGCCGGTCTTGACTACACGAATCTCCAGCGGTCCGATCGAGTTGTCTGTGACCCGGCACTGTCGATACACCGAGTTGAGTGACTCTTCCATTGCGAGGCAACATTGATCCAGTACTTCATGGTTTGGTCCATTTTCTTCATGTTTTCCCAGCAATTCCCAATAGATCACGTAGTGCCCTGGTGTCGTCGCGGTATCCGCATAGCTTGTGTACTCAACCACACTCGTGTTGGACTCACACAGCAACCTTGACTCTCGACGGCGTCCTGCAGCTCTGCCTCGTCGGTCTTGTCCGAGTCGATGCTGAGCAGCACGTTCCTCCTCTTTACAAAGCGGAACTGCGGGGCCGAGTTGTGGAACCCAGTGACCCTGAGGATATCCCCTACCCTGTAACGGCAAAGTCCCGAATAGGTTGTGACAACGAGCTCGTACTCTTTCCCGACTTCCACGTTAGCCAAGTCCACCAGCCATGGCGGCGAATTTTGAGAGGGATATGCCGGGGCCTGCAGGTCGTGGGGCGCGAACTCGAAGTAGCCCATGTTGGGCATGATCGTATAAGAGACCTCGGATGGCTTGCAAATTGGGTTCAGGTTGAGCCCAAAGTAGCACTCTGAAGAAGCATACATTGTGCATGCTAAAGGCAACCCTCGACTGTAGTAGTCCAACGTGGGAATGTATTGAGCCATAGCGCCGGTCACAATCACATCTAAGTACCTGGTATTTGGCCAAATCCTGGTGATGATTCCCTCCCAAGCTTCTCCCTTGCACTGCGTCCGGATAAACTCGGCGAGCCCTCGATCCGGTCTCAGTCTCTCCTCCAAGCACCGGCAGATTGCAGGGTCAGCAATCCTAGGGTTTAGGGTCTCGGTCTCGATGTCGTGAGCCAAGAGCTTCCAATTGAGCTGGAGGAATCGGATGGCCCGGATCAGGCCAGATGCGAACACGGTGCCGACACGGAGGACCTCGTGGTGCATGATCAGGCCGCACAGCATTTGGGCGTACATGCTCTGGAAGGTGTCCGGACAGAGGATCGCCTCGTTTGGGCTAGTGTAGACGTTGAAGGGGTCGTGCGGCCTCGTCTTGAAGTGGTCGCTTTTGTAGTAGCTCGTGAGCACGGGGTGCGCCAAGAGGCCTCCTGGGGTTTTCGTCTCTGCTTTCACGAAGAGGAAGTAGAGTGCCTTACCTTAACTGTTCCGAGAGGGAATAGAAGTTTAAAGTAAATTTTTGTCGAAGAATTGAGCCAGATATTAAGGTTAGATTAACACAGTAGTATTGATTCCATTAGATCCTTGAAACATAAGGATTTTGTAATTGAAGGATCATTTTATTTAATTTAATTCCCAGGAAGAAACTAGCTCGTATATGTTAATTAGTATGGGGATTTTATGATATCTCTATATATCTATTTATAGACCGTATGTGAGTGGTAGTACAAGATGATTGGATGGTGACTAATGATTAGTCTGCCATGACTAGATATCGAGTGAACAATTGTTTGTTTGCCATTGCTACTACAATGTTTGCCGAGTAATCTTCTTTTGTTGATTTTATTTTTCTTCACCTGATAGGTTGATTCCATAACAATATTTGTAATTCCGTAACAATATATATCAATCTACAACGAAGTTATCATGTGTTAGTCATCCATTTCTAATAATACGTCTATATGAATGTCTAATTAGTGATTTACATGGTCATGTTAGAATTTGCGTTGGTTGAATCTCTAAATGTGTTTGAGGGAGGGAGGGAGGGGAAGAGAGAGAGAGAGAGAGAGAGAGAGAGAGAGAGAGAGAGAGAGAGAGAGAGAGAGACTAACAGGTTGATTACGGGCATGAGGAGGCTGTAGAGTAGCTGGCGGCGATTCCACTCTTCTTCAATGGTAGGCATGAGCTTTCTCTCTCCGGCCGAAGTTCCAGAGCTGAAAAGGAAATGCACGAATCACGTTAGTTCATTAATTACTATTCAAACACCAGCGATTGTTCTTTAAGATTTCTCATTATCAATGTTGGGAAACCAGCATGGGTTGAGTTTTTTTTCTGGGATCGAAAGGATGCTTTGAGTTGAATCCTAGCAATGATCAGGATTTTCATGGTCCAATACTTCATTCAATTAATCTTGTTCTGGTGGCTGGATCAAGTCGAATAATGTTAGAGGTTAGTAAAATCCAGACGAAGAGTTAGGATTTAAATTAGTAAATTAATCCAGTCAAAACGACAGATAAATAACAATGATTTTGCAAGATTGCGATTCTTGAACTTGACTGGAAGCACGAAAATCTCCATGTGTGTGTATGAACTCTAATAACCTTCAGTAGCGCGCATTGACATGGCATGAATAAAAAGAAATTTGCTCCCTAATAATGATAAGAGTTAATAAAAATTCAATGAATTACAAGTCAAGATCAAGTTTCCTGTCCTGCTTATGTATTGGTACTTTGATTCTGCATGGGGTTGTTGCATGGGTTGCCGAAGCCTGTGATGGCGATTAGCAATATAGCGAGCCGATCATTATGAGACACAAGACACAAATTCACAAGTAAAACATAGATTGCACCACTTTTCAATATTTTCCTTTTGGCGAGCCAACCGCACAAAATTAAAAAAAAAGAAAAAGAAAAAGAAAAAATCTTATTCTTAGGCACGTAGTTATTTTTATTGGAATAACATGTCTCATGTCCCATTGCATAGCCAAAGCATTAATCTTCCAACGGATTTAATCAACCAACAGAACCTAAATTCTGACAAAATGACCAATTAGAAATTCCGAACGTCAACAAATATTTTTCTTGCCTAGTGAGGAACTCAGAGATGGGGCGAGAGGACAAGATTTTGGAGCGGTCGCCATTGGCGATACGTCGAATCTCAAGCTCCAAATCCTCGTACGTGACGACGGGCACTTTGGCTTTGAACGCATCTCTATCTGTTTTGCCACTGAGTTGGAATCGCTGGAGATATTCGGTGTCCGCGTTCCCACTCAGTATCTCGCCCAGAACCCTCTCTTGAACCAAGTCACAGTTCCGGGTCATCTCTTCGATGAACTCGAGAGCCTTCGCGTCCTTCTCGCGTGCAGGACGACGATGGCCCCGTGGAGATGAAAGGACCGGTTCGACGGTCATGATTTGTGAATGTTGTACTCAAGAGATGGTGAAAAGCTCAAAGTTCTGCAGCTCACTGGTGATGAGACTATGCCCTAAGCATGCTTCTGCACTCGATGTATATATATATAGCGAAGGCCAGAAGTGTCACGTCACGTGCGTGACGTGTTATGGTGTACACGTGGAGGCAGGCTTTTGGAAACAACGATGGCTTCGGGGGAGGAAGCTGACTGAGCCTTCGCAAGTCGTGTTACGACAGAGGTTCTCCTTTGCTTTCTCTATGCATCTCTTTTCATTAGAAGTTGGAGGGAGAAGAGGAGACAGGTGGGGTCCATGACAGGAATGAGTGGCTGTAAAGTATGAGACATGTGGGCCTACCTGCTTGCCACGTCAGCTAAACATCAGCCGCCGTGGTGGGGGTGGTTACGTATTCTCTTGGCTGCCGGCTAAAGCGAGTGAAGTTGAAACGAATATTATTTATCTGGAAGCGAAAGTTTCATATGCTGATACTATAAAACCATGTGAAGAGATCATGCAAGCGAAGTATTCATCTAGTATGATATGTATTGTTGACTTAAGAATAGGTGATAGAGTAATGCCACGGTGCTATTCCCATCGGTTATTAGCGGAATTTTATGAAGATTTTCCCTTGATAGAGATGGATCACAAGTTCTTTTTTTTTTTTGGTTGAGAAAAAAGTGCTTCCATTACTAACCCACTAAAGGGGTATCATTTGTTGGAGAGTCTAAACATAAAATTAAACATAAGGAACAAGGAGGATTAGCAATCCAGTTGCGAGGAAGTAAATTTGTTCGATGGGCTTTGGCAACCCAATCCGCGGCTTTGTTTGTGTCTCGAGGCTCATATATGAGTGTTACTCCAGTAGCTCGGGCCAAGATTTCCTTGCAATCTGCTATTATGGGCTGGGCCGGCCAAGGTGGTTCCTCCAAACCTAATAGGCTGTTCACAAGTGATAAGTTATCAGAAGAAAAGAGCACGTGCAGATCATCTCTTGTTAGTTCCAAGACTTCTCCCATTCGTGCGTCTCTTTGGTCGAGAAACCACCGTGCCGCCTCTCTCAAAGCTAGGGCTTCGGCGACCCACGCGGATGGAGCTGCAATCGACTTCGCGAATCCATGGAGGAGGACGCCGACTTCGTTCCTGCAGACTCCGGCTATCGAACCTGTCATGGACGATTCGCACCAAGAGCTGTCAACATTGATTTTCAGTTTGTTTGCTTTGGGTGGATTCCAGTTCTTCTCTGTTTGTAGGTTTTCGACTGAGCCTCGTTTGCTTTGCTTCCCCCGTAGGTTCCATTTCGTGAATAGGGCTGCTGTGGTGTGCACTTCTTCTTGAGCTGCAAGAGGGTCGGGCTTTTGCCCTTGAAAAACCAGAGCATTCCTGCATTTCCAGATCTGCCATAGAGCTGCAGTGAACAGGGCTTTCGATGTTGGGTCCACTCGTAAGGTTAGATTCTCAAAAATCCACTTATCTTTTCGGGTAATTCTCTCTGGAGATGTGTCGGCATTAAAGTGAGGGCTTGACCATAAGTTTTTGGTCCAATCGCAGAGAATGAAGAGATGTTCTGCTGATTCCGGGGCTTGTCCACATATCTAACAGGTAGGATCATCGAGTATTCTCCTTTTATGCAAGTTTTCCTTTGAGGGGAGCGAATTACTGCAAATACTCCATAGGAAGTGTCGGATTTTGGGGAAGGTTTGAATCTTCCAGATTTTGTTCCATAGCGACTTAGGAGGTTGGTAGGAAGAGGACGGGGTATTTGTGGCAAGAGAATCAACTTTGTTATGGAGATGGTTGTATCCGCTTTTCACAGTGTATGAGCCCGATTTATTTACTGTCCACACTAGTCTGTCTGGATGGGGCGTTAAGCTTATGGGGATTGCTAAGATCTCTTTGACTGCTTTTTCATCAAACAGCTCGTGTACTCGTTGGGTATCCCATGCATGTGACGCATGATCAATTAACTCAGCCACCAGCTGTGGTTCCTCCCTATTTACCGGGCCAAAGAGTTTTCCTATCGATAGCCAAGTGTCTTGTCTGATTCTGATTTTCTGTCCATCCCCTACAACCCACCTAGATTCAGGTTCAATTGTTTCTCTACCCAATAAAAGGCTTTGCCATCCCCATGAAGGTCGAAACCCTTTGTTTGCTGTCCAAAACTCCCTTCTTGGGAAATAAATGCTTTTCAGAACTTTACATCATAGTGCGTCCGGTGTTTGAATGAATCTCCAAGCTTGTTTTCCCAGCATTGCTTTGTTGAAATCCACTAAATCTTTGAAACCAAGTCCACCACAATCTTTCCTTTTTTTCAAATCTTCCCACTTTTTCCAATGTATACATCTTCTAGCAGCATTTTGTTTCTGTGAAAGCTAGTATAAGCACCTAGAGGGGGTGAATAGGTGTAAAAACAAATTTCCTTAGTGAAGTAGGCAACTCAAATCAGCAATAGATTATGAAAAGGAAATTCATCTCTTGTAAACAAAACGAATTACGATCAAAGTAAAAGAGCGTAGGGAAGAGAATATGAACACGAGTTTATAGTGGTTCGGCTTAATCCAAGCCTACGTCCACTCTTCCGCACCGACAGACCCACCTCGGCTGGATTTCACTATGAACAAAAGAGTTGTTACGAAAACTCTTCCTTGATTCCACAATGTAGATACTCTACTACACTTCCTCAAGGTCTCTCAAAGATATAGACTCTCTTTTGTGTACAAGATTTCGCTCAACAGTTTAATTGACTAAGAACAAGGAGCTTCGGACTTTGGAATTCTTCTATCGCGCACACACTCGAACAACTGGAACGTCTTCCTTATATACTCCTTTATGCCATCATACCCGTTGGCACTTACCAAAGGAATTCTTCCAATTTACCCGTTGGACATAATCAATTAGGAAGATTTTCAAGCTATTTAAGGAACATGACGATAGCCCATCAATCCTGCTCGCCCATACAAACAGGATCTAGGTTTCCGTAAGTAGAACCTTCCAAGTATACTTCGTCAATCAACGGATCCAAAATCCCTAAATCAATCTTGATTTGAATAAAGGATTTCGACATGCTATATCCAGCCAAGATATCTTCTCCAGTCGATAAAGTCAAATCCTTAACAAAACATCCAGTTCTGGATAAGCCTTCTTCGACGGTCTAGAAACTGTCAATGAGGATAGACTTTGAGTCTTGAGTCTGGCAATCCGGAGTCTTCAGACTTTGATGGAAGAGTCTGCAAGTCTTCAGACTAGACTGATGGAAACGTTTTGTCAACTTCAAAACACTTAAGGAAGTTTTCTCCAATAGTTTCCACCAAAAGCAAGCAACTCGCTGCTCGATAGTACGGCAAATGGATAGTGGAATTTTGAAAATAGCCATTGCATATTGAGGGAGTGCTTAAATAACTGTTTTGATTAGAACTTCCTTTCCCGCCTTTGAAATCAGCCTCTCTTTCCATCCTTCAAGTTTCTGTTCAACTCTAGTAAGAATCCATGCGAACATTTCCTTTTTTGTCTGGCCCCAATCGGATGGAATCCCCAGGTATTTACTTGTTTTTTCTATGACAGGAACTCTCAGTTCAGCAGCTAGATTCTGTTTTAGGCTTTGTGGACAGTCTCTCCCTGTGAAAAGCCCTGATTTGTTAAGATTTATGGCTTGTCCCGACGCATAGCAATACTGGTTAGTACATTTGCCACATTCTGAGCTTCTCTTATCGTTCCATTTAAGAAAAAGATTGCATCATTAGCAAAGAGAAGATGTGAGAGAGTAGGGCATGTGGAGTTTAGGCGGATACCTCGATGCTTCCATCTCATTCGCTTTGCCCATAAGTGTAGATAGGACGTTAGCCATAAGTATAAATAGATAAGGGGAGAGCGGATCACCTTGTCGAAGCCCTCGGGTTGGTCTAAAAACAGCTGAGGGTTCTCCATTAACTAGGATACTAAAGGATACTAATGAGATGCAATACTTTATCCATTTCACCCACTTCTCATTAAACCCCAATTTCAGCATATAAGCGCATAATAAATCCCATTCGACCCTGTCATAAGCCTTCTTCATATCTAGTTTTAGAATGGCCTGAAAATGACGCCTTCTCCTTCTCACCTTGAGTTGATGAATCACCTCTTGGACAATAAAGATGTTGTCTTGTATCTGACGATCTTTTACAAAAGCACTTTGCTCCTCAGAGATAAGCTTTGGAAGCCATGGTTTTAGTCTATTTGCCAGCACCTTCGCTATGATCTTATAATTGAAGTTGCACAGACTAATAGGTCGAAATTGGGTGATATCTTCAGGGTTTGTTACTTTAGGGATGAGGGTGATATGCGTTCTATTTAGCTCATGATCAAAGGTACCTTGGCTGAAGAAAGAGTGAACCATGTTGAATATGTCTTCATGTATGATAGTCCAGTGACTTTGATAGAATACTCCATTTAACCCATCTGGACCCGGTGCTTTTGTTGCCCCTAGCTGAAAAACAGCATCTTTAACTTCCTCTTTTGTGACTGGTTTGATCAAATCAGCATTCATCTCCTCATTCACCATCGTCAGGCATTGGTCTAATACTGGTTGATAATTTCTTTCTCCCATCGAAATAAATAGGGATTGATAGAAGCTGCAAATATGTTGGTTAAAGGTGGAGGGGTCCCGGCACCAAGTCTGGTCAGCACGCCTTAACAATGTTATTTTGTTGCGTTGGCGCCTTTGAACTGTTGTAGCATGAAAGAACTTTGTGTTTTGATCTCCCCATTTCAGCCATTGAATTCTCGACCTCATACACCAATACATCTCTTCTTGTCGCCATAAATCTTCAATTTTCCTTGCGATAATGCGGGCTTCCTCTCTGTTTTGCTCCTCATCGCATCTTGTTTGTCAATTCTCGAGCCTATGTTTAAGTGGAATGAGCTGTTTTTTGGCATTTTTAAAATTTCTCTTGCTCCATCTAGTTAAATCAGCAGCTACTTGCCTTGTTTTCCTTACCATAGTAGGCTGATCTGCTCTATGTGCTTGCCAAGCTTTCTTTACCACCTCTTCACACTCCGGATGTTCTAGCCAATATGTCTCAAATCTGAACATTTTCTTTCTTCTCAGCTCAGTAGGGTATAAAGATGGAAGAATTGGGTTGTGGTCGGAACCTATGGCCGGGAAAGCAAAAGCCTCCACGTTTGGGTAAAGAACCCGCCATTCCATATTACATGTTGCTCTATCCAATCTTTTTTTTTACTAATGCATTGCCTTCCCTGTTATTTGACCAGGTGAAGGCGCAGCCCTTGCTCTCAATGTCCATCAATGAGCAAGCGTCTAAAAAATCCCGAAAAGCTGCAATGCGATAGCGGTCCACCTCTCTCCTCCCAAATTTCTCCCAATGGTAGAGCACTTCATTGAAGTCTCCTATGCACAGCCATGGAAATGAGGTATGGTTATAGGTACGGCTTTCAAAAACTCCATAGCCCGACCCTTTCTTGAAAATTGGTGGATGCATGTATAAAAGATATCCTCATTGAGCAGCCCCTGTTTAAGTCTTGGCATTTGATGTTTATTACCTCGTTTGAGAACCCCTCCACTTCCACCTTGACGTCATTGTCCCACATTAGTGCTAGATCTCCCCCAATGCCAATCGGGTCGATAATCAGGGAATGTTGGAGCTGAACCCTGCCTTCACTCTTTCTACTACTTCTTTCTTATTCTTGGTTTCCATAAGGAAAACCATGTTGGGCCTTTCTTGAGCCATTAAGGCTCTAAGGTGCTGGACTGTCAAGGGTGTGCCCAACCCCTGATAGTTCCAGCTTAATCGCTTCATCTATTATGTGGTGGCTTTTTAGGGCTAGTCACCAAAGCTCATGCATTAGCCCCTTCCCATGACTGAATTGGGGCATCCAGGAGTTGATCTTCATCCATTAAGAGGTCCTGTGAGGTCTTCTTCTCATAAGGATTGACTCATTTTTGCTTTTTAACCGCAGGAGCTTTATACACAGCCTTCCCTTTCTTTTCCTTCATGCAATGCTCTTCATTTTCTGCCAAATAGGTTAAAAGGAGTTGGTTATGTTGTGGTCTTTTGCTGCTGCATGTTGGGGTTTGATTTATCTGTTGAGCCTCCTTTCTACTCTCTTTTACATTAGGAGAAGTATGAACTATTGCTAATGGAATTGGTTCTTCTTGCTTTGTTCTCAGGGGATCATCAGCAGCCATCATGGGAGTTTCCAGCACTACCTCTTCCTCCATTGTAGCGATCACAAGTTCAAACGCCAGTGTTGTGGCTTTTTGATTAGCAACGTATCTAGGAAAAAGTATAAAAAAAAAGTCATAAATATATTGTATGGATACAATTTAGTTTTAAACTTTTTAATTGGATGAATTTAGTCATAAATATTTTCACTTTATAACAATTCAGTCAATCAAGGTAATTTAGGCTAAAAAATATTGAAATGAATGCTGGGTGTCCTACGTGACATGATCAGCGCTGACGTGGAAATTTATTATTGGAAAATCTCCTATAATCTCTCCTAAATCAATTAGGATATTATGTGATATTATTTGATTTGATTTGATTATGTGATCTGATTCTGTTAGCTGTAAATTAGCTACTGACAGAGATTAGGTCATCTATTCTTGATTTTCTCACCTAATTTAGATATTCTATTCCTGTATACATATACCGTGTAATCACTTGATGATGATATGTGAAAATATAGATTCTTTTTCTACATGGTATCAGAACCTAGTTTTCTGATATGTATTTCCTGCCTCTATTTCTTTTTCAATATTGTTGTTGCTTCATTGCAGCCTTTTTTTTTTTTTTTTTTTTTTCAGCCTTATCGTTGTTGTTTAGTTTCAGCCTTATTGCTAACTTAACCAGCCTTATTGCTGGCCTTCAATTGCGTGATAACCACCCTTGTCTCTCGATCCCTTCTTAGTCTCCTCCTATAATCTGTCCTTAAAGTTGCTGGAATGGAAGATTCAGGGAAGGCTATCTCCGGCCAAAATGGGTCCTCTGTTCAGAATCAATCCAACTCATTGATTGGAGATTTTCCCAACATGGAGTACCGATTGGATGGTAAAAATTATCTTCAGTGGGCATAGATTGTGAGGACATTTCTTAAAGGAAAAGGGAAGCTCAGTCATCTCGAAGGCACTGGTCCAGGACAAGGTGATCTCAAGTTTCGAACATGGGATGAAGAAGATTCCTCAATTTTGTCATGGTTGTGGAGCTCAATGCAACATGAAATCAACAAAAACTACATGTTTATCCCTACTGCCAAGGACACATGGGAGGCTGTTCATCAGTCTTATTTAAAAGTTGAGATGCAGTAGTAATATATGAACTCAAGACAAAGGCTTCAACAACAAAACAAGGTAATCGTTCCGTTATAGAATACTACAATCTCATGAGAGGTCTTTGGCTTGAAATATATTACAATCTGAATATCTAGATGAGGAGTCTTGAAGACACTAATACTCTCCGAAACCATATGGAGAGAGATAGGATCTTTGAGTTTTTGGCAGGCCTGAATGCAAACTTTGACCAGATTCGAGTTTAGATTCTCGGAAAGAAGTGGCTGCCATCCTTGAGTGAAGTTTTTCCTATTGTAAGAGGAGAAGAAAGCCAAAGGACTATAATGCTTGAAGACCAACACACCAAAAGGATCCGCCATGAAAGCAATTAGGGAGGAAACAAATCCTTACAAAAACAAGAGATCGGATCCGATTAAGACAATAGGCAGTGAAGGTTTATGGTGCAGTTTTTTTTTGCAAGAAACCATGCCATACAAGAGAAAATTGCTTCAAGCTTCATGGAAGAACGCAGGTGCTCAGCATAGCTAAAAGACAGTCGCAAGCACACATGACCAATGAAGGTGAAGTTGCTCCGATGGTCCAATACAAACCTATCAATGATGAGTTATTTAACATATAAGAAGTTGGTAAAATCAGGGCTCTCCTTGACTCCCTATCTAAGTCTTCTGATATGTGTTCATTAGTCCAGTCAGGTGCGTGTCTAATTTCCGAAAACTCAATAGCTTCTCAGTACCCTAATTTATGGATTCTTGATTTAGGAACAACCAACCATATGACACATGATCCCACTAAATTCGAAACTTATAAACATCACCAGGGAATAGGAGGATTACCATAGCAGATGGATCTCCTATTACTGTA
The DNA here is from genome assembly GCA_017140595.1 of Eucalyptus curtisii. Lineage (NCBI taxonomy): Eukaryota > Viridiplantae > Streptophyta > Magnoliopsida > Myrtales > Myrtaceae > Eucalyptus > Eucalyptus curtisii. The sequence goes on from CM029502.1 coordinate 13,977,453, forward strand.
GCTGGCCAAGGAACCATAATTCTAAATCCCTTACTTTAAATGAACAATGTCCTTCATGTTCCTAAGCTATCCAATAATCTCCTTTCCATTCATCAACTTACCAATAATCTGAATTGTAAGGTGCTTTTCTCTATTGATCATTGCATTTTGCAGGACCTGAAAACAGGGAGGATGATTGGATTTTCTAAGGAATGGAATGGGCTTTACTACCTTGAGGATTCGAGTAGAAGTGGTTGGTTTCTTGTGGGATATAATACCTCTTACAACTCTTGTAATTCTATCCACTTATCTCAGATTTGGCTTCACCATTTTCGATTAGAATATTCACCATTTAGTCTTCTTAGGACTATTCGTTGCTGCTAAAAATCTTCATTGTGAAGTTTGTGAACTCGCAAAACATCATCGTGTTTTATTTCCTTTGAATAATAATGCTAGAGTTTCAACACCATTCTCTCTTATCTATACTGATGTGTGGGGTTCAACTAGAACTAATTTTACAAAAGCTAAGTGATTTGTCTCTCTTATTGACGATTGTACTCGAACTACATGGCTATATCTTATGAAAGACAAATCTAATGTTCAATCTATTTTTCAAAACTTTCATAAGATGATAGTTAATCAATTTGGGGTGTCAATTAGGAGACTTAGGTCTAATAATGGGAAAGAATATTTCAATCAATATCTTGACCATTTTTTTCCAAACTCAAGGTATTATTCATGAGTCATCCTGTGTTGATACCCCTCAACAAAATGGAGTAGCTGAAAGAAAAATAGGCACCTCCTAAATGTTACTTGGGCTCTTCTCTTTCAAATGTCTGTTCCAAAGCATTTTTGGGGGGAAGCTGTTTTAACTTCAGCATATCTTATTAATTGGGTTCCTTCCAAAACCTTAGGATATAGAAGTCTCTTACAGCTCTTGTCTACCTTTTATCTTGATGTCTCCTAGAAATATCACATTTCTCCTCGAGTCTTTGGCTGTGTTGCATTTGTGCATATTCATAATCACAACTGAAACAAACTCAATCCTCGTGCTTTAAAGTGTCTTTATTGGGTATTCTAATACTTAAAAGGGTTATAAATGTTATGACCCTTTAATACGTCGAGTTTTTATCTCTATGGATGTCACTTTTAATGAAAAAAAATCATTTTTTTACTTCCCACCACTATCTTCAAGGGGAGACTCCTAATGAAGATAGTGGGTTTGAACCACTGCCTTCACTACCTAGTGCATCGCTCAATCTTACTTCGTCCAATCCAACTTCGTCTCCTTCACCATCTCTATCAAGTCCTAGCCCTCTTAGTCCACCTAGTCCTTCATCAAGTCCATTGAGTCCTCTGATCGGTCCTAGTTCCCGTCAAGTCCTCTGCCTAGTTCATCATGATCTTCATCTAGTCCTCCTAAGAATGAACCAACCAAATTGCAAGTTTACTTAAGAAGGACGAAGCTCAATCCGGAACTGAATCAAGTCCCATTATTAGAACCGTTATCAGGTAATGAAATCACTCACCCTTACCCTTCTTCTAATGAACCTGAGTTAAGTGATTTGGATTTACCTATTGCCTTGAGAAAAAACTACTAGGAAATGTATCCAACACCCTATTTCCCAATTTGTGTCATACCATAGACTATCTACTCAACACAAAGCCTTTATTATTGCTCTTGATTCAATTATTATTCCTAACTCGATACATGAAGCTTTTGAGGATAGGAATTGGATACAAGCTATGACGAAGGAAATAAATGCATTGAAGAAGAATGATACATGGGAAGTTGTGACTTTACCCAAAGGCAAGCAACCAGTGGGATGTAAATGGGTTTATACCCTTAAGTACAAAGTTGATGTCACCTTGGAGAGGTATAAAGCAAAGTTGGTTGCAAAGGGATATACCCAAACCTATGGGGTGGATTATCAGGAGACCTTCGCACCATTAGCAAAGATGAACAAGTACATATACTTCTTTCTCTTGCAGCTAATTTTGGTTGGTCTTTGCAGCAATTTGATGTGAAGAACATGTTTCTACATGGAGATTTGGAGGAGGAAGTCTTTATGGAGCCTCTGCCAAGTTTTGTTAAGGATTTTGGAAACAATTAGGTGTGTCGACTTAAAAAGGCTCTATATGGTCTCAAACAGTCCTTAAGAGCTTGGTTTGGAAGATTCACGAAGGTAATGCTTGAGATGGGTTACAAACAAAGTAGAGGGGATCACACCCTCTTCATCAAACATTCAAATGAATGTATGGTCACAGCTCTACTTGTATATGTAGATGATATAGTTGTGATTGGTAATGATGAAGCTGAAAGAAATTCTCTTAAGAGCAATCTTGCTCAATAGTTCGAGTTCAAGGACCTTGTAAAGTTGAGATACTTCCTTGGTATTGAGGTGGCCTACTCTAATAAATGCATTTTTATATCCCAAATAAAGTATGTACTTGATCTTCTCAAGGAAACAGGATGTCTCAATAGCAAGGCGGTGAGCACTCCTATTGATGCAAACCATAAAATGGATGGACACGAAGAAAGTGGCATTGTTGATAGAGGGAGATATCAAAGGTTAGTAGGAAGGCTTATTTATCCATCTCATACTAGGTCAGACATAGCCTATGTTGTGAGAGTTGCAAGTCAGTTCATGCATGATCCTAAAGAAGAACATATGCAAGCTGTCTACCAGATTCTTCACTACCTCAGAGCTACTCCTGGAAAAAGTATTCTGTTTAAAAAGGGTGACAAGTTGAATCTTGAAGTTTAAACTGATGCAGATTATGCTGGGTCACCAATAGATAGAAGGTCCACATTTGGCTATTGCACTTTTCTAGGGGGAAATCTGGTCACTTGGAGGAGTAAAAAACAAAATATGGTTGCTGAAGCGAGTGCTGAAGCTGAATTCAGGGCGATGATGAATGAGATATGCGAACTTTTGTGGCTCAGGATTGTCATTGAAGACCTCAAAGTGGAACACAAAGGAACTATGAGACTTTATTGTGATAATAAATCAGCAATCAACATTGCTCACAATCCAGTTCAGCATGATCGAACCAAGCATATTGAGATAGACAGACATTTTATAAAGGAGAAGCTTGAATCTGGTTTGATCAGTACTCCCTACAATCCTAGCAAAGATCAATTAGCAGATGTACTGATCAAAGGTCTATCGGTGTCGAGATTTTAGGAGATTATTAGCAAGTTGGGCATGGAAGATATTCACTCACCAACTTGAGGGAGAGTGTTGGAAAATCTCCTATAATCTCTCCCAAATCATTTAGGATATTATGTCATATTATTTGATTTGATTTGATTATGTGATCTGATTCCGTTAGCTGTAAATTAGCTACTGACGGAGATTAGGTTCTCTATTCTTGATTTTCTCACCTAATTTAGATATATTATTCCTGTATATATATACAGTGTAATCACTTGATGATGATATGTGAAAATACAGATTCTTTTCTACATTTATATAATTTTTTTTAATTTTTTGATTTTTTATCACTTTTTTCTTTTCTTCTTTTTTCCGTCCTTTTTTCCCCAACTATGGGTTGGTGAGGTCACAAAGGTCTGCACTCATGGCAAGGGCCACAACGCCCTTGCCAAGAAGAGGTGAAGGCGTTGCGGTTCTCACTAGCCAATAGACGAGGGTGTCGGCCCTTGCTTGGATCTAGGTGAGGGCTTGACACCCTTGCCCATGGCCAGCAAGGGTTGTTGGTCTTTGTCGTCACTAGTTCAAAGAGTAAAAAAAAAAAAAAGGATAAAAGAAAGAAAAGAAAAGAAAAAATTATAAATTTTATTAATGTTAGTGCTGTTCGTGCCACGTAAGGCGGTTATTGTCTACGTTAACAATTTTATCCCTAAATTGATTGGATGAACCAAATTGGTATTAATATGAAAAATATTTGAAACTAAATTAGTTCAATTGAAAAGTTGAATACTAATTGATACTAATGAAGTAGGTTTAGAACTTTTTTGATACTTTTTTTGATGTATCTAGCTAATTGTAGACAATGGTGCAGCAGGTAGGGGTATGCAAAAGAATCGGGATCCGCCCGGACCTCCCGGAACCGAACCGGAACCGCCTGGAACCAGTGGTTCTTGAGGAAACCGGTCCGGTTCCTGATTCCAATTTATGGGAACCAATGGGTACCGGTCCATTCCCGGTTCCATGGGCGGATCCGTCCACCCGCCCACCCGGACCGGACCGATTAATTTTTCCAGGAGCTGCAGCGATCTTTGCGGGGGATTGGCTTCTGCCCCCCTCCTTCCTCTGTGCAACCATAGCCTTAGGAATCCCATAAAGAACCGACTTTTTATCCCAATATAACAAAGACAAGGCTCTCAAAACATAAGCAATAAATCACAGATGATCCGAAAAAACCAACATGAATCGCGACGACCCTCGAGATCTAAACCCAACAAACCACCCAACTCAACTAGAAACAAGAATGCAACGTATCAAAAGAAGAAGAAGCAAGAAGCAGAGACCCTGAAATGAAAACGAAACCAAGAAAAAACTATGTAGAGCGGCCCTATCAGACGTCAACGAACTCACGAACGAACTTGCAGCAAAAGGGAAAGCTCGGAGGGCGAAAGCCAGAGAGCCTCGAGGGCAGGGTCCTTTGAATTCATGCGAAACGAGAAGATAACAGAGAGAGAGAGAGAGAGAGAGAGAGAGAGAGAGAGAGAGGGGGGGGGGGGGGGGGATGATGGGTTTCTTTCTTCCTTTCCCTTGAGGACTAAGCAACAAGGAAAAGAGAAGAAAGAGACCAGGGATGGAGGTCAAAACTACAATACCGAGCTGAGAAACCAGAAGCTTTTGCCAAGCTTCAGGGGATGAATCTGAAAGCTCTGCCAATATCTATAGGGGAGAAGGAGAGAAGGAGAGAGAGGGTAATGCTGAAGCTGAAGGTGGGGAGTTGTGATTGGAGGGGATGGGATACTGCACTTTGCGGACCGGTCCTATGGATTCGCCCGGAAATTGGACCAGACCGGCGGTCCGGTTCCTAGATGGATCCATGCAACAAACGGGTGGATTCCGGTTCCAATTTTTCGGAACCGGTTCTTAGCGGGCGGTTCCCGGTTCTAGGTCGGGAATCGCCCGCCCGGACCATGCACACCCCTAGCAGCAGGAGTCTTTAGACATGTATAGGTGAAATTGACATATCGTTGCCTTTTAGAGTTTGAGAAGCCTACCTGTCTTTCGTTTTCTACTCTTATAAAACAACATATCGCTATAACAACCCATGACGTGGTGAGCTATAACATTACTTTTTTAATCCTTTAGAAAAATACAACGGGTCGCGGATTTTCTAAGTTCAATGTGATAGCATCTCCTGTCCATCAATCAAAGGTGGAACGAGACTCGCTAGAAAAAGTAGTTCTTCCCCTTGAAACTTCTATAGTTTTCATGTGGGTCCGCGCAATCTCGGAACACATGATAACCTGAAGGATTTGTACTGGATGCACCATGTTACTCTGTCATTTTCAACTAAAGCAATTTTGAAATGACGATCTAAATAGAGATTGATATGGCATTTATAGATTTGCCTTAGGATAGGAGGTAGAATGCCATAATGCTATTTCCTTCTTTAACGCGACGTTGTAGAGACTTGTGATGCGATGGACGAGGCTTGTGAGGAAAATATTGTCTTTCCCTTTATATTAATGGGTTTCCATCTACGCCTGAGCTTAATATTCTAAAAAACTTAACTTTAACTCCAATCTTTAGATAAGAAAACAAAAAAAAAAACTCCAATCTCAATTCTAAGAAAAGCTTTTTTTCTCACATAAAATCCTCAACTTTTGGTACAGTCTTAAAACTATCCAATTTTGCCCTTAGTGATGTGGCATTTCCTTGTCATTGTTCCAGTTTTTCCTAAATTTCATATCCAAGAAGAAGTCTTTTGGATTGGAGATGAATTTTCATGTCATCCCAAACGATGTCTTCTTAGACCTAAAAATAGAGGAATTAAGTTTGACTTTATGCAATTGTTGTTATTGTAAGAGAGTCTTCCTTCCATCCCATTCGAGGATCTTCAATTTTATGCTCAATATCCAATCTCTCGTGCTCGAGTGTCTTCCTTGATGCTCGAATAGTTTGTGCTTAGGAGTTTCCATCTCTCATATGTTAAGAGAAATTTTTTATGGTAAATTAACAATGGTAGATTTGAGACTCAAGTAACAGTTTATAATTTTTTATGCGACAAATTATTTTTTTAGCGTAAATTGGGATGAGACTTAAGGTTAGGGTTTTTTATGTTGGGATTTTTTAGGGTATTAGGCCTCTGCCCTCATTTGTATCTTCAACGATAATTATAAAAAAAGTTCTAAACCTATTGTATGAAATACAATTCAACCATAAAATTTTCAATTTAATTAATTTGTCATAAATTTTTTGATTATTTACCAATATAGTCATTCCAGCCAATTTTGGCTAGAAATCGCTAATGTGGTGGTTATAGGATGGTTGGCGTTGATGTGAATAATATATGCAATTTTTTTTTTAATTTCTGAATTTTTTCTTATTTTTCTTCCAATTTTTGCCTTTTGTTTTCTTTCCTGCGCTAGACACGTAACCACTATCTACTGTGTCCTCCACCTTAAATTAGTGGTTTCACTTTCACATACGTCATGAATCACACATGGCGAACCTACTATCGTCTTCATGAAAGAAAGAAAAAAAAAGCCTTCTATAGTCTTATATTCTTGGGATTATGAGAATCTAGTATCTACCGCCACATTTGTCACTTATGAATCATGAGGCCCTAGATCAGTCCAAGAAAATCATGAATATTGCTTATAAATCTAAGTGCAACCGGGTGACTACCAAATCACAAGGCTTAGAGCAGTTCCACCAAAATTACTTCGGCTGAGACTAGACTTAATCATTGGGCGGGTTGGGTCGCTCGAACCAAAACCTTTGAAGGTCTTGCCAAGGCACATATGAGTGGGCCTAGACAGGTGCCAAAAATTTGATGTGACATGATCCTAGTAGTGTACGTTTTTTTTAAAGTTGTAATATTCAAGTGGTTAGTTGAAAATTATGACATTCAAGTAAATATCTTTTAGAAGTTATGGCATTTAAGTTAACAATTTTTAGAAGTTATGGCACTCAAGTAATGGAAAAAAATTGTGGCACTTAAGTGAGTGCTATATGAAAATGATGGTACTTACAGTGTCATTATACCATATTAAGTACTATTCTATGAATTGTACCAATGATGTCTACTTTTTTTATTAAATGTGTTTTTGGTACTATTTATAAATGTGCATAGTATGCTTAATTTACTTAGAAGAGATTTGTATCAATCGTTGAATAGTGGCTTGCTTATACCATTCATCTCAATAGTTTTCCAGCTTCTATAGATATCAATGATGAGGATGAGAGTAGTATCGGCAGGAGATGCTTGAGAGTTGGACTTTGGTATAAGTTGAGATAGTTACATATATGTTTGAAATGATACCTTTTGGGTATAGTTAGCAAGTCATTGGAGATGTATATTTTATTATTGATGGGTTTTAGGTTGTTTCATTAGATATATAGATGGATATATATTATGATATTGTTAACATTGGTCATGTGTATGTCACGGGCCGAAAGTTTCTTTGGCCGCGAAACGACCCGTGCGGCGCCTGGCTAGCGGAATTCGCCAGGTCAGCCTTCCTTCTATAGCTGTTCTAGTGAACAATACGGTGAATGCCTCTATGTACAAGATCGTACCACGCCTAGCTTTGCTCGGGCGTCTAGTCCATTAAGTGAGATAGCAGATCTCTTTAGGCTCAACAACTAGTTTCGGCCTGCCATGGTCTCGTCTGGAGAGCGGAATTAGCTCCTAACCAGTTTGTGTACGGGAGGCCAATCCCGCCTTTAGAGCTCCTAAGTCATATAATCCTTTTATCCTAGAACTCCTAGCACCAACCGTCCCGACTCCACTCCCACGGACCAGTTGTGTTCGTCCCCTCTGCATCCTCACTCTTCACTCGATAACCCCAAGCTTCACTCCTAAGGGACATGAGTACGGGAGGATTCACGGACCGTGACATTCTCCCCCACTTAATTTCGCAACGCCCTCGTTGTGGGCTGTTCTGTCGCTTCCCTGCGTTTCCCTAACCATCAAGGCCACTCCCTAGGACTTACATAGATGGCAACGCTCGCCCAACAGAATAGTTTCACCAATCCATTGCTTGCTTCCCCCGATCAAAGCTGTTCATGAATCTCCAGTCACTTGTGCTTCCCGACAAGTGTGGCACCCCTAGCCATTGCACCTATGGCAACACCTTCTTTTGCCTACTAAGCTCCTCCTGATCTCAACAAGCCAACAGAGAGTCCCCTTGGTGGAAACATGATCGTAGACCTCTTCTTAAGATTCGTCCATTGATCCAGGAACATTATCCCCATTCAGCGAGCAATTCGGTTCCTTCCTATGCCCCCATTGCCATCCCAGAAGCTAGACAAGAGCCGCACGTTGTCCGAGCCCTCCGGCCCCGGCGATCACTCTCCACCCTCATAGGACCGGGAAGACCACATGCTTTTCCCCGAATCACCCACCTATTGAAGGGATCCTTGCTCTGATGCCATGTGTCACGGGCCAACAGTTTCTTTGGCCGCATAACGACTCGTGTGGTGCCTAGCGAGCGGAATTCGCCAGGCCAGCCTTCTTTCTATAGCTGTTCCAGCAAACAATACGGTGAATGCTTCTGTGTACGAGATCGTACCACGCCTAACTTTGCTCGAACGTCTAGTCAATCGAGTGAGATATCAGATCTCTTTAGGCTCAACAACTGGTTTCGGCTTGCCATGGCCTCATCAGGAGAGCGGCATAAGCTCTCGACCAGTTTGTGCACGGGAGGCCAACCCCGCCTTCAGAGCTCTTAAGTGATATAGTCATTCTATACTAGAACTTTTAGCACCAACCGTCCTGATGCCATTCCCACGGACCAGTTGTGTTCGTCCTCTCTGCATCCTCACTTTTCACTCGATAACCCCAAACTTCACTCCCAAGGGACACGGGTACGGGAGGATTCACGGACCGTGGCATGTACATATAAGATGCGTCTTTTGGGTAGAAGAATAACAATGTTATTTCCTTTATACTTGTAAAGTTGGGGTGTCATAGTAAATGTTTGTAGGGGGATTTCGTCAGCCAGTCCATTGTAAAAGAGTTGGAGAAAGGTGAGGCTCGGAAAGAGAGAATTAATGTTGCTGATATTTCCTCAATGTTGCTGATATTTCCTCTAATGTGGTATTCAGTTGTCTAGTGAATTCCATTGACACTTCCAAAGACATCGCAACATTGCATGGTACCTGACTTAATAGAAGATGCTTATGCTGCAACAATCACATTGTAGTAGGACAAAGCTATAGTAATCACTACAACTAAGGACATGTTGCATATTATGCTCATCATAGGTGACCTCTTGTTTTGCTGTGAGGATACAATGAGGGTTCAATTACCAACCACATATATAATTTCACCTAATTTAATGAGATCTCAAAGAATTACAATTAAGAGAAATTTGCACAAATCTCTTATTCACTTTAATCACATGGAAGTCAATAGTACTGGAAGATCATATTCTAGTTGTGTGTACCAATTTTTCTCTCATTAAGTTGTTAATTACTTTTGATTTATCAAATCTCATTTCATCAATTCTCATTTGAGTTGCTTGCTAGTATTTATTTGAGTTTCTTTGTTTAATTTTGCCGTTAGTTGCCTTATCTATCTGTGTGTTAAATTTATAATTAAAAAAAGTATTAGCAAGTTAACTAAAAAAAAAGTTATTTGCCAACAGTTTTTGACACAGCACCTGTTGAAATTTACCTTAACAATAAAATTTTGTATTTTTTATACAAAAGAATAGAGTTTTGCCCGACCAAAGTGAATTTTATATATATATATATATTACGTATTTTGTCAAGTTCTGACAAATTATGAAAAAATGAGGCGACTCTTTTCTTTTAGTAGACAAAACGCGCTAAATCCCACAATACAAACCAAACACTTAATTCCACAAGCAAATCGGCATGCCTACTGTCTTTTCTAGGAACGTGTTGCGGACGTATCTCCCAGTTATAACAGCTACGGAAGCAGAGGATTTTATCCCCTTCAGGTAAGTCTCCACTTGAAAATGCACCAGGTGGCATGCGATGAATCAGAAAAAATCTCTCTCTCTCTCTCTCTCCACCATTCTTGTGCCCAACGACCCCACTACAGCCGTATTCCTGCGCATTGTTTATTATTCGGAAACAACATTAAAATTCAAGATTATATGACATATTAAATTAAATGGTTAATACTCTGAAAAACTTCAAATTGATACATTTGTGATAAATTTACTCCAAATTAATTTTTTGACCACCAAAACCCTAATAAATTTACCCCAAACTGATACACTTGTGACAAATTTACCCTATGCTAATTTTTGTTAAATTTTACTGTTAAATTATTAAGTTAAATGACATGTGACAGTTAACTGTTATACCAATTTGGAATTTTACGCTCCGTTTATCACAATTTACACTTTTTATGATTTTTTTGTGGTATTAATCTAATTTAGCGAATTGAATATTTATCACAAATTTATCAGTTTGAGATTTTTTGTGGTCAATAAATTAATTTGGGGTAAAATTGTCATAAATACCAGTTTAAGGTTTTTTATGGTCAATCAGGGTAAATTTGTCATAAGTTTCTTGATTTGAGATTTTTTATGGTCAAAAAAATAATTTAGAATAAATTTATCATAAATATACTATTTGACGTTTTTAAGATATTAACCTTAAATTAAAACTATCGTTTGTCCTTTTTTGGATGGAATGGGAACACTTTGAACACAGACTATCGGATGCAAAATGGGGATTCCGAAAATAGAAGATGCGAAAAATGGTGAATGCTTCTAATGTGGGGACGGCGATTGAAATTGCCAACAATGAGAAACCTCCACAAAATTAACTAATGGCGCCAGAACAGTGAAAAATCCCAGTAATATCTTAGCCATATCCATGTCCATGTCCATCGTCTCAGCCACAACACCACCACCACCGGCCACCGCCAAGAGCCCCTCCGTCGTCCCACCGGCCCCGACCACCGCCAACGCCGCTCAGCCACGGAGGCTCGCGTTCCTCATCGACAACTCCACGTCCCTCGACCACCTCCTCCAGATCCACGCCGCCCTCCTCCGCCGCGGCCTCCACCACCACCCCATCCTCAGCTTCAAGCTCCAGCGCTCCTACTCCTCCCGCGGCCGCCTCCGCAGCTCCGTCGCCCTCTTCAACTGCTGCTCCGAGCCCACCGTCTACCAGTGGACCGCCCTCATCCACGATCATGCTCATCTGGGTCTCCACCAGCAGGCACTTCTCTACTTCGTCCAGATGATGGGCGACGGGATCGAGCCCAATGCCTTCACTTTCTCTTCCGTCCTTAAATCTTGCCCGCTTGAGAGTGGCAAGGCACTCCACTGCCTCGCGGTCAAGCTCGGGTTCGCCGATCCGTACGTGAGGACGGGCCTCGTCGATGTCTACGCGAGAGGGGGAGAGATCGTGTCCGCGCGCCGGTTGTTCGATTCTATGCCCGAGAAAAGTTTGGTTTCTTTGACGGCAATGATCACGTGCTATGCGAAGCACGGGGAGCTCAAGGAGGCGCGGGTGGTGTTTGATGAAATGTTGGAGAGGGATGTGGTCTGTTGGAATGTGATGATTGATGGGTACGCGCAACACGGGAAGCCCAACGAGGCTTTGGTCTTGTTCAGGCAAATGTTGAGTGCTGGTGTGAGGCCTAATGAAGTGACTGTGCTGTCTGTGCTCTCTGCTTGTGGACAACTTGGAGCACTGGAGGTGGGTAGGTGGATCCATTCTCATATCCAAAATAATGGAATTCAGATGAATGCTCATGTTGGCACTGCATTGGTCGACATGTATAGCAAGTGTGGCAGTTTGGAAGATGCGCTTTTGGTCTTCGAAAGTATGAATCACAAGGACGTGGTTGCTTGGAATTCGATGATATTGGGGTATGCAATCCATGGGTCTAGCCAGTGTGCTTTGGGGACATTCAATACAATGTGTAGATTGGGTGTGAACCCTAACGATATCACCTTCATTGCCATCTTGACCGCGTGCAGCCACACAGGGTTGATTAAAGAGGGTTGGGATTTCTTCAACTTAATGAAGGATAAATACGGGATTCAGCCAAAGATAGAGCACTACGGGTGTATGGTAAACCTCCTAAGCCGGGCTGGGAATTTAGAAGAAGCATATAAGCTTGTCAAGGAAATGGAGATAGAACCGGATGCTGTCATCTGGGGAACTTTACTTGGGGCCTGTAGGCTCCATGCTAAGACGGCGCTGGCAGAGGAAATTGCGGAATTTCTTGTTGGGAAAGACTTAGCGAACTGTGGAACCTATACTCTTCTCTCCAACATTTATGCTGCTTCCGGTGATTGGGAGGGGGTTGCAAAGGTGAGGACATTGATGAAGTCCAGCGGCGTGGTAAAGGAGAAAGGATGTAGTTCAATAGAAGTTAATAACAGGGTCCACGAATTCCTTGCTGGAGATAAGAGACATCCAAAGAGCAGAGAAATTTATTCAATGTTGGATGAGATCAACGGTTGGCTTAAGGCTTATAATTACAGAGCACAGACGGAGACGGTGCTGCACGATTTGGGAGAAGCCCAAAAGGAGCAATCCCTGGAAGTTCACAGCGAGAGGCTGGCCATCGCTTTCGGGCTTATCAGTACTGAAGCGGGAACCACAATCAGAATTGTAAAGAATCTTCGAGTATGCTCCGATTGCCATGAAGTTACTAAGCTTGTTTCGCTGATGATGGGACGGAAAATAGTCATGAGAGATCGGAACAGGTTCCACCACTTTGTAAATGGTTCTTGTTCTTGTGGCGATTACTGGTAGCCTCCTATTTGTTAATCTTGTGATGTTGGCTTGTCAGATGAAGCTGAAGCTGAAGAGATCTAGTTGCCTGTCAGATACTAGTTAGAATAACGTATCAGAATACTTCAAGGTAGAAATAAGGCTCTCGATACAAGCTACTACTTCTACCTCTGATTGCTTAATGCATCTTAAGCAACTCATTAACATCATAATCCACACATAATTTTATTGGTCTTTGAAAACGGAAACACGTTTGACATAGTGAACTTCGGCTCTAAGAACATGGGCTTCTGCGATTATGAGTATAGGAACTACATCAATCCGTATTTATATTCAAAAACTGTTTTTCTGTATTCCATCTGCGGATGGAAAAAGTACGCCAGAAATCGCCTATGCATCTTGAACAATCGAGTTGGTCTGACCATAACCACTCCGATTTGCGAAATTTTTTACATTACCGCTCCGTCAATTTTTTGTGTAAGAGCTTGACTGCAGTGTTTTCTGAAGGACGAGACTTCTCAAATTTGGACAAGATTGCAAAACCTGAAATATTTAAGGGTCCTGTGCAGAGGGAAATTTTCGGGAACTTATCACCCTTTTCGTCGTATGAAGTTCGAAGTCGTACAACTTTCTTTTTTCAGCCCGTGTACTTTTTGGTGCAAAAGCAAGGGAATTATCTATGATTGATAGTTGGTCTTCTCTCTGAGTGAAACGTGTCTCACTAGCTCCATAAATAAAAAGAAACAAGCGCACTCAGATGACAAAGCCAGCTTTGAAGCTTAATTGGTTGCAACAACTCAACACGATTTCCTGAGGATAATAGTCAAACGAGAGCTTACCCTTGCCACTCAAAGGAGACAAGTCAACAAGCAGTCAACCCATTGACATTGGAGGATGCAAGGAACTTGAAAAAAGCTAAGAATTATGATTGCAATCGTTCAGGACAATTCCTTCCGATGTAAATGCCTCCAACAAGACTCCTTTAAAAAAAAAAAAAAAAACAGAAGGGAACGAAAAGTTGAAATACATAAGAACCGTGATGGAGCTGCACTCTGGGAACATCCACATCTAAAAAGCATTTGCAATTAAAATTTGTCCATGTGAAGGCTACAATTAGCAAATTACATATGTACATGGTTCCTACAAACAATCTGGCTGGAAAGTGAAAACTGACAAATTGCCAAGAGAAGATATGATAAGAGAAATCAGAATCAGTGAGATAAAGCCTACTGCCTAGGGTTAAACATGCATGACCTCCACACCTGCAGAGCACAGCCACGACGACCAAAGTAGGCAAAGCCCATGTCTTCTTGGTGATTGCCTGAGTTCTAACACTTGAAAAGCCCTCTAGACTTCACATTCTAAAATCCAAGACACAAACTGTATTGTTTGCAAAACATGCGGCGATTTTGTCACCTTCCTTATTCCAACAGACTTCAAAGATTCCTCCATTCCCAGTGTATGTTTTCACGATCTTACCCTCCTTCAGTGACCAGATGTGAACGGATTTATCAAGAGATCCACTGGCCAAATATTCTCCATTGGGGCTAAATGCTACAGAATATACAGGTTCCCTTTTCCAAAAGAAAAAGAAAAAAAAATGAAAAATCAGAGACCAAACAATCAAGCATCAACATGTCCACAAATCAATCAAATCAGTTATTCGTGAAGTCACAGGAAGGACAAAGCATAACATGCTTCCCATTATACAAGTTCAACAGCACAAGAGTAATCTTCTCAACATTCCACATAAATAGCCTTTTACTGTCACAGAAGTTGCTTGGCAATCATTAGTGATGAACTAGGGCTTGCATCTTTTTATCAATCCAAAGTGGAGATGAACACAACAGAATTTACCTGTGACCATTCAAGCTGTAAATAAGTTTCCCCAGATCAACATCCCACAATTTCACTGTCGAATCAAATGATGCACTGCATGACAAGACAACAACAATATTATAACTAACAAAGAACAGCCTGCAGAAGTTCTTTTCAGTTAAAGCAACAGTGAAATTAAAAGAAAGCTCAGGATGGGAATGCTTCACAATCTAGAAGAGACGGACTATCCAAAAGAACAGGTCCAAAGTCTAAACAATAACGAGAAGTTAAAAAAGTCAAATAAATAAGAACTCCTTCAAATGGATTTTGGACACATGACACTGTAACCAAAGAAAATATGTAACTTCACACACAGGTTAAGATGCAAAGAACTTATAGATACTAAAACCTTCATAAAATGACCTGGAGTACTTGCATTACTAGAATCACCATCCTACTAGACTGCAAAAGAATGTGACACGTACCTTTGACAAAAAAAAAAAACTATTAACTGTGCTCAGAGGTCTTAAATTTTTCTGAATTCTGAAACAATCATCCTCGCAAGTACATGCAGCAGCTTTAAAGATATCCTCCAATGCCCAAACATTTCAAAGATGTCGCAAGAATTGGGTAAATTGATCCAGATAATAGTACTGACTCTTAAAGGCATAGTTTTGACAATAGCATACTTGTCTCTGAAATTTTTAGTATAGCCAAAACTGTTAACTTTTTTAAAAGATGATATGACAAGTCCCACCACCCATATTAAGAAAATTGAAACCACACAAGCCTGGATGCAAAAATAAACTTGTCTAAAAGTTTCAGTAATTCACCTTGCGAGCACTAACTGCTGGTTAGGATTGTTTGTGCCAGATCCGGTGGGGCTCCACCTGAGAGTGTATATTTCCTGCAATACAGTAATCAGTACAAAAACAGCCAGGACAAATAAATAATTTAAAAAAAAAAAAAATTTGCTAAAGCATAGAGTACCTTTAAATGCTCCCTTAAGTCATGAACATACTTGTCCTGCTTCATGCTCCATATCTGTAGCACTTAACAAGTTAGGAGGCCAAAGAGATGGAATTACTAAGAGAACAGACAGATAAAAGACAGAAATGACTCAGGATGGGATAAATGCAAGACATGTATTGATTTACTTTCCATCCAAAGCCTAAGAACAGAAAAGGCTATATCCGGAAAGCAATTACTGACAGAGAAAGAGTATCAGTGAATAAGATAAACAAGAGTTTCATTTTTATAACCTTTGCAGTAATGTCATCAGAGCAAGAGGCCAACAATGTGCCAGTTGGATCCCATTTGACACAATTCACTTCACCCTGAAAGAACAACCCAAAGAATTTTTTTTTAAAAAAAAAATGCAAGCTCAATTAAGTTTCAAGAACCTACAATATAATAAGCATTTAAATGATGTACATCCACCAAAAAATAAATCATTTAGAGCCACAAGCTGTTACAATGAAAGTGGACAATCACTGCTGGTACACAATAAGATAAGCAAAGACGAAACTCCCAATATCAACCAACCAAATCACGCAAAAATGAACTACATCAGAAGGGTACAATCTACTGCTATAAGCAAGCAATGTAGTTTACCCACCAACATTGGTAAAAAGTAATGCCATAGCAGGTAAAACACATTTGGCACATTTGGTTCATGAATTCTCAAATAAATCACAGCGCCTAGATTTCAAACTAAGACATTATTTCTCACATGACTACACGTAGAATACATGTTTGCTTGCTGGTACTTATTGCCCTTACATGTTATGAATAAAAAAATCTTTAAATCTTGATGTGAAGTTGGGACACTTTTGATTTAGAATTTTCTGAGCAGCGAGAAAATCCAATAGAATGTCATGAGGTTATCTTCAAGTTAAGTAACCTTGTTAAGATAATACTGCGAGAGGACCTGGAAAATGGGTCCCGTCACCGTAAGTTGCTTCCGACTTTTCCCCGTTTTTACATTTTTTGACTGTCAGGTGGCCACACAATTGCCACCTTTTCTCCATTGTTTCCCCTTTCTGTTGTCTATGTTTGTTCTCATTCTCTCATATTCATTTTTCATTTTCACTAACCAGAGGCTTTTGAGGACCCCACCGTGGGATGAGGACTTTGTGGTGGTTGTAGTTGTAACAATGCTTTTAAGCTTTCGATCAGCTCCTCGTGCTCCCTAGTGCCTCATCTAAGGCTTTTCTTAACCTATGCTCTACGTATTGTTATTGATTGATCTAGGGGCTGGATGCCATTTTGAAATCTTATTAGGCTCAACCCATGTCTCAAACCTAAAGCTCTACAATACCCATATGGATCTTGCCTTGGCTTACATGCCACCCATCTTCTTTGGATCTTACTATTAATCCCAACGTAACATCTTTTCAATAAAATTCTGTGTTGATAAAACTAATCCATCAATGATGAATCCGCAATCCTATCCCTAAAATCGTTTTTTCCCAGAATGGATGGAAGAAAATAAATATATTACATTACGTGTGCGTGCGCACAGAGAGATTTCAATTTTAGTGGCTTTCAAAGCATATAGAAACCAAAACTATACCAGATGCCCCGCGAAACTTTTGATTGGGCGATTTTCTCCAATCTTGCAGACATATATCATGTTGTCTGTGGAGCTTGTTGCAAATGAAACATTGTTGCGCCAGTCAACATCAAGTGTTGGACCTAGAAAACCACAAAAAAGTAAAAAATTAGTAGCCCAACCTATAATTTCAACCTAAAACTAAATTTATGTCCCAAACCTGAGTGAAATTCAAATTGCTGTTTCCCTTCCTCTGCCTTGACATCCCACACAATAGCAGTTTTGTCACAGCTTCCTGTGAGCAGATAGTCTCCTTTCTTGTTCCATTTTAGAGAGAATATGGGCCCTTTATGTCTACTCAAAGTGGTCTTCAGTTCACCTAATCACGATAAGCAGCAAAAATTCCAAAATAGAGTAAATGGCCAGACATTGACAGAGAGAACTCTCATAACACAGGTGAGTCCAAAAGAAACAATAAAAGAATGCCAAACAGGCACAAACAAAAGTTGAAAGATGCTGTCTACTAAAGTATGCAAAAGTTGGGAACTTATTTCGTTCTGTTTAGGTTCCTCTCTCATCTGCTTTTCCAGTCTTTTCTTCCATATTACAGTATCTTTGGTATACTCCACAATTACATGGAAAGTGTAACTTCCTCTCTATGATATATAGTCTCTACATATCTGACAGGAAATAGAGTAAAAGAATACTGCAGCATCTCATGTGTAAACACACAGGTTGGGGACCCAAAATGGCACACATTTTGACTTATCAATGATGGAAGCTTAACTATCTTTTGGGGCGAATGGGGACATCAGGCTCCAATCAAAATTTAGTAACAGTTTTATCCTGAAAGTGCACCAACAAGTTCTCCCATTTTATTTACATCGGTTATGCATCCAGATGATACCTAAACCAGAGTGTTTTTAAAGGCACCACCTGATAAACCCTGAAAAGGAAAATGAAGTTTGGCATCTTCTTATTTTGTTGTCTATTCCATAGAGGATAGAAAGTTTTGGATCTCATTAATCATTGGAAACTAGAAGTGCGTGACCCACACTCTCAGGTATTTGGGTTCTGAAATCGTGAGAATCTACAAAAGATGAACAATTCAATCAAGGATTGTGAATCAGGATTGTGCTAAGGAACCATTTGAGTGTCAAAAGATTGGGTTGCATAGTTCAAACAAGGACTGCCATATACCAGTAATGATTATAAATATGTATAAATAATACGGATGTTTGTTTGGAGTTAGACATTTTTACGGTTAAATCAGAAAGCAGCATGATCTCAAAACATACCATTTGTGGTCCAAATTCTTGCTTGCCCGTCATATGAACCTGTTGCAAGAAGTGTTCCATCCCCCTGCAGAGAGACGCAGGTAATTGTGGTTTAAAAAAAGAAGCAAATGGAACCTGCTTAATCACGGAAGTTTTAAGGCACCTAAAATATAATTGAGAGAAGCAGTTCCTAGCTTCAGAAGATTAAGAAACAAGCCATTCCGGTTAAAAAGAAAACAGAGAAAAAAAACAGAAAGAAGGCTAAATGACTAAGGAAAAGATTTGAACAGAATCAGTTATATTTTCTCTCACAAGTCATCATTAGACTTACATTCCAATCAAGAGTCGTGACGTCTTTGCTCTTTTCATTTGTCCTACCCTTTACATGCTTCAATATCAGAACGTCTTGTAGACTAGATTTAGCGGTCCCATCAGGTATGGTCCATATGCGAGCAGTAGAATCTCCAGATCTGAGAAACAGGTCATTGCAGTGAATTGGAAAACATAAATTCTTGACATAAATCCTTCAACTGTAACATAGGTGAGAAGGATTTCATTATCTAGAACAATCTATGAATTCCAGAATGAAGGAAACAGAAACAGTACACCAATTCAGAACATAGACATCAATTGTAATAATGAAAAACCTGATGCAAGCAAGTTACATATATTAGGGACAATCGCATGGAGTATGATATCAACGATTCTGCAATTCGTCAAGCTAACCAGTCTAGTCATATAGTCTCTAGAGAATTACTATACTTACCCCAAGTGTGAACTTTGGTTTTATATCCTATCAAGAAACTGGAAGCCAAACACAAAATAATCTCTTACCAAAGTTATCGTTCGGAAAAGTGCTACTGCACAAAAGAAAGTAAATTGATCATTTTACAAATGAAAATCAAATCCAAATGGACTGGTTTGAGAAAAGCTGTAAACAAAAAATATTGAATATTTTCATTTGAGAAATGCTTGTTTTCAACTAATTATTCTTCCAAACAAGTCCTCCGAGGGCTTTCCATTCTCCTTAAACAAAAGCCCCAAATCTTTGCAAGGAAGTTAGCTTTAAACCAACACAAACCGAACCTCCTGCTAGTGTAGATGTATCAATGACTAGTTAACTGAACAATGATGTTGTTCAGCCAAAATATGAAGGAATCTTGAATACAAAACGTCATAGAGAATCAAATAACCCATGAGCATGCAATGTAACAACTGAATCTTTCATGTATAATTCTATAGCTTGCGAAGGTCCACATACAACCACCTCGCATCACTGTGATTTAGAGGAATAAGCAAATAACAAAATCCAATTCTATTTCCACCATAGCTTTCTTCAGAAAATTTAACTCATTTAGCAATTAGAAAAACGCATCCAAAAGCAAAATAAAGAAATTGTCATTATCTCAGCTCAAATAATCATCTTTAAAAGTCCAGATTTCATGGACTAAAATCCACTTTCTATAGAGCTACACTTCAAAGGGTGAAGAGTAAATGATTAGAAAGTTACTGCAAAGAATCTAGTTAATGTAAGAACCCAATGCAAATAGCAGAAAATAGACCAGTCAGAATTATCCACCAGATAAAGTACCGACCCTGAAGCAAGAAGTGAACCTGCAGGACTCCATGCACAGGCGCAAACCTATAATGAAGAATTGAAAAGAGGTCCATTGTCAATATATGAATGATAGATTTCATGTACAAGAGTAGTATCTGTAGTAGTTTGAAATGAACAAGGGAAAGTATCCTGAAGATACGCTATGCAAAGATTCGAACCTCAGAAGTATGTCCTTCTAATATTGTCACATCTGTACTAGGAATCTCACATGGCTGAGAAGTTGACGCAGTAGAAATTTCCATTGGTTCAGGTCCTAAAAGCATACACAAAAAAAAATTACAACCTTTATTTGAAAAAGATATGTAGAGAGAGATGGAATCTTCAACAAGAAGGAGAGTCATAAGCCAAAGTCAATCACACCCTAATGGATGTCAAATTGATTTCCTATTGCCTCATACGCATTTCCATGTCCTTCATAACAAGTCATACAGGAAAAGACATGTATAATTCAATTCAGTTGAAAACAGCCACGTGAAAGATCACAACGTCTTCAGGTCATTTTTTGTTTCTTTCTTGTGTTTACCCGAAGAGCAATAGTGACACTAGAAACTCTAAATTGATACTGGAGTGATAGACAAGTTCATGTTTGAAGCGACAAAAGAAATTTGCAAGAAAGCACATTCACCAGAAGGTCCATTTTCTTCATGCTTTGTATGGTTCCTGTCCACCTCTTGATTCACAATTATTTCCTTTTCAGAGTGATCTTCCCGATGTTTTGGTTGCTCCTTCTCCTTCTCCTTCTCCTTCTCCTTCTCCTTCTCCTTCTCTTTCTCTTTCTCTTTCTCCTTCTCTTTCTCTTTCTCCTTCTCTTTTTCTTTTTCTTTCTCCTTCTCTTTCTCTTTCTCCTTCTCTTTCTCTTTCTCTTTCTCTTTCTCTTTCTCCTTCTCTTTCCTTTCCCTATCCTTTTCAAGTTCCTTCTCCTTTTCATGTCTATCTTTCTCCCTTGCCCGTCCACGCTCAGCTTCATGGTCCTTATCTAATTCTCTATCTTTATCTCTATCTTTTTGCAAATTTTTCTTTTTCTCTCGTATAATTTTCCTGAGTTCATAGACATCCTTTGTAATAAGATCCAATGGTTCCAAGAAGGAGAAGTCCTCATCCACATCTGTGTCACTCTGACAAGCTTACAGGGAACACCGATCAACATAATTTCCAGAATAGAGTAATTAAATTAAAAGATGACGAATGCAAGTTCATAATAGGTTGGGCATGCTCACGCTATTCAAGTTTGCTTCCATCTCCAGATACTGAAGTCCTTTCTGCACCAATGTAATAAGAGCACTAGGGGGAACCATATTCCCGTCAATTGTGCATTTGTTAATGCCTGCCTCATATCCCAAGGCAAATGCGGAATGTGTAAAACCTGAATACATATTTTCAAGCATGTATCAGAAACATCAGTCCAAGATCATATTCAATACTAAAAACTTGCAGTTTTGCTAAAAGTTCTCATACCAAGATTAAAACTTTGTGAAACAAAATAATAAAGAGATAATATACCAATACATGGAGCAAGCAATCGCTCTCTCGCTTCTACCACGTCCTAGGTAATACAATTACTTAGTACTCCTACGACGACAAAGAGGGGTCTACTACATGGATCAAGCAATTGCACTCTCACTTCTACCACGTCCTTGGTAATATAGAAGTACTCGAGATCTTTTCTGAAGTTCCCACTCATCTCTGCCCCCAACTTCCGTAGCCCCTTCTGCCTTGCATTTCCACCATGATGTCACACCTTCTTCTACAGTTTGCATTTCCACAAGTCCAAACATTTTTACACATGTTTCTCCCATTTTATTCAAGTGAAATTGCAACAGTGTTTTCCATGCCCAGCTTCCCATGCAATATTCCATCATTGTTCTCCGTAGATTACGCTCTAAAATTAAATTAATATTTTCTGCTCGCACAAGTAGCAAATGTGTTTCTCCACGTCATCCACTTGACTAATCGTCGATGTTATTCACCTACAAAATGTACCCATAACATTATGAAGTTCATTATTCGACACCTTTTGGTCTCCAATTTGTACTAGGGCTTTCTTTGAACTTCTTTCCTAATGCAACTTGGAGGATGAAAAACTCTAGAAAGTTACATCACTGCAAGATATGGGATCCAAGAGTTTCATCAGAATGAAGGAACCGGGATTGTCTCTGGAAGCTGCATCATTTGATGTCTCTATTAACCCAGCCAGGATTGCATACAGCAAAGATATTACAGAATATTCAAGACGTGACCCCCTGTGCCACAGCTGGGAGAAGCTTTTACGTACGATCAAGTAAATTAAAACATGATATGCAGCCTTCTGGGATTCATGAAAACACAGAGAGGACAAGGGCTGCAATAAACATGGCACTATTCGACACGGGTGGTTAACAGACAATAAAGTGACAGCCTCAGCATTAGCCCATGGAGACAGGATGGAAAGACATTAAAGTTATAAGCATCAGGTTGCACTGGATATTCATGACCTTTGCAAAACAAATCTGGTGTGATCAACAAGATAAGGGTCACCAAACTGTTTTCAGTCAATGAGGAGAAAGGACACTCTTGTCACTGGAAATGCCAAAAGCAAGATGGTAATTTCTTGATTTATTATTTTGCAGGATTGAGAAGACTGGGAACTGGAAATTCGCAATAACTGAATAACAAGGTTAACAATATCACAATAATGGTTGCCGCAAAATGAATTGTACATAATAAATATCCAGAAAGAAGGCAATTTTTCTGCCAAATCCAGACTTAGGGGAGAGCTGAATATACGCCTCTTTCCCTGGGAAAGATTGTTTAGAATACGGAGGCACAAAAGACAGAGCCGTCTTCTAATTGGAAAATGAGTAGGAAAGAACTTCTGCAGACCCTAGAAAGTCCACAAGACAATGGAGAACAGGTGCCCTACTTTGCAAACGAGAGGCCAGAGCAGTTAGGCATTTCGCTTTGCATTCTTCCAAAGGTCACACCTACGAAACTAAGCACGAGCTGCCCTCATAGGTATAAAGCTTCTTGCATCGCTCAGATGGTAGCTGAAGGAAACCACAAATTTATGCACAAGAAACCCTTCCCCCTCCGCATAAGTCCCCCAGCCTCTTCGCAGCCAGATACGCAATTCTTGCAAAACCCTAGAACAGCTCTCCAAGCCAAAATCTAACATTTCGATGAGGTAAAACAACCGGGATTCCAGCTCAAACCAAGAGATCTCTCGTCACGGCGTCTAACGAACACCCATTTAGATGCCTTTCGCCCTAAGCGGAAACCAATTCAGCCGTCGCAGCAATTTAGCAAACAAACAAGCAGGAACAAAACCCCAGCCTCAAGGCGCCGCAACGCCCGCACGAGCCGGACCGCCAGAAACCCTAGCGCCAACGACAACCCTAAAGCGACACCAAATCGGCCGCCGCCGGTCCCTCGTCGGAGGAGGAGAAGAAGAAGAAGAAGAAGAGGAAATGAGGTACCCGATTCTTGAAGGTAGCGGAAGACGAGGTAATTCAACTGGACGGAGGTGATGGAGGCCATGCTCGCGCGAGCGCAGGGGGATTCAATGGCCGCGGCGAGCTGCTGCTACAGATGCGTCTGCATGAGTTTGAGAGAGAGAGAGAGAGAGAGAGGGGAAGAGAGAGAGAGAAGAGAGAGAATCATCAACAGTGCGTTTTCCACCAGTAAGGGGTGGTGCGACTGCGTTCTTGTTTCGAACGGGAAAAAAGAGATCTCAGCGAACGCTTTGCCTAACGCAACCGAACCGCTAGACCCTCAACTGTTGTCTTGACTGCCGTGAGCTTTGATTTACCTAATTTCATTAAAAGAAAAAAAAAAATCCAAACTTTAGTCGAGTCTCAATTTTGTCCAGAATTTTCTCTTATTAAAAAAGAATGTCAACTTTAGATCTAACCCCAATTTCAGTCCGAACTTATTTTTGACTAGAAAAAACCTTAGATTTTAAATCTAGTTTAAATCTGCCTCAAATTTTTCTCATCTAAAAAAAATCAGCAACTTTCAATCTAACATTAAATATCCCGTTAACCCTACATCCAATAATTGCAATTAGTTGTTTGACATGACATTTTCACGTTGGTAACAAGTCCACATTAGCAAGCTAATGTGAAAAATTATCTTAAAAAAAAAAAAGAAGAAAGCTTGCTCTTTGATATGAAAATTATGGAAAGTAGGGACGATTAATGGCGATTTTTGGACGGACGAAGGCAATATAAGATTAAAACTAAAATTGGTGATTTTTTTAGACAAAGAAAGTTCAGAAAAATTTGGGGTTGGACCTAAAATTGGAGTTTTTCTAGACAAAAAAAATTCAAGGCAAGATTGTGATTGGATTGGAAAATTGGAGATTTTTAGGGACTTAGGCCGTTTTGATTGGAATGGAAATTGACTAGAATGAATATTTCATGAGAATTGATTAGGGAAGGAATGGAAGCAGGTTAGTTTTTTTTTTTTTTTTCAGTTTAGTTTAAAGAATATTCTTTTTGGTCGGTTAGTGTACAGAATTGACTAGCCGCATTAGAAGTAATTTCTTATTTTTTTAATAGAATTGCACGGAAATATAAGTTAGGAATGATATTATCATTATTAAATTCTTATATTGAAAATTCAAGATAATTTTTAAAATATCAGTAATATTTTCTTTCTAATAATAGATACAATATGGCCATTCTTTATTATAATTAAAAATGTTTGTAAGTACAAAATTATTATTGAAAAGTATATTGAGTAGATTTTTTTTTTTTTGGGTCTATCTTAAATTAGCCCTAAATTCACTCTCGGATTTTTGCCCTACCTTTTTGCAAAGTGAGGGAAATCAAACTCCAAACTTAAAACTAAGGGCTTGTTTGTTAACCATCCAAATAGTGCCAAATTCTATTCTTTTGTTCCTAGGAGTAGTTTTGGAACATAATTGTGTTTAGTAAAATTTTTGTTCCCGGAACAAATTTCTATTTTTTTGTTCCCTAAGTAGATTTGGAACAGAATCAAGAATTAAAAAAAAAAAAAAGTTAATTTTTGTTCCCAGAACAAATCTAAGAATCAAGCCCATATTTTCTCTTCTTCCCTTTTTTTCTCTTATTCTTCTTCCCTTTTCTTCTTCATCATCTACCACCATCGCCGCGGTTGCCGTTCACCATCCGCTGCCCACCACCGCCGGTTGCCGGAAACTGGTTCGGCGAGCTGGCTAGGCTAAGGAGAGGTCCGACGAACTTGCTAGAGGCAAGCCTAGCCATCGGCAAGGCTCGGCCTCGGCCAGCCCTAGTGAAGCCCGCTTGGCCACCGCGAGGCCGAGCCTTGGCGGGCCGGGCGAGCCTCGCGATTTGGCGAGGTCGAGCCTCGCTGGTGACCAAGTGAGCCTCATCTAGCCCCGTCGATGGCTAGGCGAGCCTCGCCCAGCCTTGGCAAGGCTCGCCTAGCCTCGGCGAGGCCTGCCTGGCCACTGGCGAGGCTAGGCGAGCCTCGCCCAACCGCCGACGAGGCTCGACCGATGAAGGTCGGCCTCGCCGAGGGCCGTCAACACTCCGGTGAGGTCACCGGACAGGCGACCGACCACTTGAAGAATAAGAATAGGAGAGAGAAAGGAAAAAAAGAAAAGAAAAAAAAGTAAAAAAGTAACAAATTATTTAAAAATTAAAAGAAAATGATTTGGAGTAAAAATTTTGAGCACGATACCAAACACAATTCTATTCCAGAATCAGAAATTTTGAACAGTTAGGGCGCGTTTGGTAACGATTTTATTCCCAGGAACAGATTTTGACAAGAAATGATTATTTTTTATTCTGTTCCTAGAAACTGATTCTAAGTAAAAGAATGCGTTTGGTAATTGTCCAAAATTTCTGATTCTGGAATAGAATTGTGTTTGGTACCATGTTAATTGATTATGTTCCAAATCAATTTCTTTTAATTTTTAAATAATATATATATTTTTTTTTCCTTTTCTTTTTTTCCTTTTTTCCTTTTTTTTTCTTTTTTCTCCTATTCTTCTTCTTCTTCTTCAGCCGGCCATCGTCGGCCGAGCCTTGCCGATGGGCGGGCGAGGCTCGCCTAGCCCCGCGAGGCTCGGCCTTGTCGATCCGGCGAGGTCGAGCCTCGCCGGTGGCGGGCGGCCTCCGGGGGCGGGCGGGCTCCTAGCCACCGGGGGTGGGCGAGCTTTGCCGTGGCTAGGTGAGCCTCATCGGTGGCCACGTGGGCCTCGCCGGACCTCGCCTTGTCTGGCGGCGAGCCTCCGGCAAGCTCACCGAACTAGTTGCCGGCGACCGCGCGGTGACCGGGGGTGGCGGGGGGCGGTGGTCGCGGGATGGCGGTCGATGAAGAAGAAGAAAAGAGAAGAAGAAGAGTTTTGATTCTCAATTTTGTTTCCGGAACAAGAATTAACTTTTTTTTTTTTATTATTATTCTTGATTCTCTTCCTAATCTGTTCTCGGGAACAAAAATTTTACCAAACGTGATTCTCGTTCCAAACGATTCTAGGAACAAAAAATCGAATCATTTTTTTTTTTTGAAGATAATCCAAACGGTTTAAAATGCTTAGAAATTATTCCCGAAAATAGAATAAAAAATAATCATTTCGATAAGACATTGTTCATGGGAACAAAATCGTTACCAAACACGCCCTAAATGTCCCCACCCCTATTCTCTTAAGAACTTGGGAAATCGAGCTCCCCACCTCCCTTTTCTAAGCTAAAACTCATAATATTTTTCACATAATCGGTTCCTTTATTATAATATGTAAAATTTAATTACCCGAATAAGTTATTCATTAAAGGGTTAAAATTACTAAAAACCTCCAAACTTGTACGTATGTGAAAAGTTTACTTAAAACTAACTTTTGACCATCAAAAACTCTAAATTAATATACTTGTGATAATTTCACTATTTGTTACTTTTTGTTAATTTTTATTTTCAAATTACTAAGTTGGATAACATATTAATACTGTATTAACATTATTATTCTTTGATGAAGTACCATAACTAATGGGAAGAATTTCTTATCATCATGACCGATCAACAACCTATTATGATAGATGCACCTTTGTCCTTAGATCTCCCTATCTTTAGAAAATCTACTTCCTCGAAACTTGATTATCTTTAAGAGGTCACTTACCTTGGTGAAGATGACTAGGTTTCTAGCACATAACTCCCTCTAATAAATCCCTATTTTGCATTTCCAAAACCCCACTCTTTTTCTCCCATGCGTTCCATTAAAAAACTCATCCAACATGCTCCAAATGATGTCAAGGAATATCCAGTCTACCCGTTTTGATCAGCATCCTATTCATGCACTAAGCAAGAACATTTTGTTAATCTTCATTTTCCTCCTAAACTGGTCCAACAATGGCATTCCCAAGGGTATATACACATCTCCACTTCAGATTATTCCGTCTTGCTTTTAACCTTTCATGGATGAAAAGGCCTTCTAGAAGCTGCCAGAATGGCACTCCTTGACACCTGATTCCTCAAATACCAACATACTTACAAAGGAACAGTTGAGATTACCCTCAACGTTGGCATGGTCTTTGTTACCCTTTTTCATAACTTCAATATAGCCTTGTTCGACCCTCGAGTCCTTAATGTCTTAAAGGTCCAGTTGCAAATAACTGAAGCATCCCAAACTGTTGATTCAATTGTTGCAACCCTTCATTACCAAATGGTGTATCGAGTTTAAAATCATGCCTTGGATCTAAAGCTAAGATGCTCTATTCATTTCTATCGACATCAATCAAACACCATCCTAAATCTATGTTATGACATCCTGAATTTTACTGACCGTATAAGTGTAATCGGACTGTTAAGGGTTTGGATTATTTTAAAGCGGGCTAGATAACAAGCCTGATGGGTCGTGAGGAAAGTATGGGCTTAAGTGGTTAATGGGCCACACGAAGATATCGAGCATGGGCTTGATCAGTCAAAGGATATGATATGGACTTAGGCTTGGCTTGGAGTGGGCCAAGAGTCGTGTTCATTAAAATTGTGAATTAAGTCTAGTGGGTCGTGAAATGTCGTGGGATAAGCCTGGTGGGCCAGAGATGGGTATTCAGGCCCGATCGCTTTAATTTTCGATTAAGTTTATAGATTATCGTTACGAGGGATTTAATTAGAAATTTTATTAAAAACTTAGTAATCTATTATCGAACACTAACTTTACTAATTTCTCGCGATTAATTCTTGTTTGTATTGTAGATTAGCATCGAGACGTTAATGCGTCAATTTGATTCGTGCAAACTCATAGATTCGTATAGTTATGAAAAGATAAAAAATTTAGTGGATTCGAAATGAAACTAAGTAGAAGGTGTTAGAAACTATTAGACTAATTAACGACACATATTATAACTTAATCTTAACCATTCTCGAGCACCAAGTGTCGACCATGAAGAATAATGTGTACATGGGGGCCGGGAAATTCATCTCTTCCCTCTCGGTTTCTCCCCAACCCGAACCCTCCAGAACAGACATCATTAGTATCCCTTTCTAATGATTACTTCTCTTCTTGGGATTTAAAATAAAATCTACACACATATATGATTTTTTTCCTACTCACGCCATTCTCTTCTCCCCAAAAGAGACCCAAAATTCTCTCTCTCCATTTTTTTCTTCCTCCCTCTCTCTTTCGTGACTTGCATAGAAGCAGAACTCAGCGACTTTAGCTTCTTCTTCTTCTTCTTTTTGCGTGCATTTGAGGGTAGAATTTCGAAGAGCAGCGAGCCACCAGTGAAGCTGAGCCACCAGTAAGGAAATGATGAGGCCTTAAACTAGATTTTATCCACTGTTTGTCAAGGGAACTTGCGGAGCATGTTGAATGGTGGAAGATTAAGGCTGTGTTTAGTTCAGCATTTCCAATGGGCTTTTAGGCCTAAAAGCTCCTTGGGGAAATGCTGGACCGTTTGGTTCAACTTTGAAACCAGCTTTCAGCTTTCAACTTGCCTTCAAAATGCTGAAAGCCAAAGTTAGTAGGGACTAGCTTTGGGCTTTCAGCATTTGGTGGAATACTGAAATTATTTTTTCCCTTCCAAAACTACCCTCACTAATTTTTCATATTTTTGATTTTGCCCATGATTATTTTTTTTAATTGAAAAAGGAGGCAACCCTTCGCCGGACCGACGAAGGGCTACGGCCCGGCGAGCCAGATCTGGCGCTAGCGGCCGTCGGCGAGAGGTCGCCCGAGGTCGGGCGACCTCGGTGAGGGTCGCGTGACGCGGCCCGAGGGCCGCGAGACACGGGCGGGCACGACCCGGCGACCGCCACGGGTCTCGCGAGGGTCGCGCGACATCGGCCGGAGTCGCATGACCCTCGCGAGAACCAGGCGAGGGCCGCCTGCGGCCGCGAGACCCAGGCGGCGGTCGCCTGGGTCACGCGGCCCTCGGTTGGGTCGCGCGACCCTCGCTGAGGGTCGCTCGAGGTCAAGTGACCTCCGGAGAGGGTCGCGCAACCTAGCCGAGGGCCGCCGGAGCGGATCTCGCTCACCGCGATCGTAGCCGGTTTAGTTTAATTTAAAAAAAAAGATATATATATATATATATATATATATATATACACACACACACACACATACATATATTATACCCATCAAAACCCATTACGAAAGTTTTTTTTACCAAATGCACATTCAACTCAAAGTCCATTTGCAAAAAAAATTTACTAAACACAATTGCATTTCCTCAAGTAGCTTTGGGCTTTCAGCATTTGCATTGGACTCAAAGCCCCTTGCAAATGCTGAACCAAATGCAGCCTAAGTTTGAAGCTTCTGTTTTGAGTTGGAATATGTTATATGGGCACTCAAATGAAGCTGTTGGTCTTTGCATGTGATGATCGGGGTTCGGATGGTCAAAGAACCGAGCGTGAGGGAGCTGAGTTGGTCGAGTTGGTGGGTAGATGACCGCTAAGTGATAGATGGGTGTTGCATGTTGCTTTTGAGGGGTCGAGACGCGAATAGTAGCCTCGAGTTGAGTTGTAGGTTGCCGTGTGTAGTCGATGAGCTAATGAGATCACTTTTGGGTTCTGTTGGAGAGGTGTTGAGGTACTAAAAGACGTTGTAGATGAACTAAATAATCTGATTGAGCTATGGATGGGGACAGTGGCTAGGGATGTTCTGTTTGGGAAAGACAAAGACGGAAAATTTACTAGTTTATGTGTCACTTGGGGTTTTAAATGTGTAGTTAAAGGAAAGAACTAATTTTCTTAAGAGTGCACCAACTATTTTAGGCTTCAACTACTGGTTATAGAGATTTTCTTGCGAAAATTAGCTGTCGAGAACATTCCTACCTTAAAATAGCAAACTGACTTGCAGAAAAACAACAGAACCATAGGTAGTTCTATGGATTTTATGAAATTTTCTAGATGGAGTTGGACCTTAAAACCTTCATGAAAGTTGTAGGACACAACTTTAGGAACAACATGTCAAAATTTGAGGACAAACGGTTAAGATTTGGGTAGTAAAATGATCCTTCTCCAGTAGGCACTTAATCTGGAAGTTGTTGTAGAATTTAGGGGGTAAAGACAACAAATTACTGCTCTTTATACAATGAGATATAGGCTTAGGTTTCTTCACAAAAAAAAAAATGTTAATCTATGTCTCTTCTATAACATACTAAAATTTTGTAGCATTTCGATGAGATTTGATGCACTTTCTACTTCTGCCCGTGTCAGCTTGTATCCTGCTTAATCCAAGACTATGCAATGGATGATGTGCCTCTCGTACCTGATTTTCATGGCATATGGGGAGTCTAATGGTCTTGTAATAATGGTTAGTTTATGCATGAGCACGCCTCTTCCATAATTCAAAGTGTGGACATTGTATGGTTACTAATTGTGGCATATGTGTTTAATGAGTGCGACATGAATGAAATGTTGTGTGAGCATGTGTGCTACTTGAAGTAATTGTGTACTCTTGAGGTCATATGCATGCTGTGATGTGATATAATTCAGAGGTGTGATGTGTGGAATGTGTGAATTAAATGAGTAAGAGATTTCCATCGGTATTGAGATACCGGTGATGCCTCGGGGAGTGGGATGCCCATGCTGTGTGATCTTGGCTGCCTTGGTTGAGTGAGATACCGGGATGCCTCAGAGTTGAGATGCCCTATGTGTGATCAAGAATGCCTCGGAATGAGATGTCCCATGCTGTGTGATCTTGGGATGCCTTAGTTGTATGATATTGGGATGCTTTGGAATGAGATGCCTATGATAGCAATATCGTGGAAGTCCGGATGTAGGATTCCGGAAGTGACTCGATCAGGCCGGCTTGCATTTCGGTGGGTAAATTAATCGAGGGTGGACCTTGATATACACACTATAATATAAATTCCACTCGGCGTGTGAGTTCGCCTGTTGTCGCATCTCATCTGAGTTCAAATTAGGAGCATGCGGCATACATGTGCCTTTAGCATGTTTGTTACGAAGTGACTATTCATGTGACATTTCAGTATTCATTTAGATATACCTGTGACAATCCTGCCTTAGTATGTTGAGCTATTTGGTTGTGTTCTCTTATTTTCTTTGGCGACTGTGGAATGTCTAGCTTAGGGTCTTATTATTATTTTTTTGTTGGGCATTGCTCATTCCTTTCTATTTTTCATATCGTTAGTATGGACGTACGATCGATCGCTCGTTATGGAGTGAGCGTACATTGATGTTTCTTTTCACGACATATATGACCTCGATATCGAGCTGACCTACACGAGATATGAGGCTACGCTTTAGATGAATGATGGCGGGATAGACTGGACTCCTATAAGGTTCGTTGCTTGGTTCATAAACCATGAAGGGGAGCTGTTTGGCCCTCTTCAATTTCACACTGGAGGACCTGGAACTAGGGCAGGAGGTGCTTAGGCACCCAGATCACGATGAAGCTGGAGAAGGCGTCTTTTGTTTTTTGATGGACGTGGGCTAGTGTAGGGGGTAGTGAAGTTAGGAACCCCTCTCACCCTTTTCCCTGGCAATTACTTACACTTTGGTTTATGAACATGTAAATATACGTTGTGCATCGGTGAAGGACTTGTAAGTAATCCAGGCCGACGTATGTAAGCCCAAATGGTTTTAAAAGGAAAGTTAACGAAGCTTCTCATGATCCTTATATATGTTCTTAGTTGGATTGTCTAATGCTAGGTGACAGGACTCTTACAGGATGATCGTATGTTAGAAAAGCTTCATATCATAAAATATCCATGTTATACATGCTAACCAATTAGGTTTGGATGCTATAGTGCGATGATTGAAACCAACAGGTCGTGTCATGATGATAATCCGTATAATTTCCGCTTGTGCTTTGTATGTGATGCTTAGTATGTGATGCTGCCGGGACGTCACATACGTGCCTAGACAAATCCCCCGCTTTGAGTTAGTCAAGCTCCTCCTAGATACTTGGGTGACTAACAATGAAAAACTCCATCAAAACTCCAGACCTATTCAAGCTACATAATCGAAGTTCACTAAAAACAAAGATGGCCTTGTCATCATCAAATTCGACCACTCTCATGAGAGGCTAGAAAGTCCTATCTTTCCAACCATCCTTACCATGAAACATATATTCCAGACGAACTAGAAAGCTTAGAAGGAGATAAGCTTGAAATACAAGCCTTCAATTTTGAAGGACATCTTATAACTTATTTTAGATACCCTGTTTTGAGACATTGCCTATGGAATGTAGATTGCTAATGTCAAGTTTGTATGATGCCAGATCAATGATGATAGGCCTTCCATAAGAAAAGGAAAATCCAAAAATCGGGAGAGGTACGCCAGAAGTGCCTTAACTTATGTATGACGTTCACTTTAGTACCACAACTTTTCACCAACTCACTTAAGTGCCAAAATTAGAAAAAAAAAAAGATCACTTAAGTGCCTCCGACAAAAAATTCCGACTAGAGAAATTATATGACTTTTATAATTAAAAATTTTAGTAGGTGTTGCATTTGTAGGAGTAAAATGATCACTTTTTCATTAAGATTGGGATTAAAGTGATCACTTTTTAACAACAATTAGCACTAAAGTGATTTTTTTTTTTTTTATAGTGATTGGCACTAAAGCGATCACTTCTTAACTTGCTATACGAAGTCATTTAAGGGTTTTTTTTTTGCACTGAAGTGATCACTTTTTCGTTAAGATTGGCAGTAAAGTGATCACTTTTTAATTTGCTACACGACGTCGTTTAGAGATTATATGCTGACTAGGCATATTGGCAAGTTACGTAGGATTGAGAAATTAATAAAATATTGCCATGTTAGATTTTCGGTAATTCAGATAGGAGTTGACACTTGAGTGAACATTTTTTTTTTTAAAAGTGGCACTTAAGTGAGCCGGCGAAAAGTTGTGGCATTAAAGTGAGCGTTGTACATAAGTTAAGGCACTTCTAGTGTACTTTCTCTTTCCAAAAATCCGTTCTTCTAGAAATGGCAGGAGAAGGACCCTTCTATTAGTCCACCTGGAGAGGATAAAGGAAGATACCAACTCTTGGTGTCTAATGGCTCTTCTGAAAAATTAGAACCATTGGTTTCGAAAAACCATTCAAAGAGAAGACCACAACCTCTTTCTCCTATTAAACCATGTTATAAGCCTATCCTTAAATGAGCCAAGAAAAATCCGACTTGTGATCCACGCATCTTTCAATTTAGCAAATCAGTAGAAACAAATCCTTCGGAGCCATTCACCCCTTCCCACATTTGCATGTTTAATGAGTCTGATTTCCCACCTTTGGAAAAATTCACAAATCTAGTTGAGTACAGTCACCAGCCTAAGTAGAATTATCATAGAGCTCGATCTCTTGAAATTTGTGTTAAATTGGCAAATGGAAAATGCCTTAGTCCAGAACAAGGCCCTTACCACATTGAGGTCCAAACTACAAGCAAGCTTTAATTCTCTCAAAACTCAAGTGGCTGAAGTCCAAACTGAAGTGGGAGAAGTCAAAACTTGACTAGATTGTGTCCATTAATAGCTAGATCATACTTTAGTGGTCCAAAACAAGCTTCTTCAACTTTAGTAGATAAAACTAAAAAAAATAGATGTTGGGTTTGTAAACCTAAACATTACCTATATGATCAATCAATTAAAGTAGAAAGACTTCAAAAATAGATTAAAAAAAAAAATTCCAAACTAGCCAAGAGAGGACCACAACCCCTCTTCTTTTACCTCTATCTTTAATCCATTATTTTCTTTTCTATGGGAAAAATCTTCATTCCTTCCCTTGAGTTCCACCACTGCTCCATCCCTTTTGTCTCTAATTTGTAATTTAAATTAGACTGCTCCTGCTTGTAGGCATGAGGTGAGGGCCATCAAAGAAAGGTTCTTCACAGAATGAAATTGAAATCTATAGCCACATCAGCTAAAGAATCGACAAAATCAAAACAGTCTAAGCCTTTACCATTTGACCCTCCATCTTCATACATGATCTCCAACCCCCTTGAGTCATTTCTAAGAGAACATGTCAAGATGAGTATCTCCATGGTAGGCCATGACAAAATCCAATCTATATAAGAGTCTATGCAAGATTCATACTCTGAAGCTTCTCGGTTTGAGTCAGATGCTACATCATCCACTTCTATGGACAATGAGCAGGCTCAACCTATTCCTAAACAAGCCCCCATCAACTTCATGATTCAACTTGAAGAAAGAGATGAAGAAAACATGATAGATTTTCCCTTCTAGATTATCAATTCTCAGAAAAAAAAAAAAAAAAACTTGCAATCTCACATTCACACTTGATGATATCCCATATAACAATTGGCATGCTAGGCTACAAGAATTCTTTGCCTAAATGAATGCCAAAGCTACTGGTCCAAAAAATGACCAGTTTCATATTCTTCTAGAGTTCACTACCAGATTTACAAGTAGCTTGCTAGATTGGTAGTTGGCTCTTGCTCCAGCAAATCAAAATACATTCTTGGCACAAGATTTTGACTAGGTGATTCACATTCTTCACCTTTACTTATCAAGAGGCTTGAGGACCTCGTAGAGCAAAAAGGGAAAGAATTCTTTGAGAGAAAATGCTATTTTTATGAGCTAAAAGATCATGAGAGACATTTTTAAAGAAATGATGAAGCTTACTATGCCCTTGGTGGAGATCCAACTCTCAAACCAGTTTTCTTATCATTTGTGTCAAAGCAAATTGGCAATATGGTTGACAAGTATTTCCAATCAAAGAATTGGAGAACCTTAAATGCTTCCCTCAGAGAAATCCAACAAGGGATTCACGGAGCCTTTGACGAATTATGTCTAAGGAAAAAGGCATTCAAGAAATTCTCAAGAAGCAACAGGATACTTGATAGGGCTTGCAAAAGACCAAGTCTCCAAATCAAATGCTGCTTTGTGTGGTCGTAAAGGACATTTTGCAAAAAATTGTCCACAAGCCCACAAAAGAAGTATAAATCTAATGGATGCCATCCACAAGAAAATTGGTATCTCTTTGTAGAAGATGATCTTGAGTCAGTCTTTTCTCTTGAAGATGAACCTTCCAACAAAACTATTTGTGCCATAAAAACTTTCTCAAAAAATAGTGAAGATGAAGGAGATGATCCTACCCATGAGGGCATGTTCTTTTTTGATAAACTATTATCCCCTCTAGCAAACCAAGACCAATTCTCATCCATCCAAGTCACTAAAGAAAAACCTCTTTTTTTCAAGCCATATGTTCCTACCAGCTCCTTCCATCCCAATCCTCTAAACCCATTCCCCTCATTGCACAAATAGGCATTGGTGCAAACTCATATATCCTTGATCCAAAGCTTTTTCTTGAAGAATATCGAGAACCTCATACTCGTTATTTTACTTTTATATTCGGAAACACTTTTTCCACCCAAATAAGGTGTAAACCTATCAAAATCCAATTCTTTCCTTAGTGCACCATTATTACCTAGATTATCATATCCTTAGATCGGGACATCATCATTGGCTATGATATCTTAACTTGAATCCCGGATCTCAGGATTATGCTCAATGGGCTTAAATTTCAAACACAATTCTAAGAATTTGTAGAGACCAAGAGACTCTAAATTAATCTAACTTGAAACCCTTGATTCGATCCTCCAGACCCTTCTGGAGTCACATGCCAAAAACCACTAAGGGTCTGCATGGTAACGTTTCTGTTTCTTCCAATTTCTGTTCTTTTGTTCCCCGGAACAAAAAAAGAACATAAATCCGTTTGGTAACGCTTAGTTGATTTCTATTCCCGGAATAGAAAAGTTAGCCTGGGAATAGAAACGAGAAACAAAAAAAAAATTGCTTCTTGTCCGGGAGCAATTTCTAGAAATAAGCAAATTTTCTTTTTTATTTTTATTTTATTTCTCTCTTGCCGTGGCCACCTCCAACCGCCTGGAGCCACCGCCACCCGCCGCCGCCGCCGACCGTGAGCAAGAATAAAAAAACAAATAAATACAAAAAAACAAATAAATACAAATAAAAAAAAAACGCAAGAAAATAAAAAAAAAAAAAACTACAAAACAAATAAATACAAAAGAACAAATAAAAACAAATAAATACAAAAACAAATAAAAAACAAATAAATACAAAAAAATAAATACAAAAAAATATAAAAAACAAATAAATGAAAAAAAGAATAAAAAACAAATAAAAAAGAACAAATAAAAAAAAATAAATACAAAAAAGGAATCGTTGCGTTAGCAAACGCATTTCTATTCTTTTTCTATTCCAAGAGTAAAAATTTTGTGTAGTTACCAAACAGGTTCTTTTACTTAGAAATTGTTCCCCGAAATAGAAATAGAAAAGAACTATTTCTGAAAAAAAACTCTTCTCCAAAGAAGCGTTACCATGCGCACCTAAGAGTTTCTTGCCAAGTATTCCAATCCTTTGTGAAAAAACTCAGAGTTTTCATTAAATTGCCCTTCAAGAAGAATGAGGATGTCAACCGAACCGAAGCAAGCCACATAGGAATGAATCCATTAAACCTCTAATTAACCCATGAAGAATGCAAAGATCTCATCCAGCAAGGACTTATTGAACCCACAAACTCATAGTGGGCATGTGAAGCATTTTATGTGGAAAAACATGCTAAACAAGTCAGAGGAGAAAAGAGATTGATCATCAATTACCAATTTCTTAATATGTTCCTCCAAGATGATAAGTTTCCCTTATCCATCAAGAAAACTTTATTCTCTAGTCTGTCAAATGCAAAAATGTACTGTAAGTTCGACCTAAAGGGAAGATTCTGACAACTTGGACTCCATCCAGAAGATAGATATAAGATGACATTCTGCATACCAAACCAACACTTCCAGTGGAATGTCCTTCCTTTTGGATTGAAGATAGCACCATCATTGTTCCATAAGGCCATATGCAATATATTATGTCTAATCAGTGCAAGTGCAAAGATCTACATCAATGACATATTGCTCTATAGCAAAGACAAAGAGTCTCACTATAAGTTGCTCACTCAATTTGCTCATATTGTCAAGCAACATTACATTATGTCATCATATAAAAAGATGATTGCCTAGACGAATGGCAGTCCAATCACTCAAACAAAAGTTGTAGTCTCTACCTCTTCTTCAAATTCCCTCTGAAGGAAAAAGAATTCTTCAGATTGATACTAGTGACAAATATTGGGCACATTTTCTTTTTGAAGAACAACTTGACGATGAGAAGAGAATCTATGGACACAAGAGTGGAAGATTCTCCCAAGTAGAAATTCATTACCATTCTAAATTTAAAGAAATCTTGGCTATCAAGTGAGGAATTAAGAAATTCGAAGTCCATCTTATAGGTCATAATTTTCTTGTTGAATTGGACATGTCTTCCTTTCCCCAGATGTTGAAATTCAAGCAAAAGACAATTTCGCACCCATAGCTTCTGAAGTAGTTTCAAATTCTCTTTTGAAACCAAACACATGCGTGTTCTGTGATATTGATGTGAAATCATAGGCTTATCACGAGTATATTTAAACACATGTGCTAGTGTCTCTTAAAGACCAAATCTCGCATTAAGGCTTTCTCAACTTTTGAAATATACATTACAAAGTTCATATTTATATGTGGTACGTCATGATTGAGTATCATTTGATATGTGAACATCATGTCACAATTAGGCTAGTTACACTTGAAAATTGTTAAGCACGACATTTTAGTTTTAAGTTATTTTGCGATGTCAATGATTTGTATGATGCATTCGCATGCCGACTTAGGGTTAAATGTTTACTTGAATCATTTGTCGCATCCAATTCTTTGTCGTATGCGAATTTCATGCCGATTCACACATTGTATAAGTGAATTTAGAACTCATTAATACATATTATATTCTGGTTTGTTAATGATTAATGCACA
This sequence comes from Eucalyptus curtisii, assembly GCA_017140595.1. Lineage (NCBI taxonomy): Eukaryota > Viridiplantae > Streptophyta > Magnoliopsida > Myrtales > Myrtaceae > Eucalyptus > Eucalyptus curtisii. The sequence goes on from CM029502.1 coordinate 14,015,834, forward strand.
CATCTTCATAAACCTCAACTTTTGAGCACTGAATTGACCTCGATTGAATCGGACCCTTCTAGGAAGTAATAGAGCACGCTTAAATCTTTCAAGTTCACTAATTTCGCACAATTTGCTTGTTGTTAGACTTATTTTCCATTTTTTCTAAACTATACTAGAATTCTGATCTAGGAGTAAATTCGGAACCTTGTTTTTACCCCTGTTTGGGCAGGCTTTTTCTATTTTTGTATGAATTTTCATTAAGGATTCTTGAGTTAGACCTTTAATGGAGCTTGATTTTCACCCTTTTATCTTCATTGTGGTGAAATTTCATGATTTTTAGACTTTGATGATAGGGCAAATCTCAGTTGCAATGGTTAAATGTCCTGCTGTTTTGTCAATTTCCTAATGCGATGATGTGCCTTGTTGGATTTTTGTAAATTCATGCTTAGCTTTTATAAGGAGATTTTCTTTACAAAAGTTGTTCCATATGATGTTACACATGCTATGTGATTTTCTCAAAAGTAAATCATCAATGGGTATTTTTCAATTTTGCTGATTTGACCTACTTTGTGTGAAATGTTCTATTGTAGGCCTTTATTGTGAATGCTTATTTAGGTTTTTTAGGATAGCTTGTGTATGGAATTAGGATTCATTGCCTCCATGAATTTGTTTCAAAGTCTATGATTTTCATTGTCAAAAGTTTTTAATAAATAAATTGATCTTTCGATCACATTTTTCTCAATATTGATTGGAAATGCCCATTTTTGCACATTGAAATGTCTTTGGTATATGTGATCTTTCCAATACCAAATGTTTAGAGTCTTTCAAAAACTTGAGTTGACTTTGGAAAGGTTGTGGTTTGGACCGTATTTAAAATGCCTGCAATATCTGTGAGTGCATGATATGCGAGCCTCAAATTAGCTTTGGCAATTAAGTGCATTCCATAGCCAAGATATTCCTTTATCTAAATGTCTTCGAATCTTTTGAACTTTCGATTTGGCATTATGGTTGTCATGGTTTGAATCATATTTAAAATGCTTGCGATGTCTGTGAATATATGATATGCGAGCCCTAATCTAGAATTGGCAATCAAATGCGTTCCTTATCCAAACCTCACTTTTCATTATTGATGGTTTAAAAACTTATCTTTGAAGCATCACATGGACCGTTCATGCATAAAACCATGTCATCAATTAGAAATGCTTGTATTTGTGGTTGGCGTGTACCCATTGATTGTTTGAGAAATAAGGCTTAAAGGCCTGCTGTGTGTTTAATTTATGCCAATACCCGTGGATTCTAGATGTATGTTAGGTGTGATGTTTGATATTGTGGGTAGATCTTGGGATTCACCTAGAACATCCTTTTAGGGACTTATAAGCATTGTTGGCCATGCGAGGACATAAATGGTCAATAATGGTTATGAGACATAAAATGAATTGGATAGGTATCTAGAGGGATCTACGTGTGAATCGCAAAGACCGACCCCGATGCCTTATTTGTTCATTTGTTGTGTATGACATTATATTCTCGATTGTCATTGATTGTTCCTATACTTTTGACGGTTTTGTCTTGTTTGAGTATTTCTTTCGATTGTATGTACCTAACTTGGATTTAGGTTAGGACTAGATTACATCCTTGAAGATTGAAGATCATCAAGACATGAAGATGGCGAAGGTCGATGTCCATTCCAACCGTGTTTTTGTACTACTTGTCCCCGACATATGTTTGGGGTTCTTCATTTGTACAAGGGATAAGTGTTCCAGAAGTCCTAAAACTTGTCACGAACATGCATTTCAGTCCTAAAACTTGCAAAAAGTGCATTTAAGTCCTAAAACTCGTTAAATTGTTTCAAACGAGTCCTAAAATCGACGCCGTTAGCCTTTTCCGTTAAAAATGCTGATGTGGCATTTTAAATAATTTTTTATTTTCCGCGTGGATTTTTTAATTATTTTTTATTCATTTTTTAAAAAAAGTTAGATTTAAAAATTTAAAAATTAGATTTATTCATTTTATCTTATTTTTACTAAAAACTAAAAAAAAAAAAGTTCAAAAATTTATCTTTTAAAAACAAAACAGCGGCTCATCTCCCCCGCTGTCGCCGCCGCCGCCCCGCCGCCCATCGCCCCGGGGCCGGGCGACGGCCGCCGCCCCCGGGCGGGGTGGCCAAGCCTCGCCGGCCCCAGCGAGGGCCGACAACGTCGGCAAGTTGTCGGCCCTCGACCCTCACTTGGGGCCGGCGAGGCTTGCTAGATCTGGGCGAAGCCTCGCCCGCCCCGAGCGAGGGCCGATGAGGCCTCGTCCGGGGCCGGCGGCCGTCACCCCCATTGGGCGAGTCGTCGCCGGCCCTCACGGGGGGCCGACGAGGGCCGACGAGGCCCGCCAAGATTTGGCGAGGCCTCGCCGGCCCCGAGCGAGGCCTCACCTAGGGCGGGCGATGATCGTTGGCCCTCCCCTGGGGCCGGCGAGGGCCGGCCACCCCCACCTAGGGCCGGCGACCGTCGCCCGGCCCCTCCGACGATGGGCGGTAGCGGCGGTAGGGCGGGGGAGAAGAGAAAGCGGCTGATTTTTTTTTTTAACAATTTTTAAAAATAAAATTTTTAACTTTTCTTTTTAGTTTTTTTGTGAAAATAAGATAAGAATAAATTTAATTTTTTAGTTTTTAAATCTAACTTTTTTTTAAAAAATGAATAAAAATAATTTTAAAAAATACACGTGGAAAATAAAAAAATTATTTAAAATGCCACGTCGCATTTTTAACGGAAAAGGCTAACGGCGTTGATTTTAGGACTCGTTTGAAACAATTTGACAAGTTTTAGGACTTAAATGCACTTTTTGCAAGTTTTATGACTTAAATGCATTTTCGTGACAAGTTATAGGACTTCTGGAACACTTATCCCTTTGTACAAACACCTGACATGATGCGAGTTTCCTTTCTTGCACTTATTTTCGTTTGCCAATTAGGATTGCATGTTAGATTTATCACTTTTGTATATTGCTTACTTGATTGTCTACTTAGGGTACACATGACAAAATTTTTGGAACAGAAATCAATTTCTATTCCATGGACGAGTTTCTGAGTAAAGAAACGTGTTTGATAACAATTCAAAATTTCTATTTCTAAAATAAAAATTCGTTTGATAACAGAATAAAATTTCTATTTCTAGGAGCGGTAACGATCGGTGTTCGATGGCCGGAGTCTGACGTTTGGCGACCGGCATTTGACGTTCGATGACCGATGACGGGCGACTGAAGTCCAAAGTCCGACGTTGGGTGTTCGGCGCTAAGTTCGGTGACTAGCGGTAGGAGGCCAAAGTCCAGAGTCCGACAACTATGTGGCATCCTAAAATTTCATGACAGCCCCTGGATATACCATGAACCATGAATAGGTGATGGAAGCGCCATCGGATTATGCTATAGCCATTAGACCAATTAATTACAATAGATTAAGGCCGAGCATTTTAATGGACAATTATTTGGTTGGAAATATATTATATGTCCATGAGTGATCAAGGATTGTACTAAGGGACAAATTGATAAGGAAAATTTTATTCTTGGCCGTGCGCTTTATAAGTTGGATTTTATTGATTTATGTTACAAAGTTTTATGGCCATATAAATTTGCAATTAGGTATTTATATAAGTGAGGATTAAATGGAAAAATAGGAGAAGGTGTGGGCTGATTTTCTTAAGGCCAAACCAGCCCAAAAACCAGCCCACAGCCCCCACCGTTTCTCCCCATTTGGTCGACCAAGAGGATGGCCCAAGCCCGGCCCAAAGGAGGTCCATCAACTTGCATGAAAAAAATGACAAGTGGCGAAGGGGATTATCCAAGTGGCTCTTGCATGCAAGCTAATGATTACTAATCATGAAGGGGAAGAAAAGAAGAGTGGCGGAGTGAGCGAGGGGGAGGAGTTGTCGCGCGAGGGAGAGGAAGTGAGAAAGAGAGAAAGAGAGAAAGAGAGAAAGAGAGAAAGCCGAGGGAGAGAGAGAGGGTTCGTGTGGGTGCTGCTGCGAAGGGAGAAGAGGACCGGCCCCACCGTACGTGCACCAGCAGCCACCGTCGACGCCGCCTAGTACCGCCGTCGATCGAGCCCGCCAAAGCTCCAAGTCGCCGTTTGCTTACTCGTTTTCGTTGGACCTAAGGCAAGTAGAGTCCGTTAGCCTACATTTTGCTTGCTGTGGTTGTGTGTGAAGTGAAATGGGTGTTAGAAATGCTTGGGTTGTGGTGCTAGATGCTAAATTTCGAGTGAGTGGTGCTAGTCTTCCTAGAACAATCAAGCTGTTGCATGTAAAAACAGTCCGACCCCTTGCGGTTCCGTAAATTTTATAAAATTATCCAGTTAGAATTTGATCTTGTGTTCTTGATGAAAGTTGTAGATGACATATTAAGGAGTAATATACTAAAATTTGAGAAGAAACGGACAAGTGTTGGTCGGTGAAACGATTTTCTCTGAAATGGTTAGATCTGGAAATCGTTACCGAGGGTTAGGGGGAGTTTTGGTGAATGTAGCTCATGATATATAACGAATATGACTTTGAGTTCTTCATGAAAATTTTTCCTCTAGGTCTTGAATATAGCATATCAAAATTTCAGAATTTTCTGAGTTGATTTAGGGTTTATACTGAATTTATGAATAAAACTGTGCAATGGTGATATTCCGAAACTTTAAGCTGTGATGCATGGACCATAGGGACTCCTACGAAGCTCTTTTGACATGGTGTTCTTCATGAAACCTTTTTCTATAGATCTTGTTTATAACATGTTAAATTTTCAGAATTTATTGAGATCTTTTACTATTTTTTCCAGAATTTTAATTAAAGGAGTGCATTCTGCTTTATCCGAAAATTTGCTTCACTTTCAAGAACAAATGAACTGCTTTATGAAATGTGATATCTTGGGTGTTATTTGTACTGCATATATGGTGACGTTTGGCATATCATATGACATCAAAAAGGCTGGTTTAGACCTCTGATATTATTGCATCAAATGCTAATTTGAAAATGAGATATATATGTGAATATGCATTGTGATGATGATAATACCGTCAGAGGTGTGAGCCGACGACGCCCCGGGAGTATTGGAATGCCCGGAAGTGTGTGCCAGATGTCCTCGGGAGTTTCGAGATGCCCGGAGGTGTGTGCCGGATGGCCTCGTGATGCCAGTTGAGGTGCGAGATGCCCAGAGGTGTGTGCCAGATGCCCGGAGGTGTGTGCCGGAGGTTCCTCGTGATGCCAGGTTGGGTGCGAGCGATATATGAGGGATGCAAATATTGGTCCTTGGAAGAAAAATGAATGAGATCCTTTTGAAAGTTAAAATGGAAATTGAATCATGCGCATGTGTGTGTGCATATGGCATGGGATATAATTGCCTATGAAATTGAGTTGATACTATATTGCATTGAGAATGCGATCATGAAGGTATTGAATGGATCTCATGGGGATATATACATGATTGTATGGATGTTATGAATCATGTGCATGTATATGTATATGGCATGGAATATGAATTGCTTTAATGAATGAACCTCATGGAAATGCAAGCATGATTTCATGAATGATATGTGCATTTCACACGAAATTGTGGTTCTCCTGCTTGTTGCATTAAGTAGTTTGATGGATCTTTACTGCTGAGTGGTTGTACTCACCCTTTTTGAGGACTAACATTTCAGATTAGGAGATGCCTCTGTCACCTGTCACGCATGGTACATTTTATGGCTTACCGTATGATGTTGAGGTTGAGTGCTCGGAGCACCCCTGCGTTGGTGTTCATGGTCTGGTGTTTATCCGTGTTCGTGTTTTGGTTATGTATGATGTGGGTCTACCTGATGGCCCTGTAGTCCAAGAGTTCATGTCCGTCCATGTTCATCGCGACGGAAGGATGATGGGGATGCTGCTACCGCCACCGGCCGATGCACCGGGCTGGGTGTGATTAGAGCGTGTGACTGGTGGAAGATGACACTTTTTGGATGGCTGACACTGGTTAATGGATTGATGTACATGTTTGATGTAGAGTCGGGTTCTTTTGGGTTATAGCCGAGCTTAGTTAAAGCCTTGGCCTTTTGTTGTACCGACTCGTGATGTCCATCAAAGTATGTAAATAAAAGTGGTTTGTCATTAGCTTCTATATATATGAAAGGTGTAGTTGGTGTGCATTGCATTGTATTATTTAGCTTGAGTACGGGTTAGGGAGATGTCGAGTATGCTTCCGTTATATGAACTGCGCTGGGACCGATTATGATAACATAAACCCCTCGGACTTATGGACCCACTACAATTCAAATGGTATCAGAGTGACATGTTATTAGGACAAGTGAAAGGTAAGCGAATTGTGGCGACCCTTGCGGATCGGGGGCCGTGTCGAGGGGTGCCACAAACTGGCAATCGGCGTCCAATGTCCGGAGTTTGACGTCTAACGTTCGATATCCGAGTCCGGCAATAGGAGGCCGGCGGCGAGTGGCCAGTGGCCAGAGTTTGGTGGCGAGTGGTAGGCGGCCGACATCCGGTGGCCGGTGGCGAGCGGCGAATGATCATCGACGAACATCCGGTGGTTGGTGGTGGTGAGCTCCGGCATCCAATGATTGGTGATGAGCGACCAACGACCGGTGGGCATTTGGCATCCGGCGACCGGCGGTTGGTGATGGGCGGTCGGAGTGAGGTGGTTGGTGGCCGAGGTTCGGTGGCCGGGGCCGGTGGCGGACGGGCGGCAACTGGCGGCAGGCGTCCAACATCCCATGGGCAGCAAGTGGGCGACGGGCGCTGACGAGAGTGAACAATGAGAAAAATTTTGATTTCTCATTTCTGTTCCAGAAATAGAAAAGCTAAAAATTTTAATTTCTGATTTCTGCTCCAAATCTATTTCTGGAACAAATAGAAAAATGAAATTGCGTTACCAAAAGGATTTCTGTTCCAAACCTGTTCTAGGAAACGAAAAAACAAAGAAATAGAGAAACAGAAATTTTGTCATGCGCACTTTTATCGTCTCGCATTTAAAATTCAATTGTGTGATTTCTTTTATCTTTCTTAGAAATAGAATTGCATGAAAATGGCCATACGTGCACGATCACTTAGTTTAGGTTCAACGATCTTGAAAATGTAAAAAGAAACACATCGACACCTTCGGAAACACGACAAACTATGAGGTACCAAAAGGGCGATAATATAAATATTAGTGTAACCCAAGTCCTCGAACCTAGATATCTACTTGCGTAGAAATCAAGGGATGACAACTGATCCCCGATTAGGTTTTTAGCCAACCCTTGAAAACAAGGCTAGTGGCGACTCCCATCTTATTTTTTAGGTTATCTTAAACAACTAAATCATTTAATAAACCTGTCGTGTGGGGTGTCAACCTTGATGAGGTTCACCATGATTTAGCATACCCATTGTGGAAAGTTCCTAATTGATGAAGTGCTGTCATCCATAGGATGTGTGTGCTAATGAGAAGGCTGTCATGATAAAGGTATCCCAAAATCCAATATCTACATCCGACCTCCTCTCTCAAGGTGTGTCGCCCGTGTGGGTGCAAATCCCGGCACTCCGCTATCATGTGGGATATGAGCTTGGAAGAACTCGCGACTGTGATCGAGTGAATGGTTTGCTCGGAAGGTAAGGTGATAACGCCTTTGTGGATGAGAACTGTGAGGGAGCTCTCGTGGTTAAGTACCTCTAAACCCGACCTTTCTCCCACAAGGCCGGATTGTGACAAGCATTAAGCATACCACTTTTTGAATAGGCAACCTTATTCAGTGTCAAGTAACTTAAACAAGGACATGATTGAGCCAAAACACACATAAGCACATGCTCATAGACAAGCACAAAAGTTGTATTAGACCCAATATGGAACCCAGTCAAAATCAATCTCCTCTTCGATCTTTGACTGGATGGATCTCCCGCTTAAACCCTCTCCTATTCTTCTCTAGCCATATATTCCACATATTGCTGTGACTGTGTGCTGCTCCTAAGTTTTCCGTTAATCTGTGGGACAATGCCTAAACTCACCTGGTTCCCCTGCCTTCAGAATATAGTAGACCAATCCGCAATGACAACTTAACCTCTTTCCATAAACTTCCTTCCCTAGATGATGATTTAAGGAAGAAAGCAGCCTTGGTTCCAGCACTTCCTCCAAAATATTTCCATGGAAATTACAGGTAATACCTCCTTTTGGGACAATGTAAATAAGATTTCATGATAAAAGCTGTACCTCATTGAATGCCCTATTATCAAACAATAGGTTGTCTTTTAATAAATAAAAATAAATTCTCTGTGAGACACCAAGGTTAGTATCAATCAATTTTTGAGAAGAGCTAAAAGCCGAAAGAGAGCTCATTGATGATAGAAGGAATCCTCAGTCAATCAAAAGATCTGTTTATGGGTCATTGACGCTGATAAAGTCTACTCATGAATAGTTTTTAAATGTAAGAGACCCGGGAAATTTCCCATTCACTCGTTGCATCACAATTTCTAATGGAACAAATTTGGAAATGAGTCCATCGGATCAAATACCATGCTAAAATCTAACTTCGTTGCCAAGTCCAACTTGAGAAAATGTAATTCATTCCACAGCTTTCATTTCCATTGCCAGATACTTATCCCGTGAGGATAATATGTTTTCACAGTAAGCCAACAACTCTAGCTGCTTTCAACCTTATTCTTCACCAGGTAGTTACATAACCATTTGCAGAAATCTCTTTTCTTAAATCCATCTTTCTGCACATGATCGTTGATAGCGTGCCAGTTAACCACATAAAACTTACTGATTTCACTCTAATCTTCACATAGAAGGTCTATTACTCTCTCCCTTTTGTGCAACTGAAGATGTAAAAAGGATATAACCCCCGACAAACAAATCTGATTTTCAGACCTGTTCTTCCTTTCAGCTATCACCAAAATGTTATTCCAAACCAAAAGTTTTGCCCAGTTAACCCAAAGTAAGACCCATAAATTCATTGGCACTGAACCAATATAGCCAAACAAGAATCTTAAGAATCTTAGTTGATCACCCTCCATCTCCAGCAAATTGGAGATATGGGATTTGAACAAGGCTGATATCACTCAGTTCAACCTTAAACCTGCCAAGTATCTCATTTCTACTGCTCTCAGATCTGATTAAGAACTCTCTCGACAATGATAAAGGGAAAGGTGAATCCTAGATATTACAAAAGATACCAGCAAGTATTCCAGAACCTGATCCTGCCATACAGTACCCAAGCACTCATAGCAAATAATCCTTTTATAAATCTGATAGGTGAATGATTTCATGAATACTAGCCTTGATCCAGCTACACAGTACCCAATCACTCATTAGCATTGGCGTCCTCAGTATCTTCCCCACGGATAAAGCATTTGGATAGAAAAATAATCTATTTTAATTGCAAGAGTGGATGATCTTTCCCATAACAGTATAGATTATGCGCCAAAACCATAGAGATAAACATTTTATGAATCATATCAATACTCAGCTCTTGCCACATTCGGAAACAATGCAATAACGGAAGCATTTCTCCATAAAGAAAAAATAAGAATTATTTGTAAACAGCTTCTCTAAGCACAGCCTAGCACATTTTCATAAATCCGATTGTCAAACATCACAAATGTTTGTTTCCAAGGCAACTTAGCTTTCTTAGCTAACCTTCGTTTTCTTGACTGTAATCCATCATGTCAAGCTTTCATCTCCACGTCTCCAATCCAGCCTCTGCCTCATTATAGCCAATGCACTTCAATTCATCCCAGAATCTCACTATTCATTATGAATAGACACCTTTCTAATTTTCAGAATACCGAAACAATTTATTGGATCCTTTCAATTTATCTTTCAAGACTTTAAATGCTTGCCAAGACAAAACTTAGAGAAAAAACAGAGAAAATACTTCACCAATCAACACGTGAAAAAAATACAACTCAAGATAAATTAGAGGAGGACCTGCAAGGGCGTCTCTTCACCATTGTCTCTGAAATACTGCCCATATGCATCCCCATTTAGTATTAATTCCAACGCTCGTTACACAAAAGAAAGAAAACATCGTAGGCAATCTGAACTCTAATTAAGCGAACGACATGTGCGTATGTCCATGCATATGAGAAACAGCAGTCTTTCTCAAGCTCAGTAAACACTTCACAATATGCAATTACGAGAAATATCTTCAACACTAGTATGTGCGGCTAAAGCTACATCAAACAAATAACCTGCCTGAGGAAAATATTGCATATGACTTGACCAAAGCCACTACCATGCACAATTCAATATCACCCTGAAGCATATTCAAGAGAATACAGCTGAAGGGACCATCTAATACTTAACTATATTTCCATACTCCCACTGGGGTTGAACTAAACAGGTTGCCAAATTCTATTGTTTTGAACTCTCCATATCATAAGTCATAAACATTTTCATTAACATAATAAAGGACATTCAGATGCAAAAATGTATGGGAACATCTTAAAAGACAATACACAAATCGTCATTTAATCAATAGGACTAAATTTCGTGCCACCGTATCAAGATAATTAGTAAGTTACAGCTTCAAATAGAGTGGAAGGTCATACCAGTATTGCTTGTATCTAGATAAAATGGATATGTTTGTTGTGCATCTCAAGAATTGGCAGTCAACAACGAGGGAACATAATGAGGGACATTTACAAGAGGCAAGTAACGGGAGCAACGGGACTTAAGCCAGTCCACTTTATAGAATTGTGTATTCATTATGCAATTTAACAACTACATGAGACTCCAAAGACGTCACAGGAGTGACTTATTACGCCCAAGAAGAACTTCAACAAAAGAATCTACGAAAGAATTAATTTTACCGGCACGTTACCACTACCATGAGCAACTTTGCATCCAGACATTAGATAAGGATGCCTCGAATCTTTATGAACCTTAAAAAAATTAAAAAATGACTTACTAGTCAAATTGCATGATATAACACTCAGAAAAACAAGCAGTAAGCCATACAATTTTGCTCTCTCCAGTCATGCTAGATTCATCGATTGCAAGAGAATGACCATGACCAGAAACCAAAACTCCATCAACGGGTACCTAAGGATCATCGAGTGGAAATCAGGTCGCATAACTACCAAACAGCGTGAAGAAATCTCAAAAGATGAAGCAGCTTACCCGATCGCCAATATTAAGGGATACAATGTCAACAACAACTCTATCATATGTTGACACCTTAACTCTTCGGTCACCTCTGGAAACCTACAATTATGCTCCGCCATATCTATGCTTAAAACTCAGCTACGCAAAATATCCTGATTGATTAACAATCATCCCGAAAGCAATATTTTTTCTACAGTTGAAGCACCTCATATTTGGAAACCTAAATTTGATTGAAGAAGAACAAAATCAACAGGAATTCTGATTGACTAAGCTCAACACAAATATTTCTGAAGGCCTTTGACATAGATTATGTGAGATATCCCGGAAATCAGAGTAGAATTCCCACATCAATGGATGGGAACAAAACTTTCCTAACAGACAAGGTAAGCAATCAAAATTTTTATCATCTAACAAAACTTAAATGACCACTTGAAATGAAAAATCTTAATCTAGAGGAAGAAGCATGACCTAGCTAAGAATGACGAGTTTTAGATGCCCCTGTGACCACATAACCACCAAAAGAGTTGGGAATTTTGAGGTAATAAGCTCAACTAGGGGGCCCACTCTATGGCCTATCCCAATGGTACGTTGCATATGTGGATCCTGCACATAACAACCATAATAAGCAAAATGAATATTGAAACCAAGTTCACACAATTGTCTTACAAAAATAAAATCTAGTAAGAGTTGGGTTATGAGGGAAGTGTTAAAATATTTCCAGTGACTCTCATTTGTGAATGATTGACTGTGTTAATAGGTGGTGCACATGATTTGAAACAAATTAGAATTTGAATCCATATGATTGCAAAAGGTAGAGTTCATGATACTTGGAGTGGCAAACATAGCCAATTGGATTCTTGAAGAATGGAATGAAGATCCTCTAAGAATAGAGTGACAGATAATCTATCAAAGCTTTTATGGGAGTAGTAGCAAATGGATTAACATGTGGACCTCTATTTCTGGGTCAATTGTACGGCCTTGTAGGTTACATAGGTTATAGTCAATAGCAAGTAGCCATTGAAACTTCAATTTATCCGTAGTATAGGAATTATTAATTAAACAAAGCAAATTGAACAAGGAATATAAAGAAACCAGTACCTAAGGATCATATATGGAGAAACCAAGGCAAAAAATGGACTCAACACATAGATATACCTCAAGAATTGGTTAGAAAACATCAAGAACCAGCCAAAGACAAGTTGAAACGATCAGAAAAGTAATTGAACCGGTCTGGTTGGCCATCAATAATGGTCAACGACAATTAACATCGGTCAAAGATGGTCAATAATCAACGGTCTCCAACGCTAACATGGACTATTGATATGGCAAATGCTGACATGACGGAGGATGTGTCCTAATGACGCGGTGAATGACATCAATAATGGGGTCAGTGGATTCAATTGATGTGCAACACGTGATGATGACACCAGCAATGACGTCACTCTATGCGGCAGGTCACCGTATGGCATGTGGGCGCATGGATCTCACGTGTATAGGCTTCTAGTGACGCTTAAAGGCACATCCATCAGTGGATCTAGACATTATTGCTGTTATGTGACTTGTTAGAGCACGATGAGGTTGATGGCAGTGTTTATTTTCGAAAACAGCACTCAAAGATGTTGCGCTCGGTGGATTCGAGTGTGGTTGTTCGTGGTAGCGCATGAGATGGCGTTTGACAGCCTTTCGAGATGAAATGTCCTGAATTGGCTCGCTTAAGGGTAGTGAGTCTAGTGGTAGTGTTTTTTTCTCTGAGACGAGTAGCGGAAGAGTGTCAAAACAACAACTTAAGGCTGCAGACTGGTGGAGACAGCGTGGCTGGTGCAATTGGTGTTGTTACAACCACCGCAGAATAATAGACTCAATGGGCACTTCCTAGATAACAACGATAGATTTAGTATCATGTAAGACTTTGTGAGGCCATAACCAATGCATAAGGATACTGGATTCCCTAGTAGAAAAGATTTCAAAATCATCCGTTAGATGAAAAACGTAATTTAATATCTCATAGTTCTAACACTTCTCCTCATGTGTAGTTTGGATTTTGGCCAAAAAGTAAAGCATAGAATTATATGATAGAGGAAGCAAATTAGAGCTGAGAAAAATTTGAACTTGAAATCTCCTTATCTAATATCATGTGAGATTTCATAATAGAAGAGAAAAAATGTAATATTCTGAATACTACCACATGAATAGTACAAGAACCCTACACATAGGGAGAGAATACTTAGACTTGATGTAAACAACAAATAACCTAATCCCAAATGAAGATCGGGATAAGTACACTATCAGTGCCAAAAGTTGTGTACGGCACTTACTTTGGTGCCAAAAGTTTTTGTTGGATCACTTAAGTGCCAAATCGGAGGAAATATGATCACTTTGGTGTCACCGGCGAGAGATTCCGGCCAAAATGATTACGTGGCTTTTATATTTAAAAAAAACAAAAAATCAACATGACTTTTAAACGAAGTCGTTTCCCGTCCTCCTTAAGAAAACGACGTCGTTTTGCCGTCATATGTGGATGGCCTCACAAAAACGACTCCGCACAGCTCATATGGGATTGAAATTAGAGTTTTTTTGTTTGATCCTCGCCCAACGCCGACCTAGCTCACTTGGCCACCGTCGCTCGGCCACTGTGCTTGGCCACCGTCGCTTGGCCTCCATTGTAGTTGCTCGACTAGATGAGCAAGGAGAGGCTGAGGTTGTTTCTCGAGCAAGAAGTGACAGGAAGAATAGGAGGCGAGGGCGGAGGAGGAGGAGGAAGAAGGGGGGTCGAAGGTGGAGAGAGAGAAGACGACGAGGGCGAGGGAAACAAGGAGGGCGTAGATGGAGATGGTGGATTGGGCTCTGCTCAGGGAGTGCCTGGTGCTGGTGTTGTTCTTCGAGGAAGCCCTGCCATGCCTCCTCTCTCTCTCTCTCTCTCTCTCTCTCTCTCTCTCTCTCTCAATTTGGGGATTTAAGGTTTTGACTTGGGGGAAAGACGCCAAACGACTTCATTTTTTGGTTTAGATGCTGACTGTACTCTCCAACAAGTCACATCAGCTTCAAAAATTAATAAAAAAAGTGCTACGTCGGATTTTCGGTCAATCATATCAGAGTTGGCACTAAAATGATTGTTTTTCAAACTTTTTGGCACTTAAGTAATAAAAAATAAACTTTTGGCACCAAAGTGAGCGCCGTACACAACTTTTGGCACTAATAGTATACTTACCCAAATGGAGATCCTAGTTATGTCTAATAGTACATGTATATATACGTACATACTAGAAGTCAAATTTCCTTTAATATGGACTTTTGGTGGAGCGACTTCAATTAGGAGTGATCTCATTTTCTTGTTTTCTAACCAAAGAAACAATCCAAGTCTAACATGGACTTTGCCAATGCATGCCACATTTGAGTACGCTATAAAAAGACAATACAAAATCAGGTTTGTTTATGGTGCCAAATTCAAGGTATAGTTTAATAGATACCATACAATTAGGTCTCTTATGATGGGTTGTCAACTCCACTGTATTTTTTTCTAGATGGATAGCAAAACTCTAAGGTCTTCTAGATAGTTGGAGACCGTGCTTGGATTTTTCCTTTTAAACTAAACTTTGAATGGAGAACCCTTTGAGTTGATGTGGACCCCTCAGTGCATGAACCTTTGAACTTGAAAACATTTAACATGGGAAATTAATTGATGTGGACCCCTTAGGACGAGGCTTTGGTGACCTCGAGCTAAGACCGAGCCCCACTCAGCTCGCCGGATTTGGCAAGGCCCAAGCTTGCCAGCCTTGGGCAAACTTGGCTCCACCAGATTAGGTGGGGTGAAGCCTCGCATCAGGGGAGCTCAAACCTCATCGGCCTATGGCGAGGCCGGAGCTTGCCAATGGCCGGTTGTTGGCCGCCACTATGGCCAACAACTAGCCAAGTTTGAAGAAAAAAGAGAAGGAAAGAAAGAAAAGAAAAAGGAAAGAAAAAAGAAAAAAAAAATAGATTTTAAAAAATAAAATAATAAAAAGTATTGAAAATGAGTGCATGTAGAAAAAGATTTTCTTTACCAAAACAGCTGAAAATATTTTCTAGTTCATTTTCAAATTTCAGCCCAATATAGAAAAATATGATTGTTTTCTTGAAAAATGATTTCTTGACACCACATTTTTCGTGAAATGAACGGAGTCTCGGACTTAATTATAAGTGATGTAAATAACAAATAACCTAATCCCAAATGGTAATCCTAGTTATCTCTAATCGTACATGTATTTATATACATTCATACTGGAAGTCAAATTTTCTTTAATATGGACTTTTGGTGGAGCGACTTCAATTAGGAGTTGACATCCTTTTTTTTTGTTTTATGACCAAAAGTTAGAAACAATCCAAGTCTAACATGGACTTTGCCGATGCGTGCCACATTTGAGTACGCTTAAAAATACTAAATCACGTTTGTTTACAATGTCAAATTCAAGGTATAATTTAATACCATACAATTAGGTCTCTTGTGATGGGTTGTCATCTCCACTAGGAGTGAGCATCGGTTCAGGGTTAACCTAGGATCGACCCAGGATCGGTCCAACCTTATCGGTCCTAGTCCGGTTCCCAGATGTATTGGGTTGGTATTTGATCTTGGGATTCTTAGACCAGCACTATGTAAGTTGGTCATTGGTCCTGAGAATTTAAGATCGGTCCAGTTCGGACCAACCTAATTGTATATATATTTAAAATATATTTCACATATTATATATCTAATATATTATTTATAATTTTTTTATATAAAATCCTAAGTCAAACAGCATCAACAGTATTAAATGGTTTTTCACGGTGTCCAAAACAGCGTAAATAGTATTAAACGACTCCTCACGACGTCCTCCTCCAATACTCATTTTGTTTTGTCTTCTTTGTCCTCTTAGTCTTCAATTTGCTAAAATCGAAAGAAATAACTTCTCCGCTCGACACTCGCCCTGCTCAACTTCCCCACTCACCACTCAACTTCCCATCTTGTCCAATATCTCTATGAGTAGCCTTAATCGTTTTTATGATTTCTTGCTTTTAATAGGTGTGAAATTTCTATTATTGCGTTATCTTAAATTTGTTGAATATGTACTAGTATTTATAATTTGATTGCATAGTGCCGCATTATTAATGGATATATAATTTAAAATGGTAGATTTACCTTTTCATTGAGTACAAAAAATTAAACAAAAAAATCATCAGTTGGTCTTGGGTTAACTCTAATTGCACTGAACCCATTAGGTCGATCTGGTCCTTTGTTTCAAACTCTATAGGGTTTGTCACGACCCCAACTCTATTCTCAGAGTCACGAACAGCAATGGTTATTTTTGCGACGTCCTAAGCACATCGTTGTCCCATTTCTTTTTATCTTTTCATCAAGCAGATACGGAAGCGTTACAAACAACACCCAGACAACAACAAGCAACTAGGAAAACAACCACTTACAAACACACAATTACATCAGTTATATTTACAAGCCTTTTGGTCATGAGCTGTTTGTTTACAACCACTACATCTTCTATGCTTAAAAGGCCCAGGTAAACCTTAGCTCCTCTAGCGAGAATGCAACTCCTCCATGCCTACAATTCTGAAAAATAATGAAGTAAGTCACGAATTCAATAAGTAAAACCCCTAATCCTCTACTAGAATGACAACTCATCATCAAATCTAGCATGAACAGTACTAGTATTACAATATCGATGGCAGATCAATAGCAATATTACTGCTTCACCTCGACCACAAATATGTATCCTTCAGTGTAACTTCCATGCATGCTTACCTTCGGGTTATCTATGAACACATCAAGTCAAGTAGTAATAAACATACTAACATGCATAAAAGGTTCATTAACATACATCATGGCTCGGCATCCTGGCTCGGCATCTCGGCTCAACTAAGGCATCCAGCTTCAAGCTAGGCATCCTAGCTCAACCGAGGCATCTTGGGGGCTAGCTCACCCGAGGCATCCGAGCTCGACCAATGCATCTTGGTTCAACCAGGGCATCCCGCTCTCACGAACGAGGCTCGCTGCCAACACTATGTGACGACGGTCTTCTTCTTTCGTTTAATGATCACATATCATATCATGTGTCACATATGCCAATTTATTATCTTTCATTTTAACCCACACATGAACAAACCATACAAAATGGACCCGCAACATAAAAATGACTACTCACGAGTAGCACATGGCAAAAACTTGACGACATAGCATATCCCCTAACCAAGGGTTAGGAATTCTACTTATCTTCGATGAATCTCGAGCTAAGACACGAACTACAAAGGAAAGGGTGGCTTGCTTGAAGACCGAAGGAGAGAGAGAGGCATGAGGAGGAGATGGCATTCAAGAGGAGAAGGAAGGAGAAAGTGGGTCGCAAGGTGAAAAACAAGGAGAGGTCCTCCTATTTATACTACTCGGTGCCATCATTACCAAGCCAAATGGTCCATTCCAAATTTTCCAAGTTTCACGCCTATGGTCCTTAGGTGGCAAGCCTATTTGTCTAATGATTGCACCTAAAGAATGAGTTGGATGGCTAAAAGATCTCGCTTGACAATCTAGCTTGTAGGCATCATCGATGATGGCCCGCTTTTCGCCCTTTCATTGGACCACTTGTATTTCACATTTAATGAGCATTTAATGAAGTTTGAAGATAAGGCTATCAAGATTGCCAACTCGGCACCTAAACTTCTTAAGTTATTAATGAGGGGTTTGGGTATCACTTTCCGATTGGTTCATGTGTGTGCCATCTTTTTCTTGCCCATCAAGGATATTTTTGATCTCATCATTGCTTTTAAAAAGTCAAAGGACACATCATACCCTTCATAATGAGGGTGTTCTAAAGTTTTCTTTATTTTGTCCTTTTTTCCTCAAGAAGATGGTCTAGAGCATTCCGTCGTCTAAGTTGGTTCTCGGGTCGATAAAGGGATCATTAGGTACACCTTGAAAAACTGTATCACATACACCCGAGGTTCAGCCCTTTGTGCCACATGCTAGACCAAAACTTTTCCTTGAATGGTTAGTCAGTTTAGAGGGTTGGTTGTCCTTTGATCGGTTCAAGGCCAATCCTAAGGCTATTCATGGCCTAACATTAAGTCAAGGCACTCATGGACTTTAGAATTAGTGACGAAATAGCCGGGTCTATTCTTGAGCTCATTCTAGTTGGTATCCAATCCTTCCGTATGATTCATGGTTGACTAATCCACGATCGGACATCACCAATTCAAGATTCATTTCCAATCACTAAGAATTAAATAAGGAATGATGCATTTTTTATCAGAAGACAATCGCATTTGATCGAGTCGGATTGTCCGTGTATCGGTGCATAGATGGGCGGAATCACCCGCGACCGAGCACTATGAACGATTAGATCAACCCATGACCAATGCTTGTGATCAAAAAGTCATCTTACGAGCTGTTGATCCGATTCCATCGGTATAGTCGGTGGACAATTCACGGCCGACACCTCGATCAGTTCGTGGCCGGCCGGTCGGTCGGACCATGATCGATTCTTGATTCCTTATCAATCGAATCGGTCGATCCATTCAAGACCTTATGGTTGATCCTCACGATATCATAATCAAGGATGTTACAGGGTCGGCCATCAGTCCCAAAAATTAAGGACCAATACTATGTGGCTTGGTCCTAACGTTAAGGGATCGGCCTAACCCGACTATGCTTACTCCTATTCTCTATTGTATTTTTTCTAGATGGATTACAAAAAAAAAAAAGTCTTCTAGATAGTTAGAGATCGTGCTCGGACTTTTCCTTTTAAACTAAACTTTGTATGAAGAACCTTTGAGCTAATGTGGACACCTCGGTACATTAACCTTTGAACTTGAAAACATTTAGGCATTGTTTGGTTACCATCCAAACAGTGCCTGATTCTGATTTTTTGTTCCCAGGATCAGTTTGGAAACAGAATCGCGTTTGGTAAAATTTTTGTTCCCAAGAATAGATTTTGAGTAAAATCAAGAATAAAAAAAAAATTGATTCTTGTTCCGGGAACAAAAAAAGGAATCAAAACCAACTTCTTCTTCTCTTTTCTTCTTTTTTATTGACCACCCTCCCGCGGTTGCTGTCCGTCGCCATCCGCTGCCGTTCGTTGCCATCTAACTCCGCTGGTTGCTGGCAACTGGTCCGGCGAGCTCGCCAAAGGCAAGCCCAGCCATCGGTGAGGCTCGGCCTCGTCGGGGCTAGGCAACCCTCGCGACGCCTAGCCTCGCCCCTAGCAAGGCCGACCTGGCCATCGGTGAAGCTCGGTCGACGAGGGCCAGCCTCGCCGAGGGCCGGCGACGCTCCGGTGAGGTCGCTGGCCCTCGTCTGGCCGATCGCCGGTCTGGCGACTGGCCACAAGAAGAAGAATAGGAGAAAAAGGAAAAAAAAGAAAAGAAAAAAAATGAAAAAAGTAAAAAAATTATTTAAAAATTAAGGATAAGTGTTCTAGAAGTCCTAAAACTTGTCACGAAAATGCATTTCAGTCCTAAAACTTGCAAAAAGTGTATTTAAGTCTTAAAACTTGTCAAATTGTTTCAAACGAGTCCTAAAATCAACACCGTTAGCCTTTTCCGTTAAAAATGCTGACGTGACATTTTAAATAAATTTTTTATTTTCCACGTGTATTTTTTTAATTATTTTTATTCATTTTTTTAAAAGTTAGATTTAAAAACTAAAAAATTAAATTTATTCTTATCTTATTTTCACAAAAAAACTAAAAAGAAAAGTTAAAAATTTTATTTTTAGAAATTGTTAAAAAAAAAAAATCAGCCGCTTCTCTCCCTCACCGCCGCCGCCGCCGCCATCGCCGGAGGAGCCGGACGACGGTTGTCGGCCCCGGCGGGGTGGCCGGCCCGGGGAGGGCCGACGATCGCCCCGCCTTAGGGAGGGCCGACGGCCCTTGCTCCCGCCGGCGAGGCCTCGCAAAATCTCGCGGGCCTCCCGTCGGCCCCCGTGAGGGCCAGCGATGACTCGCCCAGTGGGGGCGACGGCCGTCGGCCTTGGGCGAGGCCTCGTCAGCCCTCGCTCGGGCGGGGCGAGGCTCGCCGGCCCCGAGCGAGGGCCAACGAGGCCTTGCCGACGGTTGCCGGCCCTTGCTTCGGGGCCGACGAGGCTTGGCCACCCCCACCCGGGTCGGCGATCCGTTGCCGGGCCCCTCCGGCGATGGGCGGCGGCGGCGGCGATGGCGGGGGAGATGAGCCGCTGTTTTGTTTTTAAAAAATAAAATTTTGAACTTTTTTTTTATAGTTTTTAGTGAAAATAAGATAAAATGAATAAATATAATTTTTTTAATTTTTAAATCTAATTTTTTTAAAAAATGAATAAAAAAAATTAAAAAATCTACGCGGAAAATCCAAAATTATTTAAAATGCCACGTCAGCATTTTTAACGGAAAAGGCTAATGACGTCGATTTTGGGACTCGTTTGAAACAATTTGACCAGTTGTATGACTTAAATGCACTTTTTGCAAGTTTTAGGACTGAAATGCATTTTCATGACTTGTTTTAGGACTTCTGGATCACTTATCCCTAAAAATTAAAAGAAATTGATTTGGAATAGAATCAATTAGCACGGTACCAAACACAATTCTATTCCAAAATCAGAAATTTTGGATAGTTATCAAACGACTTAAAATGCTTAGAAATTGTTCCCGGGAATAAAATAAAAAAATAATCATTTCTTATCAGAATCTATTCCTGGGAACAGAATCGTTACCAAACGCGCCCTTAAATGTGGGAAAATTATTGTCGACTACAAATCTTTACTCACTGGTGGATATGTTGGGTTCTTACCTTCCCATTTATTACTTGTTTGCAGCACTTAAATTATTCTAACATTTAGATATTAGTTATATGGACTTGTTGTCTTAATTATTCAAATAATTTCGAAGTTAATGGTTGAATTTTTTTATTATGCTTACTTCCATTTTACTTACTCATTTTACTCAAGATGTACATTTGTCACGCCCCAAACCCCTGAGTGTGCGACCATCCCTCCATGACCGTTTAGTTGCGACATCCCAGGATGCATCACTAATCTATTATTTTTATCTTTCAATCAAATACAAGCGGAACATGCATAATAACTCCCAACAACAAAATATAACAGGGATAGAAAGGAAATCACAATAAAATCAAACCAACACACTTCTTTTATATATTTACTATTTACCCTAGGAAGCTTAGTAATTACAAGCCCATCACAAAAGGGTGACTTCATATGTGACCAATATACAAAAAGGGTTAGAAAGGTCGGGTTAACCTAACTCCTCTATCACAAGGGCTATCCAAAAGGCAATTCCCACAGAAGCACTGGTTCACTAAAGTAGGCTATCAAGCCATGGAAAATGACCAATGAGATCCCCATTGAACCTAATAAACCAAGCCACAAAATGATGGGAAATCAGATGATATATTCCCTCGTTAACTCATATAGTGGTGTGCTTCAGAAAAGTCACCTCAATCCCTATCACTACATACTCGGCCATGGTCCATTCAAAGGACACAAGGGCCCCAAAACAAATAGGGTGCACATTCATGACTATGGGCCTGAAAACATTTAAACAATAACAGGTGAGATAAACTAAATAATTTAATTCCGTAAACCTCACGTAGAAGGATTCTTTGCCTTGGAAACGCCCTAAACACGCAATATTGTTGTCGATGGCAGATCAATTGCAAAAACCCTTACTTTGCATTATCTATAAACAAGAGGCGGACAACTCATCCTCTCAATGCCTTCATAACATAATCACATAGATAATTCTCAACAATAATCCACATATTTTAGAGGCATAAACAAGAACATTTAATGCCCATAACCATGCACAAATGTCATTAAAAAATCCAGACGTAATCAAAAATCTTTTTCATGCACATTACACTCATAAATGTCCAAATTATTACAATCATTCTCAGCCACAGCCAACCCAAAGGTTGGCGGTCTTCCGATATGATCGAGCATCGTCCCGCCCCATTGGGTATAACATCGTCCCGAATACTTATACGCATCAAAACGACATTCTACTAGGAGTATCAGTTCGGCCTTAACTGCGACTCGACATCTGGACCCCGCTGGGCATCCAAACTTAATCAAGTATCGTTCCGCATGTTCATACCCATCATGACAAAATCATTATCCCGATTAGGGTCATTATGTGGTCACACGAGCACTCAACCATTCGAGCCAATTTTTATCATTTGGTATTTAATTCATACATAACAAGCCAATGCAATAGTATTTAAATGCTCACATACTACGTATTAACAACTTTTTTTTTTTTGGTAAAGGTAAGAATATATAAAGAGCTAAGGTCAACTGTACAAACGGCGCCAAAACTAACACTCTAGATACAACAAGCATAAGAGTGAGAGGGAGCCGAAGAAAGCCACAAGGCTACAACAAAAAAACAACCAATCTAACAACAGCCCAAAGGAAACACCACAAAACCCACAACTACAAAACAACCCAGCAACCTCGGCCAACATCTAGAGGAAGTGGAGGAAGAACGAAGAGCCTAAGTAGAGATAAGCTTAAGCTCGAAACAGACCGCGGTGGGACAACTTCATACATAACAAGTCATGAAACACTCTCACTTGTCCATGCAAGCACATCAACTTGGCATTTAATTCCATCACTCCATAATTCACCTTAACATGCCTTTTAAAACGTTCTTTCTGGTAATAATTCACAAACAATGCATAAGCTTACCACTTATCAATGGTTCACATAACTTATCTCAAACATTTATCATAATTTAGGATAAGTTATTACAACTACTTATCATGTTTAAGATGGGCTATTACTTGACAAATGGTAAGTTATCATCAAATACTAGATAAACCATCTCTTAAAGTATGATAAGCTATTTTTTGTCCAAAAAAAAAAGTATGATAAGCTATTAACTAAGACATGATAAGTTATCACTCAATATAGGATAGGTTATCACCTAACAATTGATAAGTTATCATACCCAAGCACGATAAGTTATCATTATTTAAGATAACCTATCACTACCAACAATCACTATCCATGATAAGTTATCACCTAAGTTCTAATCACCTATCAAGATAGGCTATATTCTAATTCACCTATTTCTAAACTAATCATCACTAATCCACTCTTAATTATAAACCAAAGCACAATTATCACCATAAACAAAGGTTAGGAAGTAACTTACTCTAATTTAAGCTAAAACCCATGACAAATAACAAACAAATGGCGAGCGAGTGGCACGGTGAGGGTGCGGTCACGGCGAAGGGTGGATGGCAACGACTCATGGATGGACAGTGGTGGCACGGCAATGGCGTGAGAGGGACGGCGGT
This sequence comes from Eucalyptus curtisii, assembly GCA_017140595.1. NCBI lineage: Eukaryota > Viridiplantae > Streptophyta > Magnoliopsida > Myrtales > Myrtaceae > Eucalyptus > Eucalyptus curtisii. The sequence goes on from CM029502.1 coordinate 14,039,222, forward strand.
AGCGGTTCACAACTGTGAGGAGTGGTCAAACCTAGAGGTACAAGAAAGAAAATTGAGAGGATGGGGTGGTTTTTGGGAGAGAATTGAGAGAGAGTGTTAATGAGAAATGAGAAGAATGAGAGACAAGAGAGAGAGAGAGAGAGAGAGAGAGAGAGAGTGGGTAGCTTATCCTTCAAGTACAAGCCAACCTACTCTAGCCTACTCTCTCCTAAAGACTTCCTCTCCAGGCAAAATTATTTGGCTAAGAATTACTCTTGCAAATATCTACCATAAATGCTCATTAAGAGTGCAAGACAAAGGGAGAGCGGCAAATTTGGACTTCCCTTCTTCATTATGGGCGTGAACTATAAGGGGGCAAGAAGACAATTTTGTCCCCATCCAAGTAAAGGGCTTCTAGAAGGCTTGAAGGCAAAATGGTAATTTCACCATTCAAAATACTATTCATGCCACAAAAGTCAAAATCTTATAGAAATCTTAAATGGGCTCAAAATGGGCTTGGGCCCATTATCTCTCTCTCCCCTTGGACCTTGCCATGGCTAAAATTGTCTATGGGCTTGTCCCTAGGCTTGATTTCTTGTGGGCTTCTCATCTTAGGCCCTTTATGTATAAATTTCACAAAATAATCCAAAATGGACCTTAAAAGGCAAAACTGCAATTTCCACTTATTTGGGTTCTTACGGCCGAAATTTAAGGAAATGTGGCCCATTGGGCCTCTCCAAATTTGTGGGCCCCATTAAGCTTCCAATTTTCTGTCCAATTTTACTTATAAAAAATTCAGGGTTTATCGATAAATAAAGAATTTGATTAAACAATATTCAATAGTTGTCTCTTAATCTCTTAAAGTTCGATTAGAATTTGTGGTTTAAATAGATCAAATGCGGCCTTAGCATAATTAAAAGTAACAGGCGGCCTTTAGGGGTTTCATGAGTTCTACCTGTGGTGAGCCTTTTCAATTCATGGATGACTATTGATTGTCATGTAATCATGATGGGTCAATTGCTTGTCCCAAAGTACACGATTATTTGGAATTAGTTTAGTATTGTTCGTAACTAATATAGTAATCGTGCAAAATCATCTGCAATCCGATTATATACTATTGTCGAATCGATCTATAATCGTTTTTAAATTGGTTTGAAACGGCTTAAGTTTGTCCCTCATCGATCCTTATGATCGAATTATCAATCCATGGTTGAATTCTCTGATCGTGTTCATCAAAATCCCAAATTGCCTTTCCCAATAGGTTTAACACTCTTGAATGGTTCAAAACTAATTCAAAGTCTAATTCTATTAATTGCGAATTGATAAAAGTAACTCTTTATCATATCCTAAATAATGTTGAATTTTGAGGATATTACAATATTATTATATCATGTAAACAAATTAAAATAATTAAATAGGTAGTATTGTGTTTTCAAAATAAGCAATGAATAAATAATAACAGAGATGATTCCTCACAATGGCATATGACTTCTCTTCATACCCGACTGCTTTTCTCCGAAAAGTAATATTATACTCTCTTCCTCTCTAACTCTCTCTCTCTCTCTCGGTCCAAGGAACCCGGCCCGCGGATGAAGCACCGAAGCGTCATCAATGACGAAAGCCTCACAATTGCGGCGGTATCGCTTTCAATTCTTCTGCTCCTCTCTATAATTAAAGCATACGAAAAATTGCGTCATCAAACACGTCAACCACCAGCTGGTCCTTCGTATGGCGATTCTGACCTGAATTTGCAATTAATAAAAGTTTATTCTAAAAATGGATTCACCTTATTAAAATAATTTTACGATGTATTACCATGTTGTTGTGTTTAGTTATGATATGCGTAGCAACGTGATTCATACCATACACAACATTGTAGAAGTGCCCACGTCTTCAATAGCAACTTCGGATGAATTTGAATTATAGTTGAGCATGAAGTTGTTTAACATCATTTTGAAATATCGAAAAAGGACTGAAATTTACAAACATCATTTGTAGCAAATAAACATAAATTACAAGCATTATCATCCCATGCATGAATTTTGGATAATGATGGAGTGTGAAGTCAGCATCAAACCGTAATCAATGACGATTCCTAATGGTTGTCACTTTCTTTTCAATTTCTTCTCTTCGCCTCTAAAATTGACGGGCACCAGGTGGTCCTCGAGATGGGTATTCTGACAAGTATTAGATTCCAATATATAAATATCTATCGATCAGAAAATTAACCACAGTGAGATGCATGAAAATTTTACACTCCAACTTGATTGTTAGTTGGGCTTAAGGCCCTTTAAATTAGCATAATTCTAAACTCAATGAAGCGTACAATCTAGTTCCCAAAAGCACGTTAAGATATATTTTTATTTGGCTATAAAAACAATGAGTGAAATAGACATATTAACGTATCGAGTTCCAGTACTAAAAGGCCGTTAATTTCATAAGAGAGATTACTAAAAGGAAATTCAAATGCAAACTTATCAATATATTTAATTGGATCTATTTTCATTTAAGATTTTAAATTAGTAAGTTTTGAATCAATTATTACACCATGCTAAATTTTCAATGTTTGATTTTTTCAACTCGCGCGTGTAAAATTATCATAAGAGTTCCATGGCATACAGTTTGATTAATATTATAAGAGGTGCCCGATAAGGCAAAATTGAGACGAGTCGAGTATTGCTGCCGAATTACTGGACTAATGTCTCAAACCTGCCGGGGCAGGAGGGATGAACCTCGGAAAGAGCATTGTCCAGATTTGAAGTTAAAATATTCGCCATTTCAATATAATTGATGCGATTGTAAAACTAAAAATGTCCAAAACACTCCAATAATAGAGTAGGCCCACCACTTTTCCTTTGCGGCTTCTGGCAACAAGGATTTGGCCTCTGGTCTCGATATATATACACCCCCATGCGAAGAACCTCCATCAGCCACTCGTAACACGAAGCAAAGTAAAAACAATGGAAGGCACAGTTCTTTATGCGATCCTCCTCGCTGCCCTCTCTCTTGTTATTCTCTACTTCTTCCGAACAAGAGAGTCCAAAAACCTTCCCCCATCCCCTCCTTCTCTCCCCATCATCGGCCACCTCCATCACTTGAAGTTGCCCCTTCACAGGACCCTCCACAGCCTCTCCACCAAGTATGGCCCCATCATGAGCCTCCGGTTCGGGGTCCGCCAGTTCGTGGTCGTGTCGTCGCTGCCGCTGGCCGAGGAATGCTTCACCAAGAACGACATCGTGCTCGCCAACCGCCCCAAGCTGTTCATGACCAAACACCTTGGCTACGACTACACCACCCTCGCCTCGTCACCCTATGGCGACAGGTGGCGCAACCTCCGGAAGATCGCCACCATCGAGGTTCTCTCGGCGCACCGCCTCAACATGCTCTCCCACGTCCGAAGGGACGAGATCCGGCGGCTGATGCTCCGGCTGGCCCGGGGCGGGTTCGGGTCCCACCACCGCGTCGAGCTCAAGACTCTCTTGTCGGAGCTGACGTTCAACATCATGATGAGGATGATCACGGGGAAGCGGTACTACGGGGAGGGCGTGAACGTCGACGAGGCCGAGGCGACGGAGGCGAGAAAGGTCATCAAGCAGATCGCTGGGATTGGCGGGATAAGTTACGCGGGCGATTTCCTGCCCATTCTTAAGTTGGTCGATTACAATGGGCTCAAGAAGAAGGTGGTGGCGCTGAAGGCGAAGATCGATGCGTTCTTGCAGAGCTTGATCGATGAGCATCGGAGGAAGAAGGGCGACCCGGAGCTCGCGAACAGCATGATCAGTCATCTCCTGCGTCTACAAGAGTCTCAGCCGGAAGACTACTCGGACGTCATGATCAAAGGGCTTGTCCTTGTAAGCGTTGTTTCTTGTTCCCCTCTCTACATCTCCATTTGTTATTTTTTGGGGCAAATCCGTGCCGTGTCTCATCAGTCGTCTCCCCCCGCCAGCTGGTATACGTTATCAATCGTTGCATTAATATCTTGTCACGTCAGCGTAGAATTGACCGTTGTATGTAGCTTCTATTTCGAAGATTTAGAACGCACCTTCGCCACAAATGATAAATACTAATTATAATAATGGTGAAAAATCTTAAACAGAAATTCGTCGCTCTCTCTCGCTCAAAAATACTAAAATAATGGATAATACTATTTTACTGAATAAATATTTAACTAGTAGTTGCAATAGCTATTGTAGTTTTTCTCTCCACATGTATTGTCTATTTTCCTCGAGAGTGACATTTGTGGATGTGGATGCTGGGCCATTCACTCTTAGTCTACCACTTGGATATTTTCATTACTGGCGGGCCTGTGGTAAATGAGGTGTCGTGTTTCAATTTTCTTTCCCGACTTAATATTATAAGTACGGTGCCCTTTTATTTTCTTTTAGATGGTCTTATTGTAAGTATTGTTATTGTCATTGAAGTCTTATTATCTTGACTCCTAAAGTCAATTTACCGAATGACTTCTTATATTTATGTACAGGTTTTGTTAGTTGCCGGAACAGACACATCATCACTTACATTAGAGTGGATGATGGCAAATTTATTAAACAACCCTGAAAAGTTAAAGAAGGCCCAAGATGAGATTGATTTTGTGATTGGCCATGATAGTTTGTTAGAAGAATCGGATGTTTCAAAACTACCTTACCTTCAATGCATTATCTTGGAGACCCTTCGACTAAACACGACGGCACCACTTCTCCTCCCACATGCGTCATCGGCTGATTGCACTATAGGAGGATACTTCGTCCCACGCGACACTATTGTGATGGTCAATGCATGGGCCATTCACAAAGATCCTCAGTTGTGGGTGGATCCATTGAGCTTCAAGCCTGAAAGGTTCGAGGGCAATGGCAGCGAAAAGCAACAAAAGCTAATATTGCCTTTTGGGCTGGGACGGAGGGCATGCCCTGGTGCCCCCTTGGCTCAGCGGGTCATGGGGTGGACGTTGGGCTTGTTGATTCAGTGTTTTGATTGGAAAAGAGTAAGCAAAGAAGAGATTGACATGACAGAGGGCCCAGGGACAACCATGCCAAAAGTAGTACCTTTAGAATTAATGTGTAAAGTACGCCCTTCAATGGAGAAACTTGTCCCCAAAGATTAAGTTGGTCAATTAGTTTGTCATAAAATGGTTGGTTGACATACTTTCATGCTATATGTAGTAAGAGTCCACATCTAATTTATGAGTTCAACTTTTGTATATTTTCATTCTCTTAATTGTTTTGGAACTTTTTAAACTAGGTTCCTAGACTCCTACTGTTAAGAATATGTATAGTGCTAATGGTGACTCTATGGATTGTTCTTGCACAAGCTCAGCATTACTTTTCTTGAATAAATGTATTCGTTCTGAAAGTATACATTCAGGGTTTTTTTTTTTTTTTTTTTTTTTTTTTTTTTTTTTTTTTTTTTTTTTTTTTTTTTTTTTTGGTGCCTTAATTTTCTCTCGCTAACGCAAGGTCGCATGCTTTTTTAATATGCATTCTTTTCGCGATTTTCTTTCTTTAACCCCCACGTTTTTGCTATCGAGGAAGCTGCTCTTCTCGATGATCTTTCTCTTTGAGCTGTAGATATAATGCAAGAATATGCTTCTTCTCATCTTTTATTGAAAATTAGTTATAGATAATTATTTGTTTGCTAAACTAGTTACCAGCAAATGTTTTTCAAAATTGAATGCCATGCCCTTATTCAAGTGCCGAACAAAAAAAATTCACTACATCATTGAGCAAATCCATCACTTTTCAACTGTTACTAGCTTATGATGTACTATGGCAAGTAGCCATACTTGGCAAATTTAATACATAATTGTGCCCAAAGATTCCCATGGTTGGTGAAATTGATTGAATGTCACTTGCTCAATTCACACATACGGCACACAAATTGATCTGAGTCAGGGGTTGACGCCCAAAGTTTTCGATCCATTATTGCATATTTGTATGTAATTGGAATTTATATCATACCAAAAAGATTTTCCACCATACATTACATTTCATGTTCGGACATTTTAGTGGCATTTCATGCATACACCTAAATAAAAGGGCATATCGTTCACCTTTCAAGTCCAGAGGTTACTTTCGTCACTATTCAAGTTCGGGGTTCTCTGGTAATTTTATTAAAGAATTAGTTCGAAGTGATTCTGCCTGTTCCAATCGTTGCATGTGACAAACTTAAGTCGTTGACAGGAGACGGCCTAGACTAACAAGCTTGGTTAAGTTGTGGCTCGGCTACAATGAGGCAATGGTCAGGCCACGGCTAGGTCGACTAAAAGGAGGGAATGATTTCTCTAGATTGAGGCGACCTATAAGGTTTCTAAGGCTCCTATAGGCTATAAATGATAATTTTTGAGCTTGAGAGAAGGAGGCGACGATTGAAACACCAAATGTCTCAGCAACCTTTTTTTTTTTTATTTTACCCCTCTTGCCCAACCCCCTTTTCCGATTCACCAGATCGAGCCCCGTCTTTCCATACACTCAAAACATATAAAAACAGCATGAAATCTTTAGTATTGATAGACAAATTCTTCACCATTTGAGTTGTCAAGAACCACCCCCTCCCCCAACCCCCAACAAACCAAAAACCAGTATAGTGTATGCCACCCAATTCGAAGGGTTATGTTCTTTCGTCAAAACAACTCTAAAAATACAGGTAAATACCGGCAACATTTCAATTCGGGTCAATCTTCCGAGTTGTGGCCTGGGACTCTTCTACGTGGTCCATTCTGGGTAGTTATCTATACCATCACCATGAAAACATCCTTTTAGGGACTTGATATCGTGGGTAGATGTTGGGATTCACTAGAACATCCTTTTAGGGACTTATAAGCGTTGTTAGCCATGCGAGTACACCATTGTTCAAATGTGGCACCCCTCGACGCGGCCCCTGATCCGTTAGGGTCGCCACAGTTCGCTTACCTTTCACTTTCCCTAATAACATGACACTCTGATACCATTTCAATTGCAGCGGGTCCATACAACCTGGGGGTTTACATTTTTTTTTGATTGGTCCCTTGCGCAATTCATGTAACGGAAGCATATCCAACAACTCCCTTCCCTATATTCGAAAACGATGCACACCAACTAAACATTTATAGGTAAAAGCCGAACACTTTTATTTACTTAAACCAGATGGACATCATTCATCGGTACATCAAAATGCCATGGTTTTCTATACTTGGCTATATTTCAAAGATGACCGACATCTCCTCCAATAGTCGTATACTTAAAGTCCATCGATCAGTGTCGGCGTCCAAAAGTTCCTTCCTTTGCTATCCTCCTCCTCGCGGTCATATCCAACCACTTGATCCATCTATTGGTGGCAGTGGCAGCAGAGGTATCTTATCTAGTCTGAAATGTTAATCCCCAAAAAGGGTGAGTACAACCACTCAGTAGTAAAGATCCACCAAACTACTCATTGCGTCAAAAGAACAATCAAGGCATCATAACAAAGCACATATCATTCATGCATTCAAGCATAACTTATCTTGCATCCATACATATGTCGTCATACCATATGTGCATATATCATCATGCACTCATCATCAAGCATTCATGCATATATCACCATGCCATATGCACATACCACCATGCACTCATCACCAAGCATTCATACACACCATGCACTCATCACCAAGCATTCATGCATATATCACCATGCCATATGTGCATATACCTCAATGCAGTCATGCATATCTCGCCATGCCATCGTGCATATACCACCATGTTTCATATCATCCATGCTATCAAGCATACATCACCATGAGATCCATTCATACCTTCATGATCGCATTTTCAATATCAAATAGCATCAATTTACTTTCATAAGCAGATCATGCATCATGCCATATGCATACATCCATGCACATGATTCATTTTTCAATTCTTATATTTCACAAGGATCTCATCCATTTTTCTTCCTAGAGACCAATGTTTGCATCCCACAATTTATCGCTCGCATCCAACCAGGCATCGCGAGGAACCTCCGGGCATGTATTCAAAATACAGCCGGGCATCCGGCCCCCCACATTCTGGGCATCTCGCATCTCAACTAGCATCACGAGGCATCCCCCCGGGCACAAACCTCCGGGGCTTTCGGAATTACGTACCGACATACCACCAGGGTTCCCTCCCCTCTGGAATTACGTACCGTATACCACCGGGCATCTCGAAACTCCCGAGGACCCTCCGAAATTACGCCACTAGGCCACCGGGCATCCGGCACCCCCACATTCCGGGCATCCCGACACTCTCGGGGCATCGTCGGCTCACACCTCCGACGGCCTTCTCATCACCACAATGCATATTCCCATACATCTCATTTTCAATTTCACATTTGATGCAACAATGCCAATGATTTGACAACAGCCTCTTTAAAATCATATAATATACCTTGGGAAAAGTATAATTTGATGCAATGGTTTTGAAAACTTCATTGAGTTCATGAAAATCCATCAATCCCTTGATGTCCTACGGAATGTATGTATGTCATCATGTCATTGCACGAGTAATAATCTAGGATATCATGATTTACATACTAAATCCAATAAACAGTAAATAAAACAATTTCCAGCTTAAACAGAATGCGTACTATTCATGAAAAATTCTAGAAAATTAGCAAACGATGGAAAAAAATTCTGAAAATTTACCACAATGTAGATAAGATCTAAGAAAACACATTTCGTGAAGAACACCATATCAAACAAGGCTTCACAGAATACGTACAGGTCCATGCATCACCGGAAAAAGGATTTTAACATCATCCATGCACAGTTTTGAAAAAAATTTCGATTAATCCCTTAAATAAACTCAGAAAATTCTGAAATTTGGACACGATATATTTAAGACCTAGAGGTACAAGTTTTATGAAGAAATCTAGTTCAATTCATTCTGTATTAAAAGATAAAATCGATTTACTTTTCCTATTCTCGGTACCGTTTTCCAGATCTACCCGTGTTGAAGAAAAATAGTTTCCTTGGTAATTACTGGTCCATTTACTCTGAAATTTCAGTATGTTGTTCCTAAGAATATTACCTACAACTTTAATTAAGGACATACTATCAAATTTTAACTATATGATTTTATAAAAATCCCGAAATCACACTAGGTCAAAGCAGCATTTTTCCCAGATCCAGTTTCTTCAAAAGACAACGGTTTCACCGACCTTTTTTCGTTAATTTCCTCTAAATTTTTGATATGTTCTACCTCAAGAAGTATACTACACCTTTAGTTAAGATATCAAAGTGATATTTCAACAAAAAAGTTACTTTACAGACCACGAAACCACTGAAGGTCATCACGACGAATTCCAGATCTAGTCTCTCCAAAGGAAAATCGTTTCACCAAGAAATAATTGTTCGTTTTATCTAAAATTTCAGTATGTTATTCTTAAATAGGTTATCTACAACTTTCATGAAGAGGTCGAAGTGGAATTCCAACTAAAAAGTCACATGTAACACACGAAATCACCAAGAGGTCAACAAAACAGTTTCCAGATCTAATGTTTTCGTAGAAAAAGGGTTTCACCCCTCAATACTTGTCCATTTTGTCTCAAATTTTAGTATGTTATACTTCAAGATGTTCTATACAACTTTTGTGAAGAAGTAGAAACAATATTCCAACTAAAAAGTCACATGCAATACACAAACTCGCGGACGGTCGGACTGGTCTTTCTGAAATCAGCATGCATGACCAACGAATCTCTCTGCAAAGCTCCGAAATCTCATCCCATCTACCACAACCAAGACTTACCATCTACTACACATCCACACAGCAATGCAAAGAGTAGGTTTTAGGAATTCACTTGCCTTAGATTCAAGTACAAAACAGCAGCAAACAGAGGCAAAGCAGCAACGAACGGCGGACGAACAGACGGACGAACTCTCTTCCTCTCTTTCTCTCTTCCTCCCTTTCTCTCTTCTTTCTTTGGACGGTACTCTCTCTCTTCTCTCCCTTCTGGTCAAAATCCCCCTCCCTTTTTGCTCTTTGATTAACAATTTATCTCTATTTTTGCATGTAAGGGACAAGTGGCTTCAAATAATGAACAAGTGGAGGCAATTCAAAGACAAATGTCCACCATGCTTCACCTCCTTCATGCGTTGGCTACCCCATGGGCTCCATGGGCCGGGCCTCTTGGCCCACTTTAGGCCAACACACTTGGGCTTAAAGTCTAAACTCAAATGGCCCATATTTATTTTTGGTAATCCATCTTAATCCTCATTTAAATAAATACCTAATTGCATAATAATAATAATGCCATAAAACTTGTAGTCACAAATCCATAAATTCCAATTTATAATGCACATGGCCAATGATAGAATTTTCTTTCCTATCACATAATTATCCATTAAAAGCTTGGCCATAAATCTTATTGCAAACTATGGATTAAATGGCTATAAAATAACATGATGGTACTTCCATCACCTATTCATAGACTTTAATGTAACTAGAGGTCGTCATGAATTTTGGGATGCCACATAAAAAATGGCTATAAAACATCAAATGAATTGGGTAGGTGTCTAGAAGGATCTACGCATGAATTGCAAAGACCGACCCCGAGGTCTTCTTTGTTCATTTGTTGTGTATGACATTATATTCTCGATTGTCATTGATTGTTCCTATACTTTTTGTCATGTATGAGTGTTTCTTTTCATTGTTTGTACCTAACTTGGATTTAGGTTAGGACTAGATTAGATCCTTGGAGACGAAGATCATCAAGACATGAAGATGGCGAAGGTCGATATCTATTCCAACCGTGTTTTTGTACTATTTGTCCCCAACATATGTCTCGGATTTCTTCATTTGTATAAACACCAGACAATGTGCGGATTTCCTTTCTTGTGCTTATTTTCGTTTGCCAATTATGATTGCATGTTAGATTTATCGCTTTTCTATATTGCTTACTTGATTGTCTACTTACCGTCTCACATTTAAAATTCAATTGTGTGATTTCTTTTATCTTTCTTAGAAATAGAATTGCATGAAAATGACCATCCGCATATGATCACTTAGCTTAGGTTCAACGATCTCGAAAAAGTAAAAAGAAATGCATTGACACCTTAGGAAACACGACAAACTGTTAGGTACCGAAAGGGCGCTAATATAAATATTAGCGTAACCCAAATCCTCCAACCTAGATATCATTGAGCGACAACACTCGATCCTCGATTAGGTTTTCCAACCGACCCTAAAAAACAAGGCTAATGGCGACTCTCGTCCTCTTTTTTAGATTATCTTAAACAACTAGATCATTTAATAAACCCGTCTTGAGGGGTATCAACCTCGATGAGGTTCACCGCGATTTAGCATACAAAGTTCCTAATGGATGAAGTGATGCCATCCATAGGAAGCGTGTACTAATAGGAAGGCTATCAAAATAAAGGTATCCCGAAATCTGATATCCAATCCAACCTCCTCTCTCAAGGCATGTCATCCATGTGGGTGTAGATCACGACAGTCCATTGTCACGTGGGGTATGAGCTTGGGAGAGCTCGCGATTGTAATTGAGCAAATGGTTTGCCCGGAAAGCGATGTGATAACACCTTTGTGGATGAGAACCGTGAGGGAGCTCTTGTTATTAAGTACTCCTAAACCTGACCTTTTTCCCACGAGGCCTGGTGGCGACAAGCATTAAGCATACCGCTTCATGAATAGGCAACCTTATTCAGTGTCGAGTAACTTAAACAAGGATATGATTGAGCCAAAACACATATAAGCACATGCTCATAGACGAGCACAAAATTTGTATCAGACCCAATATGGAACCCAGTTAAAATCAATCTCCTCTTCGCTCTTTGACTGGATGGATCTCCCGCTTAAACCCTCTCCTATTACTCTCTAGCCATATATTCCACTATTGCTGTGACGGTGTGCTGCTCCTAAGTTTTCCGTTAATCTGTGGGACAAAGCCTAAACTCACCTGTTTCCCCTGCCTCCAGAATCCCCTGCCTTCAGAATATAATAGACCAATCCGCAATGACAACTTAACCTCTTTCCATAAACTTCCTTCCCTAGATGATGTTTTAAGGAAGAAAGCAGCCTTGGTTCCAGCACTTCCTCCAAAATATTTCCATGGAAATTACAGGTAATACCTCCTTCTGGGACAATGTAAATAATATTTCACGATGAAAGCTGTACCTCATTGAATGCCCTATTATCAAACAATAGGTTGTCTTTTAATAAATAAAAATAAATTCTCTGTGAGACACCAAGGTTAGCATCAATCAATTTTTGAGAAGAGCTAAAAGCCGAAAGAGAGCTCATTGATGATAGAAGGAATCCTCAGTCAATCAAAAGATCTGTTTATGGGACGCTGATAAAGTCTACTGATGAGTAGTTTGTAAATGTAAGAGACCCGGGAAATTTCCCATTCACTCGTTGCATCACAATTTCTAATGGAACAAATTTGGAAATGAGTCCAACGGATCAAATATCATGCTAAAATCTAACTTTGTTGCCAAGTCCAACTTGAGAAAAGAGCCATTAGAAAATTCATTCCACAGCTTTCATTTCCATTGCCAGATACTTATCCCGTGAGGATAATATGTTTTCACAGTAAGCCAACCACTCTAGCTGCTTTCCACAACCTTATTCTTCACCAGGTAGTTACATAACCATTTGCAGAAATCTCTTTTCTTAAATCCATCTTTCTGCACATGATCGTTGATAGCGTGCCAGTTAACCAAATAAAACTTACTGATTTCACTCTAATCTTCCCATATAAGGTCTATTACTCTCTCCCTTTTGTGCAACTGAAGATGTAAAAAGGATACAACCCCCAACAAACAAATCTGATTTTCAGGCCTGTTCTTCCTTTCAGCTATCACCAAAATGTTGTTCCAAACCAAAAGTTTTGCCAGTTAACCCAAAGTAAGACCCATAAATTCATTGGCACTGAACCAATATAGCCAAACAAGCATCTTAAGAATCTTAGTTATTCACCCTCCATCACCAGCAAATTAGAGATATGGGATTTGAACAAGGCTGATATCACTCAGTTCAACCTTAAACCAGCCAAGTATCTCATTTCTACCGCTCTCAGATCTGATTAAGAACTCTCTCGACAATGATAAAGGGAAAGGTGAATCCTGGATATTACAAAAGATACCAGCAAGTATTCCAGAACCTGATCCCGCAACACAGAACCCAAGCACTCATAGCAAATAATCCTTTTATAAATCCGATAGGTGAATGATTTCATGGATACTGCTACACAGTACCCAATCACTCATTAGCAATGGCGTCCTCAGTGTATTCCGCACGGATAAAGCATTTGGATAGAAAAATAATCTTTTTTCAATTGCAATAGGGGATGATCTTTGCCATAACAGTATAGATTATGCGCCAAAACCATAGAGATAAACATTTTATGAATCATATCAATACTCAACTCTCGCCACATTTGGAAACAATGCAATAACAGAAGCATTCAGACTTTTCTCCATAAAGAAAAAATAAGAATTATTTGTAAGGCAAACATCACATATGTTTGTCTCCAAGGCAACTTAGCTTTCTTAGCTAACCTTCGTCTTCTTGACTGTAATCCATCATGTCAAGCTTTCACCTCCACGTCTCCAATCCAGCCTCTGCCTCATTATAGCCAGTACACTTCAATTCATCCCAGAATCTCACTATTCATTATGAATAGACACCTTTCTAATTTTCCGAATACCGAAACAATTTATTGGATCCTTTCGATTTATCTTTCAAGACTTTAAATGCATGCCAAGACAAAGCTTGGAGAAAAAACAGAGAAAATATTTCACCAATCAACACGTGAAAAAAATACAACTCAAGATAAGTTAGAGAAGGACCTGCAAGGGTGTCTCTTCACCATTGTCTTCTGAAATACTGCCTATAAGCATCCCCATTTAGTATTAATTCCAACGCTCGTTACATAAAAGAAAGAAAATATCGTAGGCAATCTGAACTCTAATTAAGGGAACATGTACGTATGTCCGTGCATATGAGAAACAGCAGTCACTTTCTCAAGCTCAGTAAACACTTCACAATATGCAATTACGAGAAATATCTTCAACACTAGTACGTGCAGCTAAAGCTACATCAAAGAAATAAGCTGCCTGAGGAAAATATTGCATATGACTTGACCAAAGCCACTACCATGTACAATTCAATATCACCCTGAAGCATATTCAAGAGAATACACAGCTGAAGGGACCATCTAATACTTGACTTGGAGCTGAACTATATTTCCATACTCCCACTGGGGTTGAACTAAACAGATTGCCAAATCTATTCTTTTGAACTCTCCATATCATAAGTCATAAACCATTTCATTAACATAAGAAAGGACATTCAGATGCAAAAATGTATGGGAACATCTTAACAGACAATTCACAAATCGTCATTTAATCAATAGGACTTAATTTGGCGCCACCGTATCTAGATAATTAGTAAGTTACAACTTCAAATAGAGTGGAAGGGCATGCCAGTATTGTTTGTATCTAGAAAAATGGATATGTTTGTTGTACATCTCAAGAATTGGCAGTCAACAACGAGGGAACATAATGGAGGACATTTACAATCACAGAGGCAAGTGACGGGAGCCACGGGACTTAAGCCAATCCACTTTATAGAAGTGTATTCATTATGCACTTTAACAACTACATGATTAACAACTACATGAGACTCCAAAGACGTCACCGGAGTGACTTCTTACGCCCGAGAAGAAATTAAAACAGAAGAATCTACGAAAGAATTAATTTTACTGGCACGGTACCACTACCGTGAGCATCTTTGCATCCAGACATTAGATAAGGATGCCTCGAATCTTTATGAACCTTAAAAAAAAAAAAAAAATAATAATAACTTACTAGTCAAATTGCATGATATAACACTCGGAAAAACCAGCAGTAAGCTATACAATTTTGCTCTCTCCAGTCATGCTAGATTCATCGATTGCAAGAGAATGACCATGACCAGAAACCAAAACTCCATCAGCGGGTACCTAAGGATGATCGAGAGGAAATCAGGTCGCATAACTACCAAACAGCGAGTAGAAATCTCAAAAGATGAATCAACTTACCTGATCGCCAATTTTAAGGGATACAATGTCACCAACAACTCTATTTTATATTGACACCTTAACTCTTCGGTCACCTCTGGAAACCTACAATTATGCTCTGCGATATCTATGCTTAAAACTCAGCTACGCAAAATATCTTGATTGATTAATAATCATCCCAAAAGCAAGATTTTTTCTACAGTTGAAGCACCTCATATTTGGAAACCTAAATTTGATTGTAGAGGCAACAAAATCGACAGGAATTCTGATTGATTGAGCTAACGCGAGTATTTTTGAAGGCCTTTGACATATATTATGTGAGATATATGGTAGATCAAAGTAGAATTCCCACATCAATGGATGGGAACAAAACTTTCCTAACAGACAAGGTAAGCAATCAAAACTTTTATCATAAAAAAAAAAATCTTAAATAACCACTTGAAATGAAAAATCTTAATCTAGAGGAAGAAGCACGACCTAGCTAAGAATGACGAGTTTCAAATGCCCCTGTGACTGCATAACCACAAAAGAGTTGGGAATTTTGAGGTAACAAGCTCAACTAGGGGGCCCACTCTATGCCTGTCCCAATAGTATGTCCCATATGTGGATCTTGCACTTGACAACCATAATAAGCAAAATGAATATTGAAACCAAGTTTACACAATTGTCTTACAGAAATGAAATTTAGTAAGAGTTGGGTTATGAGGAAAGCATTAAGTAAGGGTAACTTGGATGTTAAAATATTTCCTGTGACTCTCATTTGTGAATTCGGCTGGTTAATAGGTGGTACACATGATTTGTAACAAATTAGAATTTGAATCCATATGATTGCAAAAGGTAGAGTTCATGATACTTGGAGTGGCAAACATAGCCAATTGGATTCTCAGAGAATGGAATGAAGATCCTCTAAGAATAGAGTGACATATAATCTATCTGGAGAAGCCTTTATGGTAGTAGTAGCAGATGGATTTACATGTGGACCTCTATTTCTGGGTTAGTTTTACGGCCTTGTAGGTTACATAGGTTATATTCAATAGCAAGTAGCCATTGAAACTTCAATTTATCCATAGTATACACATTACCAATTAAACAAAGCAAATCGAACAACGGATGTAAAGAAACCAATACCTAAGGATCAGGTAAGGAGAAACCAGGGTAAAAAATGGACTCAACACATAGATATACCTCACGAATTGGTCTGAAAACATCAAGAACCAGCAAAAGACAAGTTGAAACGATCAGAAAAGTAATTGAACCGGTCTAGTGGCCCATCAATAATGGTCAACAACAATTAACATCGGTCAAAGATGGTCAATAGTCAATAGTCTCCAACGCTAACATTGACTATTGATATGGCAAGTGCTGACATGACGGAGGATGTGTCCTAATGACGTGGTGGATGACATCAATAATGGAGCCAGTGGATTCAATTGATGTGCAGCACATGATGAGGACACTAGCGATGACGTCACTCTATAAGGCAGGTCACCGTATGGCATGTGGGCGCATGGATCTCACGTGTATAGACTTCTAGTGACGCTTAAAGGCACATCCATCAATGGATCTAGACACTATTACTGTTATGTGACTTGTTAGAACAAAATGAGGTTGATGGCAGTGTTTATTTTCCTAAACAATCAACAAAAAGTGTTGAAATCAGCACTCAAAGATGTCGCGCTTGGTGGATTTGAGTGTGGTTGTTCGTGGTGAGGCATGAGATGGCGTTTGACAGCCTTTCGAGATGAAATGTCCTGAATTGGCTCGTTTGAGGGCAGTGAGTCTAGTAGTAGTGTTTTTTCTCTGAGATGGGTAGCGAGAGAGTGTCAAAACAACAACTTAAGGCTGCAAATTGGTGGTGAAAACACGGCTGGTGCAATTGGTGTTGTTACAACCACCGCAGAATAGACTCAATGGGCACTTCCTTAGATAACAACGATAGATCTAGTATCATGTAAGACTTTGTGAGGCCATAACCAACTATTCTAAATTAAATTTGTTAGATGAAAACGTAATTTGATATCCCATAGTTCTAGAACCTCATGTGTAGTTTGGATTTTGGCCAAAAACTAAAGCATGGAATTATATGATAGAGAAAGCAAATTGGAGTTGAGAAAAATTTGAACTCGAAATCTCTTTATCTAATATCATGTGAGATTTCATAATAAAAGAGAAAAAAAAAATGTAATATTCCGAATACTACCACATGTATAGTGCAAGAACAGTACACATAGGGAGAGAATACTTACACTTGTTGTAAACAACAAATAACCTAATCCCAAATGGAGATCCTAGTTATCTCTAACAGTACATGTATATATACATACATGCTAGAAGTGAAATTTCCTTTAATATGGACTCTTGGTTGAGCAACTTCAATTAGGAGTTGATCTCTATTTCTTGTTTTCTAACCAAAAGTCAGAAACAATCCAAGTCTAACATGGACTTTGCCAATGCATGCCACATTTGAGTACGCTAAAAAAATATTAGATCGGGTTTGTTTATGGTGCCAAATTCAAGGTATAATTTAATAGATACCATACAATTAGGTCTTTTGTGATGGGTTGTCAACTCCACTGTATTTTTACTAGATGGATAGCAAAAAACTAACGTCTTCTAGATAGTTGGGGATCGTGCTTGGACTTTTCCTTTTAAACTAAACTTTGAATGGAGAACTCTTTGAGTTGATGTGGACCCCTCAGTGCATGAACCTTTGAACTTGAAAACATTTAACATGGGAAATTAATTGATGTGGACCCCTCATGACGAGGCTCTGGCGACCTCGAGCTAAGATCAAGCCCTGCCTAGTTCCTCGGATTTGGCAAGGCCCAAGTTCGCCGGCCTCGGGCAAACTTGGCTCTACCAGATCAGGCGGGGCCAAGCCTCGCATCAGGCGAGCTTGAACCTCATTGGCCTATGGTGAGGCCAAAGCTCGCCAATGGCCAGTCGCTAGCTGCCACTTTGTGGCCAACGACTAGCCAAGTTTGAAGAAGAAGAGAAGGAAAGAAAGAAAAGAAAAAAAAAAAGAAAAAGGTAAGAAAAAATAAAAATAGATTTTTAAAAAATAAAAAAATAAAAAATGTTGAAAATGAGTGCATGTAGAAAAAGATTTTCCTCAGTGAAAGGCTGAAAATATTTTCTAGTTCATTTTCAAATTTCAGCCAAATACCAGAAAATATAATTATTTTCTTGAAAAAGGACTTCTTGACACCACATTGTCCGCGAAATGAATGGAGTCTTAGACTTAATTATAAGTGATGTAAATAACAACTAACCTAATCCCAAATGGTAATCCTAGTTATCTCTAATAGAACATGTATTTATATAAATACAAAAAATGATGTCAACTTCTAATTGAAGTCGCTCCACCAAAAGTCCATATTAAAGGAATTGTGATAGGTTGTTATCTCCGTCAGGGGTGAGCATCAGTTCATAAGTAAACCTTGGATCGACCTAGGATCGGCCCAACATTGTCGGTCCTGGTCTCGTTCCCAGGGGTATCGGATTGATCTTTGATCCTGGGATTTTTAGATCAACACTATGCAAGTTGGTCATCGGTCCTGAGAGTTTATGGTCGGTCTAATCCGAACCAACCCTAATTGTATATATTATATATAATATATTTAAAATATATAATATATTATTTATAATTTTTTTAATATAAAATCCTAAGTCAAACGCATCAACAATATTAAACGGTTTTTTCGCGGTGTCCAAAACGGCATAAACATTATTAAACGACTCTTCACGACGTCCTCCTCCAATACTCATTCTGTTTTATCTTCTTTGTCCTCTTAGTCTTCAATTTGCTAAAATCGAAAGAAACAACTTCTTCGCTCGACACTCGCCTCGCTCAACTTCCCCGCTCACCGCTCGACTTCCCATCTTGTCCCATATCTCTATAAGCAGTCTTAATCGTTTTTATGGTTTTTTACTTTTAGCAGGTGTGAAATTTGTATTATTGCCTTATCTTAAAATTTGTTGAATATGTATTAGTATTTATAATTTGATTGTATAATGCCGCATTATTAATAGATATGTAATTTAAAATGGTATATTTTCCTTTTCATTGAGTACAAAAAATGAAACAAAAAAATTATCATTTTTTCTCAGGTTAACTCTAACTAGACCAAACCCATTGGGTCGGTCTAGTCCTTGGTTTCAAACTCAAATGGGTCAGTTCTCAATCCCAAAAATTGAGGATTAATACCGTGTGGGTTGGTCCTAGGGTTAAAGGATCGTCCTAACCCGAACTATGCTCACCCATATTCTCTACTGTATTTTTCTAGATGGATAGCAAAAAGCTAAAGTCTTCTAGATAGTTAGAGACCGTGCTTGGACTTTTCCTTTTAAACTAAACTTTGTATGGAGAACCCTCTAAGCTGATGTGGACACCTCATTGCATGAACCTTTGAATTTGAAAACATTTAAACGTTAGAAAATTTTTGTCGGCTACAAATCCTTACTCGCCGGTGAACATCTTGGGTTCTTACCTTCTTGTTTATTACTTGTTTGTAACACTTAAACTATTCTTTATCTATGAACATTTAGATGTCAGTTCTATGGACTTGTTACCTTAATTATTTAAATAATTTCGAAGTTAATGATTGATTTTTTTTATTATGCTTTCTTGCATTTTACTTATTCATTTTACTCAAGATGTATATTTGTCACGCCCCAAACCCTCGAGTGCGTGACCATCCCTCAATGATTGTTTAGTTGTGACATCTCAGGATGCATCACCAACCCATTCTTTTTATCTTTCAATTAACCGCAAGTAGATCATGCATAATAACTCCCAACAACAAAATATAACAAGGATAATAAGGAAAATACAATAAAATCAAACCAACACACTTCTTTGATATATTTACTATTTACCCTAGGAAGTTTAATAATTACAAGCCCATCACAAAAGGGCAACTTCCTATGCAACCGATATACAAAAAGGGTTAGAAAAGTCAGGGTTAACTTAACTCCTTTATCATATGGGCTATCCAAAAAGCAATTCCCACACAAGCACTAGTTCACTAGAGCAAGCTATCAGGCCTTGGAAAATGACCAATGAGATCCCCATTGAACTTAACGAACCAAGCCACAAAACAATGGAGAATCAGATGATCTATTCCCTCATTAATCCATATAGTGCTGGTGTGATTCGGAAAAGTCACCTTGGTTCCTGTCACTACATACTCGGCCATGGTCCATTTAGAGGACACGAGGGTCCCAAAACGAATAGGGTGCACATCCATAACTACGGACCTGAAAACATTTAAACAATAACTAGTGAGATAAACTCAATAATTAAATTCCCTAAATCTCACATAGGAGGATCATTTGCGTTGAAAATGCTCTAAAAATTCAATATTATTGTTGATGCCAGATTTGTCACACCTTGAACCCCGGACACGCACACATTCCTCGGTAATCGACTAAAATGCGATGTTCCTAGGACGCGTCACCGACCCGTTCGTCTTATGCACATGTGAAAGCGAATTAAACATATACCCTAACAATCATCTGGGATAGTCCAAAAACATATCGATGCCTTTTATCGACAAACCAAACACACTTTATATACACATTAGGTTCAACCTACAGGTTTATATAGAGGACTCTATATCCAAAAAAAATTACTAAGCCAACTCTACCCCGGACCCTACCTACTTGAGATTTGGGTCTACTACGACACCGTCTGATATGTCAATGTCCAAAGGATCAGCTATCTCTACTCCGGACCCTTCAGCCTCAGGCCTCGAGTTCACCATGATATCATCCAGTATATCGATATCCATGGGACCAAGTACTTCTTCATCCTCGAGTTCGACGGCAGGCCCGTCAAAACCCTCCAAAGGACCCTCCCGAATCCCGTTGGGCTTGTTAAGGAACCACACTTTGAAGTAATGAGATACCAAGTGAGGTAGGCCCTCATTGACCCAAATAGTGGTTACCACAAGCTCACGGGTCCAGGTGGTCCCAAGGATAGGGAGAAGGGTAGTCTTAGTCTCCACCTCCCGTGGACACCTAAAACGGACGTGATAGACCTCCATCTAAGGACCTGAAAAAGAGTTAACCACGACGGGGTGAGATAAATCTCAGCGAGTCTACACCCTAAATCCCGATTAGGACGATAATTCACTTAGAGGCAGTCTAAACAGACGTCACACACAGACTTACCTCGTCTCAGCAGCTCCCTACACATAAGTAAGCCACATATATCATATGAATACAGTAAATATATTTCGTAACCGAAACACATCAGTTCATCTTTCAAACAATTACAGGGGTCTCGATTATAAGGTCAAACCGTTATGACACGTCCCATTCCATGCCACACAATTTTGTCCCATAATCAGTCGCGACTATCTCAATCACTCACATGCTAAGAAGCACGGACACTCTCCAGGACTCTTCGTGTCGTGTCCGACACTCCGACACATGTCTGACACGCTTCGACACGCTCCGACACGCGGTCAATAGGGGTGTGCAAAATACCTGGGAACCGCCCGGACCTCCCGGAACCGGACCGGAACCGCCCGGAACCGGCGGTTCTTGAGGGAACCGGTCCGGTTCCCGGTTCCAATTTATGGGAACCGGTGGGTATCGGTTCGGTTCCTGGTTCCATGGGCGGATCCGCCCGCTCGCCCACCTGGACCGGACCGGAGCCTTTTTAATATTAAAAAAAAAATTACTAAAAGAAACCCTAGATCTCATCTCACTCCCTTCGTCTTCGGTTCTCTCTCTTTGTGTCTCTTCCTCGGTTACTAAAATTATTAAAAATTACTTCTCCCGCCGTCCTCATCTCCACGTACTTAAATTTGGTTTTTCTTTCTTTGGCTTGCTTTGATGTCACGTAGTCATTCTATGTTGAAAATCAAAATTGTTTCGCGTCAAGATCGGTTCCATGGATCCACCCGAACCGGCGGTCCGGTTCCCGGTTCCAATTTTTCGGAACCGGTCCTTAGCGGGTGGTTCCCGGTTCTAGGTCGGGAACCGCCCACCCGGACCATGCACACCCCTAGCGGTCAATGCGTGTCGGAAAAATCAATACGCGGTCAACCGCCTCCGACACGCTCCGACACGCAAGTCGGAAATTCCAACACGTGACTCCGACACGCATGGGCTTATTTTTATAAATTTTCAAAACTTTTGAGGTCTAAATATAAATATATGAAAAAAATAAAAAAAAAAAAAATAAAAGCTAAAACGTCAGTCGCACGCACGGGTTCTTTTGGTTATGGACTCTTCTCTTTAGTCTTTAGTCGCACATGCCTGAGCAGTGAGCTAAGCACTCTAGTTCTCTTCTTTCGTCGTGAGTGTCGCCGATGTTGCTTTGCTGGCCGCGTGGCCCACCCCACCAGTCGCCGACTTGCCGTAGCCCCCGCACCTCAACCCCACCCGTCGCCACAATCGCCTCCGACCCCGCCTTCATCTCTCGCAAGCATCGAGCCGTCGCCCCGACGGAGAGGGCCGTCGCTTTTGCCTCTCACAAGCGTTGCCGCGTTGCTCTTCTTCATCTTGTGATTTCATCTTTTTGCTCATCTCAAGTTAGCATCTTGGATTTCTTTATAATGCGATTTGAGATTTTTCGGCAAACCCTAGAGTTAGTTCGGGGAAAGGGGGATTTTTCGGACCCTCTTTTCGTCTCTCTGTCTCCAGCGCTCTTGTTGTATTCTTTTGCCGTTTCACTCCCTGGGTTGTTGTTGTTTTTGTTCGTTGGACTGCTCGTCGTGATGCTTCGATTATTATTATTATTATTATTATTATTATTATTATTATTATTATTATTATTATTATTATTATTATTATTATTATTATTATTATTATTATTTTGGTGCTTCATCTGTTCCGTTTTTTCACTTGATTGTGAGATTTTCCATGAATTGTTTTGCCAGGTACTAACATTCTGACGAACGAGGAAGTTGCGATTAAGCTTGTGAGTGGCTCGCTCTTCGCCTCCCGGTTGAAATTGGCCCTTTCTTTTTAGAGTTCTTTGTGCGTTTTGATTTTTTTTTTTTTTTATCTTTTAGTGTTGTTGGAGTCATCGCGTCGGTATTTTGTTGATTTTGAATTTTGATGTTTCGCTTTTTACGATTTTTAAGGCGATATGGATTGTGCTTTGTTTCGATTTCTTTCTTCTTGGGTGTTCGACTAGCGTTGATGTTGGTTCACTTGCTTTCGACTTTCGGTTGGCGGTGCTAACTTCTGTATTTTGGAATGATTATTGTTTAATGAGTGGAAGCTTCATCCATTTGTGGCCTTTGCATGCATGTGTGTGTGTTTGGAGCTGTAACGCATGAAATCATGTCATGCTTCTGGTGTAATTCGATTGTAAGCCCAAGTGATTCGCATCTTTGGCGATCTTTTACAATGTATGTCTCGACTTTGTCGAGAAGTCAGTGCTTCTTGTCCATTGTTGAGTATAGACTTTTTGCCCCGGAAGATTACTTAAAAGCGAAAGATAAAAAATCGATTTTTCACTTGAAACCTTATAGCAATTGATAATAACAATTTTTTTTTTTGTCTTCAAGTTCAAACATGGCTAGTAGTACTTCAAGCACACAAGCATCTACCTCTAGCAATGAAGTTGTAAAACAACCATTATGGAGGTATGTTACTAAGTTAGTTAATCATACTGATGCGGGGAGAAATTTGTCTTGGAGATGCAACTTTTGTCAAAAAGATTTTAAGAGTTCATACACGAGAGTGATGGGCCATTTGATGATGATAAGTGGAAAAGGGATTGGAAAGTGCACAAAAGTAGAGAGAAAAAAAAAAGGATCTTTTGGAGATGGAAAGATTAGAGGAAGAGGTCAATAGTAAATTAATGAGTATTGCACCTAGAAATGTACCTTTGCCTCTTGCTAGTTATTCACTTAGTGGTTGTGGTGGTGACGGAATGGATTTATCATTGAACTCCAAAAAAAGAAAAGAAAGGTGGAAGTGGGAGTGGAAAATCACTTGAAAATGCATTTAGTATGACTCAACAAGAACGTCTAGATTATGAGATTGCTAGGATGTTTTATTCGGCGGGCTTGCCGTTTAACCTAGCAAGGAATCCTTATTTTCAATCCGCTTTCACTTATGCCTCTAATCATAATATTGCGGGTTATGAACCACTGAAATATAATTTGTTGGGGAGAAGTACACTATCAGTGCCATAAGTTGTGTACGGTGCTCACTTTAGTAACAAAAGTTTCCGTCGAATCACTTAAGTGCCAAAAATTTTGAAAAACGATTATTTTAGTGCCAACGCCTATCCGGTTGGTTGGAAATCCGACGTGGCAGTTTTTTTATTAATCTTTGACGCTGATGTGGCTCGCTGGAGAGTACAGTTAGCATGTAAACCACCAAACGACGTCGTTTGGCGTCTTAACCCCCAAGTCGAAACCCTAAATCCCCAAATCAAGAGAGAGAGAGAGAGAGAGAGAGAGAGAGAGAGAGAGAAGAGAGAGAGAGAGAGAGAGAGAGAGAGAGAGAGAGAGAAGCCATGGCGGCGTCATCTTCTTCCCCGAAGAACAACACCAGCACCAGCCACTCTCTGAGTAGAGCCCAATCCACCATCTTCATCTGCGCCCTCCTTGTTTCCCTCGCACTCCTCGTCTTCTCTCTCTCTTTGCACCTTCGACCCCCCTTTTTCCTCCTCCTCCTCCGCCCTTGCCTACTATTTTCCCATCACTTCTTGGCCGAGTGATGGTGGCCGAGCACGGTGGCCAAGCGACGGTGGCCGAGCAAGCTAGGTCGGCGAGGATGAACAAAAAAAAAAAACCCTAATTTCAATCCCAAATGAGCTGTGCGGCGTCGTTTTTCCTAAGCCATCCACGTATGACGGCAAAACGACGTCGTTTTCCTAAGTAGGACGGAAAACGACGTCGTTTAAAGGGTTTATCGATTTTTTTTTAAATATAAAAGCCACGTAATCATTTTGGCCGGAATTTCTTGCCGGTGGCACCAAAGTGATCGTTTTTCCTCCGATTTGGCACTTAAGTAATCTGACGAAACTTTTGGCACCAAAGTAAGCGCCGTACACAACTTATGGCACTGATAGTGTACTTCTCCCAATTTGCTGAGGACCACTTTGTTGCAAAAGAAGAAGGCAAATATTGATAGGTTGTGTGCACCTATCAAAATCATGTGGAAGGAGAAAGGTGTAAGTATTGTGAGTGATGGATGGAGCGACTCACAAAGAAGACCACTTATTAATTTCATGGCGATATCAAATGGAGAACCAATGTTTATAAAATCGGTTGATTGCTCGGGAGAAACAAAAGATATGCATTTCATTTTTAACTTGCTGAAAGGAGTTATCAATGAAATTGGGCATGAGAATGTGGTCAAAGTAATTACAGATAATGCTTCAAATTGTAAGGACGCAGGACAACTCATTGAGCAAGAATTTCCATCCATTATGTGGACGCCTTGTGTGGTGCACACCCTTAATCTAGCTTTGAAGAATATTTGTACTGCAAAAAATATAGAGAGCAATCAAATAGTTTATGAGGAATGTAGTTGGATTTCAGATATTGTTAAGGAAGTTATGCAAATCAAACATTTCATCATGAACCATTCTATGAGATTAGCAATATACAATGAGTTTGTTAGCTTGAAGTTGCTTTCTGTAGCGGATACACGTTTTGCTTTAATGATTGTGATGCTGATGAGATTCAAGTTGATAAAAAGTGGTCTTCAAAACATGGTGATTTGTGACAAATGGAATATCTATCGAGATGTTAATCAAGAGAAAGCTAAGTTTGTCAAGAAGAAGGTATTGGATGATTTTTGGTGGGATTTGATTGATTATACACTTTCCTTCACGGCTCCTATTTATGATGTGCTTAGAATTTGTGACACCAATAAGCCATGTCTTCACTTAGTTTATGATATATGGGGTTTGATGATCGAAAAAGTGAAGAAAGCTATATATGCACATGAAGTGAAGAGGCTAGATGAGAAGTCCACATTTTATAAGGTGGTTCACACAATTCTTGTAGATCGTTGGACAAAGAACAACACTCCACTTCATTGCTTGGCACATGCCTTAAATCCCAAGTAAGTTCTAAAATTGTATGAGATTATTACTTTAGTAGTTATTCTTTCTTTAACATGATAATATAATACTCTTCTTATTTATTATTGTTTTCTAATTTTATTTCATTTTATTAAATAAAGGTACTATAGTGATCAATGGCTTGATGAAGATCTTACTCGAATTTCTCCATACAAGAATAAGGAGATCAACCAAGAAAGACTGAAATACTTCAAGAAATACTTTCCTAACTTGGATGAGCGCAATAAGGTGAATTTGGAGTACGTAGATTTTGCAAGTAAAAATGGGGATTTTAGAGATTTTGATTCCATTTAAAATCGATATTCTATAGATCCTAAGACTTGGTGGATTAATCATGGTGCATGTGCACCGCTACTTCAAAGCATAGCCTTAAAACTTCTTGCACAACCTTCTTCTTCATCATGTGATGAAAGAAATTGGAGTACTTACTCATTTGTGCACTCGGTGAAAAGAAATAAGATGACCCCAAAACGTGCAGAAGATTTGGTTTTTATTCATAGCAATCTTCGTCTTCTATCAAGAAAAAGTCCACAATATGCAGAAGGAGAGACTAATATGTGGGATATTGGCGGAGATGCATTTGACTCATTTGAAGATGTTGGGGTGCTTGAAGTTGCAAATCTTTCACTTGATGAGCCGGAGATGGAGTTTGTTTTTCTTTTAGAAGAAGTGGAGAATGTGGATGAATGACTTTTTGTTATATTACTTGATGGAATGTTGATTTTTTTTTTTTTTTTGCTTATTGTTAAATTTTAAATTTAATAGTGGAACGTGGATTACTTGTTTTTTCCTTCAAGTTTTATGGATTATTACAATGAAATGTAGTTGAATTTGTCAAATTAAAAGAATGAATG
Source organism: Eucalyptus curtisii (assembly GCA_017140595.1). Lineage (NCBI taxonomy): Eukaryota > Viridiplantae > Streptophyta > Magnoliopsida > Myrtales > Myrtaceae > Eucalyptus > Eucalyptus curtisii. The sequence continues at coordinate 14,066,129 of CM029502.1, forward strand.
ATATTAACAAATGTAGGATTAATGTTTTTAATATAGATTAATTCTAGACTCTTTTTATTATTATTATTTACTTATTTATGCATTTATATATAAAAATATTTATTTAATATTTAACGTGTCGGAACGTGTCGAAATTCTCTACTTTTTGAGAAATGATATGTAGTGTGTCGTGTCGTGTCGTGTCGTGTGTCGCGTGTCGGTGCTACATAGCTCACATGTGTCCTAGTTATTACGACCCATCGGCCATGTCCAGCTCAACAGTCGGCAGTCATTTGGCATAATCGGGCGTCGTCTCGCCCCATCGAGCACAGCATCGTCCCGCATAAACGCCATCGGGACGGCATTCCATAAAGAGCATTAGCCCAACCTCCACTACGACCGGTATCCGTTGATGTGGGGCATCTGAACTTAATCAGGAATCATCCCGCGTAAACGCATCCGGATGGGTTCACTACCCCACGTAAACGCATCAGGGTATTTAGATCATCACACACCAGCACATATTTGGCCAAGAATATCGTGCTTTGCACTCAAATACCTCAATTTCAAATAAATGATTTGCCAATTTTCTTTGTATTAAAAATTCCCAGTAAAATAATTATGCGTGGTCACACATTCAAATCGAACCAGTAAACATGGTACTCTCCCAAATTTAAAAATTCACGATTTTATATAGTACATAAAATATTTTTAGCGTAAAAAATGATACCATTGAATGTTCCTAGACTTGAAACCAGGGAGGACGGAGTCAATTTCCTGCGGGTATGCCTTCCCACATTGGCGAACATCCCGTTCAAGCCTTAGAGATAGTCTTTTAGCATAAAACTATTCTGACCTTTAGTTCAGAGTCTAGAGATACCCAAATAGAACCAGGATGATAACATTTCTAACTATCCGAGCTGCATTTCTCAGAGGATCCTACCAAGCTGGAGAATAAGAGGAGTTTAGAAAGCCATGAGAGATTTTTCACAAAACACTCACTTTACTTCAAAGGACTCTGCCCAACACAATACACACTCTTTGCCTTATATAGACAATAAGAGGTCACACACAAGGAAGGACCAAGCTCACGGGTTCGAGTACAAACAGAGGCACCGGAAACTTCTGGTAGGGAATTATTCGCACGGCTATGAACAGTGACAGTGAATAGTGATTTCCCTAGCCTACTGCTACAGTAAAAGTGAACATTAACTTGCTACAGTAAACTTGTACGGACATTGGCTTTGTTCAACGGTCTCATTCGTCATGAGCATTGTAGTCATAGTCCGAGTCATCTGAGCTGTGTATTATTGCTAGAAGATGTTCCTCATACTTTTGTTCAAGAGCTTCAAGGTCTTCTGGTGAGAGGATTTGGTTCAGCTGATGTGATGTAGATGCGGATGCTTCCTCTTGTGCCTAGTCTGTTTTGTCGACATCTGAAATGTCAGCAGGAATGCATGCCTGAGGCCAATTGGATGGCTGAGCATAGTAAGATGTGTCCATGCCTGAGGATAAGGACAAGGGTCCTTGATCGTGGGGTCTTGGGAAAGAGGACCTCCCTATTATGCATAGGGGTCTTGAGTGGACTGTGCTGGGTCACCTGCTTCTGTCATTTCATGTTCTTGTGATGATGTAGCTTGTCTGAAATCTTTGAGTGCTTCCTTGGCTTCTGGTGCTAGACTATAATGATCCCATGCAGTGGGTACATTATAATTCCATACATCTTCAGGAATAGTCTTGTTTTCCTGGCACAAAATCCTCTAGAGTTCTCGGTATTGGTGGTCACAACATCCAATAGGTCTTGGATAAGATTTGAGAATCCGAGCTTCTCTGCTGTCTAAGTGAGGTTTGTAGGATGTGGTTCCTACAATTTGTGGGGCATTAATTATGTTACCATTATTTCTAACAAAATGCCATGGGCGTCGGAAGAACAAGATGGTATGGACTTCAGGATTTGGTGTCATGGTTCTTAATTCTTTCTCCAAGAGGTATTTTCAGTGAGTAAGAGGATAGAACCAATTGAGAAAGTCTAAGAGGTTCTTATCACTTTCTCTTTCAATATTTCTGCCAAGTGAGAATATCCTGGTGAGGTTGGCAATGAATCTTCTGGTTGGAACTTCAATAGCTATTAAGTACTTATTGGTTAATTACCATAATAACCATTTGAGTTGATCAAGGAAATCATCTTCCTTCCAGATTAAAGGATGTATGAATGGATAATCTGCATTTAATCCAAAAGAATAAAGAATCGAACCTCTATTGAGTATGAACAGATCCGTGTGGCATTGCCACATGAGGTTTCCAAGGTTCTCAGTGAGACTATCATTCTGGATTTGTTCAATAATTTCCTGGGGATATTTCCAGCTTGACAAATCTTTGATCTTCAAAATCTTGTATTTTACGCCGTGATTGAGTATATGGAAAGTAGGTCTCTTGATGTACATGTTGATTTTGGCTGGTGCTTTTAGCCTTGACAAGAAGTCAGCAAGCACATTCTTCTTTCCAAGAATATTTTGGTTTCAGAAGAGTATTTTGAAAACCATTTAGCCCATCGAAGCAGTTGGGAGTTTGGAATCTACTTTTGCTTGAACTTGGTCATCTGAGGGAAAGATGCCATGTCTAGTTCTACTACGAAGTGATGGTCGATGAGAAGGAATTCGAACTTTTTTATTCAATTTTTCACCGCCAAGATTTCTTTAAAAGTGGAGTGATAATGCATTTTAGCTTGGGAGAACTTTCCACTTTTGTAGGCACAGAGATGTCTCTTACAATCAATTTCTTCAAGGAGGATGGCCGCCAATATTAATCACTGGTGTCAGTTTGGAGAATTCTCTTGCCTGTTGATGGTATCTTCAATGGTGGGAGATTATGCATAATCTCCTTGAGTTCAGCAATTGCTTTAGTCTGAGATTTTCCCCAAGGTGGGGGATTCTTCTTTAGCATTGACTAGATTGGAATCAGCAGTTTTGCAATGTTTGGGACGAAATCTTTGAGATAATTGATTATCCCAAGAAATTGTTGAACTTGTTTGGTGGTGAAGTTATTTTCAAGAAACTTCAATAGTTCTTGAGCAATGTGTGGCCCTGGATAGTATGTACCTTGATTGGGGTGCATACCAAGAAACTCAATTTCTGTCTAGGCAATATTCATTTTTCTCTGAAAAAGCATAATACCATGCTTCTTTACAATGTTTGCAAATTGCTCAAGGAGTTGGCAGTGCGACTGCTCATCAGAACTATAGAGCAGGATATCATCAATATATACTGCCGCACTTGACTAGATGGGTTGGAAAATTTGACACATGGCCTTTTGGAAAAGAGATGATGCTACTTTTAGCCAAAAAAGGAGAACTTTCCACTGGAAGTGTTGGTTTAGAATACAAAATATTGTCTTAGATCTGTCTTCAGGATGGATGCCCAATTGCCAAAATCCGGCTTTGAGGTCGAATTTGGAATAGATGTGGGCCTTGGTCAAACCAGTAAAGAGGGAATCTCTAGATGGTAAAGGGAACTTATCATTTTGTAGGAAAAGATTAAGAGGTTGGTAATTGATTACCAATCTCATTTTTCCCCTGGTTTGCTCGGCACACTTATTGACATAAAAGGCTTCACAAGCCCATTGAGAATTGGAGATTTCAATAAGGCCTTGTTGCAATAGTTCTGAGCATTCCCTTTGGGTCAAAACTAGGTGTTCTGGCTTCATTCCCATATGACTTGCATTTGTTGGATTGATATCTTCATTCTTTTTGAAAGGGAGACGAACAAAGAATTCTGGATTTTCCTATAGAGGATGAGAACATTTCTAGGCAAATTCAGAGTGGGATTCTGAACAAGATTCCAACAACTTTTGCATGATCGGATCTAACAGACTCATTTGAATGGAAAAAAAGTCTTTGGATATTGACAAATTCAAAGAATTGATCTTTATACTTAAGGCATTTTTCAGGAATGATACGAAGCTGTGAAATCTGAGTCATAATATCCCAACCAATGATCAAATCTTTGTTGGGGAGACTGGATCCGAAGATTTTTGTGGTTATAGAACACTGAGGGAAAAACTGGATTGCTGGAATAGTTCTGACATTTGTGGAGAAAGTGTCTCCTGAGGCAGAGTTGAAAGTCCAATATTCCTCAGGAAGAACTTTAGTATCCAAAATTGAACAACTTGCTCCAGTATCTATGAGAGCAATGACAGCGATCGGTTTGGCAAATTTTGAAGTGAAGATTTTTATAGGGAAATGGGGACAATGAGTTTTGCTTGAAAATATATCATGGCTTTGTTCTGAAGAAGTGGGAGATATATGAAAAATGTCTTCAGAATCTGAATCCGAATTAGTTTCACTAGAGTTTGGTAACAAGGGATGACACAAAGGGTCTGTTCGGATGGCTCTTCATCAACAGAGAATAAAGATTCGATATCATCATTGTCAAGAGAAATATCTGTTTCATTTTCTATATGATGTATTAAACGATTCTGGCCCTTCTTTGCTTGAGGACAATTTTTGGCAAAGTGTCCTTTTTGGTTGCAGATGAAGCATCGATTTGATTTCTTATGGCCTGTGCGATCTTTCCTTTTGCGTAGGTATCGCCATTTCTTCTTTCTACGGAAGTTCTTGGGGGTCATGTTTGGATTTCTTTATCCAAAACTTCTTGAAATGCTTCTTTTTTCAGGAAGCTTTTCCACAAGTACCATCGCAATCACGCTTGGAGCATTTGATCTTTAGCTTTTGACAAGAACAGGCTGTTTCAAGTTCTATGTCATCTATAATGTAAGTTCGGACCATCTGGCGCTTTAAACACAATTCTTCAAGGCACAAATGGATTTCTTGTTGGATTTCTCCCAACCGAATTTCCTGTATTCTTCTTTGTTTTCCAAAAAAGATCTCTCAACCATTTGAGATAATTCTTTGGGGATGGAAGTCGGGTAGACATGCTTTAAATTTGGATCAGCTCCAATCTGGTAAAAAAGTTTAAGCATTTCTCGATAATGCTTATCAAAGTATTTCTTGTGGAGAGAACATCATTTTCTTTCAAAGAATTCTCTCCTTTTTATCTCAATGAGATCAGTAGGTTTTCCCACAAAAAAAGTGGTATAAAAGGGTGATGGCATGACTAAAATCTGGTGAGCAAAGAAAATGGATTTGGTCTTGTTCACCTACCGATTTCCATCAAAGTTTGAGACTACTGTGAATCTTGTGACAAAGTTAAAAAGAACATCATTTGAATCATGGTTGGTGATGGCTTTGGTATTCAACGAGGTATGAAATTCCTCAAGTCTTTTTGACCATTTGTGATAAGGAATATCATCAAGCGTGAAAAACTGCTTTGATGTTGTGGACACATTTTGTCCTGGATTGCTGGTCTGAACAAGCTCTGGTTTAGAATAGTTTGATTCCATATCCTGAGCTGGAGGATCGGCCATAAATATGGATGACGTTATTGGTGCAATAAGAGAGGAATCAATGGCAGGGATTGAGAATGATGAGGAGGATGAGAGAGATACAGAATCTGATTCAGTATCAACGATATTTGGGAAAGTTTGTTCTGCTGAGAACAAAATATGGTTATCTGGGATGACAGGAGCAGTCTGTTGAATAACAGGATCAGGTTGTTGTTCCTGATTGCTCAAATCCTTTAAAAAGGATTCCAATGGATTAGACAACATCATATGTTCTGGTCTTTCTTTGATAATAATAGAAGATTCTGGAAGAACTTTCTCTTTTCCTCTTTCTTTCCTTGCTCGGTCCAATTCTTTAAGATGATTTCGCATCTCTGCCACACTTGTTTCCTTTCTATAAGGATCCTGTGTGATGTCAGCAAAGATAGACGTCTGGGGTAGTGGAGGTGGATACTCTGTCCGTACTGGAATTGGAAATGGATTGAAAGGATTGAACCTTCCTTCTTCAAGGATCTGAATCGGCCTTTTGAGTTTTTCTATTTCTGGCTTAGGGCTCTCAAGATGATGATACCCTAGATGTTGTCCTGATTCCAAAGCATGAAGCCTCTTTTGGAACTCGGAAAGCATCTTCTTGGTGGTTTCATCATACTTTCGAAGATCTTGTTGCACATTCCCAATTTTGGAATCAATTGCTTTGAACGCATTGTTTTGTGCTAAAAGAGTCTTCGATTGCCAATTTAGGATAGCTTCAGCAGCAGGAGTCATTTTCTGTTTTCCATGTTCATCCACATCAGTGGGGGCAGGTATTTTGGGAGTATGATGGTATCTGCCTTGTGGATCAATAAATTCTTCTAGAGCAGGAAATGAGAGTTTGGAACTTTCTCGGACAAGAGGAGGAAAGTTTGTGTCATGAAACATAACGATGGAAGAAGTGGATGGTGTTTTTGCTAGAACCTCAAGTGGGTAAGAGTGCTTCTTGACCCACTTTAGGATTGGCTTATAAAATGGTGAAAGAGCCGGCTTTTTCGGTGGAGGAGATGAAGGAGGTGACGGAGGTGGAGTTGGTAAAACTGGAGGTGGAGTGGCGAACTCTGGTGGTGGGGGTGGAGTATAAGAAACCATAAACTGGAACTTATCACACTCACCAAAAGTATCAACGGAGGGATCTTCGTTTAAGTACCTTTGGTACATAAAGTCTTTTGGATTTTTCTTCCTTCTTCGAGGAAGGTCATCTGGATTTACCTCGTCTAGAGAATTGGTGCAATAAGAGCACTGACAGAAAGGATCCCAAAAACAATAACCATACTTGTCCTTGTAGTAATGGACAGGATGCCCATCACTATTGAAATGTCGAACAAGTTTCTTTGGATCTGGCTCGGAAATTGATTCTGGAACACATGGTTCGATCATAAAAAGAGTCTGGAAGATAGATGGACTTTCTTCATTTTCCTTACCAAATTTGATGGAAACAGTTCCATCTTTCTTTCTGACAAATTCTAAGTCTGATGATTGGAAATGCTTGTTGTTCTGATGCAACTTTTCATAGTTGGTGATCCAAGTTTCTGGAAAAAGCTTGGCCAACTTTTCCTTTGGAATCTATCTAGGAACATGAATGCAAGACACCGGATCATTCTGCATGTAGATGAATAAAGCATCTTCATTTCCATTGTGGAAATTTAGATCAAGGGCATGGTTCTCTACACACGATAAACCATCTAGTAGTGCAGTGTTGCAGCAACAGAGTCAGAAGTTTGGGGAGCTCCAGTGAGCTGGATCTGTACTTTCAAAAAAGAAAGTAATTGGGGGTCTGAAAGAGCGATGTTGAAGTTTGGATACAAAGTTATGAAGACTGTCCCATCATTTAGAGTAGTTTGGACTGTGCCAATGCAAGCATGCTGGTATTCTAGGAATCGAGTATCTAACAACGCTATTCTTGCCACAACTAGCAAGCCTTTGCGACCGTGAAAAGTGAGAGCAAGACGAACAACCCCATAATGGACATGAGAATATCCTTGTTGAGTCCATTACCTAGGAAACTCTGGGGGAATCTGAAGAGTAACAAAGTACTCCTTTTCAGTAGCAGGAATGGGATGTTGGTTGAACTTGGAGGATGAACATACTCCTTCACTTCCTTTGGAGTTTGACGAATGAGCTGTCGAATGGAGCGGATAGGTGAAAATGATGAAGTGGGTTTGGCAAAAGCATAATAAGGGTTCATAAGGGGAAGTTGGGTTTCAGAGATCTTGGTTTCATCACTAAGAGAGACTTCGTAGAGATAGTCTATCTTAGAAGCATTAGAAACACGGAAATCAGGAGTGGTTGAGGATGATGGAGCAAGAGAAACAGGTGCTTCGAGAATTTCGGGTTCTGTAGACATAATGTAAAGAGATCTTCTCAGCACTGGATTCACCTACTAAGCGCATGGAACGGATAATGTTACAAACGAAACCATGGCTCTGATACCATTGAATGTTCCTAAACTTAGAACCAGGGAGGACTGAGTCAATTTCCTGCAGATATGCCTTCCCACATTGGCGAACATCCCGTTCAAGCCTTAGGGACAGCCTTTTAGTAGAAAACCACTCGGAGTCTAGAGATACCCAAATAGAACCAGGATGATTATTTTTCTAATTAAATACCATAAAATCAATTTTTGGCAATAATAATCCAAAACGACAATCAAGCACCCAATTGCACAAATATGCAATCAATTTCACATCTAAACGCATCCACGACGATCAGCGTAAAATTTTGCAAATCGGCTATTCCGGTACAATTTACACTAATTAAAATTTAATTGAATAAATCACAATTAATTAAATAAATTGTAAAATATTTAAACTAATATGCTTAATTAGTCTAAATAATCTAACCGAACTAATCTAATTAATCTAACTAAATTAATCTAGCTAGGCTCACTACATTAACCTAATAAGCTAACTAACTAACCTAAGTAACCACCTATCTAACTAGTCTAGGTAACTAACTAAGTTACACTAACTAAACTAACCACTAATCCTTAATTAATCCTAAACTAATCTACTAAGTGCAATTAACTTCCTAATCCAAGATTAGGGCGTTAACTCACTGGATTAGCAAGGCGATGGGTTCACGGCGTCGGCGGCACGAAGGCGATGAGGAACCGTAACTACGGCGCCACCAACGAGGCCAACGAGGCTGAAAACAGCCTTACAAGTCACGGCGAAGGGAGGGGAAATCGGTTCTATGGTTGGTCGGTTTGGGCCGAGGCGGTCTTGGGCCGGATTGAGACGGGTGGCTAGACGAACGGCGGGGCGAGCTGGCGGCCTAGTTGACGGTGAGGGCTGCTCGACGCCTTGCCGGAGTTGATCGAGCGTGGGGACAGGTTGGACGAGCGAGGGCTGCGGGACGGAGAGGCTTGATGGCATGCGGCGACGGCGGGCGCGAGACGGACGGCGGTGGTGAGGTGAGGCGGCCGGATCGACGGCGCGGGGCTAACTAGCTTTGAGCTGGTGGCTGGTGGTTTCAAGGGAATGAAGATGAAGAAGAATTGAGGAAGAAGAAGAAGAAGCAAAGCAAAAGCAGCTGGTCGGCTGGAAAGGGCGTGCGCACAACCAAGGGGACAAGGGGAGAGGAAGTCAAGATGAGGGCCAATCACCTTGCATGCAAAATATCCCATGCAATGATCAAATTGGCACAAAGTCTTCGGCCACAAAAGTCTATGCATCCTTCAATGGCAATTTTCCACCATTTCCTCACCCAAACAAAATCATTTGGCAGCCAAAAAAATCCCATGCAGCGGCCCCTACGAATTTCTTCCATTTTCTTCACAAACCAAGCCATTTTGGTGACCAAAAGTCCATGGCAGCAGCCCATACAAATTTTCCTTCAATCCTTCACATAACAATTCAAATTGGTGGCCAAAAATCCAATTAAAGATGCCCATTCGAATTTCTCTTGCATTTCTTTTTTCCGAATTGATTTTTCTGCAATTTTCCGAGCTCGACGGAATTTCTTCAAAATATGAGACAAGGTCCTAAAAATAAATCGTGACACGCTCGAATGTTCGATTCTCGAAACCGAGTTCAATTTCATGGTTAAAATCGATCGGATGCGATTTTAGCGCAATCTAACCTACCGAATAGCTTTTAGGGATTTTATCGCATTTGACCCGTGGTTGATAATTTTTTATCCACGTTTGTGCATCTTCGACTCGTCGGCAACTCTCGGGTGTCATAAAAATTGCAAGGTTTCAATTATGGGTACCGAGTACAGAATCGACAGAAAATTGGGTTAGCGCCGTTCGACACGAATTTTGCAATCATGCAGAATCACCCGCAATTCAATTATGCCATTCCATCGAATCGACCTATATCCGATCACTAATCGATTATAATGGTGTCGTATTGACCCTTGTCGATCATTACGGTTGAGCAGTCGATTTCTGATCGAATTCTCAAGTTTGTTGTGTATATATCCCTTAACGGCTTCACTTGATAGATCAGTTAACTCGTGAGTGGCCAACTTAGAGAAAAAGGACCATAGGCGCGTCGACGAAATGCCCATTTCATATAATCAAGACGGGTCGAAATTCAAGATGTCACAAGATCAATCGCAAAGCCCTTACTTTGCCTTATCTATAAACAAGAGGCGGACAACTCATCCTCTCAATGCCCTCATAACATAATCACATAGATAATTCTCACAATAATCCACATATTTAAGAGGCATAAACAAGAACATTTAATGCCCATAACCATGCACAAATGTCATTAAAAAATCCGGACATAATCAAAAATCCTTTTCATGCACATTACACTCATATATGTCTAAATTATTACAATCATTCTCGGCCAAAGCCAACCCAAAGGTTGGCGGTCTTCCGATATGATCGAGCTTCGTTCCGCCCCATTGGGTATAACATCGTCCTGAATACTCATACGAATCAAAACGACATTTTACTAGGAGTATCAGTTCGGCCTCAACCGTGACTCGACATCCGGACCCTCGCCGGGCATCCAAACTTAGTCAAGTATCGTTCTACATGTTCATACCCATCATGACAAAACCATTATTCCGATTAGGACCATTATGTGGTCACACGAGCACTCAACCATTCAAGCCAATTCTTATCAACTTGGCATTTAATTCATACATAACAAGCCAATGCAAGAGTATTTAAATGCTCACATACTACGTAATAACAACTTTACACATAACAAGCCATGAAACACTCTCACTTGTCCATGCAAGCACATCAACTTGGCATTTAATTCCATCACTCCATAATTCACCTTACTATGCCTTTAAAACTTCCTTTCAAGTAACAATTCACAAACAATGCATAAGCTTACCACTTATCAATAGTTAACATAACTTATCTCAAACATTTATCACAATTTAGGATAAGTTATTACAACTACTTATCATGTTTAAGATAGGCTATTACTTGAAAAATGGTAAATTATCATCAAATACTAGATAAGCTATCTCTTAAAGTATGATAAGCTATTAACTAAAACATGATAAGTTTTCAATCAATATAGGATAGGTTATCACCTAACAATTGATAAGTTATCATACCCAAGCGGGATAAGTTATCATTATTCAAGATGACCTATTACTACCAACTATCACTATCCATGATAAGTTATCACCTAAGTACTTATCATCTATCAAGATACGTTATAATCTAATCCACCTATTTCTAAATTAATCCTCACTAATCCACTCTTAATTCTAAATTAAAGTACAATTATCACCCTCAACAAGGGTTAGGAAGTAACTTACTCTAATTTAAGCTAAAATCCATGATGGATGACGAACGAACGGCTAGCAAGTGGCACGGTGAGGGTGCAAATACGGTGAAGGGCGGATGGCAATGGCTCATGGATGGACGCTCATGGCACGGCAATGTCATGAGAGGGACGGCAATCGTGGTTCACAACGGTGAGGAGTGGCCAAACCAAAAGAAACGAGAGAGAAAATTGAGAGGGTAGGGTGGTTTTTTGGAGAGAATTGAGAGAGTGTAAATGAGAAATGAGAAGAATGAGAGACAAGGGAGAGAGTGGGTAGCTTAGTGGGTAGCTTATCCTTCAAACACAAGCCAACTTACTCTAGCCTATTCTCTCCTAAAGACTTCATCTCCAAGCAAAATTACTTGGCTAAAAATTACTCTTGCATATATCTACCATAAATGCTTGTTAAGAGTGCAAGACAAAGGAAGAGAAGCAAATTTGGACTTCCCTTCTTCATTATGGGCGTGAACTACAAGGGGGCAAGAAGATAATTTTGTCCCCATCTAAGTAAAGGACTTCTAGAAGGCTTGAGGGCAAAATGGTAATTTCACCATTCAAAATACTATTTATGCACAAAAGTCAAAATCTTCTAGAATCTTAAATTGGCTCAAAATGGAATTGGGCCCATTTTCTCTCGCCCCTTGGACCTTGCCATGGCTAAAATTCTCTATGGGTTTGTCCATGGGCTTGATTTCTTATGGGCTTCTCATCTTGGGCCCTTTATGTATAAATTTCACAAAATAATCCAAAATGGGTCTTAAATGGCAAAACTGTAATTTTTATTTGTTTGGGCCCTTGTGGCCGAAATTTAAAGGAAATGTGGCCCATTGGGCCTCTCCAAATTTGTGGGCCCCATTGGGCTTCCAATTTCATGTCCAATTTTACTTATCCAAAATTTAGGGTTCACCAATTAATAAAGAATTTGGTGAAGCAATATCAAATGGTTGTTTCTTAATCCTCTAAAGTTCAATTAGAATTTATGGTTGAAATAGATCAAATGCGACCTTAGCATAATTAAAAGCAATGAGTGGCCTTTAGGGGTTTCGTGAGTTCTACTTATGGTGAGCCTTTTCAATTCATGGATGACCATCGATTGTCATGTAATCGTTAAGGATCAATTGCTTGTCCTAAAGTACATTATTATTTCGAATTGGTTTAGTATGGTTTGTAATTAATATAGTTATCGTGCGGAATCACCTACAATCCAATTATATACTATTGTTCGATCTATAACCGTTCTTAGATTGGTTTGAAACGGCTTAAGTTTGTTCCTCATCGATCCTTATGATTGAATTATCAATGCACGGTAGAATTCTATGGTTGTGCGCATCAAAATCTCAAATTGCCTTTCCTAATAGGTTTAACACTCTTGAATGGTTCAGAACCAATTTAAAATCTAATTATATTAATTGCGCATTGATAAAAGTAACTCCTTATCATATCCTAAATATAGTTGAATTTTGAGGATGTTACGATATTATTATATCATGTAAACAAATTGAATTAATTTAATAGGTAGAATTGTGTTTTCAAAATAAGCAATGGATAAATAATAACAGAGATGATTCGGTATTTAAAAAATAATTTTACAAGCCTAGCCTCACAATGGTATATGACTTCCCTTCAAACCCGACTGCTTTTCTCACGAGAAGTTTTCAAGTAATAGTATACTTTTTCGCCAACTCTCTCTCTCTCTCTCTCTCTCTGTCCAGGGAACCCGGCCCACGGATGAAGCGTCGAAGCGTCATATAATATTCGCCATATAAATATAATAGAGTACGCCCACCAATAATATTGATGCCATATTTGCTGATGAACCTGAAAATGTCCAAAACACTCCAATAATAGAGTACGCCCACCGATAATATTCGCCATATAAATATAATTGATGCGATTATAAAACTGAAAATGTCCAAAACTCTCCAATAATAGAGTACGCCCACCACTTTTCCTTTGCGGCTTCTGGCAACAAGGATTTGGCCTCTGGTCTCGATGTATATACACCCCCATGCGAAGAACCTCCATCAGCAACTCGTAACACGAAGCGAAGCAAAGTAAAATCAATGGAAGGCACAGTTCTTTATGCGATTCTCCTCGCTGCCCTCTCTCTTGTTATTCTCTACTTCTTCCGAACAAGAGAATCCAAAAACCTTCCCCCATCCCCTCCTTCTCTCCCCATCATCGGCCACCTCCACCACTTGAAGTTGCCCCTTCACAGGACCCTCCACAGCCTCTCCACCAAGTATGGCTCCATCATGAGCCTCCGGTTCGGGGTCCGCCAGTTCGTGGTCGTGTCGTCGCTGCCGCTGGCCGAGGAATGCTTCACCAAGAATGACATCGTGCTCGCCAACCGCCCCAAGCTGTTCATAACCAAACACCTTGCCTACGACTACACCACCATCGCCACGTCACCCTATGGCGACAGGTGGCGCAACCTCAGGAAGATCGCCACCATCGAGGTTCTCTCGGCGCACCGCCTCAACATGCTCTCCCACGTCCGGAGGGACGAGATCCGGCTGCTGATGCTCCGGCTGGCCCGGGGCGGGTTCGGGTCCCACCACCGCGTCGAGCTCAAGACTCTCTTGTCGGAGCTGACGTTCAACATCATGATGAGGATGATCGAGGGGAAGCGGTACTACGGGGAGGGCGTGAACGTCGACGAGGCCGAGGCGACGAAGGCGAGGGAGGTCATTAAGGTGATCTCTGGGAATGGCGGGATAAGTTACGCGGGCGATTTCCTGCCCATTCTTAAGTTGGTCGATTACAATGGGCTCAAGAAGAAGGTGGCGGCGATGAAGGTGAAGATCGAGGCGTTCATGCAGAGCTTGATCGATGAGCATCGGAGGAAGAAGGGCGACCCGAGCTCGCGAACAGCATGATCAGTCATCTCCGGCGTCTACAAGAGTCTCAGCCGGAAGACTACTCGGACGTCATGATCAAAGGGCTTGTCCTTGTAAGCGTTGTTTCTTGTTCCTCTCTCTACATCTCCATTTGTTATTTTTTGGGGCAAATCCGTGCCCTGTCTCATCAGTCGTCTCCCCCTGCCAGCTGGTATACGTTGTCAGTCATTGCATTAATATCTTGTCACGTCAGCGTAAAATTGATCGTTGTATGTAGCTTCTATTTCGAAGATTTAGAACGCACCTTCGCCCCAAATGATAATACTAATTATAATAATGGTGAAAAATCTTAAACAGAAATTCGTCGCGCTCTCTCTCTCTCTCTCTCTCTCTCTCTCTCTCAATACTACTAAAATCTTGGATAATACTATTTTACTGAATAAATGTATAACTATCAGGTTTTTTTTTTTTTTAACCAGTAGTTGCAATAGCTATTGTAGTTTTTTTCTCCACTTATATTGTCTATTTTCCTCGAGAGTGACATTGCGATTGGGCTGATGTTTGTGGATGTGGATGTTGGGCCATTCACTCTTAGTCAACCACTTGGATATTTTCATTACTGGTGGGCCTGTGGTAAATGACGTGTCGTGTTTCAATTTTCTTTCCCGACTTAATATTATATGTACGGTGCCCTTTTCTTTATTTTTAGATGGTCTTATTGTAAGTTTTGTTATTGTCATTTGAAGTCTTATTATCTTGACTCCTAAAGTCGATTTACCCATTAACTTCTTATACTTATGTGCAGAATTTGTTAACTGCCGGAACAGACACAATATCAGTAACATTAGAGTGGACAATGGCAAATTTATTAAACAACCCTGAAAAGTTAAAGAAGGCCCAAGATGAGATTGATTTTGTGATTGGCCATGATAGTTTGTTAGAAGAATCGGATGTTTCAAAACTACCTCACCTTCAATGCATTATCTTAGAGACCCTTCGACTAAACACGACGGCACCACTTCTCCTCCCACACGTGTCATCGGCTGATTGCACTATAGGAGGATACTTCGTCCCACGTGACACTATTGTGATCGTGAATGCATGGGCCATTCACAAAGATCCTCAGTTGTGGGAGGATCCATTGAGCTTCAAGCCCGAAAGGTTCGAGGGCAATGGCAGCGAAAAGCAACAAAAGCTAATATTGCCTTTTGGACTGGGACGGAGGGCATGCCCTGGTGCCCCCTTGGCTCAACAGGTCATGGGGTGGACGTTGGGCTTGTTGATTCAATGTTTTGATTGGAAAAGAGTAAGCAAAGAAGAGGTTGACATGACGGAGGGCCAAGGGGCAATCATGCCAAAAGTAGTACCTTTAGAATTAATGTGTAAAGTACGCCCTTCAATGGAGAAACTCGTCCCCAAAGATTAAGTTGGTCAATTAGTTTGTGATAAAATAGTTGGTTGACATACTTTCACGCTATATGTAGTAAGAGTCCACATCTAATTGATGAGTTCAACTTTTGTATATTTTCATTTTCTTAAGTGTTTTTGAACTAGGCTCCTTGTGTTAAAAATATCTATGGTGCTAATGGTGACTCTATGGATTGTTCTTGTACAAGCTCAGTTTTACTTTTCTTGAATAAATGTATTCGTTCTGAAAGTATACATTTAGGTTTTTTTTTTCTTTAATTTTCTCTCGCTAATGCAAGGTCGCATGCTTTTTAATATGCCTTCTTTTCGCGATTTTCTTTCTTTACCCCCACGTTTTTGCTATCGAGGAAGCTGCTCTTCTCGATGATCTTCTATAGATATGATGCAAGAATATGCTTCTTCTCATCTTTTATTGAAAATTAGTTATAGAGAATTATTTGTTTGCTAAACTAGTTACCAGCAAATGTTTTTCAAAATTGAATGCCATGCCCTTATTCAAGTGCCGAACAAAAACAATTTACTACATCATTGAGCAAATCCATCACTTTTCAACTGTTCACTAGCTTATGATGTACTATGGCAAGTAGCCATACTATGGCAAATTTACTACATAATTGTGCCCAAAGATTCCCGTGGTTGGTGTAATTGATTGAATGTCACTTGCTCAATTCACCCATATGGCACACAAATCGATTTGAGTCAGGGGTTGGCGCCCAAAGTTTTGATCCATTATTGCATATTTGTATGTACTTGAAATTTATATCCTACCAAAAAGATTTTCCACCATACATTACATTTCATGTTCGGACATTTTAGTGGCGTTTTGTGCATACACCTAAATAAAAGGGCATATTGTTCACCTTTCGAGTCCAGAGGTTACTTTCATCACCGTTCAAGTTTGGGGTTCTCTGGTAATTTTATTAAAGAATTAGTCCAAAGTGATCCTGCCTGTTCCAACCGTGGCACGTGACAAACTTAAGACATTGACAGGAGACAGCCTAGACCAACAAGCTTGGTTAAGTTGTGCCTCTGCTACAATGAGACAATGGTCAGGTCACGGCCAAGTCGACTAAAAGGAGGGAATGATTTCTCCAGATTGAGGCGACCTGTAAGGTTTCTAAGGTTCCTATAGGCTATAAATGATAATTTTTGAGCTTGAGAGAAGGAGGCGACGATTGAAACACCAAGGGTCTCAGCAACCTTTTTTTATTTTACCCCTCTTGGCCAATCCCCTTTTCCGATCACCAGATCGAGCCCCGTCTTTCCATACACTCAAAACATATAAAAACAGCATGAAATCTTTAGTATTGATAGACAAATTCTTCACCATTTGAGTTGTCAAGAACCCCCACCCCCCACCCCGCACTCCCCCAACCCCCAATAAACCAAAAACCAATATAGTGTATGGCACCCAATTCGAAGGGTTATGTTCTATCGTCAAAATAACTCTAAATACAAGTAAATACCTGCAACATTTCAATTTGGATCAATCTTCCGAGCTGTGGCCTGGGACTCCTCTACGTGGTCCATTTTGGGTAGTTATCTGTACCATCACCAGGAAAACAACGTCGCAATCGAAATCCATTGGTGCCAAACAAACAAAGGAAAAGATTATGGAATTTTAATTGAAATAAGAGAATTACAATCCGCCAGGTTGGTCGCCCAGAACAACAAACCCGCGCCCCCCCCCCCCCCCGGGGCAGCTGTCTTATCCGAGGATACATCTCCAACCATCTTCCGCCTATCGTGCTCCAAATTTAGCCTCGATGTACTAGGCTATAATGTTTAGGGTTCGCATCATTAGATTACTTTTACCACGTTTACTAATTTTATCACTTGTTTATTCATCATAAAATCATTCTTCATGAATGTTTAAGTAAAATTTGCCCCATAAACTGCATGTTGGTTCATGCGTTAAATTTGAATGTTAGGCGTTGCCGTTTAATTCATAAAATTCTTATAAAAATGTCGTTTTTCATTTCTTTCTTTTACATTATCATTTTTAATAGTTTTTAGCTCATTTTCAAGAAAAACCCAAAAAGTCAAACGTTTGACTTTCGGGTTGACTTTTTGGTCAACCCTTTGACCAAAAGTCAACCCCAAGTCAAAAATTGACTTTTTGCCCAAAAAATTCCACTTAGCTTTAATTTCATTTTCAAATCAATTTCTTGAAAATTCAAAGATTTGATCAAAAAATCAACCTTTTAGGAAAAATTAACTAAATAGTTGACTTTTTATCAAACTTTTGACCAAAAAAAAAATAATAATACGCACAAATATATTCTTTTAATGCCAATTTGACTTTTGTGTCAAAAATTTCACAAGATTCAATTAAAAACCTTGATTTCTGAATTTTTCAATTTTAGATTATGAATCAACCAAAAATAAAATTACTTTTATTCTAGTCATAACTTGGTGTAGTTCATTCTTTGACATTTCGTTTAGGAACTATCTAAAATCTGTTTGAACATTTAATTTTGTGATTTATTGTGTCAAAATACGAATTGCCGTTTTGAGCCCTAATTAGAGGACCAAAATCAATCATTCATAACTTGTGAATGAATGATTGTTTCTTACTCATTTTCTTAAGATAAATCCAAATTTGAGATTGATTTTGTGAAATTCACACAAGAACTCATCAATTTGAAGATTTTATCCTCCAAAGCATTAGAAAGTCAAGCAATTAAGCTTTAATTGACAAAATTTGAATTGACCCATTTATGACTATGGTTTAATTTCATAAATCTCTGTCCAATTTTAATATTAGGCTTAGATCCATTTTTGACCTAAGCTCGAGCACTTCAATTCTTGGTCAATTTGAATGGGGTAAATGATCTCACATATGGGTAGTTCATTAGATAAGGCAATTATGACACTAATTGAGGTCAATTTTAGTTAATTTGCAATTTTGTCCATTGAATTGCAAATTTTACCATTTTAGCCATTTAGGCCCAATTCAAAGCACCTATGGTTTCGACTCATTTTTTTTTCCACGGTAATCATTCAATTAGGTCAATAAAAGACCCCTAGATCATGTTCATAAGGTTTGATTAGCTTAATTGTATCTTAATTGGTCAATTTCTTCACAAAAATGATAAAATTCATTTTCAATTAGGTCTTTTAAGGGTCAAATTGCATAAATTTTGATCCACAGGGGTCCAAAGTGGACAAAATAGCAGAACCGGACCAAATTGGTCAAGAACCGGTCAAAATTCAGCCAAATCGGACCGAACCGCTTCGACCGGTCTGACTTGCGGCTGGCAGAACTGGCCGGTTCAAGCCCTTTCCGGATGGTTCTTGGCCTTCGGCCATTGGTTTTGGAACCCTCTCAATCCCAATTTCACTTCTACACTTTCAATCTCTCAAAATTTTACAAATTGGTCCTCAAATTTTGTCAAATTGCAAATTAACTCATAATTAGACATTTTGATGCAATTCCCGATTTTGGCTTGGTTTTTTGCAAATCAAACCCACTAGATCAATTAGCCTTCGAAATAGATTTTTGACCGTTGGATCGAGATTTTGGCCATCGGGTCGAATCGATGGTCAAAATCGCTTAATGTGGGAATATATAAGTGAACTCTCTTCTATTTTTAGAGAGGGGGATTCATTTGCATATCTTTCTCTCTCCTTAGCCTCTCTCTCTCTCTCTCTCTCTCTCTCTCTCTCTCAAAGTTTCGGTTTGCCTTTGGACCAGTCTCATTCTAGGCTCGAATTGGCAGTCGTCGGAGCTCCCAAGTCTTCAAGCTGCTGGTGATCTGTTGTAGCAAGGGTCCTTGACCTTGCTTTGGACAGAGGAGGTTAGATCGATGGCTGTATCTTCACCGGTGGCTCGATCTTCGCTGGCGAGTCAAGGCTGGTCCATTTTGGACCGGTTCTTCCTTTTTTCATTGAGCTGGTGGTTCGATTGGTCCAAATCCGAGCCGTAGTGACTTGATCTAGGTCCTTGGAGTCCCAATTGTGATCCGGCAACTTGATCCGATTGATCGCGATAAAATCGACGAAAATCGTGATAAAATGTAATGATTCAAAACTCGGATCCGATGAAGCGAGATTGAGTTAGTCGATCGGGGCTAAGATTCAAGATTAGAAGCTTTTTCATGCTTAAGATTGATGAGTATGAATGCTGCAATGATTTGTTGATGATTTGAATAATGATTATGATTTTGAATCTAATCTATGATTTTCGTAGGCCTGTACATAGGTTACTATTTTGGCCAAAACGAGGTCTAAAACGACCTCATTTCAGCTCGAGTCTTCTTAGGATTAGATAATAGACATCTCGAGCCAATAAATGATAGGTCACATGCAAAAAAAAAAAAAAAAAAAGAAAAAAAGAAAAATGTTGTTTGACTCTCCAAAAACACCTCTCGAAGATTAACGATTCGCAGTAGTTTAGGTCTTTTTTCGGTTCTGATCCTATTCTGCCTTCTGACTTTGTTATTTTTGTGCCGACTTTCATGATTATTTTTTGACAAACTTTTCTTCATGAGTCTTGTTACAAATCATCTCATGCATCTTCTATTTTTTTTTTCATGATTTTTGGATGTATTCAGCTAGGTCAGATCTATTTAGATTTAGGCTTATTGTTCCATATCGATATCTAATTTTGCTATTTTTGTGCTGAGTTCTGGAATAATTTTCCTTTATAAAAGTTGCTCGTACATGTGTTGTGCATATCCTGTATTTTTTTTTTTCAAAATTTTTAGACATGTTTAGCTAGGTCAAAATCTCTTAGATCTGGACATAGGTCAACCTATCCTGCATCAGTCCGAGATTTGTTTTGATGAAATTGAGTCCATAAATACACTTATTTGGTCTCAAATCCTTCATGAGAGTTGAAATACATGATATATATGTTCAATTGATACATGCTTTGCAAGGTTTTTATATTGACAATGTGAATCAATGGCATGTATTAGAGTAAAAGAACTGTAGCAACATGTGCTGGACATATAGTTTGCCTATTTTGCCATTTTTACCACGACTCATATGATTTTAATTGAGTTTCGATCTATTAACAAGAAATCTTCATCATCGTATGCTCTGTAAGTGAGAATTTTTGGTAGGATTTATGCATGTCTTGAGGATGGCTGAAATCATGCTTGTTCTATAAAATCAATATAGAAATGAAACATTATCGCATGTGCACATTTCCATGCTTGTTTGAGTCATCTAAAGATCAAATCTTACGATCATGCATTCTTCTTGATTAAATCGCATGTTGCAAGGTTTGCATACATATTTAGGTCATGTTCTTTGATAATGATCTTGCACATTAAATTGTCTCACAAAAAGTGTTCATCACACTTAGAATTCCCAAGCATATTATTAGGAATCATGAATCATCTCATAATGTCATTTAAATTGTGTGACATTTTCCATGCCGACTTAGAATTAGATGACTATCCAAAATTTTCGTTGCATCCAATCCTAAGTCTTGTGTGATTTCTTCATACTATTTGTGCATTCTTTGAGTGATTTTAAGGTTTTCTTATGAATGCTTATGTTCTATTTTCTTAATTACTGATGCGCACACTTTTAAAGATCTCGATCTTAAGATACCAAATTAACCTAGTTTGGACTCGAGCTCTTCTAGGAAGATATAAGGCAAGCTTAAAAGTTTCTAATGCCACTAATTTCATGTCAATCGCTCATCATTTAGACCAATTTTCCATTTTTTTCAAAGTTAGACTACAATCTGGATAAGTAATCAAATTCGGAACCCTGTTCTAACCCCTGTTTGGACAGACCTTTGATATTTTTGTTTCATTTTTTCTATTTGGAATCTGAACTTGGCCTTTGAATGAAACTTGCGTGTCATCATGTTGGCCATGTTGTGTGTAAATTTGATGATTTTTAGACATGTTTTGATAGAACAAATCTTCGTGACATTAGCTGAATGTCCTGTTGTCTTGACATATTTCCGATGTGCTGTTGCTTGTTGTCTGATTTTTGTAAATTCATGTGTAGCTCGTTCAAGAAAACTTTCATCATGAAAGTTGTTCATTATCATGTCGTACATATAAAGAAATTTTTCTATAGCTAGATTGTCAATAGGTATTACTCGATTTTGCTGTCCTTATACGCTTGTTCTGAAATTTCTTGATATAAACATGATTGTGATTGTTTAGTTATACCTTTTAGGTTAGTTATGCATGAAATTAGGCCATGCCATCTCCACGAAAATTGTTCTAAAAGCTTTGATGTTTGTTGTTAAACAATCACCCTTTTCAAATTGCATTTTGTTTAAAAAGATTTGGTACATGTGATGTTTCCTCGAAAATAACGATTTCTTAAAAAAGTTTTTCTTCAAAACTCAATTTGGCTTAAGGAAAAATCGTGATTAGACCATATTCAAAATGCTTGCGACGCTTGTGAATGCATTTATGCGAGCTTCGGGCTAGCCTTGGCAATTGAATGTGTTTCATAGCCTAGATATTCCTTAATCCTATATATTTTCATACATTTTTAAAATCCTGTTTTGACATTGTGAACGTTACGGTTTGAATTGTATTGAAAATACTTGCGACGCTTGTGAGTGCATTTATGCGAGCTTCGGGCTAGCCTTGGCAATTGAATGCCTTTCATAACTAAGACATCACATTGTCTCAAAATTTTCCATGAATAATTTTGAGATATGCTTTTGAAATATCACATGTACCATTCATGCATATAATCCCATCATGCATTAGAAATTGCTTGTGTTTGTGATTGGCATATGCCCTTGGTAATAAGTGACCCGCCGATGGTTCACTTTCTTGCTTGATTGATTGAGAAACAAGGTTCAAAAGACCTGCATGCAAGTTTACATTTTTACAATGCATGTGATTTTTAGATGAATGATAAGGTCGATGCATGATAATGAGGGAAAACCTTAGGATCATATAGATCGCTTTATAAGAAGACTTAAAAGCGTTATTGGCCATGCGAGAATACAATTGGTCAACAATTGCTATAAGTCACAAAAAATGGATTGGGTAGGTGTCTTAGTGGGACCTTCACATGAAAGACAAAGGCCCGCTGACCCCAATGCCCCAAAACTTGACTTTCGTATTGCACTTCTTTTAAATGATTGATCTTGACATGATGTCTTGTTTTTCATTGTCTTGATGTGTATGCTTATTTTTTTTTCCATTGTATGTACATAGTTATAAGTTTCTTAGATTATGTTTAGATTAGAACCCTGAAGATGGAGAAAGTGCGAAGAATGTGGAGGTCGATGTCCATTCCGATCATTATCATGTACTATTCATTTTCCCGACATATGTCTCAGGTTTCATTTGTCGTATAAAACCTGACGAGTTGCGGGTTTTCTCTCTTTCTCTCGTCTTTTTCAATTGTGTTTCTCTTTTATATTTTCGAGGATTGCATGGTAGATTAATTGCTTTCCTTGATTGTTTACTTATTGCCTTGTAATTTTAGTTCCATTAATTGCTTTCTTTTCTTGTTTTTCTAGAAATAGAATAGAATAAAAATGACCAACCATGCATGATCACTTAGTTTAGGACAAATGATTCCAAAAATGTAAAAAGAAACGCGTGGACATGTTAAGAAAACACAACATACTGTTTAGGTACCGAAATGATGCTAATAGAAATATTAGCGTTACTCAAGTTCCCAAACCTAGATATCTGGTTGCGTAGGAATCGAGGGAACACTCCCGACCCTCGATTGTGTTTTCTAGCCAACCCCCAAAATGAGGCTAGTGGCGACTTCCGTCTTATTTTTAGGTTGTCATAAATAATTAGATCATATAAATAAACCTGTCGCGCGGGGTATGAGTTTCGATGAAACTCACCATAGTTTAACATACTCGATATGGGAGTAACCCAAAGGATGAAGTGATGCCATCCTTATGGGCGAGGCGTATTGTTGAGAGGGTTACCATGGTAAAGGTACCCTTAAATCCGATATCTACACCCGACCCCTTCTTCTAAAGTGTGTCACTCGTGTGGGTATGGATCGCGACACTCCACTGTCACGTGGGGTACGAGCTTGGGAGAGCTCGGAATCTCATGGAGGGAACTCACTAGAGGCTCGATCCAAAAGGCGAGGTGATGACGTGTTTTGGAACGCGAGCTGTAAGGGAACTCTCGTGATCAAGTACTCCTAAACCCGACCTTTCCCCATTTTTCGAGGGCGGCGAGATCGAGTCGCGACAATTAGGAGCTTGCATCTTTTTTTGCCCCTTAAAAAAGAAATAAAAATTCAAGTTTGCATATTTAGTAGTTGCATGATTAGGGAATATCCTCATCTACCTATATTTAGGAGTTTACAACTGTAGGTATATTTAGGAATTTACATAGGAATATCTATGTATATCTCGATATCGTGTGTTTAGGCATTTTGAAATTTGCATTTACAGTGATATTCATATATAGGCATGTTTGTATTGCATAATAGAATAGGATTTGCGTCTTGTACAATGAAATTGCTCTTTTATTGCATTAGGGTTTTCCGTAAATAAGTGATACGATGGATATTTCAAAGTTACTTATTTTGTTACTATTTTTGCATGTTAAATTTCACATTTGCATTCCATAGGAAGAGACAAAATTCTTTTTCTTAAATTTTAGGCCAAGCCACAGGAACATATACATATGCAATACGAGAATTTCCACCTTGTTGAAGATCTAGTGGTGCTACCCGAAGACTTAAATGAATAGCCATCGCTGTTAAGATCAACCGAGATCCAATGAGAATTTGTGCGTAGTTTTTGGTCTTTGACATAAAAAAAAAGATTGTAATAGCGAAGAGGGACATGTGATAATTTCGTCCTAGCTGGTAGAATAAGAAAGACAAAAATCTATCCACGGCCTTTTCACACCCCTGTACTGAGAGGCGCACCATGTTGATTGGAATCGGCAAAGACCTTGTACACGTCCTCGAGGGCAGCATTCATGGCGATCATCACTACTTTCTCCTGAGGGCGTGGTATGGATTTGTTCTTGGTGTTGTTTAATAGATGTCGAGTGCCACTTTTCCCCGTCCGAGAATGGAGCCTATCCATACAGAAATAGAACTTGCTTAACTCAAATGCCCGGTCAAGAATCTTACGTCTTTAGATCTTCAATCGGATTCTTGCTCACCATACTTCTTTCCTTCTTTTATGCCATTCAAGGGCCCGTTTGCCAATCTAATTGATTGATCTTCCTCTCACTCGAAGGAGTTCCTTTTCCAGCGAGAATTGAATTCAATGACCAAGTTGCTATATCGAGAACTAGTGGTGGCCCCTTAGGAAACCTTTCGAAATTGTCGGTTGAGCTCACGTCTTCGGCAACTTCATGCTCAAACTCAAACCTTTACATTATAAAAAGTTAAAAAGATCTCTTTAGGATTGCCTTTAGACCGAGCTTCCATGATTAGTCCGTTTAGGGTAGATTTAATTTCCCTTAATTTAGCATTTTAGGAGAACATGTTGCGTATAATATATCATTCCATTTTCTGCGTTAGACTTAGGATTGCAAGACATAGAGAAAATTCTAGCCGTATTTCGTTGCATGTTTAAAATCACATCTTAGGAAAACAGTTTATGAAGGAAGTGCTCTTGCAAGGTGTTGGAAGTTTGTTTGTAAAACAAACTAAGTGCTTTTCTCTTTGTCCCACATAGGAGAAATTGGAGGAAATGAGCTAATTTATAAGTGTGAGGTTTCCTTTGTGTATCTAAAGGAATGATTGGGGTGGGCTAGACCCTACCATTCCCACGTACAGGTGTGCGATTATTTGGCGCACTTAGCACTTTGCGTACCCGCAGTTTAATTAACACTAATCCCTTTGTTATTTTAATTTTAATTTTATTTTATTTTGTACGGTTATTAACTTTAATCAATTCAAAGGTTGTTTTTTGTTTATTAAGAATTTTCGAAAATTGATTAATTAATTAATAAATAAATAATTTCGAAATTTTATTTATTAAATAATAATAATTATTTTTTATTCCAAATTTTTGTCTTTTCAAGACAACCTTTGAAAAAGATATCCGTTCGGTTTGCAACCTTTCCCGAAGGGTTGCATTTGTTCGATTTTATCTTCTTACGAATGGATACCTTTGTTTATTTTGGGCAATTTCGAAAAAAATACGATTGTTCATTTCGCAACTTTTCACGAAGAGTTGCCTACATTTTAAGACTGTTTTATATATACATGTTATATTGAGGAAGAACGAGAGAGATCATTTTTCATCTTTTCGAGTCTTCTTTCTGAAAACTACAGCCATCATTTCAATTGTTTCCTAGAGAGACCTTGGAGAAATACTAGAATTGCTATCTAGTATTCTCATTTTGAGACTTTGTTGTATCATGGAGGATATTTGCCGGTGATCATTAGCAACTTTGTGGGGCAAATAAATCCTTAAAGAAAGTGATATCACGCCTCAAAGTCCGACTCGAGTACTCTAAAGATCCGTCTTCATTGTTCTACCCAATTCGAAGCCATATTTTCCCAACGCAAGGCACGTCCCATTTGCATATTTATTTTACCTTCACGCACTATTGCACGTTAGCAATTTAGTTGGACATTTTTCAGATGTTTTCTTTACTGCTCAAGGAGGTCCTATCCCGGGACTGAGGCATAATAGTAATACCCTGGGAAAAATTTATAATGAAGGCCTAAAGTGTGGTAACTTTTAAAAAAAAGAGCCCGAAGTGGTCATTGTCTTAGATAATGGCTTGAATTGGCCACTCAGAGTCATATAAGGCCTGAAGCAAGGTCATTTTCTTAGAAAAGTGTATGAAGTGGCTACTTATACTCAAATAAGGGCCTCAACTCATCGGCTGGTTAAATTTTCGTTAGTCAGTGAGCAAATGCTTGTTCTTGCCGCATAAATAGGGCCTTTTCATCTAGAAACTCTTTATTTCTTTTTTTCTTTCCTCTCTTCATTATTCTATATTCTTCGTCCAAGCCATCTCAACACTTCTGAGAGAACATTTCAATTGGTTCGAAGTAAGGGAAAATCTTAGTCTTCTAAAACTTTCTTCACAGCCATTCACTGAGGCAAAATCTCATTTGTCTCTCATCTCCATCTAGGAACTCTGTTCGCTCTTCCTTCCTCCCTCCTTCCCTACATCGCCGCCCCACTGCAAAACCAATGACCAAGTGGTAGACGAGCAAGCGAGCGAACCGATAGTTCCCCCGTTTTACTCCCTTTTGGTTTAGCCTCAGTTGCACGAAATTGACGAGCTTCACGCCATTTTGTTGGAGAAATATCTCATGGAAATTTTGATGATCCCAAAGCTATCCTTAGTATAATATTTACTATGGTATTTATAGATGTTCATGACAATGTGTAAAGAACAAAAGTGATGTCCGTAAAAAAAATAAAAAATCACAAGACTATTATGTTTGTAAACAACACCAACTGATTGGAAGATTGGTTGAGGACAATGTCTGTGTTGATGCTAAGGATATAAGTCATTGGTGATGTTACAATAATGACCATTTGATAATATTAGTTGCTCACAAATATAGCCATTGTCTAGTGGAGGTGCATAATAGAAGAACCAGAAGTCAAACAGAAATCCAGAAAATAGGTTGTCTTACAAACCTGTCACAACCGTAGTGATAGGATAGCAGCAGAAGCTATATCGGATAGCTTACAAATGTTTTGAAAAGAATTGCATAGGCAGTTTTATCTTTAGACAGCAACATTAACGGGTAACTAATGGCTCTTTGCTTCTCCAAGACATCTCCAACGAGAAGTTTGAGGATGGTTATCTAAGAGAAGATCATTGAAGCCAAAATATTACACATGTGCAATACAAAATCTTGAACTCTGTGAGAAGTTGTGTCCTTAGCAAAAAGTACTCCTTCATTTTTACTTTTGTTGTATTCTTGTTGTCTTGTAATAGTGTAAAAAATCAAGTGTACCAATTGACAACATCGCCTAATTCCTGATAGCGTGATATATCATTTGAAAGGATCGGCATGTACTGTAATTTGTTTAGCAGAAAACTAATGCAATTCAGCCAGGCTTGTAGCTGTTCATGGTGAGAGTGGATGTAGTAGGCTTGGGGATAAATCTGCTATATATTATTGAGTGCTACTTTTTTTCTCTCTCATTTTACTCACATAAGCACACAATTTGCTAACAATTTAAAAAAAAAAAATCAATTTGACCCTATCTTTACTTAGTATGTGCTAATTTCTACAAAAGATTGTCAAAGTTTTTAAAACAATCTATTCACCTCTCTCTAGGTTGTATTGTTAGCCTCAATAATTGGTATTAGAGTCTTATTGCTCATTATTTGAAGTGTATTTCTTCAAAGTATAAAGATCGTTTCTTATGGCTAACTCTGGTGATTTCTTTACCAATGATGCTCAAGCACCCAAAAGGTTACCTTACTTTGACGGAAGCAACTGTGATTACTAGAAAACAAAGAATGCAATCCTACCTTGAGGCGACGGATCTTGACATGTGATATGTAATCGAAAATGGCATAACCATACCCTCTCAAGCTCTTGTTCAAGCTCCTCAAGGTCCGACTCGACAAGAAGGATAGGAAGTTCAAGTTGATGTTGTTGCTGCTAATGCAGAAGAAGCTCAAAGAAAGCTACTCACAATGCTAAAGCCATGCATATGCTATATTGTGCTTTGTCTCCATCTAAATTTAATAATATTTCCTCTTGTGTCATAGCCAAAGAAATTTGAGATTGACTATATGTGACATTTGAAAGAATTGACAGAAAGTTAGGGAGACAAAGATGAATATTCTTCTTAGACAATATGAGCTCTTCAAGATGAAATCTGATGAAATAGTAAAACAAATGTTCGCCAGATTCATTGAGATAGTGAAAAACCTGGAAAATCAAGGAAAAATTCACTGATATTGAAAAGTTAAACAAGCTATTGAGAGCGTTACTGAAGAAATGGAGCAACGTGAAGACCTTGATATGGGAAACAATGGGGATCCAACCAATTACAATGGATAAATTGATTTGAACATTCATGTCCTAGGAAGTAGAACACTTGAATGAGGAAAAAAACTCAAAAGGTAAGAAAGTTATTGCCTTTAAAGCTAATCATGATGACAGGTGAACAAATATCATCAGATGGTGAAGATAATGATGAAGATATGTCACTATTGACAAGAAGATTCAAAAGTTTCATGGGGAAATGAGGAAACTTTAAAGGCAAATGTAAATGAAGTATTCATATGATAAAAAGACATACAAAAAAAGAAAAAGAAAAAAAGAATCCAAAGGTAAGGATATTGTCTGTTAAGGATGTAGGAAATTAGGTCACAAAAAATCAGATTGCCCATCTCTAAAAAAAAAAAAAAAAGAAGAAGAAAGGAAAATACGAAAAGAAGAATAAAGCATTGAAGATTGAATCATGGAGTGACACCAAATGCGAATCAAGTGGCAAAGAAAAAGTAAATCCTTGCTTAATGGCTGATTTTGATCATGAAGATGAAAACGAGGTAAACAATTCTTAATTAATTTCAGAAGAGTTACAGGAGTTTTTTAAAGAAATGTTTGAAGAACACAAAAATGTTTCCAAAAAGATTTTCATGTTGATAACTTGAATACCTTGCATACAAAGCTACTCTGTATAACTTGAAAAACAATAATGATCTCTGAATAAGAGATCTTGAACTCTCTCAGGTGGAAAATAGCACTCTTAAAGAAGAGAATTCAAATATCAACACAAAGTTTTCTCTCGGTTCAAAGACTTGAAGAGAATTCAAATATCAACACAAAGTTTTCTCTCAGTTCAAAGACTTTGAAGAACATTCTCTCAATTTAAATTCCTCAATACAACAAATGTGGTCTAACACTTGAGGAAAATGATACTAAGAAGAAGCATTTTCCAAAGTCAAAGAAAGGTTTAGATTAAGACTGCCTATCGTGCCAAAAGTTGTATATGGCACTCACTTTGGCACTTAAGTGATCCGACGGAAACTTTTGGCAATAAAAGTGAGCGCCATACACAAGTTTTGGCACTAATAGTGTACTTATCCCTATTTTTATAAGAGTCATTTTGCAAGACACTTCACAAAATTTACCGGGAAGATCTATTGCTCAATCTATAATGAATATGATCATTTCAAATAAGAATGCCCAAAGGAGCAGATGAAGGCCAAAAGAATACGTTGGAGATTTGATACGGAATCAAAACCTAATAAGAAGGGTAGAAGTATAGCCCAAGTGCCAAAATTTGGTACAATGGGACACTTAAGTGCCAAAACTTTGAAATGGTACACTTAAGTGCCACTTTCTTTGAAAAGTGGGACACTTAAGTGCCACCTCCGGCGAACCTTACCGGAAATCCTACGTGGTAATATTTTATTATTTTCACTTGCCTATGTGGCTCGCCGAAGAGTTGACTTGGCTTTAACTCACCAGAAACGACGTTGTTTGCAAAATAAAAGCCCCGAATCTGCAAAAACGACGTCGTCTCCCAAATTAATTAAATTAAATTAAAACTTAAATTTATTTAAAATATTCTAAAAAACTTAAAATTAAAAAAAAAAAGGGGGGGCGAAGGAGGCCGTTGAGGGCTAAGCCCTCGCCGCCTCCCCGCCACCGCCGGGAAGGGCCGGCGATGGAAGGGGCGGGGTCGACCGGGGTGGCCGACCCCCGGCCGACCGACGGTGAGGGCCGCGTGTGGCATCCTAGAATTTCAGAAAAATCCCTGAATATACCATGGACCATGGATAGGCGATGGAAGTACCGATATTGTAATTTGTAGCCTTTTAATCCATGAATTGTGATGAGATGTATGGCCAAGCCTTTAATGAATGAATTATGGAAAGAAAGTTTTATCTTTGGCCATATGTATAATGAAAGGGAACTCATGGATTTATAATTTCAAGTATATAGATATCTTAAATTGCAATTTAGTACTTTAATTAAATAGAGATTTAATTTGTTTAAAAAATGGGTTAAAATTTGGATCTAACTAAACTTGGGTCTTAGGCCCAAGAGGGATGGGCCTAAGATGGGCCAAGTTGGCCAGCCCATGAAGCCCATGAAGAGGGCTGCCGTCGACCATAAGGGGGAGGAGCCGGCCCATCTCCAAGCCCATCATGCATGGGATTTGCCAAGTGTAGGCCATGCAATTAGTAATCATTGCTAATGATGGAAGGGGAGAAAAATTAGAGGAAATGATGGCCGGCTTAAGCGAGAAAAGAGGGAGAGAGAGAGGGGTTCGTCGGAGAAAGGGAGTGAGAGAGAGAGAGAGAGAGAGAGCTGCTGTCGAGCGAGTGAGGGAACCGAGAGTGAGGAGGAAGAGGCCGCGCGAAGGAGGAAGCCGCCCGTCCGCCGTGCGTCCGTCGCTTGTCGCCGCCGTGTGCTCGCTGCTAGCTCGGTCTAGAGGCAAGTTGGGATCTATATTCTACTCTTGCATGTTGTATCTTGTATGTGTGTTTGAATGGTGATGAATCTCGGGCGTTTAGGGTGTGAGAACCGAAGCTTTGCATGTGTTGTTCTTGAAATAGCCTTCTGTTTTCGAGTAGACCGCCTGACCCAGAATGTTGTAGAGGCTTGCATGTGGGTTTTGAGTCGGATTTTGGCTTCGACTTGTTCATGAAATTTGTAGATAACACCTTAAAGTATGACATAAAAAAATTTGAGCCAAAATGGTTGAGAGTTAAGGGGTGAAACTCTTCTCCTACGAAAACGTTAGATCTGAAGCTGTTTTGTTGACCTCTTGGTGGTTTTGTGTGTTGAATGTTACTTTTTACTGAGAATTTCACTTTTACTTCTTCACGAAAGTTGAAGAGAACATCCGGAAGACTAACACAATCAAATTTGAAGTAAAATGAACAAGTGTAGCCTAGTGAAACGATTTTTCCTTTGAAGACGATAGATCTGGAAGTGTTGTACTGGACTCCAGCGACTTCGTGAACTATAAAGTGATTATTATTTGAAAATATCACCTCGATCCCTCAATGAAAGTTGTAGTAGACCTCTTGAAGCAAAACATATCCAAAATTCAGAAGCAAATACGGAAGATAAGTCGGTGAAATCGTGATTGTTCGGAGACGGCTAAATCTGGACTGTTCGGTACTAGAAGCAGGAGCTTCGACCGTACATAATTAATTATCTAGGACAAATATGACTTCAGTGTCTTCATAAAAAATCTACTTTAGGGTCTTGGCTATCACCTGGTAAAATTTCATAATTTTTGAAGGTCATTAGAGTATTTAATCGGAATTATTCCAAAAACCGAGTAATCTGTCGCGTTCGGATTAGTCAGTCTCAATGCATGGGTCATATCATTTTATATGAAACTCTTTTGGCAAAGTGTTCTTCACGAAGGATCTTTCTTTATGTCTTCCCTATGACATATTAAAATTTCATAATTTTTGAAGTTCATATACCTATTTAACAAAAAATATTTCAAAAACTGTGCAAGCTATATTGATAGAATAGAAATGCTGTGATGCGTGATATATATCAAATTGTATGAGGGTCTTTTGATGCAGTGTCCTTTATGAAATATTTTCCATATGTATTGACTAGCACATGTTCAAATTTCATAATTTTTAAAGACCATTTGGGCATTTAATGGAAATATTTTCTAAAATTGTTCAAGCATAGATTATACGAATTTCAAATGCTGGAAATTGTGATTATTCTGCTTTGGATGATCCCTATCTATTATATTGATTGAGGTGATTGAATATTGCTGAGCATGTGATGATAGTTGGCATTGCATATAGAATCAAATGCTGAATTAGACTTTGTGCCATTACATCATGTGCCATGCTAATTGTGAGACATAAATTGGTGAACATGCATTATGATGAATGAGGAAATTGTTAGTGGCGGCCGATAATGCCCTAGGAGTGTCAGGATGCCCGGATGGGGGTGCCGGATGCCCGGATGTATTGAGATACATGCCCGGATGTCCTCGGGAGTTCCGAGATGCCCGGAATGGTTGGGTGCCGGAAGCCTCGAAGGTTTGTGCCCAAGGAATGCCTCGTGATGCCAGTTGGGATGCGGGATGCCCGGAATGTGGGGGTGCCGGATGCCCGGTGGTGTGTGCCGGAGGTTTCTCGCAATGTCAGGTTGGGGTGCGAGTGATAAAGTGTGGGATGCAATTACTGGTCCCGGGAAAGAGAGATGTGGTGATCAAATTTAAAGATAAAAGTGAAAATTGAATCATGCACATAAGATGTGATGACATACGTATGGATGTGTGACATGATGATGGTGAGTGCATGGTTGTATGTGCACCTATGGCATGATGATATGTATGTGACATGATGATGATCACCTATGGCGTGATGATATGTATGGGACATGATGATGATCACCTATGGCATGATGATATGTATGCGACATGATGATGATCACTTATGGCATGATGATATATGTGTGACATGATGATGATCACCTATGGCATGATGGTATATGTGTGACATGATGATGATGAGTACATGAGGATGTATGTACATATGGTGCGATGACATATGCATGGCTGCAAGGTAAGTTATGCTTGGATGCATGAATGGCATGTACTATGCTATGATTGATTGATTGTATTGTGTGATGCAGTGAGTGGTTTATTAAATCTTTTACTTGCTGAGTGGCTGTACTCACTCCTTTGGGGACTAACATTTTAGATTAGAAAGATGCCGCTCTCTTTGGTCACGCGTGGTACTTTTTATGGCCTTCCATCTGACGTGGAGGTCGAGTGCTCGGAGATGGACTGCGTTACCATCCCTGGTCTGACGTTTGTGCGGGTTCGTGTGCTGGTGATGTATGATGTGGGTCTGGCTAGGGGCCCGGTCGTTCAGGAGTTCTTGTCGGTCCACGTCCGCCGTGATGGAGTGATGCAGGGGATGTTGCCGCCGTCGCCGCCCGATGCACCGGGGTGGGTGTGATGGCCCGCGTGAGGAGTGGAGAGCTGACACTTTTTGGATATAGCCGACACTTGTAGATGGAGGATCATACATGAGATAGACATAGGGGTCGAGTTGTCTCTTTTGGGTTGTGGCCAAGTCTAGATGGAAAATCTTGGCTTTTCTTTTTGTTGTACCGACCCGTGAAATCCATCTTGAAAATATACGTAAATAAAAGTGGCTCGGCTTCATCTTTTCATATGATGTGTAGTTGGTGTGCATTGTATCATGATTGTTGGAGGGAGAGATGGTGATATTCAATTATGCTTCCGCTAATAAGTTACGCTGGGATCGTTTTCAAAAAAAAAAAAATGCCTATGAACTGCGTGCGATGCTTCTACTAAGAGATGTAACTAGCATTCATTAGGTATAGGAATAGGTACCTGTGGCGACCTTAGGCGAGTCGGGGGTGCCACAGCCGCCCTTTTGGTATCAGAGCAATGGTTATAGATTGGAGTGATAAGGAGCCTCATTTGGAAATTGAGGAACATGATGACAATGCACACCATAGGGTACTAACTGGAACAGTTGGGTAACTTTGAATAACGGGTGATGAGTAATCACTCGTAGATCCTTAGTAGTTATTATTAGTTGCTTTTAGGTACCAGTAACATGATTATGTTACTTATTTCCCTTAGTTGCTGTTGTTTTTAATGAAGACATTGAGTCACAGATATTTCCTGAGGCAAATGCTTGGAAACTGCAGGAAAATCATGGTACGATATGGAAGTCAACATCCATCAAGGGCTGAAGCCTTTGTAGCAAGGGCTGAACCCCGAAATGAAGATATCTTGCAGGCATTGGCCAATATAGGAAATCTGATGGAAAGACAAGCGCAGCAACAGCCTGGAGCAGAACGCCGTACTCAGGGACTGGTGGAGCAATTTTTGAAATTGAAACCACCAAAGTTTAGTGGAATGGGAAGTCCTGAGGAGGTGGAGCATTGGATTGATGGGATGGAACGAATTTTCTGGCTGTTGGACTGCAATGATGCTGAGAAAATAACTTTGGCAGAGTACCAGCTGGAGGGAAATGCAAAGTTTTGGTGGAGAGCTTCGAAGAATATAATTTTTCCACCAGGTATTGATGTTAATTGGGGAGAATTTGTGAGAGCTTTCAATAGAAAGCATTTTTCTGACTGTGCTAAGGATAAGAAAATTACAGAATTTGTTCAGCTAGAACAAAGGGAGCTGACAGTAGATCAATACGAAGCAAGATTTTCTGAACTGTCTAGATATGCTCCTAGACTAATTGAGGATCAAGAAGAGAAAGCTAAGAGGTTTCTGAAAGGGTTGAGGACTGATATCAGGAAACAACTGGTGCCTTTGAATATAAGAGATTATAATGAGATCTATGAGAGGGCGCAGTTGGTAGAGCAGGAGTTAGTAAGAGAACAGTCGGAGAATAAGACACAATCGTCTTTTAGTGATGTGAGACGACGTAAGAGACCCTACCCTGGTCAAAGTCAGACTTGGAATATGAAGAAAAAGAGTAATTTTGGAAATTTTGGAGGAACAAGAAGTGGCCTGAATATGGGGAAAACACCCTATCAGCCTGATGTTTGTCAAAGATGTAATGGGCGACATGGCCCAGGACCTTGCAATGGACGACTGAGATGTTTTGGTTGTGGACAAGTGAGCCACCTTAGGAGAAGTTGCCCACAAGAAAGGTCACAAATGAGTGTTGGCTCGGTGCGGTAGGGACAACAGAGTACGGTTAGATCAAACCTTTCAAGGAATCCTCAGAGACCACCAGCGCAAGGAAGGGTGTATGCGGTCACCCAAGAGGAAGCGGAAGCTTCAAAAACGTTATTTCGGTACGATTTTTATAAATGGCAAGAAGGCTTATGCATTGTTTGATACGGGTGCTACGAATTCATTTGTGTCTGAAAGGTATAGACAATTGCATAAAATAGAAACCACGCCTCTTGAGACGCCTCTTTGTGTTTCTACGCCTTTAAAGAATGTAGTATTGTCTACGCTGGTGTGTGGGAATTGTAAGATATCAATGGGAGTAAAGGATATGGAAATAGACTTGGTTGTAATGGCTATGTATGATTTTGATGTTATTATAGGAATGGATTGGCTTCATAAGTATCGGGCCAAAATGGATTGTTATAGAAAAGTGATCCAATTTATTTTACCTGATCAATCTAGTTGTGAATTTTTGGGAGGTCAGACCAACCTCTCTATAACACTTATCTCGGCAATAGAAGCCCGTACATTACTTGACAAGGGATGTCAAGGGTACCTGTGTGGCACCCCGAACCCCCTTAGGTCGCCACAGGCACCTAATGCTATACTTAATCTCATCTCTTAGAAGAAGCGTCGCAAAGCATGGACATTTTTTTTTTTTTGAAAGCGGTCCCAGCGCGACTCATTAGCGGAAGCAAAATATAACATCACCATCTCCCCTCCACCAACCATGATACAATTGCACACCACTAATCATCATGAGGAAAGACAAAGCCACGACACTTTATTTACATATTTTCAAGATGGGTTTCCTTGGGTCGGTACATCAAAAGAAAGGCCAGGACATGAGCCACACTCGGCCATAACCCAAAAAGAAACACTTGACCCACTACGACTACGTGCAAGATCCCCCATCACTAGTGTCGGCTAACCATCCCAAAAAGTTTCAGCTCCTACTTGACACGCACGGGCCCTCACACCCATCCCGGTGCATCGGGCGGTGGCGGTGGCAACATCCCCGCATCACTCCATCTCGATGAACGTGAACGGATATGAACTCCCGAATGACGGGGCCCTCGCCTAGGCCCACGTCATACATCACTACGGCGCGAATCCGAATGAATGTAAGACCGGGATAGTAGGCCGCCGATCTCCACACACTCGACCTCCACATCCCGAGGAAGGCCATAAAAGACACCCCGCGTGACAAGTGGGAGCGACATTTTTCTAATCTGAAATGTTGGTCCCCGAAGGGTGAGTACAACCACTCAACAAGTAAAGGACCAATAAACCACACCACGCATCATGCCATGCAATCATCACAATCATAGCATCACATGTCATACAGGCATCCATGCACAACATACCATGGCATCATGCACAAGTCATCATACCTCATGTACATACATCATCATACAGTCATTACCATCATGCCATACACTTACCATCATCATGTCACATGTACCATCATCATTGCCATGCATCCATGCATATAACATCATCATCATGTCACATGTACCATCATCATTGCCATGCATCCATGCATATAACATCATCATCATATCACATGTACCATCATCATTGCCATGCATCCATGCATATAACATCATCATCATATCACATGTACCCTCATCATTGCCATGCATCCATGCATATAACATCATCATCATATCACATGTACCATCATCATTGCCATGCATCCATGCATATAAAATCATCATCATATCACATGTACCATCATCATTGCCATGCATCCATGCATATAACATCATCATCATATCATGCATATATCATCATGCATAATTCAATTTCAATTTTTATCTTGGACCGTCACATTTCTCTTTCCCAGGACCAATGTTTGCATCCCACATGTATCCAAGACACAATTCGACCATCCGGCTCCCCCACTCTCCGGGCATCTCGTACCCCAACCGGCATCACGAGGACCCTCCGCATTCAGCCATTCAAGGCCACCGGGCAACCGGCCGTACCCTTCTAGCCAGGCATCTCGCACCCAAACCGGCATCGCGAGGTATCCCTCGGCATAATTACCATGCCGAGCTTCCGGCTCCCCCACTCTCCGGGCATCTCGATACCACTCGGTCTCCCGAGGACCCTCCGGTATCCGGCCATTCATGACCACCGGGCAACCGGCCGTACCCTTCTAGCCAGCATCCCGACACTCCGGGCATCGTCGGCTCACACCTCCGACGGACTTCTCATTTATCTCAATTCTCATCTTCAATTATAGCTCAATTTTAACATGGCATGTGATGTGATGGCATTCAAGATCATATTCATCATTGAATTCATACATGCATCTCAATTCATTATCATGCATGCATCAAGACACCATCACCCAATCAATACAATTCATGGAGTCCATGCAATTTAAAATGGTCCATATTTCATGCCCTTTTCACAAAATTCCAGCATGTACCATTTTTAGAAAATATTTAAATTATATATCCATAAGCTTCTCAAAAATCATGAAATCAAGGCATATGATAGATAAGACAATAAGATAA
The DNA here is from genome assembly GCA_017140595.1 of Eucalyptus curtisii. Taxonomy (NCBI): domain Eukaryota; kingdom Viridiplantae; phylum Streptophyta; class Magnoliopsida; order Myrtales; family Myrtaceae; genus Eucalyptus; species Eucalyptus curtisii. The sequence continues at coordinate 14,103,624 of CM029502.1, forward strand.
CAATTCCATGAAAAACACATGCCCAATAGAGTTCCACACAAGAAAATACAATTCTCACAGAACAGCATGCAATTTCGGATAGAAACAGTATGTACAGTTTCCGAAATAATTCAATTAAAATATCCGAACGACCTCCGAAAATTATGAAATTTTACCAGGTTATAGTTAAGATACTGAAGTAGATTTTTCATGAAGACTTCTAGGCCAGATTCGTTTTAGATAATTTTCTATAGTCGTACGAAGCTTCTGGTTCTCATACCGAAACGTTCAGTGTATGTATCTCCGAAATATCGAGTTTTTACCCACTTATTCTGCTTCGTTTCTTCTGAAATTTGGATATGTTTTACTTAAAGAGGTTCCCTACAACTTTAATTAAGGGATCTAATTCAAATTTCCAGAGTATAGTCATCATATGGGTCCATGAAGTCTCGGGTGTCCAGTACCGCGTCTCCAGATTTACCGTCTTCAAGAGTAAGTCGACTCACTAGGCTATACTTGTTCATTTTACTTCAAATTTGAGTATGTTAGTCCTTAAGATGTTTTCTACAAGTTTCATGAAGAAGTCGAAGAGATATTCTTAGTAAAAATCAACATGCAACCACAAATCTACCACAAGGTCAGCGAAATCGTTCCAGATCTAGTGTCTTCGTAGGATGAGGGTTTGACCCCTTAAATCTCCATCATTTTGTCTCAAATTTTAGTATGTTGTATTTTAAGATGTTGGCTACAACTTTCATGAAGGAATCAGAGTCAAAATCTAACTCGAAACATGCATGCAAGCCTTCACAAGATTCTGGGTCAGGCGGATCTCACGAAATCAGCAAGCAAAATCAAGAACAAATCACATTCTAGCTTCGGTTTTGCCTTCCCTATGATCCAAAACCTACCACCAACGAATCACACATGCAAGGCACACATGCAAGGGTGGAAATCAGTCCCAACTTGCCTCTAGAACCGAACAGAATGACAGCAAAAGGGACGGCACACCGGCGACGGACAGACGGCGTGCGGGCGGCGACGGGCGACTCCTCCTCCCTCTCGGCGATTCCCTCTCTCTCGCAACTCACTCTCTCTCTCTTTCTCACTTGGCCGAATACCACCAACCGGCCACTCTCTCTCCCCTCTTCCTTTTATTTCCCCAAATCTTCATCATTGGCAATGATTACTTGCCACTTCCAATGGCCAATGCATGCAAGGCCCTTCTTGCCACTTGGCATGCCACATGCAATGGGCTTGGGCTTGAATTGGGCTTGGATTGGGCCGGCCTCCCTTGTGGCCGTCGGCAGCCCATTCGTGGGCTTCAATTGGGCCGGCCATTCGGCCCACCAAAGGCTCAAGCTATTGGGCCTAAGGCCCAACCTAAATAAAAATCAATTTTACCCTTTCTTATTCTTTCTTTTAAGAATTTAAATTACTAAATTCCACATGGCCAAAATCTTGTAACATTTTATTTATAGAGACTTAGTCTATAAAGTGCATAGCCAAGCATAGATTATTCTCATTAATTTATCAAATTTAAAATCTCATGAACACAAGCATATATCACTTAGTCCTAAAAGGAGACTAATGGCTTAAAGCATAAACCATAGGTAATTTCATTACCTAATCATGGGCTTTAGCACACCTTAGAGCTTGTCTTGGATTTTTTTTTTTTTTGGGATGCCACAACCTGGCCATGGTTAAAGATTATACTAGGGAAGAGCTTAAGCTTAATGAAATTCAGGTAGTTAATAAATTTCAAGATGTATTTCCTGAGGAGTTGCCTGGCTTACCGCCAGAACGAGAAATTGAGTTTGAAATTGAACTAATGCCCGGAACAGGACCAATATCGAAAGCCCCGTATAGGATGGCCTTAGTCGAGCTGAAGGAATTGAAAGTGCAGCTACAAGAGTTGCTTGACAAAGGATTCATTAGGCCAAGTGCTTCACCTTGGGGTGCGCCGGTTTTGTTTGTGAAAAAGAAAGATGGGTCGATGCGCTTGTGCATTGACTATAGGCAACTGAATCAAGTGACCATTAAAAATAAATATCCTTTGCCTAGAATTGATGACCTATTTGATCAACTCCAAGGAAGTTCGGTCTTCTCTAAGATTGACTTAAGGTCGGGATATCATCGAGATGAGAATTAAGAAAGAAGACATTCCTAAGACTGCGTTTAGGACTCGTTATGGACATTACGAGTTCCTTGTCATGCCATTTGGATTGACAAATGCGCCAGCTGCCTTCATGGATCTAATGAATAGGGTATTTAAGCCTTATTTAGACCAGTTTGTGATTGTTTTTATTGATGACATCCTGGTATAGTTGAAAGGGCCTAAAGAGCATGAACAACACTTGAGGATAGTGTTACAAACTCTAAGAGACTATAAGCTGTATGCCAAATTTAGTAAGTGTGAATTCTGGCTAGACCAGATAATATTTTTAGGGCACGTGGTATCAAGAGGAGGAATTGCGGTGGACCCGGCGAAAGTTGAAATGGTAATAAATTGGCCGAGACCGACAACACCTACTGAAATATGGAGTTTCTTAGGATTGGCTGGTTACTATAGAAGGTTTATTGAAGGATTTTCACGATTGGCAGGTCCTTTAACAAAATTGACTCGAAAGAATGTGAAGTTTGAATGGAATGGGGAATGTGAAAGGAGTTTCCAGGAGCTTAAAACAAAATTGACCTCGGCTCTAATCTTGACTATACCAATAGGATCGGATGGTTTTACAGTGTATAGTGATGCATCTCACAAAGGGCTGGGATGTGTTTTGATGCAGCATGGCAAGGTCATAGCCTATGCGTCTAGACAATTAAAACCCCATGAATTGAACTACCCAATGCATGATTTAGAATTAGCAGCCATAGTGTTCGCTTTGAAGATATGGATGCATTATTTAAATGGGGAAAAGTTTGAGATTTATACGAATCATAAGAGCTTGAAGTATCTGTTCTCACAAAAAGAGTTGAACATGAGACAAAGGAGGTGGATGGAGTTGTTAAAGGATTATGACTGTGAGATACGATACCATCCAGGGGAAGGCGAATAAGGTAGCGGATGCTCTTAGTCGTAAGTCAGCTATGGGGATGGCTAGTCTAAGAATGGCGGAATGGAGCTTATTAGAGTCCGTAGTGGACTCAGAGTTTAAATTGGAAATGGATTGTCTTACTGGTATGCTTAGTGCATTAAGAATTGAACCTGAAATTATTCAAAAAGTTAAGACATTACAAGAATCTGACCCGGAAATTATGAAAGTGAAAGATGCAGTATCTTTAGGAAAAATATAAGAATTTCAAGTTTCTGAAGATGGGATGGTAAGATGTCAAGGACGACTTTGTGTTCCCGACAATGAAGAAGTAAAGAAGGAAATTTTGTCGGAGGCACATAGGAGTAATTACGGTGTTCATCCGGTAGTACAAAGATGTACAAAATCTACGTCAGCAATTTTGGTGGAATGGTATGAAAGCAGATACGGCTAAGTACGTTTCTCAATGTTTGACGTGCCAACAAGTAAAAGCGGAACATCGCAAACCCGCTGGACTCTTGAGACCGTTAGACATACCAGAATGGAAATGGGAACATATAACAATGGACTTTGTGCAATGATTGCCAAGAACATCAAGTGGACATGACTCAATCTGGGTAATAGTGGACCGTTTGACTAAGTCTGCTCATTTCCTAGCAGTTCGCATAGACTACTCGATGGACAAATATGCGGATATATATGTAAGTCAAGTGGTACGCTTACATGGTGTTCCAGTGACTATTACCTCGAGATCGGGATTCGAGATTTACTTCAAATTTTTGGCGAAGTCTTCAAATTGCCTTAGGAACTAAACTTCAGTTTAGTATTGCTTTTCATCCTCAAACAGATGGACAAATAGAGAGAGTAATCCAGACATTAGAGGATATGTTGAGGGCTTGTGTGATTGACTTTAAAGGGAATTGGGATGAAAGATTGCATTTGGTGGAATTTGCTTATAATAATAGTTTTCAAAAAGTATAGACATGGCTCCCTATGAAGCATTGTATGGAAGGAGATGTAGGACTCTGTCTGTTGGAATGAAGTGGGTGAAAAGAAATTGACAGGACTCGAACTGGTACAAGTTACCACCGAGGTCTATCGAAATTATCGGGAAAGACTTAAAACAGCTCGGAATAGACGAGAAAGACTACGCGAGATAGGCGTAGAAGGCCTTTGGAATTTAGTGTGGGAGATCATGTATTCCTTAAAGTATCTCCGATGAAAGGAATATCTCGATTTGGAATGAAGGGTAAGTTAAGCCCTAGATTTGTTGGACCTTTTGAGATACTTGAAAGAATAGGAGATGTAGCTTATCGTTTGGTGCTACCTCCTAAATTGGGAAATTTGCATGATGTGTTTCATGTATCGATGTTGAGAAAGTATCAGCCGGATCCTGGTCACATACTCGATCATGAAGCCATCAAAGTGGATGAGAAAGTGAGGTACATTGAAGAGCCTATGCAAATATTGGATCGGAAGGAACAAATTCTTAGGACCAAGACAATTCCACTGGTTAAGGTATTATGGCGACATCATGATATGGAAGAAGCCACATGGGAGAGTGAAGATCAGATGAAGGAAAAGTACCCCTACTTGTTTCAAAAGGAAACGAGTAATGTTTAATTTCGAGGATGAAATTCTTTAAGGAGGGGAGAATTGTGGCATCCTAGAATTTCAGAAAAATCCCTGAATATGCCATAGACCATGGATAGGCGATGGAAGTACTGATATTGTAATTTGTAGCCTTCTAATCCATGAATTGCGATGAGATGTATGGCCAAGCCTTTAATGAATGAATTATGGAAAGAAAGTTTTATCTTTGGCCATATGTATAATGAAAGGGAACTCATGGATTTATAATTTCAAGTTTATAGATATCTTAAATTGCAATTTAGTACTATAATTAAATAGAGATTTAATTTGTTTTAAAAATGGGTTAAAATTTGGATCTAACTAAACTTGGGTCTTAGGCCCAAGAGGGATGGGCCTAAGATGGGCCAAGTTGGCCGGCCCATGAAGCCCATGAAGAGGGCTGCCGTCGACCACAAGGGGGAGGAGCCGGCCCATCTCCAAGCCCATCATGCATGGGATTTGCCAAGTGTAGGCCATGCAATTAGCAATCATTGCTAATGATGGAAGGGGAGAAAAATTAGAGGAAATGATGGCCGACTTAAGCGAGAAAGAGAGGGAGAGAGAGAGGGGTTTGTCGGAGAAAGGGAGTGAGAGAGAGAGAGAGAGAGAGAGAGAGAGAGAGAGAGAGAGAGAGAGAGAGAGAGAGAGAGAGAGAGAGAGAGCTGTCGAGCGAGTGAGGGAACCGAGAGTGAGGAGGAAGAGGCCGCGCGAAGGAGGAAGCCGCCCGTCCGCCGTGCGTCCGTCGCTCGTCGCCGCCGTGTGCTCGCTGCTAGCTCGGTCTAGAGGCAAGTTGGGATCTATATTCTACTCTTGCATGTTGTATCTTGTATGTGTGTTTGAATGGTGATGAATCTCGGGCGTTTAGGGTGTGAGAACCGAAGCTTTGCATGTGTTGTTCTTGAAATAGCCTTCTGTTTTCGAGTAGACCGCCTGACCCAGAATGTTGTAGAGGCTTGCATGTGGGTTTTGAGTCGGATTTTGGCTTCGACTTGTTCATGAAAGTTGTAGATAACACCTTAGAGTATGACATACAAAAATTTGAGCCAAAATGGTTGAGAGTTGAGGGGTGAAACTCTTCTCCTACGAAAACGTTAGATCTGAAGCTGTTTTGTTGACCTCTTGGTGGTTTTGTGTGTTGCATGTTACTTTTTACTGAGAATTTCACTTCGAATTCTTCACGAAAGTTGAAGAGAACATCTGAAGACTAACATACTAAAATTTTAAGTAAAACGAACAAGTGTAGCCTAGTGAAACGATTTTTCCTTTGAAGACGATAGATCTGGAAGTGTTGTACTGCACTCCAGCGACTTCGTGAACTATAAAGTGATTATTCTTTGAAAATATCACCTCGATCCCTCAATGAAAGTTATAGTAGACCTCTTGACGCAAAACATATCCAAAATTCAGAAGAAAATACGGAATATAAGTCGGTGAAATCGTGATTGTTCGAAGACGGCTAAATCTGGACTGTTCGGTACTAGGAGCAGGAGCTTCGACCGTCCATAATTAATTATCTAGGAAAAATATCACTTCGGTGTCTCCATGAAAAATCTACTTTAGGGTCTTTGCTATCATCTGGTAAAATTTAATAATTTTGGAAGGTCATGAGAGTATTTAATTGGAATTATTCCAAAAACGGAGTAATCTGTCGCGTTCGGATTAGTCAGTCTCAATGCATGGGTCATATCATTTTATATGAAACTCTTTTGGCAAAGTGTTCTTCACGAAGTATCTTTCGTTATGTCTTCCATATGACATATTAAAATTTCATAATTTTTGAAGTTCATATACCTATTTAACAAAAAATATTTCAAAAACTGTGCAAGCTATATTGATAGAATAGAAATGCTGTGATGCGTGATATATATCAAATTGTATGAGGGTCTTTTGATGCAGTGTCCTTTATGAAATATTTTCCATTATATCTTGACTAGCACATGTTCAAATTTCATAATTTTTAAAGACCATTTGGGCATTTAATGGAAATATTTTCTAAAATTGTGCAAGCATGGATTATACGAATTTCAAATGCTGGAAATTGTGATTATTCTGCTTTGGATGAGCCCTATCTATTATATTGATTGAGGTGATTGAATATTGCTGAGCATGTGATGATAGTTGGCATTGCATATAGAATCAAATGCTGAATTAGACTTTGTGCCATTACATCATGTGCCATGCTGATTGTGAGACATAAATTGGTGAACATGCATTATGATGAATGAGGAAATTGTTAGTGGCTGCCTATAATGCCCTGGGAGTGTCAGGATGCCCGGGATGGGGGGTGCCGGATGCCCGGATGTATTGAGATACATGCCCGGATGTCCTCGGGAGTTTCGAGATGCCCGGAATGGTTGGGTGTCGGAAGCCTCGGAGGTTTGTGCCTGGGGAATGCCTCGTGATGCCAGTTGGGATGCGAGATGCCCGGAATGTGGGGGTGCCGGATGCCCGGTGGTGTGTGCCGGAGATTTCTCGCAATGCTAGGTTGTGGTGCGAGTGATAAAGTGTGGGATGCTATTACTGGTCCCGGGAAAGAGAGATGTGGTGATCAAATTTAAAGATAAAAGTGGAAATTGAATCATGCACATAAGATGTGATGACATACGTATGGATGTGTGACATGATGATGGTGAGTGCATGGTTGTATGTGCACCTATGGCATGATGATATGTATGTGACATGATGATGATCACCTATGGCGTGATGATATGTATGTGACATGATGATGATCACTTATGGCATGATGATATATGTGTGACATGATGATGATCACCTATGGCATGGTATATGTGTGACATGATGATGATGAGTACATGAGGATATATGTACATATGGTGCGATGACATATGCATGGCTGTAAGGTAAGTTATGCTTGGATGCATGAATGGCATGTACTATGCTATGATTGATTGATTGTATTGTGTGATGCATTGAGTGGTTTATTAGATCTTTTACCTACTGAGTGGTTGTACTCACCCCTTTGGGGACCAACATTTCAGATTAGAAAGATGCCGCTCTCTCCGGTCACGCGTGGTACTTTTTATGGCCTTCCATCTGACGTGGAGGTCGAGTGCTCGGAGATGGACTGTGTTATCATCCCTGGTCTGACGTTTGTGCGGGTTCGTGTGCTGGTGATGTATGATGTGGGTCTAGCTGGGGGCCTGGTCGTTCAGGAGTTCTTGTTGGTCCACGTCCGCCGTGATGGAGTGATGCGGGGGATGTTGCCGCCGCCGTCGCCCGATGCACCGGGGTGGGTGTGATGGCCCGCGTGAGGAGTGGAGAGCTGACACTTTTTGGATATAGCCGACACTTGTAGATGGAGGATCATACATGAGATAGACATAGGGGTCGAGTTGTCTCTTTTGGGTTGTGGCCAAGTCTAGATGGAAAATCTTGGCTTTTCTTTTTGTTGTACCGACCCGTGAAATCCATCTTGAAAATATACGTAAATAAAAGTGGCTCGGCTTCATCTTTTCATATGATGTGTAGTTGGTGTGCATTGTATCATGATTGTTGGAGGGAGAGATGGTGATATTCAATTATGCTTCCGCTAATAAGTTACGCCGGGACCGTTTTCAAAAAAAAAAAAAAAAAGCCTATGAACTGCGTGCGATGCTTCTACTAAGAGATGTAACTAGCGTTCATTAGGTATAGCGATAGGTACCTGTGGTGACCTTAGGCGAGTCGGGGGTGCCACACCACGAGCCCTCGCCTCGGTGACGATGAGGAGGCGGTGAGGGCCCGCAAGCCCTCGCCCAAATCTGCGAGAGCTCACGGCCCTCGCCGTCGGTCGGCCTAGGGCCGGCCACCCCGGCCGACCCTCCCCCTTCCGTCGCCGACCCTTCCCGGTGCCGGCGGGGAGGTGGCGAGGGCTCGCCCTCGCCCGCCTCCTTCGCCCCCCCTTTTTAATTTTATGTTTTTTTATTTTTTAGAATATTTTAAATAAATTTAAGTTTAAATTAAATTAAATTAAATTTTATATTAATTATTTACACATTAGAGACAAAATGACGTCGTTTTTGCATTTTCTCGTCATGTCGGCATGCAAAACGATGCCGTTTTGCACTCACCTTGCCGGAAAATTGCAACGTCAACAATTTGGCCGGATTTTGGCTGGAGTGGCACTTAAGTGATCCATTTTACTCCGATTTTGGCACTTAAGTGTACCTTTCCGAAGTTTTGGTACTTAAGTGTCCCTCCGTGTCAAGTTTTGGCACTCCAGTGTCCGCACCTCTAATAAGAAGGGACTCAAACTTAAGTGGGTACCAAAGAAAAGATGGGAATTTTCTTGATTGTAGATTATATTGAGGAAAAACAAGTGATATTAGGACAATGGCTACTCAAGACATATGACAAGTAGACGAGATCAAGTTCGTAAATCTCATTACTATAGATTAGGGGACTGTCACCTTCGGAGGAAAAGCCAAATGAAGAACAATTGGCAAAGAAAGCATCGAAATTAGGGAATCTGATCATTGAAGATGTTGTAAAGGGCTTAAATCATATCCTCGTGAGTATGAGTCAACTATATGACAGGGGATACAAAATCAACTTTAAGGAAGGTAAGTGTATTGGCATAATCCAAGAAAAATCGTGGATCTACTAATGAAGTTTTGTGCAAGGATTTTACAAATAATCAGTTTAAATTGAGTTTAGTTGGAAAACTCAACTTATTTTTTGATCTACAAATCAAGCAAACAAAGATGGCACCTTCATTCTCAAAAAAAGCATGCCAAGGAATTAGTGAGGAAATTTGGATTGGAAGACTACAAAAAGGCTGAAACACCAATGTCATCTACCATCAAGCTTGACATTGATGAAAAAAAGTAAATTTATTGATTCCAAGTTGTATCAAAAGCATGATCGGGTCATTGCTATATTTGACAGCATCTAGACTCGATATTTTGTTCGGAACATGTCTCAATGCATGTTTTCAAACTGTTATTTGCTATAAAACAAATCATTTGAAACATTGTATTATTTCCAAAGCTAGATATCTGGTATTCCAAAGATTTAGATTTTATTGGATACTCAGATGTGACTTCACAGGCTACAAGATCGACAAAAAAAGCACATATAGCACTTGTCAATTATTAGGAAGTATGCTGATTTCTTAGTTCTCAAACAAACAAAATTCAATTGATTTTTCCATCTAGTTCTCAAACAAACAAAATTCAATTGATTTTTCCATCACTAAAGCTGAGTACATTGTACTTGGAAGTTGTGCTCAACTTATTTGGATGAACAGCAACTTGGGTGAAGAAAATCAAAATACTCCAATTTTATGTGACAATACAATAGCCATAAAATTTGACGAAGAATGCGATTTTGCATTTACAAGCTAAGCACATTGAAGTTAGACACCACTTCATTAGAGATTATGTGAATAGTGATGATATATGCATACAATATGTAGAATCAAAACATTAGCCGGCGGAAATTTCACCCAAATCTAGACAAACAAGTGTTCGAATATATTAGAGGAAAATTGGGAATGTGCAACTCATTCGAATGACATCATCCAAGTAATATTTACTATTAAAAGATGTATGCTAGGTTTTGATCAAAGATCGGCAACACAACAAATATCAAGTACGCTTTGAAAATTGAAATAGGTACCATTATAGTACAATTTCTCTCTCTTCTTAATGACCGTTCTGATAGATAGCTTGCTTTGATTACTGATTTTGTAACTATTACTATTTCTTCCCGTTTATTTATTTTTTCTGTAATTTTTTTAATTATTTGAGTGAAAATACGAAAGTTGGATAAGAATGTTACCGTTATTGAGTGATGGCAAGCACTCTAAACGCGGCTAAACTGTTCCTGTTTGTAAAGGAGATAGTGCTCGCATCCTTCACAAAACTGCTTAACCATAACCATTATACCTAACCATTCCTCTCCATCCATTCTCTGCATTTCCTTCTCCTATATCCAAACTCCTCATTTCTCTCTAGGTTCCATGGGACTTATTCCACAAGAAGAGCTGTCTATGATTCCCTTATAGATAAAGCTATATAGTAAATTTACAACCTCATTAGAGTCCCTCAAATATTTTTAATATTTTTTGGCTCTTAATTACAATTAATAATTCCCATAGTGTCCCAATCTCGTAATTTCTTGCGAAATAATCTCTAACGGAGAAATATATGAAATCTCGATGCAGGATTTTTTGGCTAAAACAATTTTCACTTTGATCACAATGTAAGGACGAGAAAAGTTGCCACTCTTGCACACTGCGGCACACCCTCAGGATGGGTGACAGCGCAGTTATATGACGACCTAGCACAAAAGTTACTCGGTGGCCTTTGAACCACGATTTTTTTACACCAAGAGAATGCAACCGGCTGAGTACGTTAAAGTCATCATCAACTAAGAAACGAAACGATAAGCTAAATAGAGAAACAAATGATCTGCCTATCACTAAACAGGAAAAGGGAGACAGATACAAAGTAGCGAAATATTTAATATGTCCTATTTTGAATGATTAAAGTAAAGAATTGATATTAGGTAGTGGCAGAGCTTGACCAATTTATCATCTGTGAGCGTAAACAATTTAAGGATAAATAATGACGCACATGATAAAATTTATACTTCTCTATTTTTCTGTTTTTCTGTTCTCCGGAACAAGTTTGGAATAAAAATCTGTTTGATAACGCAATTTGATTTTTCTATTTCTAGAACAAATTTCTATTCCAGAAATAGATTTGAAAAAGAAATTAGAAGCTAAAATTTTTAACTTCTCAATTTCTGAAATAGAAATTAAGAAATCAATTTCTGACCAGAAATTTTGTCATGCGCACCCTAAGTTACTTAATTTGTAAATGGTAAAATTATCTAAAAATAGGTAAACATTGATTTAAAATGGACAAAACTAAAAGCAAATTTAAGTGGCGGGAAAAGTGCCAAAAAAGTCATAAATCTTTTGTCTCAGTATGCCGATTTAGTCCTAAATCTTTTTTGGTACTGATTTAGTCCGAAACATTTTTATGTTGTGCCAATTCGAGTCCTTTCCAGCCAATTTTGGCAGGATTTTGCTACGGGACGCCGGCCGTCTGCCGACGTAGCCTAATCGACACGACGTTGACAACTTTTAATAATATTTTAATATTTTTGATTTTTTGATTTTTTTAATTTTATTTTTTCTCCTCTTCTTCCTCTAGCTGCTCACCGGACCTCGGAACCGGCTGGAGGAAGAAGAGGAGAAAAAAATAAAAAAGAAAAAACTAAAAAAATAAAAAAATTCAAAAATTCAAAAATATTAAAATATTATTAAAAGTTGTCTACGTCGCCGATTATGCCATATCAGCTAGCCGGCGTTCAGTCAGCAAAATCCAGCCAAAATTGGCTGAAAAGGACTGAATTGGCACAACATAAAAATGTTTAGGACTAAATCAGCACAAACACAAAAGGTTTAGGACTTTTTTGGCACTTTTCCCTTTAAGTGGTGGGTACTTCTACGTGAGTCTCCAAGATATATAGCTTCACAAGTTCTTTGTCCCTTATAACCAAACTGTCATCCGTTTGTCTTTTATTTCATATGCTCATCCTATTTTAGATGGGAACATTATCCAAAAAAGTATTAAATTTATTACACTTTTGTCAATTCAGTCATAAATATTTCAATTTTGCCAAATGAGTATCAAACCTTTTGACAATTTACCAACTGAATTCATCTGGTTAATTTAAGTGGTGATCCCACTTATGTAAATTGAGCAATCACCACTATATCTAGGGCACCCTTCTTGTAACAGCAACTTAGTGGAAACTCCTCTGTTTTGTGCCAGACTTTCTTAGTGGAAAATCGGTCGTTAGACTTTCTCGGTTTTGCATTTCAAATATGTGGTGGATGAGGACTGTATAACCTGCCAAATAACGACACTATTACCTTCTCTTTTTCTATCTTAAAATGCAAAACCGAGAAATCTTAGGAACCGATTTTCTAATACATTCAGAAAGTTTGGCACAAGAGTCTGACGAACTATTTTATGCAAAAAAATTCCCTAAGATTTTCTTAGTTTTACAATTAGTGTCGATCTTATCGAATTCACTCACATGCAAATCTAATGTTATCACTTTTTACTGGAGTTGAGTCGATATTTTAATATCTGGTCATCAAAACTTGGCCACAACCTTTTAATAGTGTGGTGACTTTGTTTGTGCTCAAATGTAAAATTTAACTATATTCGTTTTAACAACGAAATAAAGGTTTATCTGTATTCACATTTACTTATAATGACAAGCTTAATTTATTACAATTCAGAAAAAATTAACTTGTGGTAAAATAAAAGATATTATATTATCATTACGCTTTAGCGACAGCACTACAACTCTTGTCCCTAAAGATTGTACGTAATAATAAAACCCAACTCCATCTCAATCTCTTTCTTTGAACCGAACCATGAAGGTTGTTATCTGGACCATGTAGCCACATCACAATGTCCACCTGCCCAAAAACTGCATTGGTCATTAGATTCCTTGCTTGAAATATTCACTAGACATCAGAACAAATTGGGGGTCTACTCATCTACCATTGGCTTGATCGTTCTGTAAAAACCCGATACATTTACTTGCGAAGATTGCCAAAAGGTAACCCAAATCCAAGTCCATTAACATATTCAATTAGACTCATTTTCATTAAAATTTTAAACCAATGAGTTATGAGCCAAATATGTTATATTAATTGATCCACGGTACACCAATTCTCTGATATAGAATTTCTCTAACACAATTCATGCGTGCATCTCGACAATAATCATCAACAAAAAGAAAAATTACAAAATAGCCGGAGCAATCCATGGTGGTGTTGGAGATGGTCCCCAAATGTTGGAGTGAATTTGATCAAAGGGACCATGAGAGACAGATTCACTAAAATCAAATGGCAAGGGATCATGTTTTTCTAACAAATAAGGTGAGCAATCAAAACATATGTTGCCAACAAAACTCAAATAACCACTAGAAATAAAAAAAAAAAAATCATCATCTAGAGGAAGAATAATGAGCCAACTGAGAATGACAAGTTTCAGATGCTACTATGGTAGCATAACTACCGAAAGAGTAGAGAACAAGCTCAACCAAGGGTCCCACTCTATGGCCTGTTTCAATGGTTGTCCCATCTATGGATCGTGCACATGATAACCATGACAAAAGAAGCGAATATTGAAACCAAGTTCACACCATTGTCCTATAGAAATCAAATTTAGTAAGAGTTTGGTAATTAGGAAAGTGTTAGGTAAGCATAAACTGGATGTTAAACTCATTTGTGAATTATCGACTATGTGAATAGTAGAAGCACGTGAAGTGAAAGATTTAATTGAAACAGATTAGAATTTGAAGTCATATGATTGTAGAAGGCAGAGTTCATGAATAAGACTACTTGGAGTGACAAACATGGCAAAAGTATTAGGGACAAAGGAGCTAGAATTGCAAGATTCTTGAAAAATGGAACGAAGATCCTCTAAAAATAGAATGACAAATAATCTGCTTAGAGAAGGATTTATGGTAGCAGTAGTAGCAAATGGACTTCCATGTGGATCTCAATTTTTGGGTCAATTGTACAGCCTTGTAGGTTATGTAGGTTGTAGTCAATAGCAAGTGGCCATTAAAACTTCAATTTATCCATGATATATGCTTTACCAATTTAAACAAAGCAAATTGAACAAGGAATGTAAAAGAAAACAGTACCTAGGGGTCGGATGTGGAGAAACTAAGGTAACAAATGGACTCAACACCTAGAACAAGCCAAAAACCGGTTGAACCGATCGGAAAAGTAATTAAATCGGTGTGATCATTGCCCATCAATGGTGGTCAACCACAATCAGCACCGGTCAAAGATGGTCAATAATCAACAATCTAGGTCAACGATCAACGATCCAAGGCTAACATGGGCTGTTGACATGGTGAGTGCTGAAGTGATGGAAGATGTGTCTTAATGACGTGGTGGATGACATCAGCAATGATGTCAGTGGAGTCGATTGACATGTAGCATGTGAGGATGACGTCACTGATGATATCTCTCTGCACGGCAGTTCATAGATAAGGCATGTGGGTGCGTGGATCTCACGTGCAGAGACTTCTGTTGGCACGTAAAGGCCCGTTTGTCAATGGATCCAGACACTATCGCCGGTATGTGACTTGTCAAAATACAAAGAGGTTGATGGTGGGGTTTATTTCATAAAAAAAAAAAAAAAAAATCGGCAGAAAATGTTGAAATATGTACTCAAAGATGTGGGACTCGGTGGATTCAAGTGTGGCTATTCATGATATCGCATGAGGCGGCATCAGACAGCCTTTTTGTGATGGAAATTTCCGAAATTGGCTTGTTTGAGAACGGCGAGTCCAGCGGTGTTCATTCTTTGAGATGAGCAATGGGTTTAGGAATCGCATTAAAAAATTTAAACTTCAAAGACTAATACATATCAAGTCAAAATTCAAAGGTTACATATCATTTTCCCCAAGTAATATTGTACTCCTCTCTCTCCTCTCTCGCTCTCTCTGGTGGTCCAAAGAAACAGACCGACGTGTGAAGCACCGAAACGTAATCAATGACGATATCATCTCATGGTACTGAGATCACTTTCAATTTCTTCTGCTCATCTCTATAATTGAAGCGCATGGACAATGCGTCATCAAATACGTCAACCACTGGGAGGGGGATTCTGACATGAATTTGCAGTAAATAGAAGTCTATTCTTAAAAAAGACTTTCCCTTAGTAACATAAATTTACGATATGATATTATATTTTTGTGTTTAACCATAAGACGCTTCGTAACGCATTTGTCACATTATAGAGGTGTCCTCGTCTTAACTGGCAACTTCCTAATGAATTTGGATTATGATTGAGTATCAATTTTTTTTTCTTTTAAACATCATTTGAAAATATAGAAGAAGGTCTAATTTACAAACATCACTTGTAGCAAATTGTCATGACCCCAATTCTATCTCTAAGATCTCGAGCGGCACACGTTACTTTTGCGACGTTTAGGCTCGTCGCCATCCCAATTCTTTTTATCTCGTTATCATGCACATGCAGAAACGTGAATAAATAAATCCTTGAACAAACAACAATTGAAAGGTTGGGACCTACATCAAGCAGAACATACTAACTTATATTATAACAGTATTTTTACTAGCCCTTTCTCTACGGGCCCTCTTTTCTTTTTACATCACAATGCAAGTTTTCCACATAGGCCAAGAGAAATCCTATCTCCTCTAGCGTGACTGCAGCTCCCAAAACTGACGTGAGACTTTTATGCCTACAAGACTGAAAGATGAGAGATGAGTTTTGAGGAACTCCGTAAGTAAAATTCATAGTTCTCTATTAGAAAAGCATCTCATCATCAAAATTTAGCAAGTACAACACTCGCAAACAGTGTCAATCGCAAATCAATCAAAAGTCTATTGCCACCTCTCGATTATCTGTATGTGATTCACTTTCAACTTACCAAATAAGCTATTTCACCAATCAAGCTTATCAACAGTACATAATAACACATACAATAAGTTCATTAATTGTATCAACAGTTATTCCTATATTTTCCAGGGTTTCTAGCCGCAGGCTAGGTATTTGGCCTCAAGCCAGGCATCCCATACTCTCAAGGGCTTCCCATACTTTCAAGGGTTTCTTGATTCAACCAGGGCATCCGGCCATCAAGCCAGGCATCCCATACTTTGAGGGGCTTCTCATACTTTGACGGGCTTCCTAGCTCAACTAGGGCATCCGACCATCAAGCTAGACATCCCATACATTCGAGGGCTTCCTGATTCAACCAGGGCATCCCATTTAATGAATGAGGCATCGCCGCCAACGCTATGTGATGACGGGCTTCCTAGCTCAACCGGGGCATTCGGCCATCAAGCCAGACATCTCATACTTTCAGGGGCTTTCCATACTTTCAGGGGCATCCTAACTCAACCAGGGCATCCGGCCATCAAGCCAAGCATCCCATACTTTCAGGGGCTTCCCATACTTTAAGGGCTTCCTAGCTCAACCGAGGCATTCGGCCATCAAGCCAGGCATCCCATACTTTTAGGGGCTTCTTGATTCAACCAGAGCATTCCGTTCAATGAACAAGGCATCGCCGCCAACGCTATGTGACGACGAACGCTTTTTCCTCTTTAAATGCACACACACACACAAGTGCATCACACAAGTCAATTCTTTTCTTTTCTTTTAGCCAACACATGCATGGCCCAAAGGCGTGCTCATTTAGTCATGTGTGCCATGAGTTCTTTCACTACTCTAATAAACATGCCGGGAACGATCCTTGATCTGTAACTTGAACTGATCACTTAGCATCGATCCCTGCACTAGACAAGACTCGAAAACGGCACGCCTCCATGTTGATCGGTGACCTTGAGGTTTGGTACACCTCACTTAGGTGAAAATCCTAAAATTGAGGGACCTTGGTTTGACCCAATGTGAACACACCACGTGCCGTGAATGATCCTCGGCTCTTGGTTTGATTCAACATCAAGTGCAAGGTCTCCGCACTAAACCGAACCCTAGAATCGGCACCCTTTTGTGCCTTACCAAGATCTCGTGAGTTTGGGCGATTCCCATACCGATCAAGGTTTAGAATTGGCATGCCTCATGTTGATCTAGGACCTTGCAGCCTCGGGTGATCCCCGCACCAAGTGAGATTTGGAACCAATATACTATTTATGTCGAGTTCAAGGCCTTATGGTTTGGACGGCATTGCCTTGCGATGAACTCAATCCGAGCGAACCTCGGCTTCATTTTCGGATGTACATGACACAAGCAACGGCCAAACACAATTGCAAGTAAAACCAAACAAAAGACATCACACACCACCCATGGTTAGATGGGTGAGCACTTAGCTAGCCTCAACAATGAAATCTACCTTCCAAGAGGAGAAGGAGGAACCTTACTTACCTTGGCAAACTTGAGAACTAACCTAGATAGCTTCGTGGGTTGAAGATGCGAGGCCGAGAGAAAGAAGAAGGGGAGGAAGGTAGGCATGAATGGCAAGGGGTTCTAATGATGGAAATGAATGGGGGTTTCTCCTATTTATAGGCACCAACCTCATCATTATTCATCAAAATGGCCTAATCATATTTCTCGAAGTGGCACGACTATGATATTGAGGCAACAAGCCTAAGTTACAAGGTGTTATGCCTATTTTAAAATGTGGCACACCTAATAGCCTAATGTAATAATTGGAGGCTTACTTGTTTCTTTCCTATTGGACCATTTATACAATGCCATCATTACTTAGCCTACTTGTTCTCTAAGGAAAATCTTATGGTAATGATGACCGTATGTTTCATGGACACCTAAGCCAATGACTCACCATTCTCATTAAATGCTTAGATTTAGTTAATCATGGGGTTTGGATATTTAGCACATGCCTAAATTCAAGAACTTGCTTTCTAAGTTTTGGCCTTCTAGAATATTCCACCAAGTTCAATTCTTATTGGTCAACTTAAGCCCTTGAGTCATTTGCTTCTTCCTCAAGGAAAATCTTGAGCCATCATTACCAAATCCTCAAGGGACACCTAAGCAGGATGACTCATCCTTGCATTTAATGAGGCTTTTTAGAATATTCTATATGTCTTATCTTATTTGGTCCATTTGTCCAAAAGTCCCTTACTTAATTCCCAAGGCAAATCTTTGGTAATTATTACCAAATCTAGAAATACCTATCAAAAGTGGTGAGTCTTTATTCTCATTAAATGAGGGCGTTTTAAAATTTTCTTCACTTTGTCCTTTTCTTCCTCAAGAAGATGATCTAGAGAATTCTATTGTCTAAGTTGGTTCCGAGGCTGAAGAAGGGATCATTAGGTACACCTCGAAAAAACGAATCACGTACATATGAGATTTAGTCACCGTACACCACGTTTGCCAAAACTGTCCCCTTGGAAGGTTGGTCGGTCTAAAGGGTTGGCTCATTGGTCGGCACCTTGGCCGGTCCTTCGGTCGATACGGTCGTGCCCATCTAGGTCAAGGACTAGCCCTTGGACAGTCCCTAGCTTGTCGCCAAGCTTACCGCGACCAATTTCCTTATTTTCGGTCATTGGTCCTTCAATTGGTTTTCCATGGCCTAGTACTAAGCCAAGACACTCATGGACCTTAGAATTTATGATAGAATAACCACGTCTATCGCAAGGCTTATTCCGATCGGTACTCGATCCATCCGTATGGTTCGTGGCTGGTGCATTACCGATCCACGATCGAACATCACCAATTCAAAAATTATTTCTGATCACTATGAATTAAATAGGGAATGATGCATTTTTAGTGAAAAGATTATCGCATTTGATTGAGTTGAATCGCTCATGTATCGGTGCATAGCCGGGCAAAATCATCCGCAGATGGACGCTATGACCGATCATGACCATCCGCCGATCCAAAATCATCCCATGACCAATTCTCATAATCCAAAAATTATCTTATGAGCTAGTTATCCAATCCAACCGGTATGGTTGGTAGATAATTCACGACTGACACCTCAACCGGTTCGTGGCTGGTTGTGGTCGGTTGGCTAGTGGATTGGTCGATTGGTCGATTGGTCAATCAGTCGGTTAGACCATGACCAATCCTTAATTCCTTAACGATCGAACCAATCGATCCCATGGCAAATGGCCCATGGTCGATCCATTTATGACCTTATGACTGATCTTGACGGGGTCGGAATCGAGGATGTTACATAAATGAACAAAATTACAAACATTATCATCCCATACATGAATTTGGATTATGGTGGAGCATGAAGCCAGCTCCAAAATGTAATCAATGACAATATCATCTCATTGCAAGGTGATCGCTTTCAATTTCTACTGATCATCTCTAAAATCGAAGCGTACGGAAAAGTAGGTGATCAAATACGTCAACCACCAGGTGGTACTTGGAAGGGTGATTCCAACATAAATTTGCAGTTCTTTAAAGTTTTATCTAAAATTGGCTTCACGTACGTTAATATATGGCACCCCTCATTTTTTGCAATTCTTTTACCTTAATTATGATGAACAATTAATAAAATAATTTTACTATGTGTTATTATATTTTTGTGTTTAATTATAACACGTGTCGTAGTGTAATTTGATATATTCGTCACAACGTACAAGTGCCCACAGCTTCAATTGGCAATTTTTAACGAATTTATATTTTGATTGAGCATGAAATTTTTTCTAACATTGTTTAGAAATATAGAAGAAGGGCTGAAATTTACAATTACTAGCATTATTATCCCTGACACATACATTTATTGGTTAGAGAAATGACCATGGTCGAGACACATGAAGTTTGTCTACTCTCCAAATTGCTTGTTAGCTGGGCTTGTGGCCCTTCAAATGAGCATAATTCTAAAATCATTGAAGTTTCAAAAACCAAATCATGGGTAAAATAGAAAAATTAAATTCAAACGGACATGTGCATTATTAATGTGCCCACAAGCAGGTGGTGCTTATAGATATTTTCGTTGAGGTTCTAACTCTCCCAGCTCATTTTCGAGTTAGATATTTCAAAATGCATGGGAAGGTAAATTTTTGTGTGGCTACCCAAAAAAGAAAAAGAGTTAGACTTGTCTCACGGTCTCTCCCAACACTCCAATGAGCACGCAATCATCACAGACGATTGTCAAGCTCAAGTTTAACTTAGACTTGTCTAGAGGAACGAACTTGGTCTCCATGCACTTGGTCCCCATGCCCGTAATATTCTTGACCTTAGGAAGCTTCTTCATGGCCACATCATTTCTTAACATGCTAAATTTGAAGTAGTAATTTTGGTCACAAATGAACTCGACTTTGTAGTGATATCTTTGACTTTCACTGAACAACACATTAGCCCGATGTACCATGTCAACATCACTAACTATGTCATTAGATTAGATCCCCTCTTCAGCTCCTATTGTCACCATGTTTCCAGCTTCAATCATAGACAATCATTATGTTTACTACTTACAACACAACTAATAGAAGTAAAGGCACAACAACTTAGAAATTAACCATCCTTCAAGTTCTCTACATGATCCGAGTTCTCAAAGTCAATTGTTGCCACACTACATAAATTGCATCCCCTAAAACATACCTCGACTTCTCTCTTCCCTAACAAAAACTAGGAGGATGCTCAGCATCACAATAAATACCTGGGTTGACCGTATACATTCTCCTAACTACAAGGGATAGATGAAGCCTAGTCCTATCCAAAACATAACTAGGACAGCCAACATTACTAGCTTGTGAAAAGGACAAGTATTCTACCTCCATTCAAGTGCATGATGACACCGTTGACAATTTATGATTTGCAATAAGAGGTTTACTTACATAATTTTTTAATTGTATGTTGAAGCGCCTCAGCACTTTCCCACATAACTTCGAGTCACTCACAACATTCCAAAGTAGTCTTTGCTCTCTACATTTGCATACCTCAAATTGTCTTTATTACACCAAAATTATCTACTTCATTATTAGTATACAACTGTCCTTCTATCTCTATCTGTTGGAGAAAACTCATTTGATGTTTTGAAGTTGACAAAACTTATCTACATTATGTCTGAAGATTTCCAGACTTCTGTGTCAAAGTCTGAAGACTCCCAGACTTTCGTGTCAAAGTATGTTTTACATCAGAAGTCAACCCACTCTGAAAATTCCAAACTGAACGCTAATGAATGATGAAGACTTATCCAGACGCGGGATTATCTTTCTTTCTTCAAGGGTTTGGTTCGTATGGATTATATATGGTCTTCTGGTTGGAAATATCACCTACGAGATTGATTATCTTTATTGAATCAATTTAGATACATCAAATCTTTTTGGAAGGCAAGTAATTTTGGAAAGAATTTACTTATGGAAACCAAGATCCCGATTGTATGGACGAACAGGATTGACGGGCTTTCATCACAATCTTCAAACGGCTCGAGGTCTTCCTAATTGATTTTGTCCAATGGGTTGATTGGAAGAATTTCTTTGGAAAGTGCCAACGGTTGAGAAGGCATGAAGGAGTATTTAAGGAGGACTCTCTAGTTGTTCGATAGAGTGCGTGAAAAGAAAAATTCCAAAGTCTAAAGTTTCCCAGTTTCTTGTTACTTCTTACACTGAGCTCAAAAGTTGTACTCAAAAGAGAGAAACTTATAGTGTGATTTCGAGAGAGAGTAGTAGAGACTCTTCACTGTGAAGTTGAGATCGCAAGATTGTAAATTCTCTTTTGATTCATAGTGGAAACCAGCTAGAAGGCTATCAGCGTGGGAGAGTAGACGTAGGCTTGATATAAGTCAAATTACTATAAATTATGTATTCATATTCTCTTCCCTGAAGTCCTTTAGTTTGTTCGTAGTTCTATTCAACTGCTAAAGCCTAAACTTGCTCAAAGTCTGTTGTTCTTCACACTTAGTTTCAAAAGTAAAATTTTTACTGTTCTTTGCAAAAAATTGTCTTCACACCTATTCACCCCCTCTAGGTGTTCATACTAGCACTTACATTTGGTATTAGAGCTTGTGTGCTTAATTTTGGAAGTGTCTTACTTCTAAGCTAAAGATCCAGGTTTAGTTGAAGGTTAGAGCAACACTAGACCCCCTTACTTTGATGGAAAGGAGTACAATGTATGGAAGAACAAGATGAAGGCATTTCTCAGATCCAGAGATCCTCTAGAGTGGGATGTCATAGAAAAAGAGATCAACCCGAAAGCAACGTCGGTTTCAAACCGAGGAAAAGAAGTTATTGATGCTGACGAAGCAACATGAGCTGAATTTACCAAAAGACAAGCTCTTGATACGAAAGCAATTTACTCTTTATATTGTGCCTTATCTCCCACTGAGTATAATCGAATTTCTTCTTGTGAAATAGCAAAAGAAGTTTGAGACAGATTGCATGTTACCTATGAAGGGATTGACCGTGTGAAGGAAACCAAAATAAACATTCTGCTCGGACAATATGAAGCCTTTAGAATGAAGCTTGGAGAGTCTATTACTGATACGTTCAATTGTTTCACAGAGATTGCGAAAGGCCTGGCTTATCAAGGACAACCAATCTCAGGAACAATGAAAGTCAACAAACTGTTGTGTGGGCTTTCGAAAAATTGGAATCATGTGAAGACTTCAATTAGAAAAACACAAAAGATCATGCCTTTATCAGTTGATGAACTGATAGGCACACTTCAGTCATACGAAGTGGAGCAAATAAATGATGAAGAAGATCCTAAAGGTAAGAACTCAATTGCTTTAAAGTCTAACTTTGATTCTGATGATACAGATTTAGATGATGATATGAACGATGAAGAGCTGGCGCTTATAATCAAGAAATTCAGAAAGTTGAATAGAAAGGGAAGAAGATTCAACTAGAAGAAGCAGCAAGCACACAAAATTTCCAAAAGAGATCGACTAAGGACAATGAAACCAATAAAGATGTGATATGCTTCGAATGCAATAAAAAGGGGCATATCAGACCTAACTGTCCTCTGTTGAAGAAGAAGAAAGGAAAAACTGAGAAGTACAAAAAGACACTCAAAGCTGAAACTTGGAGTGACACCGAGTGTGAGGAAAGTGAAGAAGAATATGCCAACATAAGTCTCGATGGCTCATTCCGAATCAAACTCGAAATCGAAACCGATTCGGTCGATTTAGACTCGAAATCGAAATTGATTTTGATTCAGACTTTGACAAAGAAATTGAGGTAAGTGATTTAAAAATTCCTATCAAAGCCTTTAAATACATAGATGAACTTTGTCTCGGTCTTAAATCCTCTCTTAAAAGGATTTCGAACTAAAAATGGGAGAATCCTAAGCTCGTGCAACAAGAAGTTTCTTGGAAAAAAATTTGAAAGTCTGAAAACAAGTTTTGATAATTTGAAAGAAAATTATGATTCTCTTTCAAAGGAAAATACTTTTTTGAAAAGTGATATTTCAAATATAACAAAAAGATTTTCAAAAGAATATGAGAAACTCGGAGAAAATTCTTTCAACTCAAATGCCCTACTTTAACAAATCTAGTTTGGATTTGACTTCGAAACTATTCCATTAATCAATTTTCCCAAAGTAAAAGAAAGAATTAAACAAAGACCTGTAAAGGCATTTTACAAAAATCATTTTCAAAAAGTTTTTGTAAAACCCGTTGGCGAAATGCACTTAGATGTTCAAAGCGTAACAGTTTAGAACATTTCGAGAAAGAACGTCCCAAGGTTTGGAGACCATTTAAGAATGACTGAGCTAAGATTGTTTTTAATACTAACTCTCTTGGACCCAAGAAATCTGGGTATTAAAGAAAGTATGAGTTTTTCTTTTGATCACAGTCACTATCAAAAGGAAGATCAAATGGTATTTGGATAGTGGTTGTTCGAGGCATATGACGGGAGACTCAAGCTACTTTATAAAGCTTGTTAGACTGAATGGAGGAAAAGTTTCTTTTGGAGGAAATAACAAAGGAAAAATTGTAGGATGTGGAACTATGAAGATTGGTAGCCTGACTATCAACAATGTTTCCTTGGTGGAATGATTGAACTATAATTTACTAAGTATAAGTCAGTTTTGCGATACTGGGTTCAAAATAAACTTCCAAGAATGTATGTGCTCTGGTTTGAGTCAAGACTTCTCAATCGTTCAGTAGTCGAAGGCATGGCAACATTTACTTCGGATGTAAACCCATAAAGTTCTCAATGCCTTATTTCTATTCAAGATGAAACAAGTCTTTGGCATCGAAAGCTTGGACACGTTAACATGAAGCAAATTGCCAAGATTTCTTCTAAGAAGCTTGTTTGAGACCTTCCTAATCTAGTTTACCAAAAGAATGAGTTGTGCACTCCCTGTGTTTTGGGAAAATAGGTCAGAAGCTCTTTCAAACCTGTGAATCAAGTTTCTACAAGTCGAGTTCTGCAGCTTCTTCATATGGACCTTTTTGGTCTAACTAGAACTCAAAGTATTGGTGGAAATAAATATTGTCTAGTAATCGTTGATAATTACTCTCACTTCACTTAGGTTTACTTTTTGGCAAGTAAGCCGAAACCTTCTTTTATTTCTAGAAGTTTGCCAAGAAGGTTCGGAATGAAAAGGGTTATGCTATTTCAAGCATACAACCGACCATGGAAGTGAGTTTGAAAATCAGGACTTTGTGAGGTTCTATGATGAATATGATTTTCAACATGTTTTCTCTTCTCCATACATTCCAAAACAAAATGGGGTTATGGAAAGAAAGAACAGATCCTTACAAGTGATGGCCAGAACTCTCTTAATAGAGAGCAAAATATCCTCTTGATTTTGGGCAGAAGCAGTTTCCACAGTTTGCTATATTATCAACAGAGTATTCTCGAGGCCTATTCTAGAGAAAACTCCTTATGAAGTGTATCAAGGAAAGAAGCCTACTATTTCCTACTTTCATATCTTTGGCTGTAAATGTTTTAATCTGAAGAATGCAAATGATCGAACTGGAAAGTTCGAGGAGAAATCGACAAATGAATCTTCCTTGGCTATTCGACTTCAAGCAAAGCTTATAGAGTCTTTAACAAAAAGACTTAATCCGTGGAAGAATCTACGAACGTCAAGTTTCAGGATAATGTGGAGAATTTACCAAACCAGTCTCAACTTGAAGAGTTTGAACCCGTTCCAAACTGTACAAAGTCTACTTCCCCCGAAGAGGTTCAGACTTCTGGAGAACAGCAACAAGCAGAACGAGTAGATTCAACTGAAGTAGAGGATCAACAAACTTTCAAACCAAGCAGCAACTAGAAGCACAAATCAAGTCATCCCAAAGAACTCATTATTGGCAACATTGATGAAGGAATCCGCACCAGATCCAAAGGAAGAGAATAGTCTAGTGCTCTAGCACTTGTGTCTGAGATAGAACCAAAATGTGTAGAAGGAGCCTTATTTGATGGAAGCTAGATAGAAGCTATGCGGAAGTACTCAAATAATTCAAAGATCAAAGATGTGTGGGAGCTGATTCCAAAACCCTAAGGCAAATCTATTATTGGAACAAAATGGGTTTTCAGGAACAAGATGAATGAGAATATAAAAGTGGTCAGAAACAAAGCAAGACTCGTGGCAAAATGATATACACAGGAAGAAGGGATAGACTATGATGAGACCTATGCACCAGTAGCGATGTTATAAACAATTAGATTATTACTTGCTTTTACTTATTATAAAAATTTCAGGTTATTCCAAATGGATGTCAAAAGAGCATTCCTGAATGGGTTCATATAAGAAGAAGTCTATGTAAAACAACCACTAGGATTTGAAGATCCAAGAAAGCCGGACTCACTCTACAACATTGAAAAAGGCCTTGTATGGATTGAAGCAAGCACCTCGAGCTTGGTATAAAAGGTTGAGTAAATTTCTAACTCAAAACGGTTTTGAAAAAAGAAAGGTTGATACTACATTGTTTATAAAGAAAGAAGGAAAATATTTTCTGCTGGTATAAATTTATGTAGATGATATTATTTTTGGTTCTCCTAACAGAAATCTCTGCAAAAAATTTTCAAGATCTATGCAAGAAGAATTTGAGATGAGCATGATGGGTGAGTTAACTTTCTTTCTGGGATTACAAGTCAGACAATCGAAAAAAGGTATATTCATTCACCAAGAAAAATATGCCAAATATCTCATCAAGAAATTTGGGTTAGAGAATTGCAAGAAAACAGAGACACCAATGTCAAGTTCTTCAAATGGACAAGGATGAAGATGAAGAATGGAAGAAAGTAGATCGAAGCTATACGAAGCATGATCAGTTCACTTTGTCACCTAATTGCTTCTAGACCTGATATTTGATTCAATGTTTGCATATGTGCTAGATTTCAGTCTGATCCCAGAGAATCTCACTTAAGTTCTATAAAACACATCATTAAATATGTTGCGACCTCTCCAAAGCTGGGTCTATGGTATCCAAAAGAACGAGACTTTACTCTTGTTGGATATTCAGACGCTAATTTAGCAGATTGTAAAGTCGATAGAAAAAGCAAATCTTGCACTTGTCAATTGTTGGGAAATATGCTGGTATCTTGGTTATCAAGAAAGCAAAGTATTATAGCATTATCAACAGCAAAAGTAGAATATGTTGCTCTTGCGAGTTGTTGCTTTCAAATCCTATTGATTAGGCAACAACTAAGAGACTTTGGGATTAAAGAATCATGTACCGAGATAAAATGCGACAACATTAGTACTATTAATCTAACCAAGAGCCCAATTCTTCATTTAAGAGCGAAGCATATAGAGATTTGACATCATTTTAAAATGGGGAGATTATGATTCAGTTTACTAATTCAAAGAATCAGTTGGCAGACATATTCATGAAGCCCTTGGAGAAAAGCCTATTTGAGTCTATTTGCAACAAACTAAATATTATTTCTCCTCTGGAGTAAAGTCTGAAATTGGTCAGACTTAGAATGTCCATAAGCTACTTCAGTAAGAGAATGTCTCGAATCCAGGTATATTAATTTTTAGTATGAAAATTCTAAACAGGTATGTTCTTATTTGTATCATTGCTTGCCTATTTTATTTTTAGAAGTTATCTTTTTCGAATTTTGAATTTTTGGCAGTTTTCATTTTAAGTTTATTTCGAAAAGGCAGTTTTCTTTTTCCTTATGAGTATTCAAATACCTCTTTTATTTGTGACCTTTCATTTTCTTTATATACCCTCTTGTATTTCTTTCGAGCACTTCATTTCAAACCCTAAAATACGAGACTCTCTTCTTCCTCCTTTTCACTCTCAAGTTTGTTCTACAAATTTCCATCTTTTCTTCACTCGAATCTGTCTATGAAATCCTCCAAGCCTGCAAACATGTCTTACCAAAGGAAATTATCGCGACCTAAAATTTCGGGTGCACCACCTAGGTTTAGGCTAATGGACTACTAAGTCTTTAAACTTAGCTCGGGCTCTCCCAAGCCCATACCAATTCGCAACTTAAGGTTCAAATATTTAGCATGCAAAAGATTATTAGCTAGGAGTCGCCACTAATCGGTTTATGGTAGGTCGATTAGACACCTAAGTAAAATAATGGGAGAATTATTTTACTCATACGAATCAGCGACTAAGGGTACGGGGACTTTATTGCATTAGACTTCTCTAATGCCCGTTCGGTACCATTTCTTTTTATTTTTTTTAAAAAAAAATATTTTTGCAGGCAGCTAAGATTTATTTTAACCTAAATTACTATCATGCAAATATGGTGGCCACACAGATGCTCATCCACTATTAAACATTCAAATAAAAAAATAATAAATAAATAAATTGCATCACACAAAGCAAGAAATTTATTTGTTTGGGATTTCTTGGAATTAGAATTTTTCATAAAACATGCATTTTAACTACATGGCCTAATTTTACTAATAAACAAATTCTAATTAAATGATCCTATTATGCAAACTAATTAACATGCACCTAATATTTTTGTATTTTTTATTGAAATTCGGAATTAATAAAAACCCTAATTAAACTATCTAAAAAGGAATAGTTTTCTAATTTATTTTAGAAATTAATTTGACTTAAACCTATCCTATCTTAGAAAAATAATTTTATTTTTTATTTTTTAAAAAGATGAGATTATAAAAATATGCCAACTTTACCTAAGACCCTATTTAAAAAAAATATATATTTAGGTCCAACCCTAATCTATTTCAAAGAAAATTATCTAAAAATATAATTCTAAAAAATGTAATCCTAAAAAATTTCTGATTTACTAACCTACATGTCTAATTTACTAAATCTATATGCTCACGCAAGATTTTTATTTTTTAATTTTTTTTAATTTTTGTGTTTTTCCAAGATAAACAAGTTTCAAATAAGCTAATCAAACAACAAATAAATGATTAAGGTAATCAAAAAATAACCTGTTGTCTCATAGGTCAAATTAACGATTACTATAACCCTAAACATCACGACAAAGAGTTCAAAATAATTAAAAATTTGATCTGAAATCTTACGGATCAAATTAATAATTATATTGATTCAACAATTAAAATACTATCAACAAACCCCCAAAATTAATATAATTAAAAAAATGATTCGACATCTTAGAAATCAAATTAGTAATTACAATAATTTTTTGGAAAACCCCACTCGGATAATGCCTACAAGATTTATGAAATAAATAGTAATATCCAATGTTATAATTTAAATAACTAAACTACAAAATAAATAAAATAAATGAAAAGAAAAAAGAATAAAAAATACCTAAAAGGGGACTTCACAAGCTGCACAATGGAAGAAGGCGTGGCGAAGGACGGATCGTTACGGTATGCGCAACCGGGCGGGCAACGATGATGCTGAGCCATCGTCGCCGGTGAAAGCGACCGTCTTCGCTTAGCCGGATGCGCGTCGGGCGCAGTGTAATGGAGCGACGATGGGCGCGCGCGCGAGCAAGGGTCGATGACGTGGCGTCAGGTGCTAGGTTGTGGGCAAAGCTCGACGTAGGCATCAGCGGCGTGCGGCGGCGGTGTTGCGGATCCCCGAAAGCGCAGGACCGATCACGGCAAAACGGGCGTGGATGCGGGTGCGCGCGGGCAGCGAGGCTTCCGGTGCGACGGTGGGCTCGCTCGGCGTCGACGCTCGTGGGTCGAGGCGGAAATGAAGCGGCGTTGCCGGTGCGGTGTCCACGGCGTGTTGGTGGTACTCGGGCCGCTGCGTTGGGTGATGTTGGAGAAACAAAGTGGCCGGTGCGAAGATGAGAGGTAGAGGCGCGGCGGAGGTTCGATCATAGTGCTAGCGACACGGCTGGTGTAGGAGCTTGCGGACGGTGGCTGGCAAGGAGGGGCGAAGATGCCCACGCGACGAAGATGAACTCGTGCTTTTTCCTTTTTCTTTTTTTTTTTCTCTTTGTCCCGTTTATTCACACGTCTCTCTCACCGTACTCTCCCTTCCTCACGTCTTCTCTCCGTCCCTTTTTCAACTTTCTCTCTTTTGTTTTTACTTTCAAACCTAAAGAGAAACCGAAGGAAAATAGGCTCAACGAACAAAATTTTTTCCTCTCGATTTCTTCTCTCCGAATTTTTCAAATTCTCTCCTCCACTCGCATCCGTGCGGATCGACTCATTTTATAGTGATTCCAGATGGCTACTTTCCATGGCAACTTTCGAGTTTCCATCTTCTATTACATTAAATCAAGGCTGCAAATCGGAACGTGATTTTGCAATCAGCTCGATTTTGCTTGATTCCTTCCACTTTATCGAAATCCTTGCCCTTAATTTACCTAATTTTTTAATTGCTTCTGCATTTATCAAAATCTGAATATTCATCGAAATTCAAACTTCCATGCATAATCAATCAAATCGATTTTCCCCTTATTTTCCTTTTTATTTGCACTAATGCAATTTTTTTCTTTTTTTTCTTTTTTTTTTAAAGCTAAAAAATTAATCCCTAATTTTCTATAAACAAGTAATTAGGTCGCCAAAATTTAGGTGCGACAAATCCTCTCGAGATTGCAAGTAAGGGGCCTCGGGATATGTAGAAGGGCAAACACATTTCAATCTCACTAAGGAAGATTCTCCGCCTGCAACTCTCCACAACAATCTTCGCAAATTCTCCAAAGATCTTTACACTGAATCCTCTCCGCGCCAACCATTGGAAGAGGAAGTCAAGGAAGACGTAGAACCTCTTCGAGCTTCGAGACCCCGTGTTCTTTATAAGCATTACACTTATTTGAAGGGGTAGTACTCCTATGACTTTTATCACCGATTTTCTAAGAGAAAAATGGTATATAAACGAGATTACGTTTTTAAGAACGATGGAACGGTTGGGAATAGCGCCAAAAGGATCGGCAGACGAAGCTTTTCTTTATTTTCCATTGGACCCAAGGTTTAGTTCTAATCATCCTAAAAACAAGGATGATGATGAGAGGTTTTATTTGAATTTTCAACCCGTAACGGGTGTTGTTGCCGATGTTCCCGGAGAGAACGAGATTGTTTCGTTCTAAGGAACACAAAAAGGTTTACTTCTAAATGCTGAAGAGAGGGGTGATGAACTCTCGAACGGCCGATTTTGACTTCTTAAATTCGATCAAGGTTAACTTGCGTGAAAAGTTAGCCTTTCCTTCAACTCGAGAATTTCTGTTCCGAGACGGCTTGCATATCCAAAGTTGATTGCATTTTTCTATTCGAATCCGGCCTTTTCTTGACCAGAATCAAATCCGGTTTCGTGAGCAATAAAGGTTATGTGGTGGATGTTTACACATTGGCAGACATTATTAGGGTGGAAAGGAGTGGTTTTCAACCAATCAGTGTCTCAATTGGTCAAGCAATGAGATTTCTTGTCAATGATAGATTACCAGAATGAGGCATCACATATTCTAGACTGCCAGCCTCCAATGTTTTGTTGCACAAAATTGTTATTAATTGCATCAGACCAAATGCTCCATCGAAAACAGATATTTCCAAATTCGAAGTAAGACTCATGTTTGCTGAAATGGGATATGCTTTTCTCTCCTCATACTATCCCGTGCACATGTACATGACAGTTATGAAGGATAAAGGACAGTTGCCTTATTCTCAGACCGGTTACAAAGTTGTTTAGACATTTTCGATCGAGTTTCCCGCCTCACTTTGCTCTCGCACCGTTGCTCCTATAGTAATAGGACCGAAGATGATTTTGAAAATGAGGTTGAAGATCCGAACAGCTATTGAGCGCTTGAAGAAGGAGTCCCTCAAGCAAAACTAAGGAAGATTTTGCTGGAAGAAAGAGGAAAGGCAAGGAAGTTGTGAAAGAACCTCGTAAAGAAGAGAAGATCACTCATCCTCGGGCAGACGAAGAGGATGAAGATGATCTTACACTCTCGCTCCTTAAAGAATCTTTAAGGTTTTGTTGGTTTTGAGAAACCAAAGGAAAAGGAAGGAGGAAATAGAGAAGAAACAAAGCTAGAAGAAGCAGAAGAAACAAAGAAGGAAGAAGCGAAAAGAGAAGAAGGAACAAGAGCTAAAGAAGAAGAAGAAGAAGGTCATTTTGAAAAGAAGGGTGAGGATGATTCTTATGCGAAAACAAATTGCGATCACATTGTCCGAAGATTCGAAGCGACTAGGAGTGGACCAATAGAAGTACGAACAGAAAGAACATCACTCGTTCAAAACGAGAAGATGCAAGAAGAGGAAATTCCTTCTCCACTTGTAGGCACGGAAACCGGGGAGCCGTTGAGAAAACAATGACTTCTTCTCCTTATTTTACGAGTGATGGCATCACGATCTCCTATAGACCTAAAGGCCATTATGCTTCTCAATTTCTTGAAGCTGACATTGAAGAATCTACTCCGAGTCTTAGTGCTAGACAAGTTGATGTTCCCTCATCTCCCGAACTCTCCACGAATTATATTCGTGAAGCTAGTGCACGTAATCGAACCGAATGCTAACTATCCAAGGATGATAGAGCTCCTTTTGGAGGTAAAAGCTCAACAATATGCTATGGAGATTGAGATTTAGAAACTTCACACTCGCGTTATGATCCTCTTCTGGTTTTTACACCGGAAATGTACAATCTTTAGATACTCGTGTACAGACTTTGAATCAACAAGTTTCTCGTTGTGGCAAAAAATGATCAAACTATTCAGATTCTCAAGATTATTCGACTTCCGAGTTGAGAATGTTCATCACCAGTGTCAGAAGGTTGAGGAAGCAATGCAGTCCATGGGTGATTTCCAACTAGTTCAAGTTCCTCGACAACCTTGATTCCATTTATCTCTTTTCTATTTTGACTTTTCCACTTTTTGCTATTGACAAAAAGGGAGAATGTGCATTTGAACTTTCGAACTTAACTTTTTGCAGATTTGATTTGATTTTGTATGATGTTTTAAACACTTATACTTTGCAGCAATCCTTGTGGTAGTGATATTTATGGATGTGGATGTTTAAATCTTGATGTGTGTCTAATTTTTTTTCAAGATTAACATGTTTTCTCGTAGTTGTAGAATCGAAACTATCCAAACCCTTAACAAATTATTTGATAAGATATCATGTACTACTAAGAGTTGTTTTGGGTTATAAATCTTTAAATCTACAAGAAAGTTTTATTACCATCAAAAAGTGGGACATTGTTGGAGAAAACTTCTTTGATGTTTTTGAAAGTTTGACAAAACTAATCTACATTATGTTTTGAAGATTTCGAATTCTCGTGTCAAAGTCCAAGACTCCCGGACTTTTGTGTCAAGTCTGTTTTACATCAAGTCTACTCACTCTAACAAATTCCGATCAACGCTATTGAAGGATGAAGACTTATCCAGACGCGGATTATCTTTCTTTCTTCAAGGGTTTGGTTCGTATGATTATATAAGGTCTTCTCGTTGGAAATATCACCTACTTAGATTGATTATCTTTATTAGAATCAATTTAGATACATCAAATCTTTTTGGAAGGCAAGTAATTTTGGAAAGAATCTACTTATGGAAACCAAGATCCCGATTAAGGGCTAACATGATTGACGGACTTTCATCACAATCTTCAAACGGCTCGAGATCTTCCTAATTGATTCGTCCAACGGGTTGATTGGAAGAATTTCTTTGGAAAGTGCCAACGGTCGAGAAGGCATGAAGGAGTATTTAAGAAGGATTCTCTAGTTGTTCGATAGAGTGCGTGAAAAGAAAATTTCCAAAGTCCGAAGTTTCTCGCTTAATACTTCTTGCACCGAGCTCAAAAGTTGTACTCAAGAGAAAACTTATAGTGTGACTTCGAGAGAGGATGGGACTCTTCACCGTGAAGTTGAGATAGCAAGATTGTAAATTCTCTTTTGATTCATATTGGAAACTAGCGAGTATGGCATCGTGGGAGAGTGGACGAGGCTTAATCTAAGTCAACCACTATAAATTTTGTGTTCATATTCTCTTCCCTGAACTCCTTTAGTTTGTTTGTAGTTCTATTTAATCAAGTAAAATCTAAACTTGCTCAAAGTCCGTTGTTCTTCGACTTAGTTTCAAAAGTAAATATTTTACTTGTTATTTGCGAAAAATTGTCTTCATACTCTATTCACCCCCTTCTAGGTGTTTATACTAGCACTTTACACTATCCACCTCCATTGACCACCTAAAAAATTCATCAATTGGTGACCTCAAAACAACTGTCAGCTACTATTAGAATCTAGCAACTTTGCATACATTGTCACATCAACTACACTTTAAACATTTCTAGGCTCTTTTTGAAGCTTCATCGCTTTTGAACATTGTCCATATCTTCTTTGCAGTTGATCCTCACTACTCTTATGAGACCAAGCAAAGTCTCAAAAGTAAACTCTCTACTAAACAAAAACCGAGTGAATCTTCCTAATGCACCATAGCTTGTGTCCTTTCATCCTATTTGTATAGCCTAGAAATATTTCCATGCCCCTAGCTCCAATGCGCCATCACTCACAAATCATAAACTAAGCAATAGAACAATCTCATTCAATTGTAATCATTGCTTTACTTGACCATGTTCTTCAAGAGTTTTCCAATCGATTGCTAGTGATGGTGATTTGTTGGTATTCGCTATTTTGGCCTAGAGATCTTCACTAATCCAACCTATGTTAGTTCGGAAGCATTTGATCTTCCTTCCTTTCTACTTTTCGATCATCGCCTTCCATAATCAACTAATCAAGCACCTCACTCTTGTGCTTAAGAAGAAGAATATAGACTTTTCAAAGTGTCATCAATAAAGGACAACACATACTTGGCACCACCCTTGGTTGTAACTTGAGAGGGCCTCTCCTATAAGTCTAAGTCCGATGAACAGTTGTCAATAATTTCACTTCTATTGACTACTCATGTAGTAGAGTTCACAAAAAGTTCAGCTTCTCAATTTAGTGACCTCCCTAGTAGAACCTCTGACCCAAAATTTATTATCTCCCTCTCATTTTTGTGTCCAAGTCTCATGTGCCACAAATGTTTTGTGTCCTGATTTAAAGCCTCAAAGAATCTAGCAATAAGCAAATCACTATCGCTCCCATGAGAAGATATAACTCACACTCTATTTTTCCCCGCATCACAGTAAGCACACCTTGAGAGACCTTCAAAACTCCAAATTAAGCGGAGATTCGTTATTTGAACCCATCAAGAGCACTCAACATGATAAAAGTTCCTTCTCAACTCAAGTACATGGCTTGCGTTTGCACACAACTCTTCCATCCATTTTTTTTAGACTCTATGCAATCATTTCTACATTAGATAATTGAAACTTACGCAAAACGTTGACATGCCCGTGTCTTAATGCTCCACAACTCAGAATTGCTCCTCCCTTTGAACTTCTCACTCTCTACTTTCACCCCCAAATACAATTGCAGCAATAAATTTCTCAACAGTGATAAAAAAAGCAAGAACCCCAGATTCACTCTAGAAACCCTAAGCTTAGCTCTAATACCAATTATTTGAAGAAAACATAGAATCCAGCGTTCTTTACAAATCAAGTCAAATGCAAAAGAATGAAATTACTAGAGAGATTAACGATGAACGATACATGACACCGTAGATTTACGTTTAAGCTTCAAGTGTCGATTTACTGCCATGAGAGCTAACCACCAAGAAATCCACTATGAAATTGGAGGATATAAAATTAAAAGTCGCCTAGTTGCTCAATTGTTATCCAGCCCTTAATTACACTCTCTAAGCAAACTAACGAATGTTATTTCACAATCTTTCATCTGGATCTCACTTAAAAACTCATAAAGAGAAAATCCGATACTCCTCTTGTTTGCTCTATTGCCTAATATCATAGTAGATTTTTTATTATACAAATAATATTCCTACTTGAATAAGAAATCCCTTTTAGGAAACCTATTCTAAATAAGAAATCAATTCAAACTTTTGACATATTCTCAATAATGTGAACCGTCTGCTCTAATGTATAGCATGGATTAAAAATTAAAAGACCTGACAGAAATCACAGAACAAAAATTAACAAAAGTTAGGGACGTAGAAGAAAGAGCAATACGAGAATAATTTAGTCACCGTCCATACAACATTTTGAGCTTTAAATATTGATATTTAAAAATATAAGTTAAATCCAGAACCTCCAGGATTGGACATATGTATTATTTATGCACCCACGAGCACGCGGTCTTAGGAAATATGCATCCGTTGAGGGTCCAGCTTTCACACGGAAACCACGAGCACTGGGTTATTTGAGCCACATTTTCTGTGGCCGTGCATGAATGCATTCCTCACCACTCATTTTTCTGGATAAGATATCCAGTCTCAAAGCACGTGAAGAA